>CAJGYO010000007.1:8235840-8835840 GCA_904845875.1 Miscanthus lutarioriparius | reverse complement strand
CTCAGTGAATCTCTATTCCTAGGATGAACGAAGCTTCACCGAGATTCTTCATATCAAACTTCGAGGACAAGAACTTCTTTGTTTATAGTAGTAGATTAACATCACTGCTAGCGAGCAAGATGTCATCCACATACAAGACTAGGAAAATGTATTTCTCATTCTTGAACTTAGCATAAACGCAATCGTCCTCTACATTTTCTTCAAATCCAAACTTTGTTATTGTACTATCAAACTTTAAATACCACTGTCTTAAAGCTTGTTTTAATCCGTAAATAGATTTCTTTAGGCAGCATCCCATACGTTCTTTTCCTTCCACAACAAAACCTTTCGGTTGTGCCATATAAACATTTTCCTCCAGATCCCCATTTAGGAACGCCGTCTTTACATCCATCTGATATAATTCTAAATCGTAATGTGCTACAAGTGCTATTATAATTCTAAAAAGAATCTTTACATGAGACTGGAGAAAATGTCTCACTATAATCTATACCTTCTCTTTATGTGAAGTCTTTCGCCATAAGTCACGTTTTGAATCTTTCTATATTTCCTTTGGAGTCATATTTGGTTTTGTAGACCTATTTACAACCTACTGTCTTGGCTCCTTTAGGAATTGTTTCTAAGTCCCAAACACTTTTTTTCATTGATTTCATTTCATCTTGCATGGCTTCAAGCCACTTTGATGAGTAAGCGCTTCTTATGGCTTCTTCAAATGAGGTAGGATCACCCTCTATTTGAAATTCCCCACAATCATAAACTTCATAGTCATTTGGAATGGCTGATCTCCTGACTCTTTGAGACCATCTAGAGGCCTCGTTAGATGACGCTTGTTCTATATAAGGCTGTTGTTGCTCTTCCTCATGTGTGACAATAGGTTCTATGGGATCCTGAACAACATGTCCCTCGTGTTCATTCATTGTTGCCACAGAAGAACTAACAGGTGTTGTTACCACAGTGTCTTGTACTAATAGTACAACAACAACATGTAGCGAGAAGAATAGTTCCTGAACCATCGAAGTGGGCACGTATATCCGCTTCTCTTCAAAATTAATTTCTTGTGCTACCATGCTCTCCCTGATGATATCATCCTCCAAGAACACAACATGCCTTGTTTCTACAAACTTCGTTTGTCTGTCAGGACAATAGAAACGATAACCTTTTGACTTTTTTGGATAGCCAATGAAATGACAACTGACTGTCTTGGAGTCTACCTTCCCTGTGTTTGGGTTAAAGACTTTAGCTTCAGTTGGACAACCCTACACACGAAAATAGTTCAGTGAGGGTTCCTTTCCTGTCCACAACTCATATGGTGTTTTCGGCACCGACTTACTTGGCACTCGATTAAAAATATGAATGGCAGTTTTCAACGCCTCCATCCATAAACTTATTGGTAAAGAAAAGTAACTTATCATGCTTCTCACCATATCCATTAATGTACGGCTGCATCTTTCAGCTACTCCATTCTGCTAAGGCTCGCCCGGTGTAGAATACTAGGCTACTATGCTATTTCCCTGTAAGAACCTTGCAAAAGGTCTAGGAACTTGGCCATATGGGGTGTGTCGACCGTAGTACTCTCCTCCATGGTCGGATCTTACTATCTTAATCTTTAAGTTGTGCTGATTTTCTACTTCAGACTTAAATATCTTAAATCTATCCAATGCTTTCAATCTTTCCTTAATTGGATAAATATATCCAAAACGAGAATAATCATCTGTGAATGTTATAAATGAATCATAACCATCCACACTTTTTATAGAAAAATGACCACAGATGTCTGTGTGAACTATTTCTAAAATTCCTGCGCTTCGTTTGTCATCTTTCTTTATTTTATTAATGTACTTTCCTTTTATTCAATCAATGCATTGCTCTAAATCTGAAAATTCTAAAGACGGAATAATTGATTTCTTAATCAATCGCTCTATTCTCCCTCTCGAAATATGACATAAAGGACAGTGCCATAATTTCGAAGATGTATCATGAACTCTCTTCCGCTTATTATTTGCATTTATAGACGTGGAAGAATTCTCATTCTCAGTGCTCACAACATTCACATTCTCAGAAAGTGATAATCAATAAAGCTTGTCTTGTCGGAAGGCAAGACTAATAAACTTATTATTATACATAATCTGACATTTGCCATTACCAAAATGGCAATTATAACCATCATCGTCAAGTCATGAGACACTTATCAAGTTTCTACGCAAAGATGGTACATAAAGAATATATGAAAGCTGAAGTCTAAAACCATTATCTAATTTTAAAGAAAGATCTCCAATGGCTTCAACTTCAACTTCAACTCTATTTGCTACTTTAATTTTTCTTTCTCCTCTTTGCAGGATCCTCCTCGTACGGAATCCCTATAATAAATTTGCAACATGAAACAGTTGCACCTGAATCAATCCACCAAGTAGATTTTGCATAACTTAAATACAAGGACTCATCTATTAATGTAATGTAGTCCTCACCTCTCTTTAGAAGGCTCTTCAGGAAGTCAGGACAATCCCTTTGGTAATGCCCATGCTTCTTGCACCATTTGCACTGATACTTTTTAACTTGGGCATTGTTGTTCTTCTGATGGTGCTCAGTCTGAGGGGCTTTCTCTTGAGGTTTGGCATTTTTATTGAAGTTCTTCTTTTGTTGTCCTTCACAAGGTTAGCAGAGTCACCCTATGAGCTTTTTAGCCTCTCCTCTTGTTGAACACACATTGCAATGAGCTTCTCTATATCCCACTTATCGGGCTGCATGTTGTAGTTAACAACAAAGTTTCATATTCTTTGGGCAAGGAAGCAAAAACCAAATGAATAAGGAACTCATCCTTGAGCCCCAAATCCATTGGCTTCAGCTTCAAAGCCGTGTTGCTCATCTTCAGTATGTGCTTTCTGATACCGCCACCAGTGTATTTTTCATTGAATAATTTCTTGATCAAATTACTAGCATAAGCCTTTGAAGAGCTAGTAAACTGACTCTCCACTTTCTTGAGGTATTCTGTGGCGGTGTCACAATTTGGAATAGCCCCCTTATCGCATTTGAAATAGTAGACTTAGCCACCATCAAACACTTGTGGTTTGAAATGTCCCATTTCTTGCGTTCAAGATTATATTTCATCCGTACTTCTGCATGATCTCGCTGCCGAGCAGTGAAATCAGCATCGGATTCATTTTCTTCTCTCATCGGGTCTACTGGCTCAGTAGGACACGGGAAGGTAAGCGCTAGGTCATTTTCAGACAGCGCAAGTGCTAGTTCATACTTCTCTCGCCATATACCCTATAGTTGCCCCCTTCAAGAGGTGGTATGTGCGAGATAAATATCATTGGGTTGTCCTGAAAAACACCGTCAGAGATAGTGAGAAAATATGACATCATAATTGCATGCTTTAATTTAATGTTGGTCAAAATTAAAACATAAAACATTCTTATACACTAATTCTACATTACTGTTGTGCAAAAATAGAATTAATGAATGAAAAACTTATGAATAAACATTATAATATTGTTATTATCAATGTTGGTAAAAAAATAAAAATATCATAATTTACTAAATAAAATTTAACTGCTCTTCAAATTAAATTCTCTCGTTGATTCGAATTTAATTAGAAAATAATAAACATTAACTTTGCAGCGAAAACATGAAAAAAATCCTTTATCTACTTTTAAGAAGCATTTTACTGTACTCATCTACTCTCTGAAAAAATTATTCCGTTGGTTCAAATTTTGTAAGAGATTTAAACTGGACAAAAAACATCAAAAAATTGCTTCTGAATAACAATTTGTAAATGTTCTTTGTGCATTAGATGAAAATCATCAGACGACAAGGCTTATTGTCGCGGGCCCAATGACGAAAAACGGCCCGGTCACCCATGGCGTGCGTTGCCATTGTTCCCCACGCCTTGAGCCCAAGAACTGGGCCTAGATCGAAATTCTCTCCGCTGGGCTAAAAAGTGGTCCAATGAACAACCGATCGTCGGATCAAATCCAATGGTTGTCCGCGTTGATCGCCGGATCAAAACCGTCCGGCCGGTCGCGCGCGCCACAATCCTAGCTCATTTGCCCCTCCCTTTTCTCTCTCTACGCCACGGCGGTCGGTTCTCTCTCCCCTTCTCACCCAAAACATGGCGGCCAGAGAGAAATGGTGGTGCCGGCGAGTGCACTCGCCCGAGGCTGAGCGCGCCGCCGACGAGCGGCCTTGCGACGTTGCCCTGAGCCCGAGCCACTGCTGGGGCACTATGTGTCCGATGGCGCGTGGCTCGGCTCATTCTCCCGCGCGGCGGCGGAGCTATCTCCCCGCATGACGGCGGTGCAACAGCGGTGGAGTAGCCCTGGTGAGTTCCTCTCCCGATCTGTCCGTTCTCCTTCTAGGGTTAGGGTTAGGGTTTTGATCCGATTCGCAAATCGAATCCCCTCCTTCTACTTTCTCATTTTGTCTACCCTAAAAGCTAGATCTACGCCTAGTAAGGTGACTGATACCATTGATAGAAATTACAGGATCCACTAGCAGTAGATCTAACGGATGTAAACTGTCATTTAGCATATGGTAAACCCTAGAACATGAACTCGTATGAGGAACTAGAGAGGGACAGAGGTGCGAGTAGCAAACCATCGGCCGCCTTCGACGAAGACGAGCTGGCCATCGCTGGTGCGCGGTGGAGGTGCGGTGGTGACTCGGTGATGGCGCAGTCGCTATGCGGCGGTGCAGAGGCGGGGTGAAGCCGGTGGCGGTGCTTCCCGTCGCTGGCAGCGTCCCCTCTCTAGATCGGTTAGGGTTTGGGATGTAGGTGGGGTGTCTGGTGGCTCAGGTGAGCCTCTTGCCTTGTGCCCCGGCCCTGTGCCTTTCTTTTTACGACGCTGTGCGACGGGGGCCCACCAACCATTTAGCGGTTGGACGTCCCCGATCAGGACGCGGATCCAAAGGCCCAATTAACCGTTGGACCAATTGATGGAGATCAATTTAACAAGAGATGTATCACAAAGCTGAAAATCGATACATAAAACACTGATGGTTCATACTGCTAACGCCTATTGGGTTCAGAGGATCGAAAATCCGATAGCAGTTGATACACACGGGGTCCGTCAGTAAAATTAACGTGTATTCAATCAGGGTTCGATTTCTCAGAGTTTCACTAGCTTGTTCACCGTCAGGCTAGAACGAGTTTGTTCTACTAGACTAGATCTGACACTGTTGCACCGTCAGGCTGGTGCGGAGGAGAACGAGTTTCACGCGACTACCTTCGTTTATTCATCCGGTCTTTTTTCTCACAACAAATCAGATCTGACACTGTTGCACACATGGATGCGTCTACCAAACCCACATGTGGACATGCCCGTGGGTGATGGATGAGGCAGCATCATGCAGCATGCACGCAGGCTGCACCTCCTCTGGCTCCATGTGCAGCTGGGCAATACAAGACACAGAAGAAGAATAGAGGATATCTGGGTAAAGGAGGAGATCAAGCAGAACTTGTTTAAAGTAACTTAGCCCTTGTTTAGATGGATCCCAAAATCCAAAAAGTTGCTACAGTACCTGTCACATCGAATGTTTGCGGCCCGTGCATGGAGCATTAAACGTAGACGAAAAGAAAAACTAATTGCACAGTTTGGTGGGAAATTACGAGACGAACGTTTTAAGCCCAATTAGTCAATGTTTGGACACTATTTACCAAATAAAAACGAATGTGCTACAGTAGCCCTAAAATCCAAATTTTGCGAACTAAACAAGGGCTTAGTCCTCCAGATTCCCCTCAGCCCCGTTCGCTGGTCTGAAATTTGGCTGAAACTGGCCGAAAAACATTGTTCCGGCTGAATCGTTGTGAGAGAAAAACACTATTCTGACTGAAAAAAAAAACCGAACAAGTCGAATATGGGGTAAGCCGAACATGGCATTCCAATTGAGGAAAAAAAATTCTATCTCAACCTGCAATGGGAACACGAGGAAGGCCAAAAGATGCAGAGGCTGAATTGTATAGATCATCTGCAATGCAGATGCATAGTGACATACTACCAAGGAGAACAGAAGGGGTTCCTGGGATATGCACGCACGTCTGCTAGAGCAAAGAGTTTTTTTTTGAGGGAACGCTAGAGCAAAGAGTTACCAAGGAGAACAATGTGTAAAAGCGCACTTGGTTTATGCACGTACTCTGTGAATGCCAATTTCACATGTACAATAACTGGTGAAATGAGATCAGTAAGACGAAAGAATGTCACTTTGCGCAGAAAACTGAACACTGAACATATACTCGAGACATGCATTACAAAATTGCTGTCCAGAGGGCAATTACATGAGGATATCAGGATATGCACAGGCCTACTGTACAAGCTAGCTATTATTTTACAACAAACAGCAGCTAGAAGATCCGCGTATGTACAGTTTCAGGTTTGGCTTCACTGCTTGCCAGGTACTTTTTTTTTTGAAACTACTGCTTGCCAGGTACTTGGTACACAAGGAAACTGCTGGTTACTGGTTAGAGCTACGTAACGGAACTTTCAGCGTTAATGTACAACTCCTGTACTAGACTCTTCCTTGGTTTTCATGTTTTCCGAAGGCCCCCAATCAACTCTTATTATTGATTGTTCATTCTCCATATTTTGTTCGGCTTACATTGTTTTGTTTCTTGCCTTTTGGGATTTGCGCTGAGTTAGCTTGTTAATTGCTCAGTAACCTGCCAACTGCACTGTTATCTCGTCTTGGCTTTCCTTCTCTGCACAAAAACGTACCAGTGGACACATTCAGAGAAGTGAAAGGAAAGAAAAAGAAAAGGAAACAAAGAAAAATTGAACGGCAACCCATGTCTAAATATAATGCAGAATGCAGATGCTAGGATAACAAACATCGAAGTAACATTCCAAGTTACTTCAGAGTAGGAAACCGACTTATCACATAGTTCTCAGTACATGTCCTCTTCCTAATATAGCCATATTGTGATTCCGGAGCAATTCAAATTCAAATTAACTTGATCCCAGGAAAACATAAAGTACACTATAACGTTCTTTCAAATTTGCTTCTTGGAAATGGAAGTATAGGTTTGATTAGAGAGTATCTTAGGCTAACATAACAAATATGAACACAAGAGAAAACTTATTCTTCTACAATTTCATAAGAATTCTTGAGTTAACACAAGAGCAACAGTCTGCTGAAGTATTGAATGCACAAATACTTACATGATGATGATTCTGGCTGCTATACTTCCGAGTCCCATCACGGTAAGCGGTATACCGTGCACCAGGTGAGACATGAGATATGCGCCGGAGAAACACTTGAATGTGATTGTAAATGCTGCAGGAAGCAGTAGCAGTTAACACCTAGCACACTCGAAGTTATAATGCAACCTAACTTTGGGAAGAAGACGACAAAATTCATTTTGGGCACTTAAGGCCTTGTTCGGAATGATGGGGATCGAGGGGATTGACGGGGATTTTGACTTGTATAGAGGATAAAATCCCCCTCAATCCCCTTCAATCCCCACCAATCCCTTTCTAACTGTGTAAGAGAGGCGGAAAAGGTCACTTAAATAGTCAGGGGGGAATAAAAGCCATTTTGAAGGACAATTTTGAACTCAGCAGTAAACCAAGGTATAATTGTGTTTTTTCATTTAATGTTCTTCAGAACTTACTAAACTGTAGCATTGCATAGGTGTCCGAAGAAAAAACAAATACCTGAGCCGGTGCCTATTACATGTTGAAAAGAAGGCAACAAAACCATACAAAATGCTCCGTAGTGCACGGAAAATCTGAAAGAAAAAAAAGTCAAAGTAAGTTTCATAGATAGTTTGATGTATGCTTTGGCTGTGCCAACGAACTTCTGATACCTGATACAGAAGATCTTTCCACAGTGAGCCCCAGATGCTATTATCAGATGTAAGCACAGGTGATCTGGGAACAGATCCAACTTGATATAAGGCACTTAGTGTTGACCAGCTCTCCCTTAGAACACTGACAATATCAACAAAAAGGTCCACTACAAAACTTGACAGCCCAATGACTAGTCGGAAAGGTGTAGCTAGTATCTCTCCAAGGAGCCAAATTATAGGGTACAGAATTGAATTTACTGGTGACAGAAACAAAATTAGCATGGCATAAGAATCAAAACATGGAAGGAAAATGAAATAGATGATGTAAGAGGTTACAGCAACCATACCAATGCTAATCATAGTACTGAAGACAAACCAAAATGGCCAGATAATCATCTCCACTGTACCGATAACTACACTCCAAGACGTCTCCAGTGATACTATGACAACTGAACTGAGATATCCTACTGTCTCAGCACAAAGGTTCCACATTGGCATGGTAAGTTCAAAAACCTCCAGAATTGGTCCCGCAATTGGCTTTGTCAAAACACTAAGAACAGACTTAGCAGCACCCACAATCTTAAGAGACCATGTAAAAGCCTGCTGAAAGTTATGCAGGAAAAGCATAGTTCCAAGATACTTAAGTCTTGATATCATTTCCCACGTTTCTATCCAATCAAAGAAAGGGCCAAACAATCTTGAGGCAGTTGCCTTCAACATGGGCACATTCTTGTATAGGTCATAAAATCCTATAAGAACAGTGATTAATGACATCAAGACATACAATGCTCTGGCAAGAGGGCACATCCATGGGCGATATATCTTGCAAAACACTGGATATGACTGAAGAAATATAATCCACGAAGGAAGGCCATACTCAAGTAGTGTTAACAGTCTGACGTCAGATAGTATGACTTCTTTCAGTCTGAATGGAAGGTCATGATCATCAAAGCGGAAACAAATTAGTACATCCTTATATGTGCTGGGCTCCAATAGAGGCTTAGCTTTCTCATTATCACTGTCACACGATGAACATGAAGATGACGAATGTGTTGGCGAGGCCACAATTTCTGTGTATGATTCTTCAGTCGAACTACTTCCATCATCTGATTTTGTTATTTTTCTTCTCTTGTAAGGTCCAGAGCAAGGAGGTGCGGTGTAAGATGAGTCTGTGAAACCTGATGACTCTCTGATGATTTGAACATGGCTAGAATCATCACTATCACTTGGTAAATTCTCACTGTCCCATTCAGGTGTTAAGAAATCATTCTGAGCATCATAAAACATATCACCTGTACAGCAAGCGTATAAGTGCTCTGTACTACCAGCAATGAAGAAGAGAAAAGGGAAAGGGTTACTATCAGTGCTTTTACCATTAGAAGAGATGCTGTTCAAATAGTCCTGTAGGAGCTGACATTCAGAGGGATTTCCTGAGAACCAAGAAGTGATCAATGTTGAAGCTTGATTAACACTATCAAATTCCCATCTCTTCATTATTTTAGACTCCACAACCATTGATGTATCCGTCTACAATGATACTAAAAGAAATAAGTTTGTGGCTTTGTGCCATGAATTTAAAGTCATCAATATGATCCCTAACAGTAAGACTATCAACATTAATAGACTGTACCTGAAGTTCATTCAAATAATTGATGCCACGCACATCAGCCCAGTCTACCTCAAAAATGATAAAACCATATAAAGTCTGATGAAGCTCCTTGTTCAGTATGCGGGCATCCTTCAACTTATTTACTTGAAGCTTCTTTTCCCGCATAGCCTCGTCGATCAAGGAATACCATCTGGAAGATTTATTCTGTAAATGGGGAGCAGATACCGAGCTTGTTGAGAATACAAGCTTTCCATCAGTTTCATCTCTCTTTCTCCTAATCCTAGAATTGGCGAAAGGGGAAAACCTTGACTGGAGCAAAAAACAGCAAGAATCAGATTGTTAGCAGCGCAGTGAAACTTAAGCAAGAAAGAGATACTGCCATAGGTGTGCATAAAGCAGCAGAACAACAGACCTTAGTAACCATCAATTGCCATAGATGAGCAGGTTTTGTATCCTGATCTAGCAACCATGGGCGGTTGTCGAGCAATATAAGGAACTTCTTGGTATGAGGGCACAGAAATATTGTCAGTTCTGCAAGATATGACTGTAAATCCCTGCATTTAAAATGAAAGAAAACCTTGTTTAGTTCGCCTGTTCGGCTGGGCTTATACGATCGTGGATTATAAGCTGGAACAGTATTTTTCTCTCACACCAAACCAGCCAAACCAGCCAGCAGTAAATAATCCACGATCGTTTACGACGAAACGAACAGGCTGTTGATAGAAATAAAAAATTACAAACAACATCAGGTTATCAGATCAGTGTAAAATCATTCCCCCACCCTAAAAAACGTATTCCATCTTACATGAGTTAGGACACACAGTAACAGATGATAGAAATAAACATTGAGCTGTCAAGACCCAGAAATTAAATAGAAGCAACCATGGAACTGAAAGTGCAAAATGCTCACCAGCACAGCACTAATTCTCATTTGCAAATACCGGCGCATGACGGGCAAAACATATCAGACATTCTGCTGTGAACATATAGTGAACTGCTTCTTTTTTAGTTTTTTTCTGTCATTTGGTCTGTGGAGGTTCAAGTTCAAATATGAACGAAGAACTGAAAACACAGCACAGAAACCAATATATGCACACAACATACATACTGATCATCTCACAGGACGGAAGGTCACACGCAACAGAAGCCTGGGCAGTTTTTACTGGGACCACTGGATACGGATAGAATGAAAATTTTACTGCTACTCTACCGGCATTCGAACACAGTCCATGGATGTACAAGCTGGGAGGAACGCTATGAATGGAAAAATATATAAGGCTCCAGTGCACGGCAATTCTGACCATCTGTCGTTTCAACTAGCAATATTTCCAACAGTGGGTTTCCTTTCCATATGGCGACCACGCAAGTGTACCCCCCGAAACATCTACAGAAGCGAATAAAACTACCCATTCCCCGTTTTGTGACAATTCCTGTCCGTTTTCCAAAAACAGTATGTTGGAATTATCTTCTGCAGGCGGCACAAGCAAGAAAGTCATTTCTTTCAGGTAAAAGGGTTCATGCCAGTTTCACTGCAAGAACTAATGGCAAAATGTACTCAAACAAAAAGGAAAAAATAATTTCAATTGTGCACGTATACGTCACTCGTCGAACATCTCTTATCCGCATAAAAAACAAATCAACATTAAAACCAGATCACATTGCAACCTTAACGACCTTATCAGAAGTAAAACAACGCAATTCGCAACAGGAAAAGAGAGCGCCAAAAGCCATTCCACTCCATTACTCCATAGAGCACCAATACGTCGCCGGCAAGCCGGCAACCGGCGGCCGGCGGTCTTATTGCGGGCAAACGAGCAACAATAGCACGACAAATTCCGAGCACATGAAAGAAAATCCCCGCGAAACACTTACCCGATTTGCAAGCTGGTGAGCGGGAAGAAATGCCGCTTCTCGCCGGCCCGCTCCATCTCGCCGCCGCAGCTTCCTCCTTCACCGTTGAGAAACGCCAGGTTCTTGCATCAAGCGGTAGATCAGACGCTGGAGGAACCCCAAATCCGGATGCGAGTATAGCGGAATCGGAGAGGCTTCCTCCTCAAGTACCTTCCTCGAGGTCAGCTCTGTCCTCCCATGGCGTCGTGCTTATCCGCATGCCAAGGTAGTGTGTAGTACCACAGAGGCCGGAGTTAATGCCCGCGCGCGGGCGGTAAAGACACCGCCAGCCCACCTCCCGTTACCCCACGCGGCACCAGATCGTCAATGGCTTCCTACTTCCAACACGCCGCCGCCGCGCGGCTGCCACGCGGTCTTTAGCTCCGCCCGCGGCAGGGAGGAGGGCGGTGACCGGATCGCGGCGAGGCGAGGCGAGGCGCGGTGCGCCGGTGCCCCCCGCGGGAGAAGGCAGGCAGGCAGCCAACCAACCAGCGGCGGGCGCGGGGGTGCGGGCCGTGGCAGCCAGCCCTTTTGCTTTGGGCAACAACTTCTTTGCGTGAGCCCGAGACAGTTCGGATATTTACCTCCCGATGACATGTGGGGGCGATGCTTTCGCGGACCCCATGCGTCAGGCATCCCGCACTTTGTTTAACGCGGCGGGTGCGTTCGGCGCGGGGCGATAGCTGGCGGGCACAAATGTCAACGCACCGGCACCGCGTTACTGCTGGTGGGGCCCAGCCGGCGGTTTGTGTGCTTGCCCCACAAGGCAGCGTGATGCGCCTCCGCGGCTGTCGTCATCTCGTTTGGCACTTCTGCTTGCCGCGCGTCCAAAGCAAAGGGAGTACTAACGAGCGCTGCCGGTTTCTCCCTGACGCGTGGGTTCAGGTGCGTGGCACCACGCGCCAGTGGAAGGAGCTAGAAATGTTATGCGAGACTTGCCTAGGATCGTCTGCGTGGTTCAGTCCTGGAGTCCTTGGTGTGCAGCTTCTGACGTGCGCCGAGGGATGATGGGCCTTCGAGATGGCGTTTCGGCGCGAGCGCGTGAGGTGTGCGGTGTTTGGATAGATGCACGGAAGCGCGGAATACCATGGGGGCACGCAAGCAAACGAACGGCGTGCGCGTGACGCCTCGTGGATCGAGCCGAGCGACGGGAAACGGAGTTGTTGCTTTGTAGAAATAGATATAAAGGCCATGTTTAGTTGGTCACCGAATCGGCGTCGTCGGATTTCCTGCACCACTGCAGCTACAGTAGTATTTTGTTTTTATTTGATAATAATTGTTCGATCGTTGACTAATTAGGCTCAAAACGTTCGTCTCGCAAAATACAACCAAACTGTGCAATTAGTTTTTGATTTCGTTAACATTTAGTACTCCATGCATGTACCGTATGTTTGATGTGACGGAAAATCTTCTTTTTACATAGTGCCAAATTCAAAAATTAGGGGACTAAACAAGGCCTAAGTATGAGAAGGTTAAAATTACTTTTGGATAACAAATCCAACAATACTTTTATTGCTTTATTTACTGAACTTTTTTTACGACAATTTCTGTTTACTTAATTAAACATAAACATTGAAAAGAGGTAGGGAGTGGTCTCGCTGCTAAGGGAGAAGGAGGCCTAGCAAGCTAAAGAACCCACTTTATATTTTAGTGAGAGCGAGAATAATATAACTTTGAATTGTTAATTACATCTCGAGAGATGTATAGTATAAATTCTATGTATCTTGAAAATCAAACGATTTACAATTTAGAACTAATGGAGTAGTTCTTTCTTTTTTACTGATGGAGTAGTGAAAAGACAGAATCCTTTCATGCAAACCTTACCGAGATGGCACGATAAACAATCCCCCATGTCCTGCGCATTATCGAAGGGGGTGAATTTCAGACTCATGCCAGCATATGGTTGAACATTCTCAAAAAAAAAAAAGAACAGCAACATGATTGAAGTATCCGTGGTGGCACATAGGATAATTGAGCCTTCTACTTGTCTTAATCATGCCTGAAAAAAAAAGGTCAAGTGGCTTATCAAGGTACGCACTGACATGTCAGTGCTAGTTTTGGTATCTGCTACGAAAAGGAGGAATTGATTGAGCCCTTGTTTAGGGCACGTACAACCCATAGACGGGTGCTGTCTGTAAGTTCTTGAAATTTATAATATAGACAGCTAAATAGATAATTCGTACAACTCACAGATAAGAGTTGTTTATTTGATTATCTATAGGTTATTTAATGCTTCATATAACCATGATCAATCATGAATATTATTTTTGTATACCATTGTGTTGCTAATTGACACAAATTAGATCAACACATATACTCTAAATATGATTGCATTTTTTTCATAGTGCTGTGATATGTGCTCGCATTCTCATTCACAAGTAGCAACATGTTCAGTCTGATATAAATTACTTATTTGCCACATCACCGGCACAAAATAAATTAGTACGCAGTTTTTAACTTTTTTAGAACGGCAAGCAGTATGTGAGAGCATTCAGTCATATCACCATACATTCAGTCGCTCAGAAAACAGCTAACAGTATGCAGAAAGTATATTTGGTAAATAACTCAACTGAACAGGTTCTCCAAATGAGAGTGCAATTTTACAGATAATCCATAGAATTAAAAACCATGTAAAATTCAGATCTACCACAGCCTATAGCAGAATGCATACATGACAGATAGCTCTGTTGTTTCAGATTGAATACAAAATCCACAAGCGGGTTCACCATTCTTTAGATGATATGGCTGCAATCAGCAAACCTACGCAACCAGATGTAAAATTAAAATTTAGCTGATATGGCGGCAATTCAATTCCTTGTGGGTAATCAGACCAATAGGTAGAATAATAAAACATATGGACGTACCAATAGGTAGAATAATAAAACATATGGACGTACAGCTACCTGAATTCAGAAAGGACCAACCAAAATTACGCAACCTGGTAACATCCTCCTTCAGAAAACATAGGCAGAACTAGAACATGAACTTCACATTCCTCCCAATCAAGAAACTCAAACTAAACTTCACACTCCTCCCAATCCAAGAAACTCAAACTTATTGCAATCATGAAAGACAAAGGGAGGGGGCGGCCGCCCGGCCAGGGAAGCAGGGCATCCGACCGACCGCTCAGCCAGGGAGCGCGCGGCGCAACGGCCGCCTGGCCAGGGGAGCGCACGGTGCCGCGGCCGCCGGCCAGGTGCGCTTCAGGAGGGGATGGGGATATTTTGGCGCGAGGCTTGCTTCTCCTGTGCGGCGGCATGCTGGATCCTGCGCCTTGGCGCTTGTAGACGGCAATCCCGTACAGCGCGTCTTTCTCTAGGCGACTTGGCCTGGGAGCACGAGCCGTCGTCGTCGTCTCGTCGAGACGACGACCTCGCCTCGATCCCAGCTCGCGAGGGGTTTTTGCAAGATGCACGAGACACGGACGGATCCAGACGACGCGCTGTACATGCCCTTAGTTCGCGAAAACTTTTCCCAAAAAGTGTTACCAAAAAGTCATCACATCGAATCTTATGATACGTGCATGGAACATTAAATATGTAGCGAAAAAAAACTAATTACATAGTTTGATTGAAAATTGCGAGACGAATATTTTAAGCCTAATTAGTTCATGATTAAACACTAATTATCAAATAAAAACAAAAATATTATCGTAGCCAAATTTCCAACTTTCGCCCAGCTAAACACGGGCTGAGCCCTAGCTCTGCATTCTCCGCATGGCGTATCCTGGGTCAAATCCAAAAGCATATCCGTCGTGTACCACGCGGATATGCCGACACGGCCAGATCGGGCTGGAGCGAAGAACAAAGGCCTTGCTGAGCCGATGGGCCGTTGGCCACATCATTACTAGTCGTTAGTACTAGTCAACAAAAGAGCAGACGAGTCGCGTCCGAGTCCAATCCGTTTCCTGCTACGGGCAAGGCAGGCCCAAAGAAATCACATTGGCCCATTACCGGAGAAAACACAGCCCAGTACTGTACGACTACTGCACGACGGTTTTCCTGGCTTATACAGCCTTAAATAGCCCCATCTCCAGCAATATTAGCGCCCCTCCGGCTCCCCCAGTTCGTTTGCGCACCCAACTTCGCCGAGGCTGCAACACAAGCTCTCGACGAGTCGAGGGTTCTCTCACCGCGCCCAAGCCACGCCGCCGAGTTTGTCGACCAGCAAGGAGGGCCCGAAACCCTAGTATCGCCGCCGCGGCCGCCGCCAAAATGCCTCGCCGCAGCCGCGAGGAGGAGGAGGAGGAGGCGGTCGACGACATGGAAGAGGAAGAGGAGGAGGAAGAAGAGAGGGGCGGGAAGAGATCGCGAGCCGGGGGCCATGGGAAGCGGTCGCGCGGCGTAGAGAGCTTCATCGACGACGCGGACGAGGATGACGACGACGACGATGACGATGATGACGACGATTACGGGGGCGGCGGCCGTGGGCGTGCCTCCAAGAGGAGGCGGTCGTCGATCCTGATCGACGACATGGCCCAGGTCGACGACGACGACGACATCGACGACGATAGTTCGGATGTCGAGCCCGGTGAGTCGGTGATTGCCCTATCGATCGGGTTCCAGTAGAATCGCTCGGTTGATCTTATCATATCGTAATTTGCAGAGTTTACCGTGAAATTACCCGATTTTGCACCGTTTGCTTTCATTTTATGCCGTGCATCGGCCCATAGCTGACAAATGCATTGTTAGTTTCTTCTCTGGGCTAATAATGTGGACGTAAGGACATTGATTCCATTTGGGAGTTGTCAGGAAAAAAATGCAGAATCGTTTACTTGTCCGTTTATAGTTTGATTCTGTGGTTTTATAAGATCCGTCAGCTAGGTTTTTAACGAGGTTGTGTTGGTTTAGTCGCATTACATAGTGATTGTTTCTGCAGAGCTTTTGCAACCCTCGAAGTTTAGAGCCGAACTTCATTTATTTCGGGGATTTCATATTGATTTGGAGATCTTCTCGAAGGAAGCACCTAGTTCCTGCTCCATAAATCTTATCAATTGTCAACCTTATGTTTACACCTACCCCTGAAATACTCGAGGACTTGTACACCCAGTTAACAGTATACCAGTGTGGAGAGAATCGTTTTCCAAGAAAATATAGGATTTCTACATTAGTTGTATGTGTTAACTATGTTGTTGCTTTTGTCATTCTCCTGTTTCCAACGGATAGCGCTCAGTGCCTCAGTTGGACAATGTGAATGTTATACTTAATTGATTGCTAAATTGCAATGACATTCCTGTGGTTAAATAGAACCAGGATGCAGTTTACCATGACTACTTTTGTGTTCGAGTCGTCATTAGAGAGAAGCACAGGCAAGGAAACATCTGTTTCAGTGCCATGACTTGTGCACCTTTTGCCTTTTATCAGGCTTTATTGACGATACTGATGCTGGGGTTGAAATTCGTCACAATGATGTGGTAAGGAGGTGTATTCCTCATTCTAGCTCTATGTTGGAAGACAATGAGGATATGCAAGAGATTGTGAGGCGACTACAAAACAGATATAAAGAAGCATCCCATTTTGATTATGACGAGGAAGTTACCGAGGTTGAACAGCAGGCTCTCTTACCATCAGTGAAGGATCCAAAGCTTTGGATGGTGAAATGTGCGGTAGGTTAGCTGCAAGTTCTAGAAGAATAAGATCTGCTCCAACATTTATTCTCTGTACATATGAACATCACTAATATCTTACTGTGACTTCAGACCGGACATGAGCGGGAAACAGCGGTTTGTCTAATGCAAAAGTTCATTGATAGGCCAAATCTCCAGATAAAATCTGTTGTTGCACTAGAACACCTAAAGAATTTCATTTACATTGAAGCAGAGAAAGAAGCCCATGTCAAAGAGGTAAGTGGTGCTTCACTTGACAGTTTTATTCATTTTGGTACTGTGTTTTAACTGAACTTAATTTCAGGCTTGCAAAGGTTTGCGGAACATCATTGCTTCAACAAAACCAACTTTAGTTCCTATAAGAGAAATGGCTGATGTCCTTTCTATCGAGAGCAAATCTGTTGACCTTTCAAGGGACTCGTGGGTTCGGATGAAGCTTGGTATGTATAAAGGTGATCTTGCTAAGGTATAAAGGGTGATCTTTGCTGTCTCCAGTCCCTTAGAATACACGCGAGAGCCATTTATAAAGTTTTAAGAAGAAATTCATGTTTAAAGGGGTTTACAATCGAAGGAGCTACTTCCTGTCCTAACAGGCTTTCTCTGTATTTTGTTTTGACTACCTTTAGGTTGTTGATGTTGACAATGTGGGCCGAAAGGTTACTGTTAAGCTCATACCTAGAATTGATTTACAAGTGCTGGCAAATAAACTGGTAAGTTTATTCTTACTAGCAATATATCTGAGTTTTATTGTTCAGCAAAACTTACGTAAAACTGTATGGTATTGCATCTTCTGTGGACTGGGTAACTTTTTATAGGTTTTACATGATTATTATGTTATTTTAACACATGATCTCAGGGTTTCCTTTCTTGTGAGATTCTGATTAGTTTTCTTGCAATGGTATTCAAAATGTTACTGAGGCCTACATATCTAGATGAAGTTTTCTATATCCCATCTTATGGGAAAAAAGTTGTGCCTTTTCTTTGTCATGCTCCTTCTGGTGCTTGCTCGTCAAATCACTTTGCTTGATGAATGAATATTCTGGTCTTTTCAGGATGGGCAAGAGGTCCCGAAGAAGTCATTCATTCCACCACCAAGGTTCTTTAGTGTCGATGAGGCGAGGTGCTTTTCATCCCTGTTATCATTGTAATAGTGTTTTGTATTTGTATTTATTGCCTTTTGCTGTTATTTGCTAACTCAAATGAAACAGGGAGTTGCACATCCGTGTTGACAGAAGGAGGAATAGAGATTCTGGGGAATACTTTGATGTTGTCGGTGGTTTGCTGTTCAAAGATGGTTTCTTGCACAAAACATTCTCTATAAAATCGATCAGCACGCAAAATATTAAGCCAACATTTGATGAATTAGAGAAATTCAAAAAACCTGGTGATGACCTCAATGAGGATGTGGCTAGCTTGTCCACTCTGTTTACAAACAGAAAAAAGGGCCACTTCATGAAAGGTGATGCTGTAATTGTTATTAAGGGTGACCTCAAGAACTTAAAAGGCTCTGTTGAGAAGGTGGAGGATAGTACTGTGCACATTCAACCAAAACTAGCTGGGCTTCCGGTAGTTACTCGCAGACTGTTACTATTTTAAGGATGATTTAATTACAATATTTGATCAATATTTACGTAGGATTCTTTCCTTCATAATCACAGAGAACACTTGCCTTCAGTGAGACGGATCTCTGTAAATATTTCAATCCTGGAGACCATGTAAAAGTCATATCTGGAGTTCAAGAGGGTGCGACAGGCATGGTTGTTAAAGTGGAAGGGCATGTTTTGATCATTTTATCAGACACTACCAAAGAACATGTGAGATATTATTTTTGCTTTTCTGATGTGTTAATAGCTGCTTAGCAAACACCTTTTTTGGAGGTATATGCACTGACCTTTTACTGTCTCTGTGATTATAGATCCGTGTGTTTGCAGACCATGTTGTGGAGAGTTCTGAGGTCACCACAGGGGTTACCAGGATTGGTGATTATGAATTGCACGAACTTGCTCTTCTTAAGTAAGTTATTTTTCTTAGTGAACCATTATTGGTCGAGTTTTGTATTATTGAATTATATCTTTTGGTAGATATGATTGCTTTCCTTAACTATATATATCTATGGTTAATCTTTAGTGACCATATTTCTAGATCTGGATATTGTTTCTTACATGAGGTTCTATGGCATTCATGCTAGGATCCTGTCTAACTAACTAACTAACTAACTAACTAATATATATATATATATATATATATATATATATATATATATATATACACACACACACACACACACACACACACACACACACAATAGTAGTTAAGGAAAGCAATCATATCTACTGAAAAACAATCTGGTAACAATTTCTTCTGAATGGATATGGACTAATTCATTCCTCTCAACTTTTCAGCAATTCATCATTTGGGATTATTATACGGTTGGAGAGTGAAGCATTTCAGGCAAGCAGATTGTATCTATCTTGTTTCATGGATTTGATGATTTATGTACTAATATATTGACCTTAATATACAACTAGGTTCTGAAAGGTGTGCCTGATAAACCTGAATTGGTCCTTGTAAAACTGAGAGAAATAAAATGTAAGATTGATCGACGCACATCGGCAAAAGATCGGTACAATAACATTGTGTCAACTAAGGATGTTGTGAGGGTTGCTGAAGGAGCATGTAAGGTGTGTCTAACTTCACATGATCTTGTACGGTTCAGTTTGTATCA
Organism: Miscanthus lutarioriparius; assembly: GCA_904845875.1. NCBI lineage: Eukaryota > Viridiplantae > Streptophyta > Magnoliopsida > Poales > Poaceae > Miscanthus > Miscanthus lutarioriparius. Next base: position 8,816,234 of record CAJGYO010000007.1, on the reverse strand, counting down.
GAAGATATGATTATTTTGAGTATATTTTATATATCTATTTTTTTTCTTGATAGGGAAAGCAAGGCCCTGTGGAACATATACACAGAGGCATACTTTTTATCTATGATCGCCACTACCTTGAGCATTCAGGATTTATCTGTGCAAAAGCACAATCATGTTTCCTTGTTGGGGGGTCAACTGGCAGCCACCATGGGAATGTATGTGCTACTGCTAATATATACTCAAGAGCTGGTCAATCCTTAAAAACTGCAAACATCAATAACTATTACATTATTTAGTTTGAAAACATGTTGTATATGTGTGTATTCAAAATACTTGCAAAATCTCTTATATATGAAGGATTTTAAGAATATATTCTTGAAGAAATTAATGGTCAAAGATGCACATAAAAAACCGTGCAAATGTTAAATATGTCAAGTATTTATGACCGGCAGGAGTATTAATGTACTTTAGAATTTAGAATACTGTGTCTGACCATACCTTTTTGTTATCTTACGCAGGCCATGGATAAAGCAGATCCACATTTTCATGCTTTTGGCTCTCAAGCAAGGATTTTGCAGTCTCCAGGGAGGCTGCCCCCAAGAGGACCTCAAATGAATTGTACGAATGTATTTAAGTTGAAAAAAATATCTGCTGTTATGGGTTCCAGTAGCCTCTTTATTTATCCGTAGCAAATTGAGTCAGTTCCCTTGTGTTATACAATAATGCATGCCTCCTATGTTATTCAGCTGGTGGAAGGTTTGGAGGGAGAGGCAGTGGTGGCAGAGGGAATGATACCCTGGTGAACAGATGTATCAAAATTAGATCTGGGCCATATAAGGGATATCGTGGCCGTGTTAAAGAATTAACTGGTCTGCTTGTGCGTGTAGAGCTTGAATCGCTGATGAAAATTGTCACAGGTAAGTCTGTTGCAAGTGTACTTTTTTTTTGAAACGAAGGTGTACTTGTTTCTCTTATGTTTAGTTCTAATATATTTATTGTGCGAATATATAGTTAAGAGGGAGGATATCGGCGAAACAGCTGCTGTTGCAACACCATTTCGGTAACTTTTCATTTTTGCTCATCATACATATTTCTATATTTGGTTGACCTGTTTAGTTTCATTTGCTGACGAGTTGTATAAGCAGTGAAACTTGTTATTCAAGGGGTGTTGAAACACCTGTGCATCCATCTCGAACGCCACTACATCCTATTCAGACTCCGATGCGGGATCCTGGAGGTGTGTATTACATGCTTTATTACGCTTTGTTTAAGAGTAGATTACTAAAATTTACTTAGTAAACATTTGGCATTTTGGGAATGAACATGAGGTCCGCAGGATTTGCTTTGACTGTTAATTTTATCTTCTCTTAGCATTAACCATATTATGCAAGAGTCACCTTTTCTGGGCTTCCACATGTATTGTGTTCCCTAAAAAGTTAGGAAAGCTGGACGGTATGATCCCTAGTTTGATAGAGAAGTACCATAATTCTGCTGCACCTACTTTGATTACTTCAAGAGTATTTGAGTATTTGTGTTATTCGATCTCTATGGAGGCAACCACTTTTGTTTGTTGCCTAGCACTTGAACTGATATCAGTAAGCACTCTTATATTTTGGTTCCATTTTCAACCAACACAACCGGATAAAATGACGTATATGTGTAGTTGCTGCCATTTTGTTGGATCATGTATTTCTTCATTAATTTTTCTGGTAACCATATTATATTATTTCTACAGCGACCCCAGTTCGAGATGTAATGAGAACTATGCCTAGTCGAGCCTGGGTGCCATTGAGTCCTCACAGGTCTGTATGTTGCAGAATACAAATTAATATAAATTTGCTAGATGCACATTGTCTTATAAGCTGATAGCTTGAGCTATGAATAAATCAGCTTAAGAACATAAATCATCTCGTTTAAATTTTGGCAATAGCCTCTATAGGTTGCTTACTGTTTCTGTTATTGACAGGGACAACCGGGAAGATGGAGATTCCACTTGGGCAAGCAGTCCAGCCTACCAGGTTTAGTGAGACACTTTCTTGTAATTATCTTGGAGATCATTAAACTTTTTGCTGGCAACTGATTGTGTTTCTCCATCTCTGTTTTTTTCCTTAAAAAAAATCAGCCAGGAACTCCACGACCTCGACCATACGAAGCTCCCACTCCTGGGTCAGGGTGGGCAAGTTGGGGTGATGCGTCGGTGAACACCCCAAGCACGAATGTTCCCTCAACACCTATTGGTCAACCGATGACCCCGGATCCTGCCTCCTATTTGGTTGGTACTCCTAGTGGCCAGCCGATGACTCCAGGCTATGGTGGAATGGAACTAATGTCTCCCGTAATAGGTTCAACCTTGCCCTTCTCTGTACTGTTGCATTTGCAGTGAAAGACATTCTACAGTCAGGATCATATTGAACTGAATCAAGTCGTCAATGGATCATCAATCTGGAGGCACTTAAATGAATCCTTGTTGTCCAAATTCTTGCAGGTGGCGAGGCTGAGGGAAGCTGGCTACTGCCAGATGTTTTGGTGAACGTCTCCAGGGGAGGTGATGAGGTCAGCAATGCTGTGGTGAAGGAAGTGCTCCTGGTATGTGGTTACATTGGTTATGAGCGCATGTGAACCTTTGTTTACCTAACGTTTTTCATTTGCTTTGCAGTGCTAACGTCTCTGAGAATCTGAATTTGCAGGATGGATCATGTCGTGTATCCCTTGGGCCATTGGGTGAGGGAGATGAACTGATCGTCACTGCAAACGAGCTAGAGGTGATCAGGCCGAAGAAAAACGAGAAGCTCAAGATAATGAATGGCTCCTTGCGCGGAGCCACTGGAAAGCTCATTGGAGTTGATGGGTCTGATGGCATCGTGAAGGTGGAAGGTAGCTTAGATGTGAAAATAGTGGACATGGCGATTCTGGGCAAACTGGCAGCTTGAGGAATCTGCACAGTCGAGATTCTTAGTTCATATCTAACTTTAGCATAGTTTAATTTAATTGGTTTAAGTACTCAAAATGCTGTTAGCTATTGTCGTCGTTAGTTTCTGTATATGTTATCCGGTGCTAAGAAGCAATTTGGATGTTCAAAAGGTAACTTTCACCGTCAGGTGTTAGCTGATGCTTTCTGGATTTGTTCCACAGAAACCACTGACTGACTCTGAAAAAGAAAAGGACAACAAAGGCTAAATTGATTGCCACGCTTCTTATCTTGCTGTTTTGGAAAAAAAATTCCATGCATACAGTATGCACCCAGCTTCTATGCATATATGCTCCCATCAACTGCCACATGTCCACCGAAGGGGAATCTACGTCTGTCCGCTGCTCACCTGGCTCTACTCCCACCCTCCCATCGACTCCCACTCGGCTCCATGCGGTCAGCAGTTGCCGTCAGATCCAGACAGCACCCACGCGACAGCCATCGGATGTACTGTATGCACAGTTAGCCAATGCATACCGCATGCATGGAATTTTTCTCCGCTGTTTTTGCTTCCTTCCGGTGGGTCCAACTTGAACGCAGATAAAAATAATGGTAATGCCGCTAATAGGTCGTCTGTCCGTCAGGATGGATCCATATAAGTCGTATGCTCCCTTTGCGCTATATGTGTTTGAACGCGCAATAACATCCGCGATACATAAATTGTGGACGGTTCTTCTTATAAGCTCGGCCAATTTGAAGCATATAGGCGCGTCCATTTGATCGATCTCGCTTGGCGGCCCTCCCATACCCTTGCGACCTGCCGCTGAGTTTATTCACATATATACTGTATTTCTGCCGGACTCACGCCTTCCGTTGAGATAGTGCTCCATCTGCTTTTATCTCGCAAGTTCCAATTCTCGGAGCGAATGATGCTTTTACCAAGACCGAGCTTGAAACTTGAGGACAAGGCGATCTTCTCCGAGAGATTAACACTCTACTAGCGCGGCGCCGAGCTACCCACGCGACGATTAGGAGCCTCTATTCATCCAAGCAACATAAATAGATGTCCTCTACATTTCTCGTAAAAAAAGTGCATGTTGCAAATAATATGTCTTGTTTCATAAATGTTTAGGCAACATCCTTTACGAGGTATGTTGCAAGTGTTGTATATCGATGTTGCATACAAAGTAGAATGGGATACATTGCATATAGCGTAAATTGTAATGGCTATAATACCATTATGTTTGAAGAATGTATGTTCCAAATGTTTTGTGTAAATCATTTCGCCACAAGTGTTTTTATAGTTTTTTGTCCGGACGTCTTGTAACCCTAGATGTTGCATATACATACATGTTGTCCCAAACATATGTTTCAAGTGTTTTCTTGTGTTTTATATATATGTTTGCAAGTGTTTCAAATCTGGATGTTGCATGTGACTTTTGCAATGGTTTTCAAATGTTTTTCATATGGGGATATTTTACGCAAGTAACCTTTCAAGATCCTTCTTTACTTATTCATCTTCTTTAGGCTAATCGGATGTATATGTCTTGTTTTCTAAAAGTGGATATGTAATTTCATTTGTCTTCTTTATATGTTGCAATTGTTGCATCCGGTTGTTTCAAAAATAGATGGGATACATATGGGAAGCGGCTGGCGGCGCGGACGATGTTCGAGGCGGCGTGGGCGACGTCGTGGGCTACGCTTCAAAAGGTCCTGGGTGCGCCTCCTCATGAGCAGCAATGACGTTATTATCGTCTTACGCTCAAAGATATGCTTTTATAGATTTACCTCCTCTCGAAACTATGGCGCAGCGTCCGGACGCTAGCACCCGGGACGGACGTCCGGGTATTAGCAAATCCGCGAAAATAAGGTCATTGTGTATAGCCGCTATTCTAGTTTTAGGAGGGGCAGGTTGCATGTGAATCGATAATCGTCTAAGTTTGGTGTGGTGTCAGGCCCTTGGCACGAACAAGGAACAACGACCGCCACCCGACGAAAGCCATCAGCGCTATAAACATGTCACCGGCGACGCCACAATTACGACCGTCGCCCCAAAGACCGTCAGCTGGAATGCTGAGATGGGCAGCGGCGTCTCACGACCATGACGGCGAATCATATTGCCGTTCACCGTGACGGTGAATCGCGCCAACGCCAGCGTGGAGCGCTGTAGAAGTACTAGAAATGAGCGCTTGTGTGCGGTGACTTGTTGTGTTGTTCAGTATCCATCCATCCTTGTTATGACATCTATCAATCAACCATAGTGAGCGTAAGCACCGATGCAATACTGATACCAAACCACCGTGGATAGAAGGCGACGTAATTTAAAAAGACTTGTATCATTGCAATTAAGGTTAAAATGTTTGACCATACAAACAACATATTTTTTTGCAAGCGCCCTAGGAGGTCTACAGAACTACAGCGAGGGGCTAGACTATCCTAGCATGCAGATTCAAATTTCAACATATATATCATCTCTCACTAACTATCCATATCATCTCCCACTAATAGACATGTTATCCTGCAAACTTTCAACCTCTTAATACAAGTTATTCACGTCATCTCCACTAATTGCAATTACTATTTTCACAAAATATAGAAGGCAATCATATATTATTATTTGCTTTGCAATTGCATCATCTTATAGTTCGATCTAATTCTATTAGTTTTTATTGGATTCTTTAATTGCTTTGTCCAATTTTCATAAGAACGGATGCAAGACCATGTAGGTTTAACTTATACTCCCTTCGTCCTAAATTATATAGTGCATTATGCATGACTTCTAAAATTTGTACAAGGAAATTTAATGCATTCGATGTGGTGCCCATACTCAGATTTAACAAAGTTTGTTAAAGAGAAAGCTATAATTTGAGGAGAGCAAAACCTTAATTGTAAGTTTACTTTATGGGTACATGCGTCACTTGAGTTTTTTCTTAAGTTGTCTTAAACATTTTAGAATGCATTATGCTATTGGACAAAGAGAGTACATGCAATATTTTTATTTCTAAAAAAGTCTTGTAGCAACGTGCGGGGTATTCTGTTAGTTAGCTAAAAGAAGGTGGAGAATGACACTTGTCTGTTTTGTTCTGAGTTTGAATCCATCATCCAGACATTTGATTGATGATTATGGATATCTCTAGCTAGACATTGGCTGTGTGCTTTGGAATGCCAAGCTGGAGTTCCTAAGAGTAAGTTTGGCACAACTCTTTCGCTTTACATTCTCTGTGGAAGCTTATTGTTTGTGTTTCGAGTAAACACCAATGAGTAAATTTGTATTATTGCGCGTTTGGCCCGGATGGTGTGCTAAAAAGATACAAGGTTTATACTGGTTCGGGCGGAATGTCCCTACGTCCAATTCGCGGTTGCTGCTCGTGTTATTTGCACTGAAAGGTTCGTAGTAGGGGTACAAACGGGCGAGAGAGGGATATGTCCCAAGTCTCTGATGAAAAGGTCGAACATACGCTGAGAGCTTGGATGCTGCTCAGCCATGTGTGATGTGATGCGTGATGCGGTGAATCGATCCGTCTCCTTAGTGGGGTGCCCTATCTTCCCCTTTTATAGATCAAGGGAAGCTATTGTCGGATTACAAATGGGAGAAGGAGAAAAGGTAACTTTCACCGTCAGGTGTTAGCTGGTGCTTTCTGGATTTGTTCCACAGAGGCCAAGGAGGTCCTTCAACGATGTCGGGTCCTCCTTTTCTCTCATGAAAGCAAGTCCCCCTCATATATGTCAAGACGGTGCCGAAGGGATAGCATATCCGCTGATCTCGATAGGGCCATGCTCCCACTCGGCTTTGTTCAGCAAGTGGTCACGTCCCAGACCCTCCCGCGACAGCCATCGAATGTACTGACGCACAGTTAGGTGTCGAATCACGACTTCCTTATGGGGAACGCAGATAAAAATAATGGTAATGCCGTAGAGGCCCCACGTTCATTATCTGTAGATGACATGAGTTTCCCTTTCTAGACCGTAGTGGTTGTCGATGTTCCCGCCAGATTCGTGCGTCGAGGGCAAATGCCGACGCCCATAACATGCCCGGAAGACAAATGTCGGCGCCCACAATCTTGTTTGGGCTCGACATGCCTAAAAGAGCTTAAAGCGCCGTCGAGTCTTGTCATATCAAGCTCGATGGTACTTTGCAATAATATGTTTCAAGTGTTTGAGATATTTCAGGGGTATGTTGCAAGTGTATGGTGTTGCAAAAGTAGATTGGGATGTTGACTTGAGTGCCCCAAATGTTTTATCTCATTCTGCAGTAAGTTAGTGATCCGGACGTTGGAGCATGTTGCAAGCATATGTTTCAAGTGTTTTCGTGGCGATATTTGCAAGTGAGCTAACCCTGGACGTCGGACGAGGCAATGATTTTCAAATGTTCCTCGATACGCACGTGTTTCGAGGCTTGTGAGTGTTTCATTTGTCTTCTTTGTATGTTGCAATTGTTGCATCCGGTTGTTTCAAAAATAAAGGTGGAGTCCGCCTTGCGGACGTTCGGGCGAGACGTGGAGTCGCGACCCCTCGGCCCTCGAGCATGCGAGGCGGAGTCTTCTCCTCGAGACGCGTCGGGCTTAGCACCGGGGCGGAGTATTAGCAAATCGCGAAAATAAGGTCATTGTGTAGCCGCTATTCTAGTTTTAGGAGGGCAGGTTGCATGTGAATCGATAATCGTCGGGTTTGGGTGGTGTCAGGCCCTTGGCACGAACAAGGAACAACGACCGCCACCCGACAAAGGGTGAGGCGGAGTCACCGGCGACGCCACAATTACGACCGTCGCCCCAAAGACCGTCAGAGTCGGCGTCTCACGACCATGACGGCGAATCATATTGGAGTTCGCCTGACGGTGAATCGCGCCAACGCCAGCGTGGAGCGCTGTAGAGCCCTCGGGCTTGTGTCGGTGACTTGTTGTGTTGTTGAGCCATCCTTGCCCTGTGGGGTAGTGAGCGTAAGCACCGATGCAATACTGAGCCAACCTTTGAGGGTCGAACGAGACGGAGTTAACCCTCAGTCGTTGGGCAAGAGGTGTAGTTACGTTCTTGTCTATTCAGAAGCATCAACGTTTTGATGGTTATTAGCTCTTACTCTTTAGGTACCCTAGTATTTGGTCCCCAACACTTATTCTCTTGGAAGAGTGATACAAGTTATTCCGGATTCATAAACCCGGGGTCCCCATATATTAATGGAGCCGCTTTAGTTTTATTGGAAAATCTGCTTGTCCAAGAGAACGGATGCGCCTTCGTCCTAAATTATATAGTGCATTATGCAACGCGCTAAAATTTGTACCAGAAACATAATGACGATGTGGTGCCGAGACAACGATCAAAGTTTGTTAAAGAGAAAGAATTTGAGGAGAGCTCGCTTAAGGTGGGACTTTATGGGTACATGCCGACTCCGAGTTTTTCGAGGATACATTTTAGGACCTTTGCTCACCGCATGCTTTCCCTAAAAACCGACACGTGGTGGGGACCGATTAGGACCGACCGAAGGTGGGGGCGACCCTCTCTGTGAGGGCCCGTGGATCGATCCATCATCCAGCAGATTGAAGGTAAGGCACTCAAGTCAACCACAATACTTTGGAGCCAAGCTGGAGTTCCTAAGAGTAAGTTTCGTACCCTACCATGCTCTCTGTGGAAGCTTATTGTTTGTGTTTCGAGTAAACACCAATGAGTAAATTTGTATTATTATGCTGCGTTTGGCCGGATGGTGTGCTAAAAAGATACAAAGTTTATATATCTGGTTGGGGCGGAATGTCCCCTACGTCCAATTCATGGGTTCTCTGTGTTATTTGCACCGCAGGGCGGTGCCACGAGGTCATGCCAGACGGACACTATACAACCTTCCCGGACGTGCGAGCACAAACAAGATTGTATGTAGGCACAGGCGACGTTTGTCCCCGTCTCGATGAAAAGCGAACATGCTAGAGCCCGCCAGATGCGTATGAACATAAAAGATCAGTTTTTGTGGGCGCCAACGACCCGCCTAGATCAGGGGGGCAGGGACGGCGTGGGAGAAGGCAACAAGACTAGGTAGCACACGTATACACACACTCTCTCTCTTTTTCTCTGACTTGTAAGGCCATTCCTTTCAACTATAAAAGGGGATGCGCTCTCTCCCAATATGGGGGCTAGACAACTCGAGGACTCGACGACCTGAGCACTCGAACAACTCAATAGCTCTAGAACTCGACAACTATACAGAACATACGCTCCAATACTTAGCGCACGTTAGAGCACCCGTCACTCTCTTCCATTCGGTTCAGAGTCCGACCGGACCTTTAACACCCTCGTTCTCATTCCTACTCGTTTGTAACCCCACAGCAAACTTCGAGCACCTAGACTCAGGAATAAAGTCACCAACCGACTAAAACTGGATGTAGGACACGTTGCCTGAACCAGTATAAATCTTGTGTCATTGAGTGCTAGGCCACATCCGATCACAATGCATGGTAAAACTACAAATATTTACTTGGTCACTTTTCGCACCGACAGATTCTCTGACTAAAATTGATTCTCTAAGATAAACTATGTGCATACAGTGATTTTGTGCGTGAAGTGAATCAGGAGAAGCTACTTTTTTCAGCTCTCAGCCCCTAGTTCGTTTCAGAAAATCACTTCACAGAATCAGCAAAGAATCACTTCTCAGTAAAAATGTTTGGCAAAGCCCTTTCTGCTTTAGATTCTCTATGGAAGCTGATTTTTTCAGAGAAGTGATTCTCTGATTGAAATTGATTCTCTAAGATAAACTATGTGCATACAATGATTTTGTGTGTGAAGTGAATCAGGAGAAGCTAATTTTTTCAGCTCTCAACCTCTAGTTCATTTCAGAGAATCACTTCACGGAATCAGCAAAGAATCACTTCTCAGTAAAAAAACTGTTTGGCAGAGCTCTTTTTGCTTCATATTCCCTATGGAAGCTAATTCTCTCAGAGAAGTGATTATCTAACTAAAATTGATTCTCTAAGATAAACTATGTGCATACAATGATTTTGTGCGTGAAGTGAATCAGGAGAAACTAATTTTTTCAGCTCTCAACCCCTAGTTCACTTCAAAGATTCACTTCATAGAATCAGCAAAAATTACTTCCCAGTAAAAAACAGTTTGGCAGAGCTGCTTCATATTCCCTATGAAAGCTAATTCTCTCACATAAGTGATTGTCTGACTAAAATTGATTCTCTAAGATAAACTATGTGCATACAATGACTTTGTTTGTGAAATGAATCAGGAGAAGCTACTTTATTCAGCTCACAGCTTCTAGTTCATTTGAGAGAATCACTTGACAGAATCAGCAAATAACCACTTCACAAAATCAGCGATGAATCACTCCTCAGTAAAAACTGTTTTGGAAAAGCTTCTCCTGGGTCGAGCCTAAAAGTTGCTCCGGGAGTTATTATTATTATTACTAGCTTCTGTTGGAGGACTGGTGCATGTTGAAGTCAGTGCTCGGGAGAAACTAATTTTTGAGCTCTCAAGCTCATGACTTCAAAGATTCCTTGTTAGAATCAGCGAAATTTTGATTTTGGGTCTCAGAGCTGCTTCATATTCCCTATGAAAGCTTTTAGGCGAAGTGATTGTCCTAAAATTGATCTAAGATAAACTATGTGCATACAAACTTTGTTTTGAAACGTGAAGCTACGTAATTTCCCACCAAACTTGTGCAATTAGTTTTCTTTTCAAATAATCACTTCACAAATTTAATCGCTCCTGCAGTAAAACTGTTTTGGAAAAGCTTCTCTGGGTCGAGCCTAAAAGTTGCTCCGGGAGTTATTATTATTTTACTAGAAATTGGAGGACTGGTGCATGCAACTAAGCTGAACTAGGCTCATGAACTCAATAGTGTGGATGCACGAGATGTTTGGACCGGAAAGCGGCGCAGCTATTCCAGAAGATAGGTTCGATCTTCGATCCCTACACAGTGTCGCACGATCTGCACGCCTGACTAGAGACTGCCGGCACATGACCACGAAGACAGAGACGACGCTCTCCTGGTCTCCTCGGGCAACCGTGCGCCTATTTGTTATACGGGGTCATGCACGGGGCAAAAAGATGATGCGTCTTCCTCTTGGTGCCGACGAGCTGAGGCGACGACCACAGACCGGCAAATCACGGGCCATAAATATCGTAGCATTTTCTTCAGTCGACGATTCGCTTCAGGTGAGCCGCAACAGCAATGCCGTCGTGACTTGTTGCGGAAGCTTTTGTTTTCAGGAATCAGGACACAACTGTGGAACAGCAGGAAGCCGGCACGCGGGGTTGTTGGACAGGGGGTCGCGCTAGCGTTTCTGAATTGGCTTCCACTACCTCATCCCCTCCCCTCCTCACCGGTAGTAGCTTCCAGCTGTTTCTGGGCCGACGCCCAAAAACGCGCAACGTGCTTCTTCCGTTCTTCAGATCGTTTTGCAGTAGCAAATACTCATACAAATTTGTTCCATTTTTTTGCCTTTTTTTTTAATTTGTTCCCGTATAATGTTAGCTGAGAAATGGTTCCCATCTAGTCTGAGATAAAAAAAAATTGCTCAGATATTCAAATAAAGATGATCGAAACGAACTTTTCATTGAGGTTCAAATTGGAACAATGAAGTGCAGGATACACCAATGACATCGAGCTCGAAACAAGGTAACTGTTCCAGGTTTACAAAGTAAACATTTTCTGATACAAATAGAACATTTTTTTTTCATGAAAGATGGAATATTTTTTTTCACGAATCCAAGGCGGGCGACGTTTGATGCTAAATGAAAAAAAAAATGTTATAGGCTCAAGAGAACAATATTCTAAGTTCAAAAAAAATGTTCAATAATGGTGATTTTTTTGAATGGGACTAAATGGTGAATTGAATAGTCATTTAGCCTATCTAATTACGTTAACTCTATTCTGTTTAGGTCAGTTTTTTTCTTTTTGGCCGTTTAAAGGGTTAAACCATTTTTGCAAACTCTACCCCTATGAGCACCTTATCGACGGAGACGTCGTCTACCACTGAAAGTATAGCACCGTTAAATTCTGGAATAAATCCAAAAAAATACGTGCACCCTGTGCTAAGTTGATGACTTAAACCTGGGTGGACAGGTTCTATCACAAAGAACCCAACCAACTGATCTATGATCATTTTTTTGTGTGTGACTTCTGATCTATGATCGTTTGATGGACTGTTCGGGGTCTAAATGATACAGTTGGGCTCTGTTTGTTGTTTAAACGTTATTTAAGGAGAACAATGAGTTATATAAACATAGTTTTTTTTTATCATAGCTATATAACATATAACTAGGGTACACGCACACTGGCTGTAACTCAAATAAATCTCCCCGATTAGTTTTTTTTTTTTTTTTTGAGGGGAATCTCCCTGATTAGTGATTACCCCACGGCTATCTCCTGGGCCCTGGCCTCCTGGGTTCCTCCCCGTCAAAGATCAGCTTCTAGGCTCTAGCCCAAGAAAAGCTTGTGAAGCTTGCAAAAAAGGCCCATGAATAGGACAACAAGGCATCTATTTTGGGCCTTAGAGCCCAGCAGTTCCGATGCGAATGCGACCGTCCCTTCCGTCCCGAGCCTCGGTCCCCATTGCGGCGGCTCTGCCTGGCCAAGACAGAGTCACACAGCGATGAGGCGAGAAGCGGAGAAGGCAATGGCAACGGCGCAGAACAAGAGACCGCGGATCAGCAGCGACGTGGAGAAGAGACCGAGTAGGAAGGAGGTCCGTCTCTTTTATCTCTTCCCTTGCATCCTATGACTGGGCTGGCAGCGCTCCGCTCCCTTTCCCTGCGACCCTGCCCTGCCTAGTCGAATTCCTGGCCAGTGCATGCTTCTAACCAATTGGCCGTTGCTGTATGATTGCGCTTGCTATTTGGATGGTTAGCAGCGTCCTTTGTTGTCTGAAATAGCCTGGTCGTAGGGTTACGGAGGCGGTGCGAAGCTGGAAGTTGCTGAAAGTCCATGTATTCTCACGCAGGATGTAACTGCAGCATAATTTCGGCTAGTGAATAATCTGAAATAGCTGGTAGAGTCAACTTCAACGCACCCGTGCTGTCTTCCTGCTGATCTTGTGTGTGGCAACAGTATCTTTCGTCACTTTCAGGGTTCCTTCTCTTGTATACAGACATACAGTGTACTGACAGCAATGAATAATTGGTGAGGCATGGTCCCTGATTCATTCTATTGGATAGATATTGGGGAGAAAGAAGGCGGTCGAGGAATGTATAAAGAAAGCTGTAGCTGTGAAGGATCATCTAGAGCACTTTCCAGCATTTCATAAATATCAGAAAAATGGTAGCATACACTATCTTCTTCTTTGAAAAAAGTTTACTATAGAACTAGTAATGTACTGATGTTTTACTAGATGTTGTAACATAAAGGGCGTATCCAGTGTAGAGAGCTCCCGCTCTGTGCGGGGTCTGGGGAAGGGTGTCAGTGGCAAGCCTTACCCTCGCCTGTGCAATACGAGGAGACCGCGACTCGAACCCGGGACCTTCCGGTCACAGGCGGTAAGACTCTACCGCTTGCACCAGGCCCGCCCTTCACTAGATGTTGTAACATGTTACCAGAATTTATCTTCAGAAATCCAGCAAAACAAAATTGAGTGCCAAATTAGTCCTCTGGAGCTATAATTAAGCATAGTGCTTGTTGATTTTCTGTGTGCTTGTTCTGAGGATGAATGTATCACAGCAAGCTCATTTTTCCTGATATCTAGGTCTTTCAGTCTACTTGGAGTCCGGACGTGGGGATCAGCTTACATTACCAATGAGGAAGTACATCCAAAATATTCTAAAGGTTACATCCATTTGTTTTCACTGTACTCCGTTCTTTGCATGCCACATAGCCATTTAGCTATGACATATCACCATTCTGAATGTAATGCTAGTAAACAAATACTCCGTATAGGTTAACATGGAGAAACCATATGGACCAGAGTGGCCGTCAGAAGAGAAAATTAAGCTCCGGGAAATGGTGGCCCCAGAAGCGCGATATATCTTAGCTAAGCAATATTCAAATGGGTTTATTGATGAAAGTTCCATGAAGCAAGATGCGGAGGCGGAACATATGTATGCAGCATGTACTGAAAGCTGCTTGCTTGGTTTTGTACACTATAGATTTGTTGTGGAAGAGGAGCTGCCTGTTGTTTATGTGTATGAGCTGCAAATGGAGCCTTCTGCCCAGGGCAAGGGGCTGGGAAAGTTTATGATCCAGTTGGTTGAACAGGTAGCATGCAAGGTAATATGATCTATTCATGATCCTACCTACTTATTATTACAATCTTCTGAATATTAGGTAATGGCATAACTGTTATGGCGCTATTATCCTTTCCACTGGCATGTGTTAGTTCAGTCACCATCTTGACATGTGACCATAAATGATACTCCAAAATGACACACTGTGATTGTATATGCATGCAGAACCAAATGGGAGCTGTGATGCTAACAGTTCAGAAAGCTAACACACTAGCTATGGATTTCTATACTAAGTTGAGGTACATTAGATGGTTACCTTCTGGTTACTTAATCTTATGGCTACTGCTTTGCTTTGAGCTAATTCTTTTTCTCTTGTAGATATGTAATATCGAGTACCTCACCATCGCGAGTGGATCCTCAGGTATCATTTTACCTGTATAGCTTTTCAAAAGCATAAGAAATTTGTTTATTGTTGTCATGATTTACATGGATCTCTTCATATTCACAGACAGGACTTGAAAAAAGCTATGAGATTTTGTGCAAGACATTTGACTCTGAAGCTAAGTCCAAACTAGAGGTTTGTGGCTGTATACTTATTGGTGTGGCATAAGTTTGTTGCTATTGCTGCATAAGATTGGCAAATCTCATAGAAAATTATGTCACTACCAGAATCGCTGGTATTTTTGGCCTTGCTTCATTGCTTGTACTACTACTATTTGCTACATGCTCTATTATATGAAATTCATGAATGAATAATGTTGTGGGAGTTTCAGTTATCTCTAGCACAAGTGCGCTGCTGATGCTCTTCTTTCTAAATATATGCAGGATGACGACTATTAAGACTTGAGACTTTAGAATGCAACGACATTTAAGCGACTACTGAGCATTATGCCTAGTTACGCCACATGATTCCGCAGCATATTGTCATGCAGACAATTGTTACTGTGATTTATTACTATAGTATTGTGGTGTACTCGGCCTAAATTCACAATTTTTATCCTGTTTTCCTTTTTTTTGGCAAATGGACAGTTTTGCTAATAGACTATTGCCCAGCTGGATGTTTAATGACTTTGCTCGCGTTGCTTTACTCCTTAAGGTTGAAGGCCCTGTCTTATCTCAAAATTAAAACTAAGATAGAGGAACAAAATGTGCCCACAACTAGATACTAGTGAAATTACAGATTCGACACAGCGAGCGACGCGTCGTCGCGATTTTGACTTTGGAGGTTTGACAGTTCAGCCCTGCTATCAATATGATCAATGATAGTCTTTGAGGCCATCTATGATTATGATGCCGACTAAGCAGCAGTGTAGCATGGATTTCTGTGATGCTTCAGTCTTGTGCTGGGCCTCTTGTAATAATAAAATGATTGGGTGTTGTTTGGAAATCAGGCCACCAGAACAGTCTTGCGATGTTTCCATTTACTAAAAATCAGGCGGCTGCCATTCGCTTTTTCAATTAGAGTATAACATCAAACTCATAGCACAGTAGACTGTTCTCAGCATCGACACAGAAGACAAAACTGTTCAAAAAGAAAAGTAATTATACAATAACTGACGTCAAATGATCTCCATGATCCAATATAGTACGTAGTAGGGCTAGAAGTCATCGCTTATTTTTCCAAAACAAACAAATGGGGGTCGCTGGGTAATTTAAACGCACTAGTGACATGACACATGAGGAATCATGAGGCAAATGGAGGCCGGGGACTGGCTGACTGGCTGACTGAGACGCGAAAGACTAGGTGGTATCGCTAGATGCAGAGCTGCAGAAGGCCGGCTCTTCAGTCTCGGGGGACCAGGGGATCATCTGCAGCTGCAGGCTGCAGCGCGAACAATGACAGGCACCCGACGAACCACGCCAGGAACGCGAAAAACAGGCGAGGCAACGGCGCCGGCGCCGGCGCGGCGGCTTCTCCGATTATGACCGTTGCCCCGGCGAGCATCAGATGGAGCCCGGTGGATACGCGCAGCAGCTGCCCACGGCCGCCGGCGTCTGGGACAACGGCGGGATTTTGCTCTGGCTCCGGACCGCCGGAGTCCACAGCCTCTTTGTTGGCATTGCCAGCGTCATCGCGAGCCATCCGGATGTGCCACGGTCGATTTAGAACGACACAGGCTCGGCGAAGGGCGAACAGACAAAGGGCGCCTTTATTAGTTATTGTAGGCTGTGTGAGCCAACCTGATGGGTGATCTTGTTGATTATATAGAGCGAGGTGGCAGTGGACGTGTCGTTGAATCGTTGATGCGTTCAACTGGGCAACTCATTTTTTGGTGAAAGCGATGGGTCTAGTTGTCCTGGAGTGGCAGTGGACGTGTCGTTGAATCGTTGATGGCTTGATCACCGTGATGCATACGAGGGTTCGCGCCTTCGCGGAACGCCCCCACGAAAGCGACCTCTATAAACTCCGGCCGTGTAGTGCGACCAGCGCGATCGCTGACCAAAACAGAGCTCCAGGGTAGTTGATTTTTAGATAATGGATAAAACAAATATCCGGCCTCTACATCTAAGGATGTACACAGCCCATTATTACAAAGTTTTGGATGATAAAAAATGACGTTAGTTCAAACAATATAAATGTTTCCATCATTTATTGGATATCTCTAAAGCAATAATTTCCAATTTCTTGCTCATCGTTGAGAGCGCGTCCTTGGCTGTCTCATCACGCTGCAGCTGGGCCCAAGAGCGTAACCAGTACGCTCCTCTGAAAATTACCTGCATAATAGAGTTAGATTTCATTTGATTAAAAACAACATCATTACGGCATCTCTAGATAGCCCAAAACATGGCAGCCACCCCCACCCAAATCAAATTTCTAATCCTTTTATTTTGATTGGTCAGCCAACTACCAAACATGTGGCTGATTGATCTAGGTTGGGTCAAACTAGTAGCAAAAAAGATAATCCTCCAAATCATTTTGGTAAGGGGACAGTCTAGGAACAAATGTTGGATAGTTTCATTTCCATTACAGCAGATGCACTTTTGACTCTCCTTCCAATTTTTCTTAGCGAGGTTGTCTTTGGTTAAGACGACACCCCTTTGCAAGAACCAAAGAAAGATTTTAATTTTTAGAGGAATTTTTATCTTCCAGATCTTTCTATGACAAAAAGGTGTTTGTGTATCTATAAGATAGAGATACATTGAGCGGACAGAGAACAAACCTGATTTGGTTAAACTCCATATGAAATAATCCGAACCTTCCACCAATGCGACGTTTGAGATCCGTGCTACTAAACTAAGCCATTCTGTAAGTTTATTATCCACCAGAGCCCTTCTAAAAGAGATGTTTAGTGGGCTAGTAGTCATCACTTTTGAGACTGTTGCATGAGGTTCCCGCACTATATTATATAAAGATGGATATTTAATTTTCAGAGGCTTATCTCCTACCCATGTGTCGTCCCAAAACCTAGTGTTGGTTCTATCTTTAATATCGAATGAACCATTAGCCAGCACCTCATCTTTGATATGCATGAGGCCTCTCCAAAAATAAGAGTAATTGGGTTTGGCTGCCACCTGAGTTAGGCTCTTGGAGGTTAGGTATTTATTCCGTAAAAGAGATTGACATATGCCTTCTGTGTTTAGAAGATTAACCAGCCATTTGGCTAGAAGGCATTTATTTTGCAATTGTAAATTTAGGATACCTAATCCTCCTTGGTCCTTTGGACGACAAAGGATGTCCCATCTGGCAAGGCGATATCTATGTTTATCGAGGAGCCTTGCGGTAAGAACCTTGATCTATAATGATCTAGGTTTTTAATGACCCCTTAGGGATCTCAAAGAAGGACATCATAAACATAGGTAGGTGCTTAAGATTGAATTAAGCGTAACTAGTCTACCCCCATATATGATGTATTTTGCTTTCCAACAAGAGAGTTTCATTTGAAACGATCTTCCACCTTTCTCCAATCAGAGTTCAGGAGTTGTCTATGGTGCATTGGGATCCCTAGATATCTGAAGGGGTATTCCTCTGCGTTGCATCAAAGAGACTAGTATAAAAGGATTCCATCTCTTTAGCAGCACCATAGCAGAAGACTTCGCTCTTGTGGAAGTTGATCTTCAGCCCAGATAGCCGTTCAAAAGCGCAAAGCAACAGTTTCAGATTCTGTGCTTGTTCTGGGTCGTGATCAATAAAGATAATTGTGTCATCTGCATATTATAGTATGGACAAACCATCATCTATAAGGTGGGGGACGACACCTCTTATCGACCATCGGCTTTTGCTCTCTGTTAATCGGAAGAGCTAGCATATCAAACAACGATGTTGAATAAGATTGATGACAATGGATCTCCTTATGCGAGTCCACGCTTGGTGCGGAAATAGGGTCCAACGTCCTCATTGACTTTGATTCCCACACTTCCTCCGGTGACCATAGTTTCAACCCATCGACACCATTTGGGGGAGAAACCTTTCATTCGTAGCGTTTGTTGTAGGAAAGACCACTTCACTTTGTCGTATGCATTTTCAAAATCAATTTTGAAAATGACACCGTCTCTCTTTTTGGTGTGAAGTTCATGGATGGTTTCGTGTAAGATAACGACCCCTTCCATTATGTTCCTTCCTGGCATAAAGGCAGTCTGCGTTGGCCTCACCACCGTTTTAGCTACCATATTAAGCCTATTTGTGGCTACTTTAGTGAATATTTTAAAACTCACATTAAGAACACAAATTGGCCTGTAATGCTGAATTTTTATGGCATTATTCACTTTTGGGATTAAGGTAATAATACCAAAATTCAGACTATAGAGATCAAGAGCCTCCCTATGCAGTTTAGCAAATAAAGGTAGAAGATCATCCTTGATGACTCCCCAGAACACCTGATAAAATTCTGCAGAAAAACCATCCGGCCCTGGAGCTTTATTATGCTCCATTTGGAAGACTGCCTCCCTCACTTCAGATTCAGTGAATGGGCTAATGAGGATGTTGTTTTCCTCGGTGATACACGTGGGATATCTAGGTTTTGGTCTTCCCTAAGGGAGATATCGAAATTATCCTTTGGCCAAAGAGTTCTTTATAATAAGTCGTAATGTGACTTTTGAGATGATCATCACCGATCACAACACCTTGATCATTTTCAAGTTTATAGATATGTTGCTTGCGATGTTTCCCATTGGCGACTAGATGAAAGAACCGAGTATTAGCATCCCCTTCCAAGAGGGTTTTAACTTTGGCTCTCTTATACCATTTTAGTTCCTCTTCTCTCAGAAGGTTAACTAAACATTCTTTTAGACAATGCTTGATTAATCTCTTGATCAGATAAGGAGAGATCTCACTTTCTTATCAAGATTGTCTAAAAGAGCTAATGAGTCTTTTTTTCTTTTCGATATGACCTCGCCAGTGTGTTTGGTTGGCCCTTAGATATTGTCTGAGTCTCATGGATCTTGAATTGCCAACGTTCAAGAGGGGTTGACCCAGAGCATGGAGATTGTCAAATATTTGCAACCATATCATAAAATCCATCTCGTATCAACCATCCCCTCTCAAATTTGAAAGGACGATTGTGAGTCTGGTGGGTTGAAGCACCTGTGTTAACCACTAGGGGTGTGTGGTCTGAGATATGCCTATCCCTAGGTTCTACTGTTGTCAATGGAAACATGATTTCTCATTCCATGCTAACGAGAACTCTATCTAACTTTTCAAAAGTTGGATTATCCCCTGGCCCCGCCCATGTGTATTGACGGCCTGCCATTGTGATCTCCTTAAGATCCAGAGATTCAATAATAGCATTAAAAAGATTTGGCCATTTAGGGTCGAAGTCCTCAAAACTCTTATCTTCTGGGCTTCGCATTATGTTGAAATCTCCTCCTATCATATATGGAAGGGTTTCTTTGGAGCACGTGTTGGCAAGTTCTACTAGGAAAGCACTCTTATTCGGAGTTGTCTTTGGCCCCCATACACCGTATATAGCACAAATTTGAAGTCATTTGATTTGACTCTTAGGGTGAATTTTACATAAAAATCTCCCTCAGCAATAGCTCCAATGTCAAAAACATTCAGGTCCACACCTAGCAGGATGCCCCCAGATCTACCGTGGGGTGCCATGGTGTGCCAAAGAAAATCATGTCCCCACAAAGATTTTTGAGAACATGATCAGGAACGAGTCCCGACTGCTTTGGATAGAGCAATAAAATTAATTTGCTCTTCCTTAACTAATTCAGCCAAAAACCTATGCTTAGCCAAGTCTGCTAGACCTTTGCTATTCCAGAAAACTCCCTTCATTTTATAATAATTTTTGAGGGGGTCTTTGGCTTCTTGGGAAGTTTGCCATTAAAAGTATATTTGGCATTATTATATTTTTTTCTTCCGTCGGAGTGGAGAGAGATCTATGATTTGATCATTCTCCTCCTCCAGCAAATTCTCATTTGGATTTCCACTGGCGTAGCTGAGAATTGCATCAATTAGGTCATCCTGCTCATCATCAGTCTCAAGATTGGGGAGTTTAGATTTAGCAGAACCTTTTTTTGTATTAGCACATAAAACTAACCTGTCTACCTCTAAGTTTTTGATTGAAACTACATCTGAGGTACCTAGGTTGATGCCTACCCTACCAAGGTTTGATAAAATTTTGGAATCTGGAAAGCTAGTGAAAGAGTTACCTGTGAATTCAAGGTTCTTCTTTGCTGCCAACCGTTCAGCCTTTTGTAGGGTATGGGCGTCCGCCAATGCCGCATTCCTAGAGCTACGACGTGGTGCTTTGATGGGCGCTGCTGTAATTGCAGGCGCCAACTCCCCAACTGCCGAGGTAGAAGTATCCACGGATATGATCACTTTCTCTCAGATAAGTCGCGATCGGTGTCGCGGTGGTGAGGCTTGATCTCTGACCGCCTGCAGCTCCGCTAAACCGCCATGGGCGTCGGTGAGGCAGTGCGGTGGTAGGAGGGCTCCAGCGTTGTCCGATCTCACTGGGAAGTCCATGCCACTTGGGGGTAGTGTGGGTGAAGGACCCCCGAGCCCGCCTAGTGCCACTACAACTCAGGTCTCCCACCATGCATCATGGGAGACACGGGTGGGCTGTCTGGTCGGCTCAGAGCTTTGTCCTTGCGATCTTCAGCAATGTCCGCGCTGGGGAATGGCTGAGGGAGGCGCTGCCCTCGCCAACACCCTGCGCGGCCACTGGTAGCTCCGGAGGTGGAAGTATGCCACCCCTCTACGTAGAAGCGTCAGGGAGCAGGCATAGGGGTTCGGTTGATGAAGCACCCCCCACGCCCACCCCCCCAACCGCCTTTGTCCATCGCGATTGCGGAGTAGAGGACTCCCCGGCCAGTGGATCCACTATCGGGCTAGGATAGCCCGGCAGTGAGTCACCCGAGGTCGTTGCGGCCACGCCGGACTCCAGCGCGAGAAAGGGGGCAGTAGGTGATGTAGAGCCCCCCAACTCAGCATGATCTGTCGATGTCGCCGGCGAAGACAAGAAAACAGAAGAAGGATTGATTTTGTTAGGTGAATCAACAAGTTTATTATAATCAGCCAATTCTTCAATTGTCAGAGGAGAAAAAGTCTTCCTCTTATCCCCGTCTTCTAACTCTAGCATGACTCTGATATTGATCTCATTAATGAGCTGCGTGCATGCCAGATCCAGGGCCTCTTCCACCAAAGCAGCTTGCTTCTGAGGAGGCAAATTCTGTGGAGGTGCTGATGTTTTGTCAGAAGCTTTAGTATTATTCTATGGGTTTTGGGGATTATGAGCTTCCGCATCTTCCATCTCATGGTCGCCCCCATCAAGATCATCACCCAACAGACCATCATCCTCCGGATCAATTGGATCAATCTGTACAGCTTCATCGGGCTTAAAAAGCAGGCGGTAAATACCACTGCCAACACAAACATCAACAAACTTTGGGATCTTTTTCACATCAAAAGCGCCACCGGGATACAAACTGTCGATCGCCGCCGAAGGTGTATCATATCCACCTTACGTGTGGCCCCAATCATGGTCCCAACTCGCCCAAAGTGGAAGAAAAGAACGAAGTGCCACAGGTACCTTAGTAAGCATCACCCATACCGCTCCAATAACCTTATGGGTTGAACATCATCAACGAACTCAAGCAAATGCGATAGTGCCTTCTTTGTTCCTTGTTGTAAGTGTCCCGATAGCTATCATACGATCTAGCTCTTCCTTGCTTGGAAATGGGACAACAAAAGATTTTGCCCCAAATTGTTGCGCCTCCCAATCCCAACGCCTTTGGAATAATCCTAGCGATTCGGCTTGTACCAAGTGAGCAGGACATCACCGATTCCTTTGTAATGAGGGCTGTGGATCGGCGCCTAAAAAGTGTCCACAATCTGATTGTTTCTTCTTCTTTCTGTATTTGGAAAAAACCCATCCCATCCTCCATGGCATGCATGGCGATGGCGACCGTCGGTTTGGGGCCACAAGTAGCGGACACCGATTTGTGTAATGTTCTTGATGCAGATGGAGCACTCCCGTTTCTCAGCCGGTTCCTTTCGCTTCCTCTTGTTGTTGCCTTGTTCATCGACAACCACCCCAGGTTCCACCGTTAAGGTGTTGACGGCGCTAGGACGGCCATCGTTGTCTTGCTTGGCGGTCCCCGTCGGCATCCTCCCGACCACGCTGCGGCCACCGGCGCGCCGATGGTAGTAGAGACATCGCCCATGATCGCCCATTGTTTGGCGGCTTGGGAATCCTCCACGGCCTCGGCCCTCGGCGCCTTGACTTCTTTGGGTGCATCCTCCAGCAGGTGGTGGAGCGCCGCGACCCCCGCGCCCATGGTATCGGCCTTGATCGTCGCGGTCGCGAACTTGGGAGTTGGCGTGGGGGCCTCGGCCACAATCACGTCCACGATCAGAAGGGGCGCCGCGGTGTGTGGCCGGCTGGCTCCACCTCTTGCCGAATTCGCCGCCCGCCATTAGCACCTCCCGATAGGATGGGCGGCGGCGACGCAATGTGATTAGGGTTAATGAGTTTCTTCGTCGGACCACCGATGCTTCCTCGCCCAATCGTTGTCGTATCGAGCGGATGGTGATGACCGGTTCGGCGGCGTCTTGGAAGCGTGTGCGGGTGGGTGGTGCGACCAGCGCAGACTAGTTGAGCGCTTCGGTCGGATGTGAATCGGTCGAACCCCACCTTGCCCGACGAGGCCGGTCGGTGTTGGTTCAAAATTTGAAATCTCGAAGAAAACGGATCGCCGGCGTGGCCCTTCCTCGCAAGCGAGCTTCAAGACCGGAGGATGAAATCCCCAAGCCTCGTCTCGGCGTGACTCGCGGGGCGGAGGGCGTGGACCCTCAAATCTGTCTCCATGGCGGCGCATACCTCCGTGGTGATGGATGAGGTTTGGCGCCGCCAAGAGCGTCCGCCTTCTTGATCGGCGTGGAGTGGGGATCGGGAGGGTCGTCGACGAAGTCTGGTCGTCTCCCCATTGCGCGTGGTGAAAAACGGATCGCCGGCGTGGCCCTTCCTCGCAGCGAGCTTCAAGACCAGGAGGATGAAATCCCCAAGCCTCGTCTCCGGCGTGACTCGTGGCGGAGGCAGCGGACCCCTCCAAATCCGTCTCCATGGCGGCGCATACCTCCGTGGTGATGGATGAGGTGCTGGCGCTGCCGAAGAGCGTCCGGCCTTCTTGATCAGCGCGGAGTGGGGATCAGGAGGGGTCGTCGACGAAGTCCTCAAAGAGTTTGGAGATGGCGGTACTGAAAGAAGATCCGCAGCGTTGTAGCCGTCTCGGAAGATCTCCTCCAGGGTAGTTGATGACGGCAAAAAGGATTTGTTCTTTTTAGATAAGATACGAGGGCAAGCAAAAATGTTTGTAGTACTCGCTCGGCATGGCATTCATCGAGAACTGTTGGAGATTTGAGAACACAAGACGGCCATGCCGCCATTGCCAACACGTCTTGGCCGTGCTACGTACGGCTAATGACGCACGGTCGATGCGACGATGCTTTCCTGGAAATTTCCTCAGCTCCATTCACGACTTGGTTAATTCGTTTTCTTCCAAGAATCCAATCCCTTCCTGCCTGCCATGGCGCACTACTACGGGGCCGGCTGATCCCGGTGGGCGGTGGGAATCTATCGAATGTTGGTTGGTTCACATAGCATAGCAGGGAGCACATTGTTAGAGGTGATGTGAATACGTGATCGAAGCTGTGAAGGCAGGTAACGCATCCACGGCTCCTGCGTCAGGGTCGCAAGGAAGCAAAACTTGAGAAAGACACGCCGACGCCCTCCTGCTAAGCACACATGGCCCAAATAGTTCGATAAAGCCTGTTGAGACCCATTACCGAAGCTGCACGAACTGGACTTTCCTCGTGGACATCAAAAGGCCCATACTTCACAAGTAGTAGTACCTCAAACCAATCTTCTCCAATTGGTGCAATCAAAAGTGAAGGATCAACCCGCTGTTCAGAGAAGCAATACTCGCTGGATTCCTCCCCCAGCGGGGCTAATGAAGATTAACGTTGATGTAGCCTTGGCTAAGAACTTAGGAACTGTCGTTGCTGCAGCTGTTGCACGTGACTTTGCTGGACGCTTCTTGGGGGCCTTGGCGGTACTGATGGAAGGAAGCTTGGAGCCAGAGATGGTGGAGGCGATATCATGTAAAGAAGGCCTTTCTCTTGCTAGCGATTTGCTACTTCAAGACTTCAGAGTGGCATGTGACAATACGGGAGTTGTTGCAAGCATACGTGAAGGTAGTATGGGCTCTTATGGGCACATTGTCTAGGAAATTAGAGCTAGATCGAATGATTTTAGATTTGTCGAGTTCGTCCATGAGGGGAGGCGATCAAATGTGGATGCTCATAACTTGCTAGGAGTTGTATTTATGCTGATTTAGGGAGACATGTTTGGTTTGTATCTCCGCCTGATGGCGTCTGTACTTCTTATGAAGAATAATAAAGGTCTATTCTGCTAAAAAAATAGAGATGTACGGAGTACATTTTTTGGTCTTACTAGAGCACGCCTGTTTTGCTATTAAAAAACCTAGAGCATGCCTGTGAATCCCCACCTAGACACCGACACACGACTGCTCACTCCCTTGTCTCTCTATACCTCATCTCCTTTCTCATCCACGCCCCCTCCCCCCACTGTCTTCACCTACCCCGCTACAGCCGCCCTCCCCGTGGCCCTCCCAAAATCCAAGGCCCCCGCCCCATATTGCTCGGCTAAGGCGGCGCCACCGCCATCGCTAAACCCAAGTTGAATCCTCCTTCTCTGGCTGATTCCCCTGCCACTTGCACCGTTCAATCGCCATCTCCCACCATACCAGGAGGCGAATGCCCCGTCGCCCTGCCCTGCATCTCTTCTACCACCGATGTTGGTCCTGCGTTCTCCCTAACGACCCCTTCTAAGCCTAGAAGCCATGGACACCCTCCTTCCCGCGAGGAAAACCCTGAACCCTAACCTTCGAAACATAACACCGAACTTTGTTGTCTCTGGCAGCACCAAAAGGTGAGTTCTTTAATTTCTTTCTTTCTTTCTCTCTGTCCATTATTGTTTTGCCTTTTTCTATTTGCATGCCGAGAGTTAAATCCTGTGCTTGTGGAATTAAGCATTTTCGTACATTTTTTTGTAGTGAATAATTAACATTCCAGATTTCCAGCTGGGATGCTTAGCAAATAGCATGTCGCTCAATTTCTTGTAACCTTGAAGGCTCCCACCCATGTTCAAAATAAAAACAAAGTCATAGGGTAAAAAAATACACTCAAATGTTTGCCCTCTAAGAAATGCTACAATGAATTTCTTTCTTTCTTTTTTTGCGATTCAAATGTTACAATGAATCCGTACAACCAAAAATGCATATATAGTGTGAACTGTGAGCATATCTTTCTTTTCCTTCTCAAAAGTAATATAATATACTTTTCTGTGGTCCAGACATAACTGTAGTGTAGGGTGGATTAATACTATCTTTTCCATGCCACAAAAGGTGTCATTTTAGTTTCATCCTAGTCTTCCTAGGTCTAGCTATATTAAGTTTATATAAGGAAGTATAACATTTATAATACAAAATAGATATAATTTAAAAGTATGCCTCATGATGAATCTACATAAATATTAGTATTATTTGTTTAAATTTGAAATTATTGATTTAGCACAAAACTAAAATAACACTCTTTGCAAGATGGAGGTATAGTAAGATATTGTAGGTCTCTTTTCTGTCCTCATAAATTCCTCTCTTTGTGTAGTTTGAATATTACAACTTAGAGTGCATTACAGTGGGGAAGGGGGTGGCGTAAGATAAAGGTGGGTCGCCTCATGACAAAATAGGTTAGCACGTTAGCCGGAGGTGGCGCCGTGGCGGCAAGGAGCCATCTGAGATGGGAAAAGGGTGAAACGAGGATGTCCCAAGTGGAGAGCTTGGCATGGTGGGGAGCCACCGAGGATGAGAGAAGAGCCGACATGAGAGTCATGAAGCTGCATGCTCCTCGTTAGATTTTTTTTATCCGAAGATATAGAAAACTTCATGTGTTTGCTTTCTGGTTAGGAGTCAAAGTATTTGGGCCCATTTGGTAGCGATCTATAAGAACGTTTCAGATTCAGATTCTCTCCAAAAATATTTCTCTGTTGAAATAGAAAATCACTTGGTAAAAACGGTGAAACGTTTGACTATTGATCTAAATTCTCCTTGAAATGAACTAGAATCACTCCAAAACACCTATTTGGGTGATTCTAATTCCTAGTAAAAAACGAGAAACATTTCTCTAAGAATCCGAAACGCTTCTGTCACCTATTTGAGTGTTTGGCACCGATCCTGGTGATTTACATGAGAATCCAAAACATTTCTGTCATCCAAACCTGGCCTTAAGGAAAGAGTACCATCGAACTATTTTTTTCTATTTTTTAGGTAATGTACAGAGTACTAAACAAATTTCCACGCCGCTGATTGACACAACTAGCAAAATAAATTTGATTATTAGAAGAAAAAACAAAAATTTCGGCCAGCTTTCTAGGTGGAAATCGGGTCTACAAACCACACAACAAGAAAACGCCACCCACAAGAACAGTGGACAGTGCACAAACACAATGGCATCGCCGATTAGACTCTTGGCTTCCTACCATACCACGCTTATTCAAACTTCAAAGCTCACACCACACCGCGCGTCTTCTCCTGGCCCCCCGCTTCCCCTTGGCGATCACGTCGCCGGGAGTCCAAGCCAGCCCTTCCCTCTTGTCGTCGTCGTTGCCGCCGCCGAGGTCCAGCAGCTGGGACTCTCCCAGCCTCCTGAACACTGACCGCTTGCGCGGCGGCAGGTGCTCATCCCTGATACCCGCGCCGTGCTCGCCGCGGTGCATCCCGCACCTGGCGCAGATGTGCCGCCTCAGCTTGCAGGGGTACCTGAGCTGCTCGCCCGTGAAGCCGCCGCGCTCGTCGCCCCCGACGAACGCGCACCGGAGGATTGTGCTACTCAGGGGCTTCTTGTCGGCGCCCTGCCTCGGCATCATCTCTCGATCGATGGATTGTTACAGATACCTCGCTGTCAGTCTGTCATACTACTGCTCGAAAAAAAAAAGTCTGTCATACTACTGCCTGCTGATCGATCCTGGTGACAAAGCACGTATTTATGGGTCTGGAGAGCTTGGGGTCATCTGGGCAGATGCGAAATGATGTGTAGCAGAATTGGCAGTGCCAAGCATGAAGAGAGAGAGAGAGCCTGATCACGCACGGGGTGACGGTGGACGGTGGCACCGCGACAGAAGAACCTGTAACGTACGCTTGTTAGCTTTCTTTATGCCAGAATCATGCGAGCGCCAGCCGAGTGAGGAACCCGACGGCGGGCCGCGGGAGAAGAAACACGTCGTCGCTCTCATGGCCCTCGCACGGTTTGTTGTGCGTGCATCCAAGAGAAAATAAAGCTAGCTGGCCTGCTGATCTGGATGTGCCGTGGCTTGCTTTCCTCTGATAGGCTACGAGTTCAGCCACGCACGGCGCTCGTGGGAGAGGCCTCGCCGTCGTGAGCACCAGAGAGATCGAGTGAAGCGGTAGAAGACGCTCTCTTGTCTGATTCATCTTTTCGGTCCCAGGCTCCCAGCGATCCTCTGGATATACTTTTTTTTAGTGGATCCTCTGGATATACTTGCAAACCGCGCGGGTCACCCGCATGAGAGCCCACATATCTTAAGTGGGAGTACGCGGCAGATACACAAAGCCCGGCCCAACAGCGCCGCTCCAACCCATCACGAGCGATGCAGCAAAGGGCGCCGCTACCACCGCCACATCTCCACGGGCGGCTAGGATAAGCAATGCCAAACTTGACACCACTGTGGCCCTGTTCCCTTCTCTTATAATCCGTATTTTTTATCTTATTTTTTTCAACCGGAACAGTGTTTTTCTTTCACAACAAATCAACCAGAACAGTACTTCAACTTATTTTTTCAGCGAAGCGAACGAGACCTATGTCATAAACTTTTTGACCTCACATTGAGTCATCCCTTTCATCGGTTGTGAGGGCACGCACAACCGAGACATATAGGGGTATTAGCCTAGACTAAAGTGAACTCCACGTTTGCAAAGAAAAAAATGTGACTACTACCTAGCCATACATGTATGATACCTCATGGCCACATCTCGCTCAGTGGTGCGTTGGGCAAGCCCTGAGGGGGAACGCGCTGCCTTTGCTAGGTAGATACAGTATGTTCGCTTGCTCGTAAACGATCGTAAATTTCTAGCAGGGAATAATGTTTTTCTCTCACACCAAACCAGTCAGCAGTAAATAATCCACGATACGATACGTCCTCCCGAACAGGCTGATAGCCATCCAAAATGCATAGCTAGCTAGGTGTGAATGCATGCGTGTGAAGGGTGTGCATAGCTAGCTAGGTGTGAATGCATCACCTAGCTAGCTATGTATGGTACAGGATGCGCATCTCGATAAGCATGTATAGCTAGTTGGGCTTTGTTTAGATTGCCTCAAAGTTCCAAGTTTTTTCATTCTCTCTCCATCACATCAATTTTTGGACGCATGCATGGAGCATTAAATGTAGGTAAAAAAGTAACTAATTACATAGTTTGGTTATAAATCACGAGACGAATCTTTTAAGCCTAGTTAAGTTTGTCAAATACAAACAAAACGTGCTACAGTGTCCAGATTGCAAAATTTTGCAATCTAAACAAGGCCTTGATGCATTCATATGGATGTGTGGTGATTTTTTTTTTAAAAAAAATATGTATGATGGATCGAAGCACATCAACCAGCTGCAGCCTGTGTACACTGGATCGGTAGATTTCCCTTTCCGTGCAACGGAAAAGGTTTGCATTGAAGCTTGTTGGTTTCCACAGGGAGAGAGGAGGCAGTGAGAGATGGAGATGGATGGGCACAGAGCATGCGATGTATGTATTGCACGGCACATGGATGCATGTTACTACTAGTTGGCAAAATGCATGGTAAATAGTAATAAGTTGGAATGTGCTAGTTCCTGCCTATACTCCAGTTATAATTTGTTCGAGGAAATTAAACCATTGATAGGTTGAATGTTGATTAGATTAATATATATATTGTATTCATATATATAAACACCAAATTACAAGACATGCAAAGAGGTAAATACGCGCACCACGTAATTTTTGCTTTTCTTCTGCAAATTAATTGAAGTGAATGGAGAGAAAAAAAGGTGAAAAAAGGTAAATATATATGCTATCACAACAAAAGCGTAAATACGTACGTACGTACTTTTTGCTTTGCTCTGATCTGCATGAATAGTGATGGAATGAAGAGCTAGAAGCTAGGCAGCAGTACTTAATAATGGGGAAAAAAATCCCTGCAGCGCATCGGTAGATCGATTCCATCCATTGCATACGGTAGCATCAGGGTGCGAGGCTTGGACACCAAGGAATCATATGAGCCTAAGCCGAGCCCGTAGGAGTTAGGACTGGTGAAGAACCCGAGGGATATATGAGCCTGATGAGGAAGCCAAGCCGCGCGAGCGTGGTACAGGAGGAGGCGGTTTCCTGGTCCTCGCGTGCGTCTGCCGTCTCATGCGTTAGGTGTCGACGTGTCGAATGCATGCTGAGACTCCGTATACAGCAGATGCGGATTACAGAAGCGCTGCAGGAATTTTTTTTCCTAATTAATAGTACTAATGCAAAGTAATAAGGGATTGAGCGGGACTTGCATTATTGAGAGTCAGGAATGCACTTGAGATATGTGGTTTCTGGATTATTGGCAAATAAATTAAGGGTGACTCTATACATATGTTGACAGATTTGACAACAACAAATTTGTTAGATTTTTGGCCAATCAAAAAAGAAGACAGATCACCAAAGGAAAATCTGACAAATAATACACATATAAATCTGTCGACGGTTTGGTTGGCTTTGTATCTATTGAATTTTGCGTTTGAGTTTTGAACCTTGCAATACAAAGTTATGTACATAGAAGTACAAAGATTATAATGTCATAGTTGAAAGTTTACAAATCCTGAGTGTAAAGTTTTTGAATCTAACAGTGCAATGTTTATAATGTGATAGTTCAAAGTTTTGAACCTAGTAGTACCAAGTTTGTAATGTCATAGTTGAAAGTTTATAAATCCTGAGTGTAAAGTTTTAAACCTAGTAGTACAAAATTATAATGTGATAGTTCAAAATTTTGAACCTAGCAGTACAAAGTCAGTCTTTTTTCTGGGTTGTCATCTTTTTATTGGTCAAAATCTGACAGATTTTGACAGAACAAATCTGACAGCTGATAGCTAGACAGTCCGCCTAGAGGACAGTACAAATTTTCAAACAAAATGAATGAATTTGACAGATAAAAAACAAGAAAAATCTGGTGACAGATATATAGCCTTTTTCATAAATTAAAGAGAGAAGCGACTGGCCTAGAAAGGAAGTATAGCCAGGGGAAGTGATGGATCGTATAGATGGCGTTCGGCGCACCGACGCGTACGCGGTGTCGAGCATTGTAAGGCCTACCATAGCACCGTGTGCCATTGTGTGCATAGCTAGCTAGGTGTGAATGCATCATCTAGCTAATATATTATGCATGGTACAGGATGCGAAGCATGCATAGCTAGTTGATACATTCACATGAATGTGTGATGATCTTTCAAAAAAAAGTGTGATGGATTGATGCACATCAACCTGCTGCAGCCTTTGTGCATTGGATCAATAGATTTCCCTTCCCGTGCAACGAAAAAGGTTTACATTGCAGCTTGTTGGTTTCCGCAGGAAGAGGAGGCAGTGACAGATGGGCACAGAGCATTCGTCGTATGTATTATTGCACGGCACATGGATGCATGTTTCTACTGGAGTAGTTGGCAAAATGCCTGGTAACATCTATGGTAGATAGTAATAACTAATAAGTTGGAATGTGCTAGTTCCTACCTACTCTAGTTATAATTTGTTCGAGGAAATTAAACCATTGATAGGCTGAATATTGATTAGATTAATACATATTGTATTTTTCATATATAAACACCAAATTACAAGACATGCAAAGAGGTAAATACGCGCACCACGTAATTTTTTGCTTTTCTTCTGCAAATTAGTTGAAGTGAATGGATAGAAAAAAAAGATGAAAAAGGTCACAACAAAAGTGAATGAAGAGCTAGCAGCTAGGCCTAGAGAGGAAGTATCGCCCATGTTCGCTTGGTTTATAAGCCATACTTTTTCAGTCAACGAACATTATTTTTCTCTCGCAACAAATCAGTCAACAGTACTTTCAGTCATAACTTATCAGCCATGCGAACAGGGCATATAGCTAGGGAAAGTGATGGATCACATAGATGGCGTTTGTCGCACCGACGCATACGCGTGTCGAGCAGTGTAAGGCTTACCATAGCAGCCACATTGCTTCAACTTGAAGCAGCAACAGGTAGCTTGGTGGGTAGTAGGCTATGGATGCATGCAGTGGCGGAGCTAGAGCAAATTTGATGGGGTGCGTTTGCCTACGTGGGTGTGGGGGTTTGCAATATGTTGGTGCATATATTGTTGAAATTTGAGTGTTATCACTGTTTTTCAAAAAAAAAAAAAAATTGGGTGCGGCCGCACCCACTAACTTCACTGTAGCTCCGCCCGTGGATGCATGGGTGGGTAGGGTTCACACGCTCACGCGTACGCGCAGGCCGCCCACATCTCCCTCCCTTTATATATAGGGCCATCCTAGTTCTCGAACCCTGGCGCCTCCAACTGCACTCGAGATCTCATCATCGGCATCTCAGCAGGTCATCGTCGTCGATCGTATCCTGCAGCAGTCGACGATCCGGCGATCCATTCCATTCCAAGCAGTCGATCCGGCCGGCCGGCGATCCTCCCGCAGCTAGCCACCGGTGAGTCCATGTCCATCATCGTGCTCCCGCTTCCGGCCGTGCATGTTCATTCCGTTCTGCCCCATCCCTTTGAACGTGTCCGCCCGGCTGCAGGTGAACGACAACAAGGTACGGTGACCATGGCCGACAACCAGGTTGCTGCTGCAGCTGCTGCTTCGCTGCCGCCGCCGGTGTCCAAGGACAAGGAGAAGGTGACGCCTCCGCTGCCAGTCGTGCCTGTCCCTGCTGCCCCGGTTGACGACGACAAGGTCATCAAGCTGATGGCCGTGCTCGTGGACGTGGACGTGAAGCCTGCTTCTTCGTTGTCTATCTCGCCGCCGCCGGCCGTCATGCCGGCGGACAACAACAACAAGACGACGACGACGACGACTCCACCTGCTGTCGCTGTCCCGATCCTATTCGTGGTCTGCCTGTGGGCCCTCATCAACGCCGTCGTCTTCGCCATCGCCGACGTCGCCACACTCATCGTCAACCGCACCCCCTGCACCAAGGTACGTACTAGTACTGCGTAGGTTCTGCCCGGTTCACCGTTCACGATGCGTGCGTATACGTGCTCGCGCGATTCATTCATCATTCATGCATAAAAAAAAATTCGTGCATGCCCTCCTCTCCTCATACATGCATGCAAAATTGCACCGTGGCGCAGTCGACATGGCTGTTCCGGTGCGTGACGCTGACCGACGCGGCGGCCGCGGAGGTGAGCCTCCTGCTGTACGGGGTGCTGTTGTGCAGCGCGGCTGCTGCGCTGGCGGCGCCGCTGCACATGCTGCTGACGACGACAGCGACCACCACGAGCCGCAAGCGCTGGGGCGCCGTCGACGCCCTGGCCTGGGTGGCGCTGACGGCCACGGCGGGCATCCACTGCATGGAGGTCGCCTACGACCACATCTTCCCCGCCGCCGATGCTGGGGACACGTACATCTTCGTCGACGTCGTGCTCAGCTCCATTTACGTCGCGGTGGACCTGCTCGCCGGCGTCCTCCTCTGCTGCTCTCCTCGCCGCCTGGAGCTGGGCGAACAGAAGGGCGACAACGACGGAGAGGTCTAGTAGTCCGGCCGGCCGGCCTTGCATGCATTGGGATCTGCAGAGCAAGCAAGCAAGCTAATACTAGTACTAAGCAAGCCAGAGCAGTTTGGAGTATGGATTGGCTACCGTAGATTAATGTATAATTGGCTACCGTAGAGTAATAAGTACGTACGGGTCTGCATGAGATGAGATTCACCGTACGTATCTACCATTAATCTAGCTGTTACTTCTGGTGTGTAGTCGTGTGGATTTGATCACTTATTATTACTCCACGGAACATAAACTTATTATTACTGGAGTATTGGCGTATTGCTGTATGTATTTCACCGTCGTCCTCCTGGGTCACACACTGGCAGAGTGGCAGATATGATCCGTCGGTGACCATGCATGCATGCATGCAACTGAGTGACGGCAGCAGGTAGTCGAGTGTACTAGACAGCAACAATGCCTGCATCGCGGAAAAAAGTTGGATGGATACAGCATGGGCTAATGGGCTCTCCACGTCTCCCACAATGCACCATCACATCGATTTCACATCATCACATGCATGCATGCCCTACATTATTCATCATGTTCATGCATTCCTGAATTGGCTTGCTAGCTTGTTGCCTTCTCCGATCCATCGGTTTCAATCAACTATTCCCAGCGTCAGTATGTACGTACGTCGTGCTCGTGCACACCACCAATCACCGTCCGTGACTGTGAGTGAGATGCTTCAGTAGCTTTTGTTTTTGGCTTTTTCTTCCATGTCGATCGTTGTTTGCCAACTGCGGCCATAAGAGGGGGACAACTGCCTGGCGTCTCCTTTCACGATGATTAAGGTGTCATCGTGATATTGGATTGTAGGAAAATTGGAATTGCATTGGAGGGGAATTGGCGAGGTCCAGAAGGCCCATCTCTCTTGCTTTTATTAAGAAATGGTTGTAGAAAATCAGCATGAAGCATACGCCTTGCTGGTAGGACCAGATAGAACTGTACATGAGAAGGAATAGAAAAGATAATGTAAGACATGGTACCACACAATAATAAAAAAATTAGATAAATAGAAGATAACCATCGTATAACTTGACTCTTATAACTGAACTTTTAGTCAAACACTTACTTAGCTCTGTTACTAACCATGCTCTAAACGGTTTTGCGTGTGGCCGGCCAACTACCCAGTGCACCCCACGCTGTGTAAGACTAAAAGCAAGTATAATAAAAACCTGGCTTGATAAAGTACATGTAGAAAAGAATGGAGAGAGAGTATGCGTAACATGTGGGACCTTCGCAAGTGGGCCTGGTACAGTCGCACAGCCCACGCTTGCCTAGTGACGGGCTTACCCGCGGGAGCAACGAGTCACGCGCTCGCCGCCCAGGAGTGCGACCGGATGCGCGATAGAGCTTGCGTAGTTTTCTTGTTTTATTTAAGTTGGTTT
The DNA here is from genome assembly GCA_904845875.1 of Miscanthus lutarioriparius. Classification (NCBI taxonomy): domain Eukaryota; kingdom Viridiplantae; phylum Streptophyta; class Magnoliopsida; order Poales; family Poaceae; genus Miscanthus; species Miscanthus lutarioriparius. The sequence continues at coordinate 8,781,546 of CAJGYO010000007.1, read as the reverse complement.
TATTTATGCTATTATTGGGTTGAACAATAATCGACCCAACAGTTATGGTGTGCTAGTTTCCAAGTTAGCCGAGTTAGGGGTACGTACCAAATGGACGTCTGTAATTTTTGTTTGGAGAACGTACGTTTTCTTTCTGGTCCAATATAATGCACTGCCAGCCCACTTTCGTCTACTATTTACTTGTGGTGGTCCTAACCCAGTTAACTCCTCCTGGCCCAAACGCCATTTCGTAGGCAGCCTTTTTTTTTTTTGAGGAATTTCGTAGGCAGCTAGCCCGCCTCCTCTCCCGGTGCTCGCCTGCGACAGAGCCGTACGTCTAGTGGGCAGGTTCGGGCCTCGCATTTCGGACTGGGCCGCCCGCAATTTTACAATGTAAAAAACAAAGAAAATTAATGTTTCGGGCGGTTTCAGACTGAGAATGTTTTTTCTAGGCAAAAAAAAAGCAGAATCTCTGTATAAGCCCTATCCAGTAAAGCCAGAGGGCCAGGCCGTTCAGATGTAATTCACACTATATATAAAATGTTCCATTGTGTATTCTGGCATGTTCATGTGATACAAACAAGATGTTCCATGATGCGTCTTTGATTATTCACATGGCAGACATGGATTGATAGGCCAAAAAGACAAGAGTCTATAACTGGTCAGCACAATCCACAGTCCTGACCGGTCGGTGCATATGAGCGTCTCCCGTGTGGTGCCTTTCCTTTCTCTCTCTTCAAGGAAAGCAAGGGTCTATTTGGTAGAGATTTTGGCATAGCTTCACAAAGCTATTTTTCCACATCTCTACCAAATGGTTTCTGGGAAACATCTTTACCTCACAATCTTCGGAATATGCGCTTTCACATGCAAAAAGTAGATGGTGAAGCTGGAAAAAACAGGTTCAACCAGCTTCTTTCGACGGAGGTGGGTCCCAACGTGGCGTGGGCAGATTTTCCCCAGGCCAATGCAGGATCCATCCGTGGGGGTGTGGAGTGGTTGGCCGCGGGGCCGGCACGGAGGCCGAGGTGGCACGGGCGGGGTGGGAGCAGAGGCCGAGGTGGTTGGGGACGGATCGCGTGGGTCGCTGCGTAGAGCAGCCGGGGAAGAGGATGATTATCACGCGCCGTAAGAAGAGATTAGGTGGAGAGAGAAGAAAATAAAGGGAAGAAAAAATGGATAAAAGAAAAAATAAAGGGTATTATGGGTATTTTACTTGTTCTAACAAACAAGTAAAGTTGTTTTGTCAAATGGTCCATAAAACAAATTCAGCTTCATCGATAGAGCTGCTTTTCTAGCCAAAGCTTTTTTTTTGAAACTTTTGGCAAACTTTATTGATTCACGAAGACTGTTACATCGTTTACAAGAAGTTAGAAAATAGATGAAGGGGGATCATCTACCCAAACCTAAGAACTCTTTTGTAATAAAGCTTACCTAGTTAATTCATGGGCTACTGAATTACATGATCTACTGCAATGACTAATAGTTATCGCACTAAATTTCTTCCAAAGTAGAACAATCTCATCATAGATAGCCACTGCAGCCAAAGTTAAAAAATCCAATTCAAGCTAAGCTGTAGCAAATAGGTCATAAGCCTAAGGTATATATAAAGAAGAAAGCTTAAGCTATATAGTTGCGCTAAAATTTCTATGGCCCACGAGCGTACAAGGCTCCGGCCCTTTCGCAGATACAACCCAAGCCCGTCCCACCCGACCCCATGTAGTTGTTCTGCAGCCCCACCAACAGTGGCGCGAGTGCATCCCCCGCGCCGACTGCCAGTGGGCCACGGCGTCATGCGTCGACCATTATCAGGCGTGGGTCCATCCTGTGACGGGTCAACACTCCGCAGTCTAGACAACACCGTGCGTCCGCGCCGCAGCAGCCGCATCTCGACCCGGACACACACCGTACACGCGTAGCATCGGACGGCAGCCGTCCGATCTCCGTTCGTCCGCTTACGCCTTTTGGCCACCGAACGAGCCCCCGGACCGGGAGCTGAAGGTCAGGATGCAAGCGGCGCGGGCTTGCCCGCAAGCCCGCTTTGCCCGCCCCGCAAGAAAGACGTATTGGACAATGCAGGCAGCCTGCTTAGTTACTGCGGTTTGGGGCAGGTTGACCTGCTAAGCCCGTTGGGTTACCAATGGTGGCCGCAAAATCCCGCTTATACCCGCAAGGCCCACAACCACCCACGTCGGACGTCGCTACTTATGTTCAGAGATGAAAGATCGTGCCCACGCTGGCGGAGCACTCGCCGGACGCCATCCTGCTCATCGTCTCCAACGGTCGAACCATGTGGACATCATATCATGACCTACGTCGCTTGGAAGTTGTTGGGTTCCCGGTCAATTGCATCATCGGCTACGGCACAAACCTGGACTCGTCCAAGTTCCTCTTCCTCCTTCACGAGCATCTCGACGTCAATGACCAGGACGTGCAGGTCACAGTGTCACACCGACAACGACCATCGTCATCTAAGTTGGCACATAGCGCAGTCGTCAGCGGTCTTTTCGCGCGGCAGCAGGGTGGAGCAGCTTGTGGAGGTAGCGCGTTCCCTCGCTCTCGTCGGTCGACAGCAGTGTGGGATGATGTAGCTGCAGTCCTGCTCCTGCCATTGTTTCTAGCGCCGAGCTCAGGACCACGTTGACGCCATGGACGCTGACATGGAAGCCAGCTCAACACCGTGGATCTTGGCGCCGAGCTCGGCGCCAACAATCCCGGTGCCAAGCTCTCTTATGTATGGGCTCGAGGTTCCTTTCTCTCTTTCTCTCTCTTTCTCTCTACCGTCCCCGCCCGTGGCCGCGGCCGCGGCCGCGCTAGGTAAAAATTATGAATATGCAATGTAGGTGCTTAGTTAGCTTTGATTGTAATGTAGTAGTTCGATTATTTGTTATTTACTAGTTAATATGATGACTCAGGTAGTTGATTTAGTTAGTGATCTAGTGAGATAGATATGTAGATAGATAGAAATATAGATACATAGGTACATAGATATAGTTAGATATGTAGATAGATAGAAACATAAATACATAGGTACATAGACATATCTATATTGTGAGTACACTATATATATATGTACTTATTATCTTATTTACTTAGTTTGTAGTTAGAAAGTACTTGTTAGGTACTATCTATCGTCTAATTTGGATTCAAGGACATGTGTTTCGTTATGTGTTTGAACTAGATGGACAACCTAGTGACCAAATATCATGGAGGCACCGTTGAATGCGATCGCTATGGATATGTTGAGTTTGTTGACATACAAAGCATGCCTGTGCTATTCAATGATAGGCCTTCATTTAGTGAGATGGTTGTAAGGGCTCGGGAGGAGCTGCATTATCTTGGAGATGATGATGATGGCATTGAAGTTGAGGGTGTACTGCACATAGGTTCTCCTCCTAACATCCTCAGGCGAATGATCCCAATTGGATATGTGGATTAGTGGGAGAACTATGTGAGATCGGCTATGAAAAGCCAGCTGCAATGTTTGGACGTGGTTGTACGTCGGGTGTTAGTTGATCCCATCCCTCATGGGTTTTCCTCACCAATGGGTCAGCGGGCACACATCGACCCTCCCATCCCAAAACCTGATATAGATGTTGAGATTGCACCTACGGTTCCTGATGCTCAATCTGCCCCCAATGAGGTAGTTGGAGATGCTTGTCAGACTCATGTTGTTGTGGCAGATCCTCCTTATGAGATCCCTTTGACACAAAATTATCCGAGTAAGTGTCTTAACCGCATGGTTATTGGGAGCTTACCCCCTTTCTTACATCCATTTCTTTTATTCTTTTCTCATTTCTCTACTTATGTTGCAGGAGACATTCCTAAGAATGTGGATGTGCCCCCTGTTGTTGCGCAAGTGCACTGTGGAGATGGATTCCATGGCTCCAATAGTGTTGAAACTATGAATGATTCGGAGCCATATGAAATGGCAATGGCTCTTGATTCTAATGATGATCGTCCTGTTGGAGAGCTAATAGAGAGTGATGTTGAGATGTTGAGGCGTATCTTTCCCAGCCGCCGTGATCCAAGAGTTCATAAGTTCAGCGATCTTGCTCATTTCGATCAGGCATGTGCAGAAGGACGTGATGATGAGCTCCTAGAAGCTCCTGAGGCCGGCCCTAACATGGTAATTGAGAATGGGAAGGTATTCAAGGACCTCCCTGCATTGAAGAGGTGGTTGCAGGTGTTTGTAGTGATACGAAAGAGACCTTACAAGGTCTTGCATTCATATGCGGAGCGTCGTTACATAGTTGTGTGTGACAAGGAATACTGCCTATGGAGGATTTGTGCAAGGAAGCAAAAAGTCACCGGAAAGTGGAAGATCACAAAAGTTGTCGGGCCACACAATTGTGTTGACCATGAGCTGACACTGAACCATCGGTAGTTGACATCTACCCTCATTGCCAAGTGGTTGATGAGAATATTGCAGGGAGAACCCAACTTAAAGGTTAGGACAATTATTAGGACCGTTGAGGCGTTGTATGGAGGTTATGTGATAACTTATGGTAAAGCTTGGAGGGCTAAGTAGCGAGCGTGAAAGATGATATATGGAGACTGGGAGGATGGGTACGAGCAGCTGCTAGTATTTTTCAATGCAATCAAAGCGGTGAATCCAGACATGCATTATGAGTACATCCCAAAACCAAATGCATGGAAGGGTAGGAGGCAGATATTCTTCAGTGCTTTCTGGTGCTTCCCTCAGTGTGTCGAGGCCTTTAGGCACTGTCGTCCCATTTTCTTCATTGATGGTATGTTCCTGATTACCAAATACCAGGGCAGACTTCTTATAGCCATATCCTGTGATGTGAAAAATAAGTTGGTTCATTTGGCATTTGTTTTGGTTGAGAAGGAGAACAATGACAGTTGGGGATGGTTCTTGAGGTTAGTCCGGATACATGTGGTTTGGCCTGGCAGGGAGGTTGGCGTCATATCTGATAGGCACCATGGCATACTTAATGTCATGCGAGAGCAGATAGAGGGGTATGCACCTTTGCACCATCGTTGGTGTACTCGACACCTTGCCGAGAATCTACTACGGAAGGATGGTGTGAATGATAACTTTGATCTGTTCCAGGAGGCTGCTCGGCTGCTTGAGGACAAGTACTTTCAAAAAAAGTTGGAGCAGGTCAGAATCGCATCAAATGCAGAAGGTAGACAATGGCTCACAGGTTTGATGAGGGATTTGGAGAAATAGATAAGAGATCGCGACGTCGGTGGATGGAGGTACGAGTTTTAGTGCAACAACATGGCAGAGTCATTCAATAAGTTGCTATTGGGGATACATGGTATGCCCATGAATGCAATCGTTTAATTCACCTTCTATAAGCTTGTTGCCTGGTTCAACGATAGACACGCCCATGCATTGAAGTTGCGGAGTGATGAGAGAGATATGGGCTCCGAAACCAAAGGCACACCTAGAGAAGGCAAATGAAAGGGCTAGCACACATGAGGTTACATGCTTTGACCACGCCACAAGGACTTATTAGGTTGAGCATAGGGGCGGTACAACGTCCGACGGCAAGGTCCGAGAGTTGAGGATGCATGTGGTTGCTGTAACACCCCGGTGTTATGCAAGCATTTAGGCACTGCAAATTATGCATATTATGCATCATCAAGCATCATAATCATACATGCCTAATCATGTAAATAATAACTGAAACAATGCTTTGAAACATATGAAACATGCTCGTGAAACATGAATGTTGCATACACTTGTTTAGAGTTATTTTTGCCCTAATTATGCTTGCTAGGCTAATAAAACATGTTTGGCTATAATTGTAAATCATATAGAATTATTTAGCACAATTTTTGGAGCAAAGTTTGTATTTAAACTTTTGACAAAATATGCTTTTGAAATTATTATTGAAAATGGTCAAAAATCCTCCCTATTTAGCTTTTACTTCCCAATTCAAAATCTATGTAAAATTTTTAGTTGGTCTCTAAAGCCAAGTTGTAGAGGATTAAATTATAAGCAACTTTTATTTTTGGGCCATTTTCAAAAGAAGTAATTTTCTTGCTCAAAATGGTACTTGAAAACTGATATTTGAAAATTCATTGAAAATGGAATTGGAAAATGCTTATCTCATTTAACGGGCCGCCGCCTCACCTCTGGCCCATCAGCCGAACCCGCCCAGCGCTCCTCACCGCGCCCGCGCCTTCGCCTCGGCCCAGCTCGCTCGCCACAGCCCAGCCCACGCGCGTGCCCTGTCTTCTCCCCCGCCCCCCCGCACGCACGGACGCGTCCGACCGCGTCAGGCATGCCGCGCCGCGTGGCGAGCGCATGCCGGCGACGCCGGCCGGGTGGCGTCCCGTGGCCCCCGCGAGCACGCGCCTCGCCCGTTTTCAAGCCCCAGCAGCTCCGCTTCTCCTAGCATTCCCCATTTTTCCTCTCCCGCGCTGCATCTCTCCCTCTCCCCGCACCGAGCTCTGCTCGCGACGCCCTCGCCACCGCAGCTCCGCCGACGAAATTGGTCGTCGGTGGTCCACCGTTGCCCACAATCGCGCGCACATCACTCTACCTCGTTCTCTGACACCCGGTGCTCGCTGCAGGGTCACTGTTTGAGCAAGGTAAAGCCACCTTGAGCGGTTTCGTCGCCGTCGGTCATGGCGCCGCCGCACTTGACCTCGCCGTGGAAAGGCTTCCCCGTTCCTTCTCTATCCCCTTGAGTCACCTTCTCGTGTTCGCCATCTTCTCGTGGACCCAGTGCGCGCTCCTTCTTGCCCGGTCGTGGCCGACAACGGCCGTCGGCCCGCTGGCAGCTGCCGCGCTGCCATGGCGCCTGGAACGCCGGCGTGGCGTGGCCGTCTCCCCTCGGCCCTTTGCTGGGCCAGAGCCCCGAGCCGGGCCGTCGCTCCTTTCCCTCCGTTCGGTTACTCAGGCCGAAAGAGACCGTGGGCCAGTTGTTCTCGTGGGCCGGCCCAGTAGTAATAGGAAAGATGTTTTCGGTTTTTCTTTTATTATTTGGGAAGAGAAATACTTTGGAAAATGTTTGTGTACTCATTTTTGCTCCAAAAATGGTGAAATAAATTTTGTTGTGATCCTCATGACTAGATCTAGGGTTTAAAAATGGAGTTTTATTTAATCATTGAAATTGCTGTTTTCTTGAGAAAGGCATAATAAATCATAGAAAGATTAGAAAAATATGATTTCAAGTTTGTTACTCTTCTTGTGTAATGTACTTTCTAGGAAAAAAATATATACCATGCATGTCCTGTAGAAAAATTATGAGGTGTAGTTCAAGTGCCTTTAATGGTTGATTTTTGTTATTTTTGCTAGAGAGCAAAATTTGTATAAAACATGCATGTGATAATTTTTTGTACAGTGATTATTTACTATTTAGAACCTAGGAAAAATACTAAATCTATTGTTTGACACTTTTCATAATACAAAGTATTTTCATGCTCATATTTAGGTCCAAGCTTGTCATTTTTGTGTAGGCTATTTCACTTATCCAAATGCCATAAAAATTTGATGGTAGACTACTTAGGGTAGTACTGTGCTATGATAATGTTCTAAGATTTTTCTATGCTATAAAAATAGATGGTGCTATTCAAACCTATTATTAATTAGGGTTAAATCAAATGTTGCTTTATGCATGATTATGAAATTAGTGAAGCTTTGGTGTATCTTTGAAACATTCAATGAGATGTGTTGACTTAGCATATTAGTAGTAGAAGAGAATGCAGTAGATGACATGTGCTTGTAGTACATGTTCTTGGATGATGTTGACTACCTTGTATGAGATTTGTATTATACTCTCCCCATTAAAGCGAATCATGCTCATCTATCTTGCATGAAAGCATATTCATTGTGTTCATTTCATCCGATGCACCTTTTGCATAAGCACTTACGCACCTGCATCATACAGGATCGCAAACCGAGAGCCCGATCGTCGTACCCGAGGAGCCCGAGGAGCAGCTCGAGGTGCAGCCGCAAGAAGTGACCGAAGCAGACGAGGAGGACGTTGAGGAACTTCCGGAGTGCCCTGATCACCACCCGAGCTCCTTCGAGAGAGGCAAGCCCCGGAGCATTTTTCTCCCTGGTTTGTGATTATTAATTAATGCTTTACTTTAATTGATGCATTACGTTCAGGAGTTGTTTGCAACCGTTGCTGCATTATACCTTGTTTACCTTTGTTATACTATATCCTTGTTACCTTGGTATCCGCAGTCGAGTCAATGCTTAGCTGGCTTAGACCGGTAGAAGTCGGGTGATTTCCTGTCACCTGTGAGCTATAGGTGGTTACCTGGATCTACTCGGATAACTATGTAGTCATGGTATAACTAAGTGTTAATTTGAAGTTGAGACCGGACGGAGACTTACAGGGTTTTGGACTGTAGTGCTTTCCGTCTATGTCGATTAAGGACCGACCATTGTTGGGCCTCGGGTCATGTTGAATGCATGCCTTACATTTAGCTGGCCAAATAACGTACCTTTCGACTGCGAAGCTGGGAGATTATTCGGGCCGAGTGGATTGCCCGCAACGCACTATACCAGAGCAGGCATGGTAGGACACGAGGGCGTGATGATGAGACCGAAAGGCAGTCGGTCGACCCCCGGGTACATGTGGTTCCTAGCAAACTCGAGATTTTTCCTGGATAGTTGACTCGGTGACCGATACCTCACTTTAGCGGGTGAGTGAGGTTTGTGTAAGGAATAAATTACCAGCTGGTTAATAATCGATTCGAATCGCCATCGTTCACTGGATAGTGAACACTTGACTTAAGTTACTTCATCGTAGTAATGTTGATGGAACACTTGGACAGTTATAATGGATATGACATTATGGAAGTTGTTAATGATCATTGGTTATCATTATTTGCTTAATCACATGCTTGCTCTAGTATAGGTGCAAATGTAGTCGACATGTTAATAATAATTAACTTGACAATAATGCTTTTGGAAAGGTTCTTGAAATGCTAAAAATGCCTTTTTTGCAAATGAGTCAGCTACCCTACTATAAAGCCCTTCATAATCCTTGGTGTCACTTTATTTTTGGTTATGTCGGGTAAGTCTAGCTGAGTACCTTCTCGTACTCAGGGTTTTGTTCCCACTTGTTGCAGATGGGCAGATGTATTACGGCTACTGTATCAACTGCCTTTATCCTGCGATGGGTGATGCTTAGGACCATGGGCATGGTCATTCCTTACGTCTTGTCTAATGCTTTTGTTGGAGATGATCATCAGCTGGCACTGTACTTGAACTCCGTGTGAGTGTGTGTGGTTTTGAACAAATGGCTTCCGCTACTTCTATTTGAACTTGGTTTGTAATAACTATGTTTAAACTCCGATGTACCTGTGATGCAAACTTTTATGTAATGTGTGATGGTGACCGCTAAACTTATTATGATCTTGGCTGGTATGTGAGTTGGTTTGAAATCCTTCGTGATTTCACGGACTACCGAGTTATACGGGCTTAAGTTTGCTAAATCGTTTGCTCTGGCGGGTGATTTTCTTAATTTCGTATAATTGGTCGGTTCTGTTACAGCTGGTATCGGAGCATGGTTTAGCGTGTTACTGTTCACAAGTGTATTTAAAACAAAAAGGCGTTTGAAAAACGTGAGTTCCAAACTAAAAAGTGTGCCAGTGGTCATATCCTTTATGCCTAGATAAGGACTCTAGGTGGCTTAATTAAGTACTGACTTGGGGTTCTTGCATCATATTTCTCTTTCGTTGCTCATACGGCGTGCTATTGTATGAGTGCCACTTGTTTGAGTGGTAATGTATGGATCATTTGCCTCTACGCCTCGGTAAGTGTGAGTTGTGAGAGCATGATCGGATACACCGCCGATCTAGGGTGAATGCTTATATGATGCTGGAGTAATTACATGTTCTACGCATGTTTTACAAAGGTATCTTATGTGTGGGTATTCCATCCATTGAGGCGATGCCGTCAATAGGACGATTGTTCGGGTAGTTACTACCATTGTACGCGTATCTGGGGATTCGTGTAGAGCATGTAGATAAATTTACTGCTTTCTTGCATTCATTGGGAATTGGGCTGAAATGAATCTTCTGCAGGTACATAACAACGTTATCATGTAGAACGTATTAGTTACGTATTTGAGAGATTGTTTGTATGCCACCGAATTCATCGCTAGAAATTATTTATTTCATAAGTTTGTGAGAACGTACGACACGTACATACATCATATTACTTGTGCATTTCATTCATGTCATGCATTCCTCTCCTTATAAATTGATTATCTCATTTTGATAAAAGTTGTATCACCTAAAATATGTTCTCACGGGGTAATAAAAAAATTTGCTACCGATGGCCCGTACGAAACAGACTGTCCGTAAGTCCACCGGAGGAAGAGCACCTCGGCGTCAGTTGGCCCTGAGGGAGCACCGCACCACGGACACCTTCTTGAGCGAGTTTGGCATGCTGACCTTGCTTTGGAGAGTGCTCCATGATGTGGGGTACCCAGAGGGTCAAGAGCCGGTGTACTCTTGGAATGAGAGCCAGTTAGCAGAGGATGGACTTATAGTGGTAGAGATCACAGTTCCTGATCTTGGTGATGCTCTAGAGTGGGATGGTTGGCACTTGGAGTTTGAGGGTCGTACTCCTGTTGAGGGTGCAGAGGGAGCAGCTTTCCGCGTCATCAGGGACATCATGAGCAGATTTCCCAGTGAGCTTGCAGCAGCTCTAGCTGGCACCTTTCCTAGGGATGATCCTCGTGATGCTATTTGGGTTCAGCCTCAGGGAAGTGCTTTGGTCAGAGGTCTAGCTGAGGGATAGGCTAGCGACAACCATGCTATGAGTGCTATGTTTGCCTCTATCAGAGCGTATCAGGGTCTTGAGTGTACCTACTGGACTTTGACTGGCTTGTGTGGTGATGATAAGCTCAAGGTAAGAAAGCAGAAGAAGAAGCAGGCACGTGCTATAGCTAGTTTGCAGGAGCTGTTGGCTGATATGAGCTTACAGCGGGACCAGGCGGTAAAGAGAGGTGATAGAGCTATGCAGCGGGTGCATACGTTGACTCAGGCCGACAACAATGCAGACCGCATGATTGGACAGTTGGTTCAGGAAAGGAATGAAGCCTGGAACAAGAGGCACCTTCTGCTTTTGTTGGAGATGATCATCAGCTGGCACTGTACTTGAACTCCATGTGAGTGTGTGTGGTTTTGAACAAATGGCTTCCACTACTTCTATTTGAACTCGGTTTGTAATAACTATGTTTAATCTCCGATGTACCTGTGATGCGAACTTTTATGTAATATGTGATGGTGACCGCTAAACTTATTACGATCTTGGCTGGTATGTGAGTTGGTTTGAAATCCTTCATGATTTCACGGACTACCGGGTTATACGGGCTTAAGTTTGCTAAATCATCTGCTCTGGCGGGTGATTTTCTTACTTAATTTCGTATAATTGGTCGGTTATGTTACAGTTATCCTCTAAGATTTTAAATGCACTTGTAGTAAACCAAGCCAGTACCACTTTCTATGTTGTCATTTGGTGGCAGCAGCTAGGCATCGCAACTATAATATCGAGAGCAGGATACCTCATGAGTTCAGTGTCGACACGCTTGTGCACACATGGAGCTCCCGCTTCGTGCCTTTCTGAGACCCTAGAGAGTGGCCTCCATATGATGGGCCAAAGTACATTGCGGATCCAGCTTACCATTGGAACAAGCGTGGATTAAGGAAAAGGATGAGGCACATGATGGTTATGGATCAGATACCCAGAAGAACGAGGCGTGGGAGAGGAACCCCATTTCTTACTGACCCCGAGCAGTACGAGTGCGGCAAATGTGGTAAACTTGGCCACAATTCATGTAGTTGCCATTGGCAGATTAGTGAGGTGCGACTATTGTTGTTTTCATTATTTTATATTTGTCGTATTCATTTAATTAATTACGCATGTTTCAATTTATGCTTGTAATTGTGTCAATTACTTATACATTTCTAAGTTCATGTTTCGTTGTATATTGAATTTCTAATTCATTGACTTTTTTGGTAGGATGGCACAATTCCACCTACTCGATCCGACGTACGAGGCGACCCACCGGGGATGTCTCATAGTAGCGGGGCAGGTATTAATCTATACGTTTTGTTCAAATTTTTGTGAGCGTACATGTGTTCGTGAAGTAACAGGAGACTATGTTTTATTCCATGCAGGACCTTTCGCTTCTTCGTCCTAGAACCCACAATGGGTTCTTGGACATGCAGTACGATGACAGGTACACACCTTTCCTGCAAAGAGCTAGCCTAGATCTCATCTCTTTTTAGGTTCGTCGTGGGTTGCCCAAGTTCAACTCAGCGGCCATAACTGCGTTGGTTGACAGATATTATCTTTAATCATTGCCTCCATTCATGGACATTTGTTCATGCGCTTGCCTTTTTGACATGTAATCTTGCTTTGTGTAAAATGTAGGTGGCGACCGGAGACTCACAGCTTCCACCTACCTTTCGGGGAGATGATAGTCACGCTCTAGGACTGTTAGAAGATGCTAGGCCTGAGGATTCACGGCAACACAGTCACCGGGCAGTGCAGGTCAGAAGGCTAGAGAGCACGAGTAGAGGCCTTCCTTGGGCATGAGGTTGGCGAGCAAGGGGCTCACACTTCTGGAGTTCTAATCTCCTGGCTCTGGCAAGACTTCGCACAGTGCCCCGAGGAGGCAGATGAGGAGACAGTTGGGTACTACTGCAGGGCGTGGATCCTACACCTGTTTGCCTGCGTTCTCTCCCCCGACGCTACGGGTGACACTACATCGTGGATGTGGGTCCACTACCTCAGTGACTAGGACCAGGCAGGTCAGTACAGCTGGGGTTCTATAGTCTTGGGTTTTCTTTACCGGCAGCTGTGTGAGGGGTGTCGTCGGACTTCATCCATAGCGTCACTTGGTGGATGCGTGTACCTGCTTCAGTTGTGGATGTGGGCTCGTCTACTAGTTGGTCGTCCTGAGGTTCTAGCTCCTCATGAGTGGTTTTCCAGGTCAGCCTCCATGTCGACAGCCGACATGGGCGTACCTTTGGGACCAGGTTAGGGTTCCACATGCGAGGTTACAGCGGGCGTACATTGAGTTCATGAACGAGCTTGACACGCTCACGACGTCTAGTGTAAGTAAATTTTATTTCTCATGCTGGTTTGAAATAGTTTAGTATACCATCTAACATCTTATTTTGACATGTTGCAGGTGTCGTGGGTGCCATACGATGGAGAGGGGCACTTCCTTTTCATTTGAGCAACATGTGTGGGTTCAACGATGACTTCTATAGGATGAGGTGCCCTCTAATCTGTTTTTATGCTGTCGAGTTCCACCTGCCAGATAGAGTTGCACCCCAATTTGGAGTGAGATAGCTTTGGCCAATGGCTCCGTTCTCGACTGGCATTGACTGTGGCCGAACCGCCCGAAATAACACACCTTTGGAGGCGCTCGTCTTCCACTAAACACTAAGCACCCCGAAAGCAAGCTACATCGACAGGTTCCGTCGGGCACACCCAAGGGAGAGCCCGAATAATCCACGTTTTTCCCCAAGGATCCAATAATGAGAATGAGTTACAATACTTAGTCCATTTCATACATCCAGAATTCATAAAAATATATTATTACAATACGAAATTCAGAGTGCTGAATTTAACAGCGGAATAAAAAGAAACATCTATCGATAAGATACAAGGATCCATCTATGTCCACTAGAAGAATCCTTCACACAATGGCTACTCCTCAAGCTACACCTGCAACAGGGGTAAATAAATCCTGAGTACACAATGTACTCGCAAGACTTATCCGACTAGTGGGAATAATTTCCTGACTCCAAGGGATATAATAAGCTTTATGGTTTGCTGGGTTTCCTTTTTTTGTAGAAAACAATACTAATAGTGAATCCTTATTTATGTTATTATTAGCAGTCATGATTAATTCATTATCTAGCCATTCTATGTAAGCACCTGTTCTACTTTCAAGCAAGGGTTGAGAAAATAGATCCTTTTCAACACCTTTCCTCTTTCAGTTCTTACTATGGTGCTAGACTGTAGACAAGTCGTACTGGAACGCCGGCGATTCGTGAATCAATGTGGCCAGCTGGGTACCCCGAAACACATGCCCCACTTGTACCCTTGGCACAAGCAGGACCAACCCACCACTCTCCTATCACGGGGTCTAGGTCCTCGTCCAAACTTGGACTCCAAGCCCCCGCTCCTAACTCCTAGACTCAGTGCGGTGCTTAGACCTCCACCATCCCCGTCTTCAATCGGTCAGTCCAGAAAGAGCCAAAACCCACGACAAGAGAAAAACAAGTCTTCTCTGCGCCCATACCCAAGTATGTGCTCGGGATAATAAGTCTGTGACTTATCTAGAACCTAATGCAACGACCGGTCCTTAACCGACACAGACAGGGAAAAAGTGTAACCAAGCTATGTTCTATTGGTCGCAGGACACAACCTCTTACACCCACCAATACCCAAACCATATCCCTGCTCGGTCTCTATTTTCCTTTCCACCATTTTATCATGAGTCATCTTAATAATCACCTATTGTGAGTAACGACAGGTTACTCACGCTAATGAAATTCTGAGCATAGCAACTACTTGACCTATACTAGTAGGACTCATAGGTAGGTATATCTATGCATGTATTTTCTATAAAATGCCTGTAACATAAATGCACATCATATATATTCGGTGATCATTCAAAATAAGGGTTATGCACCGGGGCTTGCCTTGGGCAGGCGATGTGTCAACAAAGTCAGCAACTGATGGCTTTGGAGCTCCCTCCTGTATGAGAATCTCCTCCTCATACTCGTCAATGATCTCCTCATACTCCTGGTCGTCCCACAGCATGAACTCTACCAACTCATTATCTACACGCATGAAATAATGATGCAACACTTAGTAATACAACAACAACTCTTAAGATAAAATAAATCCGTCAAGCTACTAAACTAGCTCTACCTACAAAGACGCTACGTTATCTATCATTCCCACTAAACAGGTATGAAACATTTCATGTATTAACTTAGCAACTAAAGGAATCCCTATTCTTAATATCGATTTACTCTATATATGATAAAACAAGGAGTACTAGCTACTCTATTTATCAACCTACACCAGGGCTACAAAAATTACAGTAAGCACATAACAATTTAATGAACCTACTGTAAAAATTTCATGGCTAAATCTATCACCAATTTGCCGCAAAAAATCCTACAAATATTAAGCTAAATAATACTAAGCTTTCCTAAATAAATTAATGAATCTATCACTATCACAGATAAATGTAAACTAACTACACCAACAGATAGATAACATTTTTGTAAACCTAACAAATTTTGTTTAACTATTTTTGGACACCTACAGAATTTACTACAATTTTACAAAGATTAGCTCAAAACTAATTTGAATAAATCTTTACTAATTCCTTGGAAAAAGGAAAAACCGAAACTCATCCGCGCATCCCATCGTGGCTCTGCCCACACCCGCGTCGCGTGCGTGCACATGCGACCCACCGATACGGCCCATGCGGGTGCGCGGCCCATCCGCGCGGCAATGGCCCACGATGCGGAGGCCCGCACTCGCTGGCCTTTTTACGAAAATGCCCTTGATCTAACTGTTATTCCCCAGACTCCAATGCGCCCTATTCCTACAGTCTGGACTTAAGCGATTTAGCCCTCGGAACAAACCATCTTTACCATGGCCAAGTCCTCGGGCCACCGCACACGCAACGGTGCGGTAGCACTGGCACTGAGCGGTCACGCCGGCCAACCGGGACCCGCTCCGACCAAACTAGCGAGCCTAACAGCACCTACGACCCTAGAGCCTTCCCTAGCCAAAGCTATAGGGGTGACGGAGCTCGCGGCAACGGTGGCCATGACGCGTGGCCATGCGCAATGGTGGCACGACCATGCCAGCCACCACAGTGAGAGATAGCTAGCCCTAAAGCACCACTAGCGTACCCCTTGCTGCTGCTGTGGGGGCAATTTGGCCAGGGATTTCTCAAACCGAGCTGGCCACATGTGACTGTGAGATGCAGCGGTGCACTACGGTGACACCATCACGTCAGAGACCACGGCGGGCCAGTAGCGGCTAGGCTGAGGTGCGCAGAGGTGGAGGGGATCAGGGCAAAGACACGGTGCCAAGGAATTGGATGGAGGTGGACGGTGCGAGGCTAATTGGGGCGAGCGTCGTCGTTCGGCCTTAAGATGGCCAATGGGGAAGAAGACTCCAAATTGGAGCCCTACGGCGCACGACTATAGTAGTGGCGATCACGGCGCGTAGCTAGGTTCCCACTCAACCATCTGGCGCACTCAATTGCCTGGATTAGACCGGACGTTGCGAGCTGGCTTAGGTGCGGCTCGAGGACGCTGGCGCGACGCCATTAAAGGCGAAGGTGAATAGGGAGTGTAGCGTGGCGCTTGCCACTCAATAGAAGAGGACAAGACATAGACATGAGGCTACACGTGCGCATATGGGGTCAACATGGCCTGCGTGGCGGTAGCACCTTAATTGGCAAACCGACGGCGACACGGCCATGTGCCGGTGCAGCAGGTGCGTAGTAGCGGCAGTGGCGACGCGATGCAAGCAGCGTGGATGCACGCGATGTGACAACGCGACACAGAGGAAACGTGCATGTGTTGTGGCACGACGATGATGGCATGAGGTAGCACGGTGATAGGACGGCGGTGGTCCATGGCGTGGCGGTGACAACGCGAGGCGGCGTCCAGGCTGCAGCGGACCGGCTAAGCGATTGGCCCACGATGGCAACGACAAGGACACTGCGGGGCCAAGCGTGGTGGCACGCGTGCGGGCATGCGCGTGCGCGCGTGCGTCGGGCGGCCGGCGCGGCGACGCCGAGTGCCGAGGCACGGTGACCGCGTCCACGCGAGGAACTCAGCCTAAAACGTGCCATGCATGCTTTTTAAAGCATCTCAAAAACCCAATTCTATGCTTCAATTGCTAAACGGCATATTCTATATTCGAGAGGGCATGTTAGGCTACTAAAACAAGCCCTAATACCCCATCACTTCTTAACCCGATTACTCTACAAAAATTGCCAAACTTAGCCTCGTCAAACCCTTTTCTGACTTAAGAAATTTGACCAAGTCTTGATCGGTTTCGCGTCAAATTCAATTTCCAACCTATTAGACCAGTTAGCTAGTGAGTTCATTATTCGACCGTAGGTATTTCATCGTCATCTACAAGACTTGTACTACAAACTTTATTAAAGTTCCGTATACACATTCTATAGTGTTTTCGCTTAATAAAAATTGATTTAAAACCCTAGGTGATATAACTTGACTATGAAATGTAACTTTCGTTTCGCGTTTCCGTTGATCGTTGCGAGTTACAAAAATTGATCTACACACTATATCACAGACATTAACACATAACCATGATGCTCATGACATGTTTTAGCAAAAGATTTATAGTGTAACACCGAGGGTGTTACATTGACTTACACAAGTTAAGTGTTTTGCTATTTCAAATGTTTTGTGATGGTCCATTTCCATTAATATGATGACATGTACATGAATTCATGTAACGATGACATACGTGCAGGTTGGATCGTTCAGAAGAACAGAAAGATTTTTGACTAGGAGAAACACCACCAGTACTACATTGAGCAATGGGAGGAGATGCACGACAACGTGGACGAGAACAACGAGTCACACACGAACTATGAGTTCAGGCGGTACCAAGCTTGGTACCAACATGCGACATGTTACAGGTTGAGGGTACAGTGGATAGAAGATGACTACACCGACATCGAGTCCCCCAACGATGAAGACACGGCGAACGACCAATCTACTCGTGTAGGAAGGCAGGTGAAGGCAGGACTAATCTTGGACAGAGTGGTAAGTCAATTGCCTTATTTTTCTACGTTAAGTTGCATACCATTACATTATGCGTTAGAGGTATCTATTTTAGTTAGTGCCACCTTCGAGTTGTAGCATCCTTATAATACGTTAGATTGTTGTACAAAAGAAAACAAAACATGTTGCTATCTGTTCAGAAGTATTATTACTGAGAACTTTGTTGTAGAGCAATACCCTCAAATGCTCCGTTGAAGACATTGAGCGCTTTTGTCCGAGAGTCAGAGACGACGACACGCGTTGCTTCCTAGACGTAAGATTCAAAATATTCTTTCAAACATGTTATTAATATGTTAGATTCTTTCAGTTAACGTAATTTTGTACAACAAAGGCTGTCACGTCGGCTACGCCGTGCGGCTGCTCGTTGTGGTTGTAGGACAGACACGACGCAAGACGTGTATGTTCCTTCCATAGGCAGAGGAGGCTTAGGTTCCTCTAGCCAAGCAGCTACAGGGGACGAGGACGATGATGACGTGGACCAAAGGCACGAGGAGCTTGGCCCCTCTCAGCTCCAGGACACTCCCTCGACTCAGCCTACACAGCCTCCAGGCACTAGGTGACGCCGTTCACCTGACCCTTACACTCCAGGTACCAATGCTCTCGGTCACAAGGGTAAGGGTAAGACTAGGAGGCAGTGAGGCTTTGTGGTAGATGTTAGTATGTACTATTATGGATTTTGTAGTCACTTTCCTGTAACTATTTAGGACTGTATAGATATTATGGACTATGTAGGATGTTGATTATGATGTTTGTTGTGGTTGCATTGTGCTCTTTGGACGATTAAATATTTGGATTATATAATAATGTCTCTGTTTGTAACTGTGGATGCTCCTGAAACAAGGGAAGCTCTTGCAAATTTTTTTCGTGAATCATTAATTATACTACACTGCTAAAAAGACACAAATGTAGTACATAGATTAAATATAAAATCATTAGAACGTGTATAGTCCAATCGTATCGTACAGACTATCGGGAATTCTGACTTACGTTGGGACTTCTGACGTGCGCAGACAACCAACCAGCAAAAGCCCAGGTGTCGGGACTCCCGACTTGGGTCGAGACTTCCGACTATCGGGAGTTCCGACTCACGTCGGGACTTCCAATGACCATAGTCACTGCGTTGGCTAAGTGACTGGGCGTCAGGACTTCCGGCATGAGTCATGACTTCCGACGGTCGAGAGTTCCGACTTACGTCGGGACTTCCGACACCAACAGTCACTGAAAAATATTCTACGTGCTCGTGGAGTGCTAGAGTGTCTCTCTTTTGATTTTATTTTTATGCTTGAGCACTCTATCTTCCTCAGACCAACTAAGTTTGTATCTCTCTTTATAGTGCGTCGGATCCTAAACTCAAAAACAAAAATAAAACCTTTGGAGAGCGCTTTGAGTTCATCCGCCTTTATAACTTCAAGAATTGAGGGATACCATTTCATTTTTATCAACTCTTTGAATCTTTTATGGGACTAATAGCTGTGACATATCTCATTAAGATCATATTAGTCCCTAATTTAGATGTTATTAATACACCAAAACCCACATAGGGGGAAATGCGCTTTCAAATCCTCAGTCTAAAACATACTGAGTAAGCAACTCATCATCCGAGTACCAGTCCTCTACCACAACCTTGTTGCTGTGGCTAGGCTCACCTACATTACTCTGACCTACGTGTCGCCTGTAGTAAGCGGCCTCCGCTTCATCTGCAGCCTCTACGGCCTGAGTCAAGAACGCATCGTCATCCTCCTCCGCCTGCAAGCCACCTCTGCTAGAATGATGAGCCGCTCAATCTGCCAGTGTTGTCCTCAGCCTCCTCCGCCTGCAAGCCCGCCTCTTCTAGAGCGATGAGCTCGCTTAGTCTGCAAGTGTCGTCCTCTGCCTCCTCCGCTTGTAAGCCCGCCTCAGCAAGAGCGATGAGATCACTCAACCTGGTAGTGTCCTCCTCATCCTTGTCCTCCTCATTAGATAACACAATCGGTGATTGAACGATGCAACCAGCTCACGTTCTGTGCTCATCTAACTTTTTTTCCTCATACCTTGCACGAGCCACCTCTGCGGCATGGTCCTCGCTGTATCCAATCCCTTCATGTATAAAATACAATCAGTTAGCAACGCGATTATACTACATTTAAAATCAGGCAACAAAAAAAAGGCTTTCAAGCACTCACTGTCGCATAATGCAACAACATGCTCGTTCAAGACCTGCATTTGTACTCTTGTCTCCACCCTTGCCTCCTTCCTTGCCCTCTCCTCCTCTAGCGTCCTCCATATCTCTAATCCCTATTTGTCAAGCCCAATATTGATCGGGTTACGAATACCGCGCTGTCTAGCAAACTCACGTATCTTGTTTTTGTGATGTTTAACGAATAGGTTGACGTAGTCAGGTCCATATCTCCTCTTCCGTGCAATTACTTGCATCCCCTTCAGTTCATCCAAGAACTTAGCTTGACCCTCATAACATTTCCACCTGCATTTCCTAGTGCTCTATTCAAACGAAAAATTATATCATATATGTCTTAGCAAAATAAACAAAATACGATTTTATGTTTATCACAAAAATAATCAACATCATCATAGTCAAACATATAGCCGTAATAATGGCCTATTCCAAGCTTCGAATGGACTAGACCGTAGTTGGATCTAACATCACATTCGCACTTGACTGGAGGTGCCTTGTAAATTAACCTTTCTTTCTTCTTTTCCTTTGCCTCTAGTGGCTCCGGCCATTGATTCTTATGACAGTAGAGCCACTCATTGAAACGATACTTCGCAAATCCATAACGCTACAAGAGAATATATTAGTACACGCACACCTAGAGAGATAAATATATAAACAGATATACTTTCCAGTTACTTCGTGTTTGTTCGGACACACAAACTACAACATATTCTTAGTGTTTATCACAGCTCGATCTCCGTATTCGCACAGAGGAGGTTCCTCGAGTCGGCTAACTGCGGCTAGGTGCTTCTCCTTAGCTGTCATTGGCAGGGGGTTAGGGGGGTGGAACCCACCGCTTGAAGTGCTCACGTGGATGTCTCCCTCTATATCAATCGTTGAAAAGGAGATACATAGGGTCAAACTTGTCTGCACCGTCGATCCACTAAAAGAAAAAGCACCACTCATGGTCCTACACAACAAGATTCCAATAAAAAATTAGTAGCCTACTTACACAAATGAAGAAAAAAGATAGTGGAAATAATTACTTACATTAAAACGACTGCATATGTAGAAGCAATGCGTCGCTGTGTCTGGATGTCTCGATTGAAACACGTCGACCGGAAAACCACAGTCACAGTTAGAGACAGGGAGGTCAGGAGGGATGGGGGCATCTTTGCTAGACGCGTCGGGATATAATTCTCGAGGACGACCCCGTTTTCGCCAAAACTTCTCCCAATACATTTCTTGCATCTAACAAAACGGTTGTAATTTAACAAACAAAAATCAAAACATCACAAATTAATGTCAATGAGAACCATAACTACAATACAACCAATTTCGTTCTAAGAACATAAAGCAATTAACATTAAACCATAAACCTAGGGTTATATAATACAAATATTAAAAATTGCATAAAACCCTAAGTAATGACGATTATTAGGTTGAAAAATCCGACTAATATATACCGAATCGATGCGAAAAAAACTAAGAGGAGAGCGATGATACCTTGCTCTCGAAGATCTACGGATCAAATCAAAGTTTTTAAGGTCTAATTTGCCGATTCGTGAGGTAGGGCGAAGTGGGGAGAGAAAAAACCCGAGAGGGAGGAGAAAGAAGCGAAAAAAGGCTTGGGCAGGAAGGTTGGGGCCGGGGTTAAAACACCATCTCGGCGCCAAGATCTACGGCGTCGAGCTCGGCGTCAGGATCTACGGCGTTAAGCTTGGCGCCGAGCTGCCTGCCAAGTCACCGTCACGTCTGCGTCGAGCCCAAGACCTCGGCGCGACCAACGATAGTTCCGAGCAGTGTAAGCTCGGCGCCAGCAACGATGACGCCGAGTTAAGGGTGCATATTTTGAAATTCTATCTTCAGGAAACGTATTTGTGAAAAAATTTAAAAAAAGGCTAAAAAATAAAAAATTCGGACGTGCTGAAGGCGATCCGGCGAGAGTTTTCTACCGCTACGGCACCCACCCGGCGGCTGTCCTGCTCCCGTCCTCTCCTCCCTCAGGCGCGCGTCGGCCGTACGGCGTGGTGACGGCGAGGCGGACCGGAGGCGGCCGTACGCGCGCGGCCTTGCGAGGGCGGGTGACGGCGACGGGGAGGCAGCCCCGTCCGCCCGTCCGTCCGTATTCTCCACCGTGTGTTGGTGTGTCAGTGTGTGGCGCTGGCGCGTACCACTGCCAATGGAGAGGACGACGTCAGGCCAATGGATGGGTTTCGTCATTTATTTATGCCTTGCTGTGTTGGGTTGGGTTCCTTTCCTGCGGTACTGTCCGGTCCGGTGGCGTGTGGGGAGGGGGAGCCCTGGAAATGAATCGGAACAACGAAGCGAATCATAATGCAATCAGTCGTAGACGTCCTTGGGTCTTTGGAACGCTGGGCTGAATTTGGTCGGAAAACACTGTTCGATAGAATTGTTGTGAGAGAAAAATATTATTTTGGTTGAAAAAAGAAACCGAACAAGCCGGCTTTTCTGACCAGCCGAACCGCACATTGACAAGAAAATTATTGAGCCTCCATCCATCCCCATGCATGCACCAACGCTCGCGTGTAGCGTCGTCGTCGTCACTACTTGCAAATCCGTCACGCCCCATGCATATTGCATGGCCGTGCGAGCTCGATTGTTGATGAACGAGAGACAACCAATCGCGAACGAATATATTGTCCTAAATCAATTCAATTAAAAATAGCTTGACGATTTTCATTCTTTCGTCATGTAAAAGAAGACTGCACACATCAGAGTGAGATATGATTCGTGATAAATACATCCATCCACCAAGCACTCGGCCAAATGAATTCAACGATATGCACAGGATGTGAGAGCAAGAACATTTAAGAGGGGCTATGAATTGGGAGTAAATGGAAACAAGAAATAGCTATTCAATGTAGAGTATCTTCCTCACCAGCAACGACTCCTCCGTTTTTTTTTCTTCCCGTCCCGTCCCCATGGCCTCGCTAGCTCTCCCAGTCTCCCTGCATGCTGCCCTCTCCTCAGAAGTTTTTAATACTCCTACTACATGCAGCGTGGCATCATGTACATGAAGAAGATTGTGTATGAAGGGCCTTGAAGAAAAAGACTGCAGGCTACTGATGAACTGCCAGCATAAAAAAGGGAACCAGCACTAGTTTTGTTCTCGTTTCACCGGCTGATAAGTCGGCTAAAGCATGTTTGGTTGTGAGAGAAAAATACTATAGATTCTACCTGATAAGCCGACTGATAACTTCAAGCGAACAGGCCCACAATCGACATCACTAGTACCACCAGTAGTAATATGTGTGACACTTGCCAACGAGCACTGTTAATAAATTTGGAATCTATTTAAAAACTCTTAAAAATAATCAGAGGGGCCGAGGAGTATTAAACCCCACACTAATAATAGTATTATGCTTTATAGGACGTCCCTCTTTTCTGGTAAAAATGAGTTTTCTCCCACCTGCCTCCAGCAGAACAATTAAGGGACGACGGAACTTGATGCATTTCCGGCTTCCATCTATCAATTCATGAACACCTCCGGAAATGAAAACTTGAAAAGGACATTCAAATGAAAACTTGAAGGGCATTCAAACACTTGAACACCTGCCGCACACGTATCATATCAATGCATGCATATGATTACTCCGATCCTTTTTATTTTGAATCAAAACCAGTGGAGCTTGTCATGCCGTACGTGTGTATATTTATGCATTCCCGTTCAAAGTCAATGCACATCACATCGGTCTTCACCTCCGATGCTTCAGTGTCACTCCCTCCTAGCTAGTAGGGGGTCATAAAAGAGGCTGATTCTACTACTGCTGGATTACCACTGGGAAGCGTCGTCAAAATCCGGCACGCCTCCCCATGGGGAGCAAAGCGAGAAGCAAGTGCCTCTGGCTTAGGAAACATACTCCCAAGAAAGATGGTCAAGCGACGAACTCGTTTAAACTCATTTGTTTGAGCGCATCGAGATTTCAGAATCTTAGGGTTGGAACGAAGCACCTGATGAATTCTGCATGCATGCGTGCGTGGGTTGGTGTCTGGCCTGGCTTTGTGACGAACTGCATGCTCTGCCATGCACGCGTGCAGTGATAGGAGTATCGTGCGCCAAATGGGGGCGTGAGGCCATGGAAGTGCCAACATGCCGGTTTGCATGCATGGGTCTGCCGCTGCACTTGTATGGGAATGGGATGAAATCGGTGGATGGATCCAAAGCCCAGCCGGCCGGCCAGCCCAACCCCGTAGAAGGAAGTCTTGAGTTCGGTCTTTTGGTTTTCGATCCCGATACGATTATCGCATTTGGGAATCCCACCAACGATTTAATGCCGGTTCGTCTCTTTCCAGGGTTGCGTTGTTTGCGTTGCATGCAGCGCAGAGCCGGATCTGGGCGGGGCGGAATCCGGCTCCGGCCCGTTTGTGATCGCCCAACAAGGCAAGGTGCGGGAAATGGAAGCGGGGCTGCTTGATGTTTTTTTTATTTGCCATTAAAGATCTGCTAGAATAAATAGTAATTTCAAATGATCCAGGTGAAAGAAAATCATGGATCTCACTAGGATTTGGATATCGGCCAGTTAGCAATTGAAAACAACAATAAATTTACTTAGTCCCTGTTTAGATCCCACCCAAAATCCAAAATTTTCTAAGATTCTCCGTCACATCGAATCTTGCGGCACATGCATGGAGCATTAAATGTAGGTAAAAAAAATAACTAATTGCATAGTTTGTCCGTAATTGACGAGACGAATCTTTTAAGCCTAAATAGTCCATAATTGGACAATTTTTGCCAAATACAAACGAAAGTGCTACAGTGTCCATTTTCCAAACTGGAAGTGATCTAAACAGGCCCTTACTGAAAGTTCAAATTAGTAAATTATTAATTATGGCAGTGGGTATGTAATTCCTGTTGTCAGGGTGTCTTGGATTTCATTTTGATTCCAGGTGTCCTGCAAAAAAAAATTCTGCAGACTACTTCTGGTGAGTGGTGACACAGGACCCTGGAATTGCACGTCAGCACTAGTATATCATCATCATATAGGAGTACTCCGGTATCTGAAAGCAACTCAGCTGACAGCTGAGGTTGGGCACAGCCTAAAGAGCCGTAGGCCGTAGCCAGCACAAAAATACCACTCCTACCAGAACTGTGGAGCACCATACGCAAACAGTAGAAGCGGGCTGGAATCGTACTTGCCTGCTTGCGGGTGTGGCAGGAAAAGTCAACAGGCCCGACCCGTTTGGGCCTTAAATGGCTCCAGCTGTTCCCACCCAAACCCAAGAAAGCAGCAGTAGGCCCGGCCTCGAACCGAGATGGTGGGGCCCTTTTAAATACTCCTCCGGCTCTTAATTCGCATCGGTTATTACTCCGCCCCGCCTACCGCTCCTCCCTCGTCGGGAACGAGATCGTCTAACTTTACCTCGAATGACTGCGCTGTGCAGTCATGACATCGTAGACGTCGGCTCACGTTCCGACGCGCGTTGGCCGTATAAAAGCGCAG
This sequence comes from Miscanthus lutarioriparius, assembly GCA_904845875.1. Lineage (NCBI taxonomy): Eukaryota > Viridiplantae > Streptophyta > Magnoliopsida > Poales > Poaceae > Miscanthus > Miscanthus lutarioriparius. The sequence goes on along the minus strand of CAJGYO010000007.1, from coordinate 8,756,133 downwards.
CGCAGCAACGCAAAATCAAGTCGCCCGCTATCCGTGGTTGCCCAAAACAGGGAGCGATATTTTTCTTTTTGGCGCGAAAGCATTCTCCTTTCTTGGCTGCGGTCGGTTGTGAGCCATCGGGCGGCGGCGGTGAGGCTTCGGTGGCCATCGGAAAAACAACATGTTTGCAGTCGCATTCATCTCTTTTTATAGAGTTAGAATTACGTTAATCACGGCTAAGCATCCTTTGTAATTTATTTGCCTTCCAAAACTTTTTATCTTAAAGATTAAAGAAACATCATCTTCGTACATCAGAGAATAGAATCAGGGTATACGAGATGTATGCAAACGCAAAAAAAAAAACTAGCGCCCTCTTGGCTGGTCTGTTGTTCGAAAAAAATACTGTTCGCTAAGTCATGGTTTATAAGTTAGAGTACGTTAATAGGCTAAGATCCTATTTAGTTCCTAAAAATTTTCATCTTAAAGTGTCACATCAAATCTTACGACGGAGTACTAAATGTAGACGAAAAAAAAACTAATTACACAGTTGGGTGAAAAATTGTGAAACGAAACTTTCGAACCGAATTAGTCCATAATTAGACACTAATTACTAAATACAAACGAAAGTGCTACAGTAGAAAAAAAAATCTCCAACTAAACGCGCCCTAAGGTCTCCGGTCATACCCTGCTTGCTGCTGCCCGGCCTGTCTTAATGGCGCCAGCTCAGGAGGAACAAGCGGAGGCCTGATCGATAAAACTGCACCACTTCTCTTCATTTCTCTCTTTTCTTCTTCCTGGCGAGAGAGCGCCTCCCTTCGTTCCCCTCCTGAGCTGAGTGTGCTGCTTCGTCAGGACCAGCGAGATTACTGCTGCGTACCTCCGCTACCACCACCACTGCTACTTCCTGCGTAGCAGCGAGGCTATATAGCGCCTCGGAGGAGGAGCTAGCTATAGCTTAAACCTCGTGGTACTAGTACAGCCGCCCGCTACCGCCGCTAGCCCACTAGCTTGCCAGCCCTCCCGGCCCAGATTGCGCTCGAAGCAAGCGGCCGCCCGAGGCGAGGCGAGGCGTGCGCGCGCCGCGATGGACTTCGGCGACGACGTCATGGAAGGCGGCTCCGACGCCCAGCGCCGCAAGAAGAGATACCACCGCCACACCCCGCGCCAGATTCAGCAGCTCGAGGGGTACGTGCACCCTTCCTTATCTACTGGTTGATTAGCCTGTATCTGTTCGTTTTGGATGCTTTGCTCAAATGGCGGCGGCGTTTGTCTGTGCCTGTGCGCGCGCGCAGGATGTTCAAGGAGTGCCCGCACCCGGACGAGAACCAGCGGATGCAGCTGAGCAGGGAGCTGGGGCTGGAGCCCCGGCAGATCAAGTTCTGGTTCCAGAACCGCCGGACGCAGATGAAGGTATAGTAGACTTGCCATTGTTATTACCTTCTCTCCGTCCCTTGCTGGGACGTTTATTCATCTCTGTTGGTGTTTGTCCTCTATTTGATTCGCGCTCCTGTTTGAGACGACGGCCATTAATTTCGGTATGTTTGGCCGCTGGATGGGGGCGTACTGCAGGCACAGCACGAGCGGCAGGACAACTGCTTCCTGCGCGCGGAGAACGACAAGATCCGGTGCGAGAACATCGCCATGCGGGAGGCGCTCCGGAACGTCATCTGCCCCACCTGCGGCGGCCCGCCCGTCACCGACGACTACTTCGACGAGCAGAAGCTGCGCATGGACAACGCGCGGCTCAAGGAAGAGGCAAGCCGCTTCGCATTCTCCAGCCATTGCGCCCCTTCCCCATTTTTTTTATCGTGCTCTCGTTTTCACACGGCGACGACGTGGCACGCGCGTTTCATGTGATGTGCAGCTTGACCGGGTGTCCAGCCTGACGTCCAAGTACCTGGGGCGGCCCATCACGCAGCTGCCGCCGGTGCAGCCGCTGTCCATGTCGTCGTCGCTGGACCTGTCCGTCGGCGGGCTCGGCAGCCCGGCGCTGGGCCCGTCGCTGGACCTCGACCTCCTCAGCGGCGGCTCCTCGGGGTACCCTCCGATCCACCTCCAGATGACGGTGTCGGAGATGGAGCGCCCCATGATGGCCGAGATGGCGACGCGCGCCATGGACGAGCTCATCAGGATGGCGCAGGCCGGCGCGCACCTGTGGGTCAAGAAGGCGGGCGGCGGCCCCGACGGGCACGAGGTGCTCAACGTCGACACGTACGACAGCATCTTCGCCAAGCCCGAAGGCTCGTTCCGAGGCCCCGACGTGCACGTCGAGGGCTCCCGCGACTCGGGCCTCGTCTTCATGAGCGCCGTCGGCCTCGTCGACATGTTCATGGACTCGGTAAGTTCATTTTCTGCTCCGGAGGACATGTCTATTATCTAGCAATATTACGGTTCGCACCTACCACGTCGTAAGCGTGACGTGCACGGTTGTCATTGTTCTCGCAGAGCAAGTGGATGGAGTTCTTCCCTGCCATCGTGTCCAAGGCGCGCACGATCGACGTCCTCGTGAACGGCATGGCCGGGCGGAGCGAGTCTTTGGTTCTGGTAGGGCAGTTGATCCCATCCCTTGTGTCACGTTCGCACGGGCCGTCGTCTGCCTTGATCTCACCGCTGATTCTTCTTACCTCGCGGCGCATGCAGATGTACGAGGAGCTGCACGTGATGTCGCCGGTCGTCCCGACGCGCGAGTTCTGCTTCCTCCGCTACTGCCGGCAGATCGAGCACGGGCTGTGGGCGATCGCGGACATCTCGGTGGACCTGCAGCAGCGCGACGCGAGGTTCGGCGCGCCGCCGTCGCGCTCGTGCCGGCTCCCATCGGGCTGCCTCATCGCCGATATGGCCGACGGCTCCTCTAAGGTACTGTAGTTAAAGTGCATTTTTTGCCTTGCCATTGCCAATTTGCCATTTCCATTCATGTGCGTTGCCGCTGCACGTGCGCGTAATATGGTACGGAGTCGTGGCTCGCGTGACATTTTCGTGAACGTGTATATTCATTCATTAGGTGACCTGGGTCGAGCACATGGAGATCGAGGACCGGGTTCCCATCCACCTGCTCTACCGCGACCTCATCCTCAGCGGCGCCGCGTTCGGGGCGCACCGGTGGCTCGCCGCACTGCAGAGGGCGTGCGAGCGTTGCGCGTGCCTCGCCACGGCCGGCATGCCGCACCGGGACATTGCAGCTGCAGGAGGTGTGTGTGTTTCTGATGAATTGGTCGGCATGCATATACTCGTACTATATGTACGTCGGTTGGCTTGGCCCTGCGAATCTCATCAAAAGCTACTAATTGCAGTGACGCCGGAAGGGAAGCGGAGCATGATGAAGCTGTCGCAGCGGATGGTGAGCAGCTTCTGCGCGAGCCTGAGCGCGTCGCAGCTCCACCGGTGGACGACGCTGTCGGGGCCCAACGACGTGGGCGTCCGCGTCGTGGTGCACCGCAGCACGGACCCGGGGCAGCCCAGCGGCGTGGTGCTCAGCGCGGCCACGTCGATCTGGCTGCCGGTCCCGTGCGACCGGGTGTTCGCCTTCGTCCGCGACGAGCACACGCGCTCCCAGGTCCGCCGCGACGCCACGTCGTCGAGGATTCTTCTTCTGATTGTTGTTCCATTCTGTCCGCACTCTGCAGGGGGGTCGGGTCGCATTCTAGCTAGCTAGCGTGCCACCACGCTCACGTCTCCTGCTCGTTTACTTTGCTTGCATTGCAGTGGGACGTGCTGTCGCACGGCAACCCGGTGCAGGAGGTGTCGCGCATCCCCAACGGCTCCCACCCTGGAAACTGCATCTCCTTGCTCAGAGTAAGCATCGCATTATATTCGCGCGTGCATCTGATCTGACTGAATTTGCTACTACTAGTAGTCTAGTACCGTGCACTAGTACGTACGTGTCAACGAATGGCTTCCGCGGATACACGTGTTTTATATATGTGGTGTTAGTTACTCCATTGACCACTAACGTGTCTGATGAGATGCCATGTGGCGGCAATGCACATGTGTTTGTAGGGCCTGAACGCGAGCCAGAACAGCATGCTGATCCTGCAGGAGAGCTGCACCGACGCGTCGGGCTCGCTGGTGGTCTACGCGCCTATCGACATCCCGGCGGCCAACGTGGTGATGAGTGGCGAGGACCCGTCCGCGATCCCGCTCCTGCCGTCTGGCTTCACCATCCTGCCCGACGGGCGGCCCGGCGCGTCGTCGTCGAGCGCTGCCGCCGGCCCGCTGGGCGCCCCGGCGGCGGCGGGGTCGCTGGTGACGGTGGCGTTCCAGATCCTGGTGAGCAGCCTGCCGTCGTCGAAGCTGAACGCCGAGTCGGTGGCGACGGTCAACAGCCTCATCAGCACCACTGTGGAGCAAATTAAGGCGGCCTTGAATTGCGCCAGCCATTGATGGAGCCCCGGCCCGGCCGATGGATCCATGGAATTGATGCGTGCGTGCATATGCATGCATGCTGCCGGGCTGCATGCACGCGTAGGTCTCCTCTCCTCGCCCCCGGCCGGCCGCCTGCCGCTTTCCTGCTGCCGGCTGCTGCGAGGAGTGAATTCCCTTCAAGGCGTTGGTTCGCGACGGAGTTCTTGGTTGGTTGGGGGGCTTCAATGCTGCCCATTCAAGGAGGCGGGGCTGCTGCCATGGTGTCGCCCGCTTGGGGTTCACCTGCCGCTGTTGCTGCGCCGTCCGATCACCCATGCATGATCATTATTCAGCTCTCTCTCTCTCTCTCTCTCTCTCTCTCCCCCTCAAACCTCTCTCTCTCTGCCACTCATGCATGCATGATAACTTTTCCTCTTGCTCTAGTAGGTGTCCCGTCCCTGTTACAGGATTTGAAGCTTGCTTGCTCTTGAGGCTTTGCATGAAACGGAGGAGTCAAGAACGCACCATGCTCGTCTCATTCCTCTTGCTGCCGTCACGCTTGGTTGTTTAATTATTAATTCCATTCCCTCTTTTTCTGTGTGTGTCTCTCTCCCCACCTCTCCATCCATAGTTTTTGCCACCCATTTGCAGTCTCCCATTCTGTAGTTTGTAGCAGTTTGCAGCAGAGGATGATGAATGGTTCGGGTATTGACTTCTGTCTAATGGTGTTAAGCCTTCAATGATCATTAATTCTCTATTTTTTTAGTAAAGATAATTAAGGCAAATATCACTGTCACTGCTTTGATTGTTCCTTTTCATTCTTTCCTCTCTCGCTCCCTGCTTCAGTTAAGGCCTTCAATATTATTTGGCTCGTGAAATCTGTCATGATTGCGGCTGTATAAGAGCTAGCCGGTTGTCGATTTGTGAACAGGCTTTTGTGATGTGTGCACTACTAGGCCACCTGCCAGCGGTCGTTACTCTGCTGGCTGGCTGGCTGGTGGTGTACACCTAACACCTCATCAGTCCACTGCATGCATGTAATGTAGGAGTATTATCGATCTGTCCGCGATGCGATGCAATGCAAAATGAGGGTGTACGTGATGTTCAGGGTGGAGAATTAAGAGGCTGCCTGCAGGGCGCAGGCTGTAAGTAGGGGCCGCCATTGAATTGAATCGCGACGTTGCGATGCATGCATATGCTCGCGTCGCCTCTTCCCCGGCCCTTGCAATTGCTCTCTATTAATACGGGTGGTTGCCATTCCCCTGCCAGAATTAAGCGAGTCTACAGCCTACAGCGGAGGGCGACGATGAGATGAGCCAGCCCGTATTAGTACTACTAGCTAGCTAGCGTTCCCCACAGCCACGCACCCCCGCACTTGTTGCAGCCCATCGATGCACTGGTTGCTTGCTGCACCCAGCACCTTGCAGGTAATTCGGACTGATCACTGTCCCGACTCCACGGCTCTCTACAAGGTACTCCGTAGAAGAAACTCACCGACTTCACAACTTTTGCGACAACTAGTCGCAAAAAAAAAAAATGCGACAACTAAAAAAGGACCTATCAGATCACGAGTGGCTCCCTCTGACGCGTCAATTGCTGCTGGGGCCCCGGCCTCTCCGTACGTGGAGCGCGTCGCTCTCGATCGGCTTCTTCATTCAGGCGGGCCATGCATGCACGCGCCTTGGGTTTATTTGCCAACATGTGTAAGCACGGCGATGCTCCGGTATTGAATGGCGCAATCAATTTGCCATGCTGTTGCGACAGCGTCGTCGATCGATCGAGCAGAGCGCCCTGGCTAATTTATCATTATCGATCCCACATTTTCGGCGTCCGGGAGCTGGAATCGTTGTTGGCTAGCTCGTCTTCATCAATGCCGGCAGGCCGGGAATGGCCTGTATGTGTGCGTGCGTGTTCTCCGTCCCAGGCACCCGCGGCTCATTCATTTTGCAACATGCGATGAGGGGCACGCACGCACCCGGCCCGTCGTCTCGCTCGTCTGTCGCCGTATTCTCCTGATCCTGCTCCGTCCGTGCTAGGTGCTGGTCTCCGTTGACGCCAAATGATGTTGTCGCCAAAATTCAGAAACGGATTCGTTTACACAAACGTGCCGATCACTCATAGGTCGCCATTGATGGCGACATATATAGCGTGGATGATGGATGGATCGTGATGCTGCCTGCACATAAAGTGGCGCCGCGCATTTTTGCCCGAGTAGCCCAAAGGCCCCAATCAGCTTGAACGAAAATGGAGTACCAAGCCCGGCCTTCTGCCCACACCTGGGTGGCACGCAGTTTATTACACACGAAAGCGACTTTTATTCAGAACCTGATCTGCAGGTGTCGTTTTGGATATTTTTCCAGACACTTCCACTTTTCTTTATTTATTTATCCTAGTGACGAGATGGGGACTTTAAAAAAAAAACAGGCGGCAAGACATTTGCTACAGTATCAGACGATATAAATAAAGAAACGAAGAAGCAAAAGTATAACTAGGTTAACAGGTATCCTCACAAACCCCAGCCCACCACCACTACACAACTATCAAAAAACCACAATGAACAACGCAAAAATACACCTAGAGAACCGATTGCACCACTAACCTACTCCCTTCGTTCCTTTTTAACTGTCATTTTCGCTCTCCGAGAAATAACTTTGACTAAATATATATATAATATTAATATTTATGGTACATAATTAATATTATTAGATAGATCGTCGAATCTATTTTTATAATAAATTTTTTGGAATTCAAATGTTACAAATATTTTCTATAAATCTAGTCAAACTTATTAGCACGCAAACCGTGACGACAGATAAGGGACAGAGGAAGTAGAACACATCCAGGCGCATCGCCATGTGGTACTGCCATATATCATCCTGGCAAAGAGATGCTACTTAACGAGGTTGCAACTTCTTTTGTCGGAAGGTTCTCCTATCTCTCTCTTTCCAATTATTCAACCATAAGTTAATAATGATTCCGTTGAATTTTTTCTTAAAACTTTGGATGACATTTGTGCCGATAGGAATAGATGGAACCTCCCGTACCAATTGTGTCGATAGTCATCAAACAAACCAACTACAAATAAAGGACGAGGTTGGCTTAGTAAAACAACAATTCTTGCATAGATGAGTCAGAGTTTCCAATTGGACGCCACAAAGCTAACATACCATGTCGTTCGACCCTCCTCGTTTGTTCAAATTGTTTTCCGTTAGAATCTTTCTGTGTAGAGGTGTCAAGCATCGTGTGTACACCTTCTTCAATTCCAGCACCAACATATGTTATTTTCCATTATCATATCATGATGTATTTCACTAATGCCCTCCAAAAATGCTACATACTTTATTATGCTCGGATGTGATAGTAAAGGGAAACATGTTCAATCAATTTGTTGTTCAATAGAGTTTTGTGTAATGTATTGTTCTTTCTTTTGGTCTTCTAGAATAGAGTCGGTGTAATGTTCTTAGCTGAATTATCGTTAACCCAACAAAAATAACTAGAAGAGTGTTGTTTTTCCATTCCCCACCTAAACTATTGTCAAAGCACTGAAGAGGCCCTGGTCTAATTTGTGACGGGGAACTTCCAACTTACTCTAGGCTCACCAATTTTGTTTCCATCAAAACCGCAAACACCTTAGCTTTAAAGCCCTTGTCAAAATGTTCAGGGTTTGTAATTCCAAGACTCTTTTTTAGACATGTTGTTGGTAAATTGATGAATGTCCTCCATAAACTTTATCAGGGTTTTGCCACACCGCAAGAAGATTTATCACAAACGATCGAAAAAACATTCCATGGTAGAAATTTTCTCTTGCATTCTGGCAATCATGTCCCCATTTTATCAAATAACGGCTAAATTCCACTCTCCTCTCTGGTGCGCAAAGGGAGGCCTAAATATTTTCTAAGGATTTTCCCTTTCTTTCCACGGAAGTTTTTGTGGCAGAACCGTCTAATCTAATGTCTCCCAGGAGTACTTGTCTTCCATTAGACACTAAGTACTCAAGAGAGGACACTAAACTACGCAGTTCCGTCGAGCACACCCCAAGGGAGAACTCGAAAATTCACATTTTTTCATCAGGATCATAAATGAGATAATAAAGCTTACAACATTCTGAAATCATTTCTTACATCACTTTATTACAGTAGTAGAATATTATCTCAATTGATTATAACCGCAGAATATAACAATGTTATTAGAGTTACAAAGGGAGCAAAGATTAATTTAATGACATGGTGGAGCATTAACATAGTGGACATTCTTATACAAGGGATGCTAGCAGATTTTACATCTTTTCTTATAAAAACCTTTAGTGAGGGTTATAAATAATCACTACGGTCGTAGCGTAAAAGGAATCCTCTCTGAGCCCACCAGGAGGTTTCCACACACAAGAGTCACCTTTAAGTATCCTCCGATCACCTGCAACAAGGGAAATAAAACCCTAAGTACTCAATTGTACTCAGCAAGACTTACTCGACGGGAGAAAAATAAAGACTCCAAGGTTATGCGATGCTTATTTGGCTTGTAGGTTATTGCATCTGCAGAAGCATTACTAAATGTGCGTCCTTATATTTAATTTTGTTAGCAGTCATCATCAATTCATTAACTAACCATTCTATGTAAGCTCCATGCTACTTTCAAGCAGATAGTAAGCAATCAGAACTATTGTATCACCTTTCAAGTTCTAGTTCTTAATACGGTGCTAGACCATAGCCAAGTCGTACCGTCTCACAAAAATAGTGATTCGCGAATCAATGTATTCCAGGTGGGTACCCCGAAACACATGCCCCGTTTGTACCCCAGGCACTAACAAGACTAACCCATTCCACTCCTACCACGGGATCCAGGTCCCCATTCAAACTTGGACTCCAAGGCCCCACCCTTGAGACCCGGTCTCATTATGGTGCTTAGACCACTACATTTCCCCGCCTCCGATCAGTCGGTTCGGAAAAGAGCCGGAACCCGCGATAAGAGCGTAACGAGCCTTCTCGCTCCCATAAGTAAGTATGTGCTCAGGATAATAAGTCTGTGACCGGACTACCATCCACAGCAACGGACAGTCCTCAATCGATACAGGTGGAACAAAGTGCATTCTGAGCCTCGCTCGAATGCCTAACCAAGTCCAATTCCAAGTACCATTCCGCCCGGTCTCCAATTATCATTCATATATATTTCATGTATAACAATAATAATATCTTTCCTATCTCTCGCGAGTGACAGGTAATCACTCGGCTTCTACCGGGTCTTATAGCATAGCACCCTATACAATCCTGACATACTAGTAGGACTTATAGGATAAAGATATATATATATATATATATATATGTGCGTGTGTAAGTGGGTTTTCATTCAACTCCTTAAAACTTAATGCACAAGCATAAAATTAAGTGCAGAATAATATGAGCTATGCACCGAGGCTTGCCTAAGTAAGATATGACCAAAAGTTAGCATTCCATCATGGTGATACGGTCATTAAGGCACCATCCTTTCCACTACTCCGATCATCTCTATGATTCATCGTTGTTCCTGTTACGATATACGTGGATGCAACGCAGAGGCGTAAATAATCAACGGCAAACGAACTCTTAGAAATACGATTACGCTCCGCAAACTAACGAGCTAGCTTTAATGACTAATGTACTAGTCTACATATCCGCGTTGTCAAGTAAGGCTTTATTTTCGGAAAATATTCTAGTTTTAAAATTCTAAGGTGTTTCAGTATTTTATTGATTAAATATATATTTTCGAACTAGGGCTCATTTAGATACCTTAGCAATCTAATTATTATGGAGCTACAAAAATTACCGTGAGCACCTAATAATGCTAGGAATTTACTGTGAAAGTTTCAGAGCCAACACTATCACCAATTTATCATAAAAATTCCTACAAGTTTATATCTTATAATATTAAGCATCTCAAATTAATTAGATCACTTCTAAAAATATTATAAAACTATGTGAACATAATATACTAGCATGTAGATCATGATTTTAGGAACCTAATAAAATTGGTTTTACAATTTTCGGTTAACTACACAATTTTATATTGAATTTATAAGTTTACCTTAGAAACTAAATTAGAAAATGCTTAGAAAAGGAAAAGGGCCGGCATCAACCCCATCTGGCCCAGTAGCCCAGCATGGCGCGGCCGCACGCGCGTCACGACGGCCCAGTATGGCCCACGGCCGGGGCGCTCGTGCGGGCGTGCTCATTTTGCAAAATAGGACTCGTATTTTTAGACAATCAAGCGGCGCAGCGAAACACTATTACAACATATTCAATTTTTGCACTTAGGACCCTAGAATGTGTCGCCTTCGCAACGGGGCGGTCCCCGGCGTCCCCCGCGCGCGACGGAGCGGCTCTGGCCAACACAGCACTGCCATGCCGACCTACCGAGGGCCAAATCGGCGCGTCCATTGGACCTACTAGTACCCACGGGGCAACGCGCAATGGTGAGAGGTAGCGAAAAGTCCAACGGTGTGCTACTCAACCCTAGCCTCGATGACAGTGGATCTGTATGGCGGCGTGAGCGTTCCGGCGAGCCTACACCCTCACAGAAAGGTAGAGATGGCGGAGAAGCAGCAATAGCTCACCGTGGTGTACGCTATAGTGACGGTTGAAGCAAGGAAAAGCTAAGGTGGTCTAGCCACGTGCGCCCAGGCACGGCGACGACGCCCCGAGCCGGACACCGATGCGTCACCACGTCGCCGATGAGTTCCCTGGCCAAAATAGTGTGAGCACCAGATAGAGGGAGTCAAGGCGAGCTCAGGGTTACGAGCAATCGAAATGCTACCACTCCTACATGCCTTACCTCCCAACCTACCAATTCGGTGGCGCCCACGGCCGGCGGCGAGCAAAACACCAAATTGTCGGTTGGTAGTGATCGGTCGGGCTTGAGGAGAACAGGGCGCGTAGCGGACTACCTATGCCACCCACTGATGCGGGGAATTGCGCTGCGAAGCCCGAGCTGATGATTTTGAAAGAAAGGAATGGTGTCCTGCCACTGCTACATTATGGACAACGGCCTCGACTTAACGCGGACCGACCAAGACACGACGAGGGCACAACCGCCTGGCAACATGACCGTGGAGGCGGTAATAGAGGCGCGTCGGTGAGTGAGGGGATAACGACAGAAACGAAACAAGCAAGAGCGCCAGGCGCAGCGCACCAAGGCGACAACGGTGCGTGAGCGGCAGGGCAGTGGGGGCGAGATCGCAGAGCTACAAGACAGCTGAGGCAGGCAGTGACTCGGCGGATAGGTGAATTGAGCGGCAAGACGAGCTCCACGACAGCCAGACGGTGACTGCTGCGACGTCGGCTTGGCCCCGTGCACGACCAGGCCGGCAGCGCGCACGCGGCCGAGGCAGTGCCATCGGACAGGGCCAAGCAGCAGCGTAGGTTTGCACAGAACGTGGACGCGACGGCGCCGGCAGCAGGGACATGCCCACGCGCCTGATAGCGAGAAGGACAACAGCAGCACCACAGCGCGAGGCGGGAAAGGCGGCAGCGGGGGCAGTACTGATAGCGAGAAGGACAACAGCAGCACCACAGCGCGAGGTGGGAAAGGCGGCAGCAGGGGCAGTAGCGCGGCGCCCAGCCGCTGCCGGGCGATGACAGCGGCCCGCCAGGGCCGGTCACGGCCACCCACGGCCAGACAAGCCGACCGGGCTCGGCACCGCGGCGCGCAGAACATGGCCAGCCGCGCGACACCGAGAGGCTGCGCGAGGTGACCGCGCGCACGGGCCAGACATATGACGTGCATGAATTTTAAAGCGAAGCAAAGGATGACGATCATCTCAACCGAAATTCAACCAATCCTACTAACCTAAAGTCGACACTACCAGCTAGCTAGCGTAGCAATCGTCATGACCTGAGAGCATCCAGAGAGGGAGATAAAAGGATGCCAACTTGGGTTCGTCGCTGGGGTGCTGGTTCACCAACAGAGCGCCAACAACATAGTTAACAGCGCATTCCAACGAAGTTTGAGTAATTTTTACGAGAGCAACGTGATATCCAACACAACTTCGACCTAGGCCATGCTCAAGCACTCACTTTGATGCAATCAACAATACCAAACCATACCGCTAGTGTTTAAACATTTTTGTTAGAACTTAAATATCAAAATTAAGGATTTCAGTTGGGGCTAAGTAACCATTGACTCTTTTGTCGCAATTTTTAATAGGTCTAAACATTGTTAACTTCAATCAACAAATACTTTATACAATAGTCCATACCTTATACTAACCCATAGGAGCAAAATATTTAAGCACCATTTAACTATTTTGCTCAATATAATTCATCAAAAATGATATTTTAACAAGAGTTCAAGTGTTTGCCGTCTTAACGAAAAGAGCTTATCTTAACGTCAAATTTGATTTTTGAGCTCCCAAGAGCAATAGTTAACACTGCTTATTTTGATTTTTCTCAACCACAAAAGTGAGTCACGTAGAATTTGTTTATCATTTCACGTGCGTTATAAATTTTTAAAACCTGAAAAACTTGTTTGCCTAATTTCTCTCGGTCCTAAATCTCAATGCTAAGCAAGTTCGTAACACCAGGGGTATTACAGTTTTAGGCAAGTGAAGTGACCACACTTGTCCTCTCAGTTGGGAAAATTTCTATTTTTGCCATTTTGATCTTGAGATCTGAGTACTCCCTGAATAGACATAGAATCTTTTGGTGGTTGTCGAGCTTTTTCGCATCTATGTTCGCAAAGATAGTCAATTGCGGAACTAGAGGGCTAGGAGGGGCTGTGCCCCTCCCCCCCAAAAAATAGTAACTTCGTAAACATTTCAATGGACAACACAAGTCGTCAATTCACCAAGTTTTTATAATAATAATGTTATTTTTCATTATAAATACTACTACATATAGAGCACAAATTCAGACAAGCAGAGGCTACAAGAATGTGATGAAGAATTTCCATGCGTTTGCAGGCTGGCATTAATCGGCAGAAGCTGTAAAGTATTATAAACTTCTCCACACTGTATCGTAGCAAAAGACTAGGACATAACAAGCTTACACCCGCGTTGTTGTTAAATTCAGCCAAAATTGATCAAGTGCACTAGTGTGGCACCTAATACAATCCTCTGCCAACATCTGGTTTATGCATGTTGCCAACCCGTAGACATATGCATTTGCATGGCTATTAGCAGAAGTGTTATTAGCGTAGTCCCCAATACCAGCGACAGTCCTTGATCCACTAGTCGTTGATTCGATCACTTTAGTCAGCAGTGTGTTCACATTTTCTTGAGTTTCGGTGGTCCCTGTCCTCCTGTGTATGCACTCGCCATGAAGTTTGTGTTGTCAATCAAAATAATCCCTCGTGTCAAATCGGAGGACGTACAAATCTTTGCGCATTCCACCAATCTTAGAGTACCATAATACTTTTATTGAACAACTTCAAATAATGCAAGCATGGCCAAATGATATGTCTTCCCTGTATTGGCGGAACCAGGGGCCAGCAGGGGACGTCCCCCCCCCCCACCCACCCACACACAAAGCACATTGGATTTTTTAAAATACCTATGAAAAATTAAATTGCAAAGTAAAAAAGTTATTATTTCACTCTTTTTATGATAAATATTGCGTTTTTTTTGTTATGAGTACTAAATATATACGTAAAAATGTTGATAAGCTATTGAGACATACACTGTTGTTGTACATATTTATCATATTTACGAAGTGTCATCGTATTATTCGGCCCCCTTTTTCAAAAGTTCTGGTTCCGCCGCTGCTTCCCTGCATTAGACAAGCGCGTGTATCTTCTCATTGAAAAGACCAGTGAACTGACTGTAGGAATAGCTCTGGTTACGAAAAACCTCAGCTGCTGCAGCATCAATAGCCCCAAAAATTATTCGATATTGTTTGCTTGCGGTTTCCGGATCTACTCATCGTAGCGCCAAGATACAATACCATTCTAGACATGGTATGGCAGTGAACGTGCCGTCATGAATACTTACTGAAGAACTGTCAAGGTAACCAGTAGCCAGGAGGCCATTGTGATAGACCAAATGATAGCTCAAGTGCCACAAATCAATTTAATCAACCCTGCAGATGAAGTAAAAAGTTAAAACGCCTGTGTCAGACGATTTGTGCCCAAGTAGGTTAAAATCCATGTACAATAATGTTTTGTTTCATGTTCAATGGTGAATTATCATCAATACTCGTAGAAAAAAAAAAGAAACCCCAGTTGTGCGGGCTAGCAAACTCAACGTATAAGCATTGAAAAAATTGTTGACACATATGCTTGATTTATATATTTATCACGATTATATGGTGTCATCGTATTTATCCGCTCCCTTAATCAAAACTTCTGGTTCAACCACGGAAGATTCACCGTTCTTGGAAGGTGTGGGTTCATAATGCCCTTTTGGGCCGCGTTGCAGGGCTCTATCACCTCTATGGTTAGGATGAACAAAAATAGCGATAATAGATCCCCTTGGCGCTGCCCCCTAGCCTGTTTGGGACAGCTCCCCCAGCTCTAGATCCACCAAAACAGCTCCACTCCATAAAAAGTTTGCCAAACACTCTAGCTCCACCAAATCTGGATTCACCAAAAAGGTGCATCTGAGGGCCAGATTCACCAATTCGGTGGATCTCCTCAAAGGATGCTCTACCAACTCAGATTTGGCGGAGTTGGGAGAAATTACCCACCACTGCCACTCGTTATGCAACTTACCCGTTCGTTTCTAATTTCCTTCGTCTTCCTCCGTAGCGATCTCTCCCCCGTCGCGGCCAACAGGAGTCCACTACTCGCCGGCGAGATCCCAAACTGCAGTGCCGGTGAGCTCCCCATCTACGGATCTGGTTCCCCTCTATCTCCCACACCCCCTTCTGGCCCCTGACCGCCGACAAGCGGCTCCCCTGGCATGGCCGGGGCGCAGCCTCCCTGGTGAAAGTGCATTTCCCCCTATGTGGGTTTTGGTGTATGGATGACATCCAAATTATGGACTAATGTGATCTTAATGAGATATGTCGCAGCTATTAGTCCCATGAAAGAATCAAAGAGTTGATAAATATGAAATGGTATCCCTCAATTTTTAATGTTGTAAAGGTGGACGAACTCAAAGCTCTCTCCAAAGATTTTATTTTTGATTTTGAGTTTAGGATCCGCTGCACTATAAAGAGGGATGCAATTTTAGTTGGTCTGAGGAAGATAGAGTGCTCAAGCATAATAATTAAATCTAAAGAGAGACACTCTAGCACTTCACGAGCACATAGAATAATTTTCTGTGACTGTCGGTGTCGGAAGTCCCGACGTAAGCTGGAACTCCTGACAGTCGGAAGTCACGACTCTTGCCGGAAGTTCTGACTCACAGTCACTTAGCCTGCACGGTGACTGTGGACGTCGGATGCCCCGACGTGAGTCGGAACTCCCGACAGTCGGAAGTCTCAACCCAAGTCGGAAGTCCTGACATCGGTGGTTCTGCTGGCCGGCTGTCTGTGCACGTCGGAACTCCCGACGTACGTCGGAAGTTCCGACCGTCGGAAGTCCCGACCCATGTCGGGAGTCCCGATACCTGTTGCGGGCTGGCTGGTTGTTTAACTGCGCACGTCAGAAGTCCCGACGTTCGTCGGAAGTCCCGGCGTTTGCCAGGAGTTCTGACACTGACTTGCACACGCGGACTTCCGGCCCTATGTGAACAGTGTTTTCTGTTAACGTCGAAAGTCCCGAGATCTGCGTCGGAACTTCCGACGTAGATCTGAACGGTTGGATTTTCGCTTGGAGTATAAATACTCCTCTCTTCTCTTCTAACCGTTACGGACTCATTCTCAGCTGACCCACTTTGTGCTCAACAGCTCCCAAGCAACTAAAGCACCCCTCTCCTTCCCCCTTTGCTCTAATCTTCGATTCCCTTAGGATTTTGAGTGAAAGGAGAGTGGATTAAGTGAGAGCATCACTTTGGAAAGCTTGAGCACTTGATTTCTTCGTCAAGCCGGTTGATTTTGCGTCTATTACTCTTGGGGCTTTGCCCCTAGCCGGCTAGGCGTTGCCCAAGAGGTTTTATCTTGTGGAAGAGCCTTGGGAAGTTTGTATCACCCTTCGATTTCTTAGTGGAAAGCTCAAGTGACCTTTATGGTTGCTTTGAAAGAGGAAAGGAGGTGGAATAGACTCCGACCTTGGTGGTCACCTCAACAACGAGGACGTAGTAGCTCCTTTGTGGGGTTGCCGAACCTCGGGATAAATCCTTGTGTCCCGCGTGCTTGTTGTTGTTGTTGTTGTTGTTGTTGTGATTGCTTGAGATTACTTGTATGTGTTTGTCTCTTTGTCTTCCAAATCTCCATTTTATGGTTTGGACTCGATCTACGGGTTGGAGGCATTACGGCGTCAAGGGAGTGACCCAACATCTTCACCAAACCACTAGGAAGTGAGGTTGTAAGATTATTTATCCGCAAAGTTAAATTTGGCACTGCTTTTGTAGTTCACATAGGCGTCGGAACTGCTGACGTTTACGCCGGAACTTCTGACAACGTCGGGAGTTCCAACCCAAACGTCGGGACTTCCGACAATGACTGACAGATTTGAACTTAGCATTTGCAGTAACTTTTTAGATACGCCTATTCACCCCCCCTCTATGCATTGTTAGATCCTTTCAATTGGTATCATAGAAAGGTCTTCTCTTTGTGCTTCACCGTGTGAGAAGAAACAATGTCGGAGTCCGACAAGATGCAAGCCATTGCCGTCGAAATGGCCAAGAAAATAGCTGAAGAGTTGATGAGTGCTCAAGCCAAGCTCTTTCAAGATGAAATGAAAAAGATGCAAGATGAGATGAGCAAGTTGAAGGAAGAATTGAGCAAGAAGGTTGATGATGCAATAAGTGGCAAGAATGATACTAGTGACAAGAATGAAGCAAACAAAGATGCCGCTAATGATATTGGAGCCGCTGAGCATGCTCATGGAAAAGGAATATATTCAAACATGAGTTTCGACTATGGACAACTCATGAAAGGTTCAACACTACATACTCCGTCCATCAACATTGGCAAGCCACCTCACTTTGATGGAACAAGATACACCGATTGGTCATACAAGATGAAGATGCATCTCATTACCACAAGACTTTGGGAGGTTGTGGATGTTGGTGTGATGATTCCTACAGATGAAGATAGAGAGATAACTCCGGAAGAAGTGCACAACCTCCATCAAAATGCATAAGCCATAGCATTGCTTGTGTCAAGCCTAGTTCCGGATGAGTTTAGAAAAGTGAATGGAATGGAAAGTGCAAAACAAATTTGAAATACTTTGAAAGTATCATTTGAAGGAGATAAAAGTGTGAGAAAAGGCAACATAGAGTTACTTCATGGTGAATTGGAAAGATTTGTTTTCTTGCAAAATAAAACAACACAATCCATGTTTGATAGGCTCATGGCATTAGTCAACCGTATAAGAGCTCTTGGAAGCACCGAATGGGATGACAACAAGGTTGCTAGAAAGATATTGAGAACCTATAGAGCCAAGAACAACATGCTAGCGCCCGTGATCATGGAAAGGCTCGGTTATGATGAGATGACACCTCAAGAAGTTCTTTCAAAGCTCAAGCATCATGAGTGTCTAGATGAAGATGCAATCAATGCTCACAATCAAAATCCTAATGCAATAGGATTTAACAAGAGTGCAGCCCTTAAAGCAACTCAACAACATGAAGGTCAAGGTTTAAGTTAAGAAAAGAAGAAGAAAGTGAAGGATGATTCCTCAAGTGGAGAAAAAGATTCCGATACGGAGGTTGTATTTATGATTAGAAATCTTAGAAAGTTTATGAAGAAGAAAAGCAACCGCAAGACCTATGGTGATGGTAAGAGAAGGTTCAAAAAGAGATTTTGCTATGGATGTGGTCAAACCGGTCACTTCATAGCTAATTGTCCTAATGAGAAAAAGAAGCACAAGCATGACAAGGATGAAGACAAGAAGAACAAAGGCAAGAAGAGAGGTGAAGCTCATCTTGGGGAAGAATTGGAGTCAAGTGATAGTAACTCAAGTGATGATGAGAAGAAGAAGGGAGCCGCAAACATCGCCATCCACCACTCTTCTTCACCGACCATGATCTTCCCCGACTCAACTTCACCACCAAAACTCTTCTCCAACCTATCTTTACCACCGAGGCTCTTCTCCAACCTCATCGACAACGACTACTGCACCCCAACTTGTCTCATAGCAAAAGGGGAGAAGGTACATACTACACCCGTTTTCTCTAGTGATGAGTATGATAGTTGTGATGATAACATAGAAGAAATTGAAGCAACAATGATAAAGAAATTTGGTAGAAGGGCCTTCACTAAAATAAAAATACTAATGAAGAAATTAGAGAAGAGGGATAGATGCTTAGAGTTGCAAGGAGATATAATTACTCAAGAGAGAGAAAAACCTTGCACTTGAAGCATCTATCGCCGAGGAAAAGATGAAGGTTGAGAAGTTAACCGTTGAATTGTCTTTAGCCAATGACTCAATTGAGAAATTGACTAAGGAACATTCCTCAGTTAATGATCAAGTAGCTAGCCTCAAGAATGAGAAGAGTATAGCTCAAGAAAGCCTCACAAGCTTGAAAGAAAAATATCAAAATCTTGAGCTAAACTATAGTACTATTTGGGCTAGCACTTCAACTTCTCCTAAGACAACCGAAGACTCTAATGTCTCCACTAGTGATGGTTGTAAAAGATGCTATAAAATTGATGTGAATGCATATACAACTAACCTTGTTGAGTTAGAGAAGAAAGACAAGGAAATTCTTAGGTTGAAGATGATATTGAAGAATAGGTGCAAGTGTCAAGAGCAATCCAACAAGACTATATACTAGTCATCAAGGCACCCATCAATCAAGGAAGGCATTGGCTACAATAGGTATGATGGAAATGCCAATGGAAGGAACATGATCAATGGTGTGCCTTGTGTGAAGTTCAACAAGGGTGTTGCTCTTGATGAGCTAATATGCAAGATCAACAAGGTCTACATTCCAAAGAACCAACCTACAAGTAACAAGACAATCAAGACGAAGCAATCCGATGTCCCAAAGCCACAAGCACCACTTCTATGGTGCTATTCTAGTGACTATATGTGTTGTTGGGGTAAGGATGGCAAGATTGTGGTTAAGTATGTTGGTGCCCAAAAGAGAAATAAAATTATGAGAAGTGTTTGGGTGCCCAAGTTTTATGTGACTAACCCCCTAGGACCCAAATTTTTTTGGGTACCTAAAACAAAAGCTTAATTTGTCTTTGTAGGAATACTCCTCCGGTGAAACAAGTTGGGTGTTAGATAGTGGATGCATCAATCATATGACCGGAGAGAAGGACATGTTTACATCATTCCAACCAAGTCATGATCAAAGTGAAAATATTGTGTTTGGTGACAATGGAAAAGGTGAAGTCTTCGGTTTGGGTAAAATTGCTATACCAAATGACAATTCCATTTCAAATGTTTTACTTATGAATTCGTTGAGATACAATTTATTGTCCATCTCATAACTTTGTGAAATGGGTTATAATTGTCTCTTTACGGATAAGGGTGTGGAAGTCTATAGAAGGAAGGATCCTCTATTGCATTTACGGGTCATTTAAAAGGGAAACTCTATCTAGTTGATTTCACATTAAATAGAGTAAATCCGAGACTTGTTTAATGGCAAAATCTAGCATGGGTTGGTTATGGCATCGCCGACTTGCCCATGTTGGGATGAGGAACTTGGCCAAACTTCAAAAAGGTGAACACATCCTTGGACTAACAAATGTTTCTTTTGAGAAAGATAGGATTTGTAGCGCATGCCAAGCGGAAAAACAAGTTGGAGCTAAATATCCCGTCAAGAATGTCGTGACAACCGAAAGGCCATTGGAGTTGCTTCACATGGACATATTTGGACCCGTCACTTATATAAGCATTGGTGGTAACAAATATGGTTTTGTAATTGTTGATGATTATTCTCATTTCACTTGGGTATTCTTTTTGCGTGAAAAAAGTGAAGTCCAAGGTATCTTTAAGAAGTTTGCAAGAAGAGCCCAAAATGAGTTTGAAGTCAAAATCAAGAGAGTTAGAAGTGACAACGGGACCGAGTTCAAGAACACCAACATTGAAGAGTTTCTTGATGAAGAAGGAATCAAGCATGAGTTTTCGGTTCCATACACTCCACAACAAAATGGTGTTGTGAAGAGGAAGAACCGAACACTCAGAAGCCACAAGAGCAATGTTGGATGAATACAAGACTCCAACCAACTATTGGGCGGAAGCGGTCAACACGGCATGCCATGCTATCAACCGTTTATATCTTCACAAGAAAAGAGAAAAGACCGCCTACGAACTTCTAACCGGTAAAAAGCCTAAGATGCACTACTTTAGAGTTTTTGGATCAAAGTGTTTCAAACTTAACAAGAAATCCAAAAGCTCTAAGTTTGCACCAAAGGTTGATGAAGGTTTCATGCTTGGTTATGGTACTAACAAACATGGATATCGTGTTTTCAATAAAACCACCGGTTTGATTGAAATCGCTGTAGACGTGACTTTTGATGAAACCGACGGCTCTCAAAAAGAGCAAGTCAATGTTGAGAATGTAGGTAATGAAGAAGCTTCACACAAAGCAATCAAGAAGTTTGCTATTGGTGAAGTAAAGCCCATTGAAGACGAAGATGAAGACCATGTTGTGCATGATGATCTTGATCCAACCATTCATCATGTTTCATCCAATGAACATGGTGAAGCTTTCACAAAAAGAAATAATCAAGATGGGAGATCAAATGAAGGATAAGGTCATTCTCATGAAGATGGTGTCAACAATGAGTGAGCTCAACCACAACTCAACAATGAAGAAAGAAGTGAAGTCAACCCTCCACAAGCTCATGATTGTGATCTTCCAATCGATCATGACCGTGATGATGATGATGATGGCCCCATCCAAAGATCAACTCAAGTGCCACATCCTAGAGTGCATCAATCCATTCAACGGGATCATCCCATTGATAACATATTGGGGAGCATTCGACGAGGGGTAACTATACGTTCCCGTTTAGCAAGTTTTTGTGAATATTACTTATTTGTTTCTCCTTTGGAACCTCGTAGGGTGGAAGAGGCACTTGATGATCCGGATTGGATGATAGCCATGCAAGAGGAGTTGAATAACTTCACTCGGAATGAAGTCTGGTCCTTAGTGGAAAGGCCCAAGCAAAATGTGATTGGAACCAAGTGGGTCTTCCGCAACAAGTAAGATGAGCATGGCGTGGTAACAAGGAACAAGACAAGGTTGGTGGCTCAAGGATTCACTCAAATTGAAGGCTTGGATTTCGGGGAGACCTATGCACCAGTGGCTAGGCTAGAATCAATTCATATTCTACTTGCCTATGCCGCTCATCATGATTTCAAGTTATATCAAATAGACGTGAAGAGTGTATTTCTCAATGGCCCCCTATCCGAGTTGGTGTATGTAGAGCAACCACCGGGCTTTGAAGACCCCAAGTATCCAAATCATATTTACAAGCTCGACAAGGTGCTCTATGGGCTCAACCAAGCCCCTAGAGCTTGGTATGATTGCTTAAAGGATTTCCTACTCAAACAAGGTTTTGAGATAGGAAAGGCCGATGCTACTTTGTTTACTCGCAAAGTCAATAATGATATCTTTGTTTACCAAATATATGTCGATGACATAATATTTGGTAGTACTAATGTGGCTTTTTGTGAGGAATTTAGTAGGATAATGATAAATAGGTTCGAGATGTCCATGATGGGAGAGTTGAAGTTTTTCCTTGGATTTGAAATCAAGCAACTTAAGGATGGCACGTTCATAAGTCAAACCAAGTACACCAACGATATGTTGAACAAGTTTAACTTGGACAAGGCCAAGCCCATCAAGACATCCATGCCAACCAATATACATCTTGATCTTGATCAAGGAGGAAAGGACGTCGATCAAAAGGTATATCGCTCCATGATTGGATCACTTCTTTACCTTTGTGCATCTAGGTCCGATATTATGCTTAGTGTGTGCATGTGTGCAAGATTTCAAGCTAATCCGTTGGCTTTGTATGATGAGGCTTGTGCGGCGTACGAAGATGATGCGACTTCTCGCCCGCATGGCAAAGGAAAGGTGACTGAAGAAGATGAGGAATACATTGAGGACGATGATGATGAAGACGATGACGGTGGTGAGGACGGTGACCAAGATGAGGATGATGATTACGAGGATGAGTAGTTGGATATTCACGCGGCCTACCCCTTTTGGCACTTGTTGACAAAGGGGGAGTGTTAGGCTTTGATTTCTCTTTGTAATAAGTTAGTGGGTCTTTATGTTTTGGAACTTTAAAACCTTAGCATGCATGAACTATGTCGTGTGGTGGCAAGCTTGTGATGAACAACTATTTATATGTGTTTGTGATGAATGACTGTAGGACAAGTTATGGTCATCTATTTATCTTATTAGCTTATACTTGTCTCTACTTATGATGGTGAATGCATTTTGGATGGCCATGTGTTTTTCACATTCTATTTTGAAATCTTGGCCATCATATTCTCTTTTACTTGTTGTGTGAAATAATATGTCATGTTGCATTTCTCTTCACACATATCTATTTGTTCACACACACTTGTTGCACCCCACGTTACAAAATTTAGGGGGAGCTTTTGTCTTGAGGTATGCAAATCATGTATAGATGATTCTAATTGATATTCAAATTCATGCATACATGAAGGGGGAGTTCTTCATAAATTTTGGGGTTCAAAAGTTTTAAAATCTTTCATTCTTATAAAAGCCTAAATTGGTTGTCATCAATTACCAAAAAGGGGAAGATTGAAAGTGCATTTGCCTCCTATGTGGGTTTTGGTGTATTGATGACATCCAAATTAGGGACTAATGTGATCTTAATGAGATATCTCGTAGCTATTAGTCCCATGAAAGAATCAAAGAGTTGATAAAGATGAAATGGTATCCCTCAATTTTTGATGTTGTAAAGGTGGACGAACTCAAAGCTCTCTCCAAAGGTTTTATTTTTGCTTTTGAGTTTAGGATCCGCCGCACAATAAAGAGGGATGCAATTTTAGTTGGTCTGAGAAAGATAGAGTGCTCAGGCATAATAATTAAATCTAAAGAGAGACACTCTAGCACTTCACGAGCACATAGAATAATTTTCTGTGACTGTCGGTGTCGGAAGTCCCGACGTAAGCCGGAACTCCTGACAGTCAGAAGTGATGACTCTTGCCGGAAGTTTTGACTCCCAGTCACTTAGCCTGCGCGGTGACTGTGGACGTCGAATGTCCCGACGTGAGTCGGAACTCCCGACAGTCGGAAGTCCCGACCCAAGTCGGGAGTCCCAACATTGGTGGTTCTGCTGGCCGGCTGTCTGTGCACGTCGGAACTGCCGATGTACGTCGGAAGTCCCGACCCATGTCGGGAGTCCCGATACCTGTTGCGGGATGGCTGGTTGTTTAACTGCGCACGTCGGAAGTCTCGACGTTCGTCGGAAGTTCCGACCGTCATAAGTCTCGACGTTTGCCGGGAGTTCCGACACTGACCTACATGCGCGGACTTCCGACCCTATGTGAACAATGTTTTTTTGTTAATGTCGGAAGTCCCAAGATCTATGTCGGAACTTCCGACGTAGATCTGAACGGTTGAATTTTCACTTGGAGTATAAATACCCCTCTCTTCTCTTCTAACTGTTATAGCCTCATTCTCAGCTGACCCACTTCGTGCTCAACAGCTCCAAAGCAACTAAAGCATCCCTCTCCTTCCCCCTTTGCTCTAATCTTCGATTCCCTTAGGGTTTTTAGTGAAAGGAGAGTGGATTAAGTGAGAGCATCACTTTGAAAAGCTTGAGCACTTGATTTCTTCGTCAAGCCGGTTGATTTTGCGTCTATTACTCTTGGGGCTTTGCCCCTAGCCGGCTAGGTGTTGCCCAAGAGCTTCCATCTTGTGGAAGAGACCTGGAAAGTTTGTATCACCCTTCGATTTCTTAGTGGAAAGCTCAAGTGACCTTTGTGGTCGCTTTGAGAGAGGCAAGGGGGTGGAATAGACTCCAACCTTGGTGGTCACCTCAACAACGAGGATGTAGGAGCTCCTTTGTGGGGTTGCCGAACCTCGGGATAAATCCTTGTGTCCCGCGTGCTTGTTGTTGTTGTTGTGATTGCTTGAGATTACTCGTATGTATTTGTCTCTTTGTCTCCCAAATCTCTATTTTAGGGTTTGGACTCGATCTACGAGTTGGAGGCATTACGGCGTCAAGGGAGTGACCCAACATCTTCACCAAACCACTAGGAAGTGAGGTTGTAAGATTATTTATCCGCAAAGTTTAATTTGGCACTGCTTTTGTAGTTCACGTAGGCGTCGGAACTGCTGACGTTTGCGCCGGAACTTCTGACAACGTCGGGAGTTCCGACCCAAACATCGGGACTTCCGACAGTGACTGAAAGATTTGAACTTAGCATTTGCAGTAAATTGATAGATACGCCTATTCACCCCTCCCTCTAGGCATTGTTAGATCCTTTCACCTGGCTGTTGGCGCGACTGGCCAGGGCACGACCCCTCTGGCCATCGGCGCGGCTCCCCTGGCCACCGGCGGGGCACCCCTTGCCTGGTCGGGGCGCGGCTCCTCTGGCTGTCGGTGCGGCTGGCTGGGGCGCGGCTCCCCTGGCCGGCGGTGGCACTCCCCTAGCTTGGCCAGGGCGCGGCCCCCCTGGCCGCCGGCGCGGCTCGGCTGAAGCTCCCCTGTCCTGCGCGATGCCGAGCCCCACGCGCATCCGAGCCGGCATGAGGAGGGAGAAGGCAAACATACATTGACATGTGGGGCTAATCGCAAGGGCAAAACAGGCAATTCGAACAAAAATGCCCTTGCGTGGATCTGGAGCTACGATATTACCCAAACAGTTTGCCGATGGATCTCAGGTCCACCAATGGATCTGCTCCCTTATGAATCTTAGATCCAAATTCATTTTTTCGGCGGTGGAGATGTCCCAAACGAATATTCCTTCCCATCCGTAAGGATTCGTGAAGAGGACGCGGCTAGGATAGAAGAAATCCGGTCTCTCAACTTGAAGCTAAACTCAATTAAAAGCCAGTTTTCACAATTCATGGGGTATCCAAACAAGGCTAAAGCCAGAAAACTTCTAGCAAGAATTGCCAACTGATCCTGTTGAATGTTGGCGAAAACACTGATCGTGTCCAAAGCCTTTAAAATATCTAGCTCGATAAACAAGACTTGTTTGGGGTTGCTCGAGTTCAGAGTTCAGACCAGCTATGAATAATTTGCAGGGCCATAACACAGCCACTGCCATTGCATGCAGTGTAATGGCATGTCCGAACAGTGAAGGCGACAACTGAAAACTCATGATTAAGCCTGCTTCTATGGAGGGCAGAGGAGGAAAAGAAAAACCAGACAGCCTTTCAGGCTTTCAGGTACCCTTGACAGGAAGCTAGCTAGCTGGTTTGGATCCATCCAACGCAATCTGCAAGTAATGATCATGCAACATGCCAAGAAATGTACATGCAAGTAATGTACATGCAACATGCTGGTCCCAGATGATGGACTCAACATGGCTGGATGCATCATACACGTATACAGCAGCAGACACCAGCATTATGTGCGTACTACATTTCGGCGTCAATTAAGCATTTAAGCTGTGATCCAGCGGCCAATAGCCATGCAAGCCCCTTAACTCTCCCAGCTAGATCGACATGGGCATGCAGGGCAGGGCAGGGCAGCTAGCCGGCTTGCAAGGCCGATGAGCTGCTGCCGTCCTCCTGAATGAGTGCTAATCTAATCAGCGAGCTACTCCAGCCTCTGGACGGTCCAGTCCACAAGGGCAAGACTGCCTGGTGCCTGTGAACGTCGCCAACATGTTGCAGAGAGGACATGCAGCCTGGTCCATTCCTCCAGTCCGCTCCACGGTTAATTACTCCATGAATCCATGATAGTGATAGGGTTTAAGCTTGCTGGATGTACTGCGACTGCGATTATGGCGCTGCAGTAGGCCTGCAGCGGCCGCAGGCTCCGCCGGACGCCCGGACTGCAAAGTGATTCGACGATGACCGGTGAATCTCCCTTGCAGGTCGACAAGATCTCAGCACGGGAAAGGGTAAAAGGTTCCCGTGTCGGGTCGAGGATTCAGGTTTGCTCGGGCCGAGGGTCATTTTCCTTTCCCTTTTCAGGCGATCGGCGACGCGATCACGCGAGTCAGCGACAGGACCAGATGCCGCCGGCGGGCACTCGATCGAGATAGCGCGGGTTTGCCACTTTGCCGGAGATCCTGTTGGCCCTTCTGTTCTGAATTTGGACAATAAACTGTTTCCGTAACGCATCCATCTTCAGAAGAATCATGCTATTATCATGCGATAGAAAAACATTGGTCTGATGGGGATGAGAGGGAGGAGAGGGTCACCTGATTGTCTTGTACTCTCCTCGAGAATAGTACCTTCTTGTCGCTGTCATTTCGTCAGCCAATATCCAATACAATTTGATTGCCACAATATTACGCGCTAAAAATGGAGCGGTCTTTGCAACTCACCGGTACAACAGCTGTACTTGACCAAAAAAAAAAAGGCGAATTCACTTGAAACACGTACAGGAGTACATGAACTACTGATGTGTAATTTGAGGCATTTATGGCTTCTGTGTGATGGTTCCAGTCTTGTTAATTTAAGCCACGCATTATAGCTAGCCCCTGCAAGGTCTCAGTCATGCTCCAGAAAAATGCAGTTTGTTTAATGAGGGCCGGGGGTGAACGCAGATCCTCAGTACGGATGACGTTGTGGAGACACATTTGCCGTTACCTGCAGAGCAGCTTTGGACACCACATGTTTTCAATTTCATTAGTCAAATATAAGCAGAGCTAATATGATCTGACTAGATATCCAGAAACATGTAGGGGATTCCCATCAAATTCAATAAACTAGACACGAAAAAAAAGGAAATGAGGAGATGTCTTTTGAAGAACTTACTTATGGTGACACACTGACCCTAGCGTCCCTTGCTTTTCCCCTGAGAATAACATCCATTCCTTTTGACTATTAATGCAAGTAATGTGTCAAGACCAGAAACAATGATAGCGAGTTAGCGATGATGGTTTTTAAGATGTAACTCCATTGCTTCCAAATTACAGTTCACTTTAATTTTGTTCTATATCAGATCTAACAATGTTAAAAGGATCACCCATGTTCATCGAGAAGGTCTAAAATTAAGGAGATTAGTAATAAAAAAAAAGAATGTGTATAGCTAGATTTTATAATGATCTAACGGTGGGGGGTTGTTGGAATATATGGGCTTGGCCCAATAGAATTTTTTAATAATTCCAAATAAATCTCAAAGGTCCATTCATGTGTGAAAATGAAGTGGGAGAACTTTAGTCCAACTTTGCTAATTGAAGTGAATTTTGTCATGTTTAAACACGGAAGTCATCTCCATTTATCCAAATCTAGAGTGGACAGAGGACGGAAACCCATGTCCGCACACTTTTCTCGTCGAGCACCTTAATTCCATGATACACATACCTACGATTTACAAGATGATCTGAAATCTAAATTTTAAAAAGATGATCTTGAATTTAAATTTAAAATTTTTAAGAGTGTTAAGAAAATAGATAAGGACAGTCCCAACCCTATACTTGCTATATGAGTAATGTAGACACTACACATAGAAACCATATTCTCGATAGATGATTTTTTGTCCAATCATGTATTCGTCTCGAGTGTTTTTTTTTTGTCTAAGAAACTGTTTTCTCTTGACTCACTTCTTTAATTACAATGGCACGTCATCGTTTACTTAGTTGACATCCTAATTAATGAATATAGAAACCATCTAGTTTCTAGGTTTGGAGTGTCGTAATTTATAAGAGTCTTGAAAAATGAATTTGTCCAACAATTGAGCTCAACAAGATGACACTGATGGTACATTCATCTGGTCTCGGCTGAAGTTGTGCAATCATGAGATCGGAATAGAAAAAATGATGACAACAACTCCAAGCCATTGTAGCTAATGCTGATGGATACAAGAGAGGCGCGTGGACAGAAGATAATACAATCAAACAAATAAACAAGTCTGTTTATAAAAAAATCTATACCTAATAAAATATGAATGAATTTAGCTACTCGTGTTGTTTGTGTGGATCAACTTTCTAAGCATATCTATAAATTCAGACAAATGTGTTATTAATAAGTGTTTAATAGAAAAATAATGAAACTATTTTTATATTACAGACGTTGTTGCATTTTTTCTATAAATTTGATCACAATTAAAAGGAGTTTGACTGAGCATAATTCTAAAGTAAACTATAATTCAGAACGGATAGAATATTTATTAGCTATTGATCGTGCAGGTTGAGTATCACTAACTTGAAGACAATTAATGAAAAAGATTAATTGTAGGAGTACAAATTTGTTACTGCAATACTGTTCTGCTATTTTTAAAATTATTTCTTCCTTTCTCTGTATACTTCAAATTCTCAGATATTTTCCCATTTGACCAAAACTTGGAGACCACTGGCCACATTGCTGCCCAGGAACCATATGGTCGAGACAGCTGGATCAAAAATCCATTCTGCTGATCAATTGGTTGAATAATAACGTGCAGGTACAGAAATACCCTCAATTCCAGTTTTATTATATATCAAATTAGCATAAAGTCATTTTGAAATATAAGATAATACTACATTTATGCCATAGGCTGCGTTTTTTTTAGCAAAGTGTCACCCCTCTTTATTCATCAGGATAACTAGTACAAACTCCATCGGGAGGAGCAACAAACCAAACATGCCTTCCTACCGTTTACAGAACTCCTAGCTAAACAATGAGCATCAATATTGGAGCGTCCGCCTTCATGAACAAACTCCACCCTTGTGAAGCTTTTCGTCTGGGGCTTGATTTCCAATATGATTGGCCCGTACCTCCCGAAACCCACACCATGGATGCTTGCAACTGCATTGACACAATCGCTCGCCGCCCAGAGGGTTTGGAGGCCCAAGTCACTGGCCAAAGCGAGGCCCTCGCGGCACGCCACCACCTCGGTTGTTTCCGGATTGGCGCAGCCCTCCAGGACCAATGCCGAGGTGCTTAGAAAATTACGATCCTCATCACTGGCCACGGCCGCTGCCGAGGCGTTGCTTGAATTTTTGGAGATTGCTGCATCCACATTAACCTTCGCAAAACCTCTTGGTGGCTTGATCCATCGCGGTGTTGGATCACCCACCACTTGTTGTTGCTTGGTGCTCGGCTTGATCATTTCCAATTCGCTAATGAACCACTCCACAAAACTGTTCGTCGAGAACGGATTCTGAAAGTTGTTCTCAAATAGTGCCTGACGTTGCGTGTACCAGATGGCCCAAAGACGGACCACCACCCGTGTGAGCTCTTCATGCTTGAGCACCGCCATCACCTCTGCTAACCAAACTCTTGCGTCCAGCGTTTCTATCTGACATATAAAAGCTATGAGATCCTCCTTCTCCAACACCCAGACGCACTTGGCTAAGTTTCACTCCAGCAGTGCATGCCTCTAGGAGTCCAACCCACCACACAAGGAACATGTCCCATCCAGTGCCATATTCCTGCGATGTCGCACGTCTCCTGTTGGGATGGACTGTCTTGCCAAATGCCACAGAAAAACTTGGATTTTTTATGGAACTTTGATTCTCCATATGTCACTCCACTCCTTCTCCTAGGCCATTGTGTTCGAGCGACCTGGCCTATCCTCTGCCCAGGCCGACATTACCTCCCGATTCCGAACCAACACCCGATAAGCCGACCGGACAGAGAAGATGCCCTTCTTCTCATAATGCCATGCCCAGAAGTCGTCTTGCGGTGTGGTACTTAACAGGATATTTTCAATGATCTCACAGTCCAACGGAGAAAAGAACTCCCTCAAAAGCTCTGTTCCAACTCGTGAGGACTGATGAATAAGTTCGGAGACCCACTGCAGCGGGTTATCCTTGGTCGGTCCTAGGGGCATAGGCTGCGTTTCGATGGAATATAAGCCCCCCCTTTCGGCCCTCAACCTCTCTATCTATCTAATTTTGGCCCAGGTTGTTTCACAGCTCATTGTACGTCTCTCCGCTGCATCTAAGGTCGGCCCATATAGATGAAGTAAAAAGAAGCCCATATACCAAAGACCGCTCGGCTCCACCAGTCCACCTCGTCAGTCGCTGCAGCCTCATCGCTCGGTCCCCGAAGTGGCGAGGACCCCAGCGGCCAGCGCCCCCTCCCGCTCGACAGCTCGCACCCGCCATGGAGCCCTCGCCGGAGCCTTCGCCGCCGGTCACCACGGCCACCTTCCCCGCTGCCGGCGAAGGACACGAGACGTACCCACCCACGGTGTCATCCTCTCTATTCCCACTTTTCCCCCTCTCCGCCTCCACCTCCTCCGCTCCCACCGCCGAATCCCAGTGGCTTTCAAACCCTAGCTTCTCCTTTGATGCCTCCTCCCTCAACATCCCGGCTACCACCTCCTCGTCGCTCCCGCCACCGCTGAGCCCCTCGTCCGATGAGGACACGCCGCTGCAGCCCGCCCCTGCGAAATACGAGCTGGTGCCTTCGTCGCCGTCCTCCGACGAGGAGAGGGGGTCGCGGAGGAAGGAGAGTGGGAGGAGGAAACGGAGGCGCGAGAAGGAGCGCTATGATGGGGCAGCGGCGTCGCGGAAGGCTGGGGTTCGCGCCTGGGCTGGGTCGGAGACGAAGCCAGCTAAGGATTACTATGTCGACGCGAAGGGCGACCATGATAACCTGGCTTTTGGATCACTTTACAGGTCTGATCGTGAACTATTTAATGCAGCATACAAATCCAATTTCTGTCCTGTAGCAATTCTTTGTTGCTGAATTCATGTTTAATAATAATTTTGCTGCGCTTTTAGTTTACTGAAGTTATTTATTTGTAACATGATGACGTGTTCAGATAGTGTGAGATCAAATGTCTCAGCATCAGTATTATTTCAAAACGTCGCACTAAGTAGAGACCTGCCCTAGGCTAACCAAGTTGTCTGAAATCCTAGGCCCAGTTATTTGTACACGAGATTCTGAAATGTTCTCCACTAAACCCAGAATGATGACTTGCAAACCATGGTTCATTCTATGCAACTTTTGCACATTCCGTACTTGTGTTTGATACATCTAGAATAATATAATATCAGACTATTTCAAAGGCTGTTGAATCAACATAATGATATGACGCGCCATGTCTTCATCGTTGGTAACACTACAGCATGTTTATATGAAGTAATTGAGCTTGAAATTGTACCACAGAACAATATAATACGAATACTGTAAACTCTGTTTAAATTACTCCCTCCAAGCAAATACTTGAGGTTTTGGGCAATGGCACAGACTCCATACATAGCTTTGACCACTATTTTCTATTAGAGTATAAATGAACTTGTAAAAACTTATGATTTCATAAAAATGTACCTTTCAAGTCAAATTGACACATATGATCTTCAAAATTTTGAACAAGATACTTTAAAAGTTTAACTCAAACCTTGTCCAAAACATCGAGTATGTGCAAACCAGAGGGAGTACTGCAACAATTGATTTGATCAACCTTTAACACTACTGTATAGCTAGCTATTGTCTTCTATAGATGTCAGAAAATAGCACAAATTTAGCTACTGACATTTCCGTTTTTTTTATATAGACCTGGTACTTTCTATCTCCAACTGATGCACTGGATTTCTCATCCCTAGTCTGTTTTAACACAAATTAGGAGACAATCTCCAAAGTCACCATATCATTGAACCCCCTTTTGTTGAGAAATATGCATTGCCATAGTTGGAATTGTTAGCACCAATGAGGACAAGTGTATAACATGAATCCCAATTAAAGCTTGTAATATTTGGACTACCACCAAGCTACAAAAGTTTGTGTATTCATTTCATGGCCTGGTTAGAATATCATTACTTACCTATGACTAATAACTATTACCAGATCTTAAATCTTCTGTTTCAGTCTTGTTTACTTGAACTTGTTTTGTTAGCACATCTTGACATGCTATTCACTGAAGTCTAACACCTCAAGGACATCTGCAGAATGGATGTTGCACGCTACAGAACCCAGAACATGCTGGAGGCACTTGGTTTAAATCGTTTGAGGTTTGGTTCATCACATATTGATTTTGATTCAGACTTGGATGGAATGGATAACAAAGTTAGAGCTGGAGGCCGTTACTATTCAGCAAAAAATGCAGTTTTTGAAAGAAATAAGGGTTTCAAACATCTGAAAATATTTAAGGGAAACACCTCTGTAATGCTTGCTGAAGATTTTGTCCCCTTTGATACACAATCACTCCCTGTGAAAAGCACAGCTGTGGAACAGGAGCTAGAGGAATCTTGGGAAGATGAAATACTTCGTCGGACTAGGGAATTCAATAAGATGTCTCGTGAACGTCCTCACGATGAAAAAGTTTGGCTGGCCTTTGCTCAATTTCAGGTATCATGAATTTCTATGGTTTTATTTATGATGTTTCTTGCAAGAAGCTATGCTTATTCTGCCTTAGTGCTACATAGTCAGTTATTTTGCTCACTTCATTCTGGGACAAATAGTTTGTTCTTAGAAATGAAATTCTACAATTGTGACTCACCACTAGAGTTTTGTTTCAGTCATTATTTCACACTTCTGTTCTGTAATTTCCTTTGCCGCTGAACTACAGGACAAAGTTGCTAGTACTCAGCCACAAAAGGCTGCTCGTTTACAAACTACCGAAAGGAAAATTAGCATATTGGAGAAGGCTGTGGAGCTTAATCCAGATAGTGAGGAATTATTGCTTTGCCTTCTGAAGTCATATGGCAAGAGGGACAGCACTGAGACTCTATTGGCTAAATGGGAGCAAATACTTACAAAGCACCCAGATAGCTGTAAGTTGTGGAAACAGTATCTGCTTCTGTGCCAAGGGGAATTCTCCAGATTCAAAGTTTCTGAAATTCGGAAGTCCTACGTGTATGCTGTACAGGCTCTATCTGCAGCTTGCACCAAGCTATGTAGGCAGGTTTAACTTCAATGTTTCTCTGTAAATTACTTTGTCTGTTTCCCATACCCCTACGAACTATGAAACATTGCTAATGGTTTCTCTCTTTTTTTGTACACAGGATAATGAAAGCATGGATTCCAAATCTTCTTCCTTAGTTCAGCTAGAAGTGGGGTTAGTGGATATATTTGTTAATCTGTGCCGATTTGAGTGGCAGACAGGACATCGGGAATTAGCAACTGGGCTATTTCAGGCGCAAATGGAATTTAGCTTATTCGCCCCTCCTCTGTATCTGACGACAAGCAGTAAGCAAAGGCTCTTTGAACACTTCTGGAACAGTGGCGGTGCCAAAATAGGGGAAGATGGAGCTCTTGGATGGTCTGAATGGTTAGCAAAAGATGAGGAGAGTAGACAGAAGTTGTCTATGCAAGAAAATTCACAAGAGACTGAAACAGGAGGTTGGAGTGGTTGGTTTGATCCTTCTGTGGGTAATACTGACGCAAATGATTTGTCAAACAAATCACTGGAACCATCATTGAGCGATGGAAATGATGCCGAAGATCTTGATGCTGAGGACTCACCTGCACAAGATGATGTTGAATCCTTGCTGAAAAAGCTTGGTATCGATGTAGATGCAGAGTCCAATAGTGAAGTTAAAGATGCAGAAACCTGGAATAGATGGGCCTCGATGGAGTTGTCACGGGACAATGAGCAATGGATGCCTCTTCATGAAAAATCTGGTAATCAGAGTTTGTCTCAATTATTACTAGTTTTTTTTTTGTTTGAAGTTAACTTAATGTTAACACTGGATGTTACTTTATAAAAATAGGATCAATTCATTCTGGTGATGCTCCATCTGGGGAAGACAATGACCAACTTTCCAGAATAATTTTGTTTGAGGATGTATCTGAGTTCCTGTTTTCGCTATCTTCAGAGGAGGCCCGCTTTTCTCTCATATGCCAATTTATTGATTTTTATGGTGGCAAAATCTCAAGATGGTATTCTTCTTACTTTCTTGCTTATATAAGCTATGATCATCCTCTTCACACAACAGAAAATTAGTCAAGACATTCTTTCAGTTGGAGATGTGTTCAAACACAAAGTTAATATATTGTATCAATGACTCTTTTTTCCCCATAACATAGTGCATATGTCATGCATGTAGTTCAGTTTTTGTTGTCGAAACCCATTCCTTATAAGCCATGGAGATATGCTTTCAGCCATTTTTTATGGTCAGCCTATATGTGCAAAAGGAATTGAACTTGCCATTTGCCAATTTGGTGGGAGGCGCCCCTACCACCCTGGTACGGGTCCTCCTTGAATTGGAATTGGATGCTTTTATTCTTAAATTAACCCAGTTCCTTTTACGTACTCTCATTTTTAGTCCACGATCCTAAAAATTCATAGAATGTAATGGTATCCCTAGTTGCTTACGATATGACAATATATTATCTAATATCAGGAGCTATTTGTTGGTCCCTACTAATTATTTTGTTCATGTCATGTGCTGGAGTATTGGTTATATAGTGTTACTTCTGTTTGTTTTAACTCTTTGCAAACATATGTCAATCTAAAGTAGTGACATACAGAGCCAAGCCAACAACTGTCTGTGTAATTTTTCCTCAGTTATGAACTTTTACGTCGGGCTCATTAAGGACATGTACAACAATGTTGTGACTAGAGTTCGAACAAGTGATGGAGACATGGATGACTTCCTGATTAGGATAGGACTACATTAAGGGTCAGCTTTGAGCCCTTATTTGTTTGCCTTAGTGATGGATGAGGTCACAAGGGACATACAAGGGGACATCCCTTGGTGTATGCTTTTCACGGACGATGTAGTGCTAGTTGATGAAAGCCGGACAGGAGTGAATCAGAAACTGGAGTTATGGCGGGAGACTTTGGAGTCCAAAGGTTTTAGACTCAGTAGAACTAAAACTGAGTATATGAGATGTGACTTCGGCATTAATACTCGGGAGGAGGAAGATATTAGTTTGGAAGGTCAAGTAGTGCCTAGGAAGGATATGTTTCGATATTTAGGATCAATGCTACAGAGAGACGGGGATATTGATGAAGATGTTAGCCATAGAATTAAAGCAGGGTGGATGAAGTGGCGGCAAGCATCTGGTGTCCTATGTGACAAAAGGGTACCACAGAAGCTAAAAGGCAAGTTTTATAGGACGGCGATTAGGCCTGCTATGTTGTATGGTGCAGAATGTTGGCCTACGAAAAGACGACATGTTCAACAGATAAGTGTCGCGGAAATGCGTATGTTGCGTTGGATTTGCGGTCATACAAGAAGGGATCGAGTTCGGAACGATGATATACGTGATATATTAGGGGTAGCACCAATTGAAGAAAAGCTTGTCCAACACCGGTTGAGATGGTTTGGACATGTCCAACGGAGACCTCCAGAGGCACCGGTGCGTAGTGGAATCCTAAGCCAGGATAGTAACGTGAAGAGAGGCAGAGGAAGACCGAACTTGACTTGGGTAGAGGCAATAAAAGGAGACTTGAAAGGATGGAATATACCCAAAGACTTAGCCTTAGATAGGAGTGCTTGGAAGACAACTATTCACGTGTCTGAACCTTGATTGCTTCTGCTGGGTTTCAACTCTAGCCTACCCCAACTTGTTTGGGACTTAAAGGCTTTGTTGTTGTTGTTGTTATGAACTTTGATATTATTATTGGTCAGTGAATTCACCACTAATTCTTAAATTCCAGGACATCCACAAACAGTCCGAGTTGGCTCGATAGAATTTTGAGCTTAGAGATGATTACAAATGACATCCTGGAAGATCTAAGTGCTGTATCTGACGTTGTAAATAAGAACCAAAGTTCATATAGTTATAAATTGGAATCATTACTGGGAAGCATGCATGACCTTTCACAAAGGCCGGGCCTTATGAAGTTTCTCAGAAATGCGATACTGCTTCTGCTTGGTGTTTTCCCTCGTAATCATGTCTTGGAGGAAGCTGTTCTTGTTACTACCCAAATGTTTACTCCTCAAGAGAACTCTTCCTCTACTCAAGCTAATGCATCACGGGCTTTGGCCAAAAGTATGTTGAAGAAAGACAGACGGGTATGATTTGTTCTTTTTTTTTCTTGCATTGCTTTGTTGAGGAGTGTAACATGCTAAAACTCAGGTGGTAGTGCCTAGTTGTGTGGTTAGCTAGCTACAGAAGACAATAACGCGCTTGTCATTTTTTGACCAGCTTATTCATTTGATTAGTTTATCATTTGGTAGTATTAAGTGTAATCTGCATCGCTTGATGGACTGAACACATCATGCACTTTTGGAACTAAAAATAAGAAATGCATTTAGAGATTTGTGATAGAATTCCATCCTTCATCTTCTTTAAAATTTAGCTGTACTAATAATTCTCTAGGTGCATCTTTCCAGTTCTATACATGTTTTTATTTCTGAAAAGAACTTGCATTCACCCAGTAAAAACTGAACCAACATGCTTTGGTTCGGATAATTTCACATGAACCCATTAATGGATGATTGGTGTAAAAGTTTTTACCATAATTGTTTGTTTGGCAGGATTTTTTGCTTTGTGGGATATATGGACGAACTGAGGCAATGAATGGGAACATTGAACAAGCAAGGAAGATATTTGACACAGCACTGTTATCAACTGAAGCAACTACTGAGGTAAAACTATGAACTATTATATCTATTTTTAAGGAAGCTCACATGGTTACTTCCAATTATCCTTTACTGAATTTGCAGTTGTAATGTGCAATGCTGCTGGTTTAGCATAGTTTGTTTCTTGAATGCATGTTTACAAGCATGGGTTCCTGTTGTTAAGGTTTTCTCATTTTGTCTGGGTAACAACCTTGTGCTCAGACGAGAACATTATGGCTCCTTTCAGTCCAAAATATGTCACTTTAGGAATTTTCTTTTGATTTGTGAATTGATGCCATTCTAGATTTACACGGTAACCTTTTTTTACACCAAAAGACGTTTATTGGTAGTATTGTAGAGTTTATTGCTAGTTATATCTGGGATATGGGTATACACTTAACATGGGCAAGCTTTATCTAAAATACTAAAGCTCATTCGTTGTTTTCTTTTACGGAGCTAACAAGTAATTTTGACTGGAGGAAGACAAAGTAGCTTTACGTATCTCGATGATAGTGTATCGTCTGCTCTCTTGAATAGTCCCTCAGTTCAAACTTACAGATCACTTCAGTTTTGTCATAAAGTCGAACTTATCTAACTTTAGCCAAGTTTTTAGAAAAATATATTACCATCTACAAATTCAATTAAATGCACTATCAAGATATTTCATGGAGAATTTAATGAAGCTAAGTTGTTTATATGTATTATTTCTATAAACTTGGTCAAAGTTAAAGAAGTTTTGTCTTAGGACAAAGCTGAAGTGGCCTATAATTTGGAACGGAGGGAGTAAATCTCTTTAAGGAGGTAATGCTTTGGCAAATGGTCAGCTATATCAGCAACACTGTTATTTCGGTTACAGATGCCACTAGCTTCATAGTCAACTCCCTTTATTTCAAGTAGGATAATTTTGTTTGTACTAATTGTACCTTAATCTCATTTATGATTGATGGTCATTGCCTTTGCTGGGCAGGATCTTAGGAAGAAGGTTCCGATCCTTTATCTTTGGTACGCTGAGATGGAGATAACAGTGTCCGCTTCAAGAAACAACTCTGACTCAATGCATCGTGCAGTTTACATCCTATCCTGCTTAGGGAGCAATCTAAAATATTCCCCTTTCGTTGGCCCTATTTCAAGGCTTCAGGTCTTGAAGGCTCGCCAAGGGTTTAAAGAGCAGATTAGAAGCTTACAATCTGCATTTTCCTGTGGTGGTATAAAAGAAGAATCAGTTGCTCTGATCTGCTCAGCTTCTTTGTTTGAAAGCATGACAACAGGCTGTTCCTCGGGGCTTGAAGTGATAGAGGAGACCTTCCCAATGGCACTTTCAGGTCTAGCATACTTCTCATTTTCTTATATTGTTAGATTTTAGTGGCATTATTTTAAGCTTCTATTTGGCTATTGTACATGACTACATAATTTTTTTTATCTGCATGAACCAAGTTTAATCCCCCTTGTACTGGTTTGACAGTCAGAGTCAGGACTCAGTTGTTGCATTGCACTGTAGCCACTCATATTTGTGTAAATTCTGTATTGTTTTTGTTTTTGTGCTGTGCTATTCGTTTAGAATATTCTATGTCCTTGATAATTTCTGTTTTTGTTTTTTTACCGCAAAAGACTGGGGGAGATCCCCACAGTGATATATTTTATATTAATAAAGGGATAACGTACTTTGATAATTTCTGTTTTTGTTATTTTTCACCTTTACACCCTTTAATTTTTCTGTTGCTTCACAATGTCTGTGAACTGCAAATTTGTTCTCTTCTGCTGAAATTTTCAATTTGTAAATGCTCTTATATTAATTGTATATCTGTTCGGTTCAGAGAGCAGTCATAACTTGGAGTGTGAGGATTTGTGGGTGTACTACATCAAACTGCTTCAGAAAAATCTTAACAGATTGAGTCTATCAAGGGTCTGGCCAAGCGTATCACGAGGAGTGCACAAATATCCCTACAATCCAAAATCATATTCAGCCATGTTAACCCTGAGCTATCTTTACAGTGTATCCAACAATCTCCGTCTCACACTCGACAAATGTAGTCAAAGGTGAAATTTCCACCTTTTTTCCATTTTAATTCTCTTCATATCTGAGTTCCAAGGTCATTTCTGAATGCATATTGTTCTTTCTTTCTTTCTCTTTCTTTTTGTTTACCATCATCATCACTTGCCTCATATCTCCA
Source organism: Miscanthus lutarioriparius (assembly GCA_904845875.1). Taxonomy (NCBI): domain Eukaryota; kingdom Viridiplantae; phylum Streptophyta; class Magnoliopsida; order Poales; family Poaceae; genus Miscanthus; species Miscanthus lutarioriparius. Next base: position 8,717,122 of record CAJGYO010000007.1, on the reverse strand, counting down.
CTTTCAGAAAGTTTTTGTTTCGGAAACAATAATATTGCAAATAAAGGTGAACGTGATCCTCCTTTCCACGAAATTTTTTTGTATCTAAGTTCCAACTTCTTTTCTCTATTCAGCTTTCATTAATGCATAGCCTTGTTTTCTGTATGCAGTTTTCATGGGTGATACGTGCATTTTCTTCCACTAAATATCTTGAAGCCTATTTATTGTTGTATACCTGCCTTTTGACTTTGTTATTTTTATTTGAATGCAACAGGGATCCTTCCATAATCAACTTGCTCTTTGCTTTGTCCTTTGAATGGAGTAAAGCCGGATCTGACAATAGAATACACAGCCTCTTTGAGAGAGCTCTAGCTGATGATAAGTTGCAGAAGTCTGTTCTGTTGTGGCGCTGTTATCTAGCCTATGAGGCCGAAATAGCCTGCAACTCTTCTGCAGCACGGCGTGTGTTCTTCAGAGCTATACATGCCTGTCCATGGTATGATGCTGACATGTAGTGTTCTAATTCGATATTGGTGTGGTTTTATGTCTGCCTTCCACTTCTCCTAAATAATTGTTATGTAGTCAATTGAATAAAAACAAAGTTATTTTATTGTTATGGCATTTGATCTACAATTTCTCCTGATACTGGACCATGAAAAGTTGATCTTATTAGAGGATGATATTTCCTTTTTCAGCTGTTGATATCCACTCAAGTGCAACCTTCTCTTTCAATAAAGTTCCTGTATAAGGAAAAAAATGCAGTCACTATTAATTTATGTTGTCACAATACCTGAACAGCTTATGAACTGTTTGCTAGGGACATGTTGCAGCTTTTGCATTCCTTACTTCCCATGTGATTTGTAAAAAACGTTGAGGACACCAAGTGCATTTTAGTTTCATCCTGTTTATAAATTCTTTTGGCAGCTGTCATTATCTGATATTGACTATTCCTTTATCTGTATTTTTTGTTATGGTCAGATGTGAATGATAATTGGGTCCTTCTGTGGTTGCTCATTTTAGTTTCTACTTTCTATTCCTTATCAATTGTAACACTAAAATTTTTCAGGTCTAAAAGATTATGGCTTGATGGTTTCCAAAAGTTAGGCTCGGTTCTGACATTGAAGGAGCTGTCAGATCTCCAGGAAGTGATGCGTGACAAGGAACTAAACATCCGCACTGACATCTACGAGATACTCCTAGAAGACGAAACAGATACATGATTCTGTATTAATCTGGTTTGTATGAAGATCCTGGAACTGCCTCACATGATGTTGGGGATTTGACTTCGCCAGAAAACACAGCCCGAGACTTCGGAGTTGATCACCAAAATTTTATGTCAAAGTTTGCTTGCAGGAGTCAAGAGCGAAGGAGAAATTTCGACTTCGCTCAAAACAAGCAAAAGAGGTGAAGAGATTCAAGTGCAAAGACAACTTTTTGACTTCGCTCGACACACGAAGACAACAAGATCCACAAGATTCAGTGCAGGGACTTTCAAGTCAAAGGATGCAAGGACATCACTGATGAAAGCAACTTGAGGATTGACAAGATAACGCGAAGACTGAAGTTTCAAAGAGTAAAAAGACAACTTCGCCCCTGTAGTTTAAAGGGGTTGTATTGATTATGGAGAGGGGTATGATAGTCAATTGTATACAAACTGCGAAGATTAAGACCTCCATAAATAACCTCTCTGACATGTGTTCAAATCTGTATGATCAAGGAAATGAATATAACTTTACACTTGTGTTCAAATGTGGTGTTTGTGTGATTATTTCATCCAACATCTGGCGCCACCGTTTGTGTGTGTTCAAAGACCCTCGTGACCCCAAAGAGAGCAATGGGAGCGAAGATGACCCACCTGCAACTGACGAAGACCAAAGTCTTGAGAAGTGTAAGGAAAATAGACCCTAGGTCCATTTACTTTGGATTTTGGTGTTTGATGACCAACACAACCAAGTTGGACTAATAAATTTGGAAGTGATTGTTTTGTAGTTCAATAGGGTGCAAGACGTGACTTGAACGAAAGCGACATGATGATCCGATGATCAACACCATAAGCAAGACCCTAGGAGCACAAAAGAAGATCCAAGATATCAAGCAAAGTTCAAGCACGAAGATAGGAACCAAGCCGTACGCAAGATCGCGACGAAACGAGCTCACAGAGGTGACCGGATGCTGGATCGGACACTGGCGGAAAGTGACCGGACGCTCCGATCAAGAGGCTCGGCAACAGCAGGCGTCAGCAGCAGCGACCGGACGCTGGACCGGACACTGGCGGCAAATCGACCGGACGCAGAACTGCAGCGTCCGATCGAGTACAAAAAGGTTCCAGAGCAGCGAAATTGCGACCGGACGCTGGCAGCGTCCGATCAGTTGATCGTAGCTCTAACGGTCGGGACTACCGGACGCGTCCGGTCAGGACGTGATCAGCGTCCGGTTAGTAGCAGAAAAGTAGGATTTCGTCCCCAACGACTACTTTCTCAGTGGGGCTTATAAATAGACCCCCAACCGGCCATTTGAGTAGTGTGGAGCTGAGGGAACATATCTAGAGTGTTGATACACCATTTTAGTGATCTCCACTTGCATAGTGCTTAGTGATTCATTAGGTGATTAGCGTAGGTGCTTTGCGAAGTGCTTATGTTGATTAGACCACCGCTTATGCGCTTGCTCTAGATTTAGACCTAGTGTTTAGTGAGGTTTGCATACCTCTTACCACTCGGTGCTTGCGCGCACCATTGTTGTACATCAAACGGGCTTGTAGTCTTGCGAGATCACACCAACCGCGGTTGTGGTGTGGCCGCCACCGTGTACCAGAGGGAACAAGGCCCGCGGCGTTTCGGCCGGAAGCTTGATAATGAAGACGGTGGGGAGCATCCGAGAGAGGCTTGCCAGAAGGCACGTCGGAGACCCACTTGCGCGTGGGGAAGGCCCGAGGCTATCCACGGAGTTACCCGACCGGGAGCTTGGCCATTGCGAGGGGCTCCAACGAGGATTAGGGGAAAGCTTGCGCGCTTCTCGATACCTCGGTAAAAATACCGGAGTCGTCGACGGGAGTTTGCATATCTCTACCTTGCTCTTTAGCTTCCGCATTTACATTGTTTACATTACTCCTTTTGCGGTAGAGATAGCAACACACTAGCAAAACCGTAGTTGCACATTTAGATAGTTTATCATTTGCATAGGTTTTGCTAAGGGTAGAAAAGTGGTCATAGTCTAGAGTTAGAATTTTAAGTTGTCTAATTTACCCCCCCCCCTCTTAGGAGTCACGGTCCCCTTCAAGTGGTATCAGAGCCGGTTGGCTCAATTTGGACATTTGGCTTAACCGCCGTTGAGTCGACGCTATTTAGAGTGGTTGGGATGGATACCACTAGGCCTCCGCACTTTGATGGCACTAACTTCCCCTATTATAAAGCTAGAATGGCTTGCCACCTTGAGACGGTTGATTTGGGTGTTTGGAGAGTCACTCGTGACGGGATGAAACCCATTAAGAATCCTGATAAACCCACGAAGAGTGAAGAAAAGGAAATTCATTTCAATGCTAGAGCAAAAAATTGCTTGTTTGAATCATTTAGTATGGATATGTTTAACCAAGTGTTCACTTTAAATACGTCACATGAAATTTGGTTAAAACTTCAAGAGCTCCATGACGGCACATCAAATGTCCGTGAGCAAAAACATTGTCTAGCTAAACAAAATTATGATTCCTTTACAATGAATGATGATGAGCTTGTTTGTGATATATATTCTCGTTTGAATCTAATTATCAATGAGCTCCATTCAATAGGACTAACAAAGCTAGATGATGCGGACATCGTGAGGAAGATCATCTCCGTGCTACCATAAAAGAAATATGCAAGCATCATCACCATCTTTCACAACATGGAGAACTTGAGCACTATTACCCCGGACATAGTCATTGGCAAGATAGTGGCATTTGAAATGTCATGTAAGATGGGTCAAGACGAAGCCTCTTCATCGAGCAAAGGTAAAACTCTCGCATGTAGCGAGAAAAAAAAAGATGAAGGGCAAGCAAGTTGAGACAAGTTCAAGCTCAAGCTCCTCAAGTGAAGAGGAAGAAGAAGATGAGGACGACGATGATGATGATGAAGATTCAAGTGAAGATGATCAATCTTCCTCCTCCACCTCCGACCTTGATGAAGAATCAATCAAACTAATCAACAAGGTGGAGAAGATGATCCAAAGGCTCAATGTCAAGGGTGTACCCATCCAAATCCAAGATCTTATTTTCACCAATCAAAGAAATAAGCAAAGAAAGAGAGGATGCTATGGATGCGGCGAGTTAGGGCACTTTGTGGAAGTTTATCCAAACAAGCCCACACCCAAGACAAAGAAGAAGGCATGCAAGAACCAAGCTCTCACTTCAATAAGGTCATGGGATGATTCTTCAAGTGAAGAACAACACCATCACAAGAGGCGAGGGCGCAAGCACTCATCATCAAGCTCTTCTCGTATGTGTTTTATGGCACAAGGTAACGAAAGCTCATCCTCTAGTGAGAGTGATAGTGATGATAAAATGTCTTCTTATGATGAAATTATGCAACAAAATCTTAATTATGCTAAAGTTTGCACTAGTCAACAAAAGAAGCTCAAAAAATTAAAAGAAAAGCTAGATAGTTCACAAGAAGCATACAAAACTTTGCTTGAACAATATGAGAACTTTGCTAATCTCAATATTGAACTATCTACTAAAATTGATCAACTTAAGGCTAGTGCAACAACAAATGCATCCACAATCAATGATGAGCAACTTATAAAGAAAAATGAAAAATTAAAAGAAAAGTTAGCTAGCTCACAAGATGCTTATAAAAGATTGTTTGCTAAAATGGAAACCATGTGCAAATATTGTTGTAAGAAAAATGGACCTTAGGCCCATTACTTTGGATTTTGGTGTTTAATAACCAACACAACCAAATTAGACTAATGAATTTGCAAGTGATTGTTTTGTAGTTCAATAGGATGCAAGACGTGACTTGGACGAAGACGACGTGATGATCCGATGATCAACACCATAAGCAAGACCTTAGAAGCACAAGAGAAGACCCAAGATATCAAGCAAAGTCCAAGCATGAAGATAGGAACCAAGCTGTACGCAAGATCGCGAAGAAACGAGCTCACCGAAGTGACCGAACGCTGGACCGGACGCTGGTAGCACAGTGACCAGACGCCCGATCAAGAGGCTCGGCAGCAGCAGTGATAGGACACTGGACCGGACGCTGGCGACAGATCGACCGGACGCAGGACAACAGAGTCCGGTCGAGTACAGAGAGGTTCTAGAGCGGCAAAAATGCGACCGGACGCGTCCGGTGGCAGGTGACCGGACACTGGCAGCGTTTGATCAGCTAATCGTGGCTCCAACGGTCGGGACGACCGGACGCGTCCGATCAGGACGACTTCAGCGTCTGGTCAGTAGTAGAAAAGCGGGACTTCGTCTCCAACGGCTACTTTTTTAATGGGACTTATAAATACAACCCCCAACCGGTCAAATGAGGTGTGTGGAGTTGAGGAAACATACCAAGGGTGTTGATACACCATTTTAGTGATCTCCACTTGCATAGTGCTTACTGTTTTATTAGGTGATTAGCGTAGGTGCTTTGAGAAGTGCTTAGATTGATTAGACCATCGCTTATGCGCTTGCTCTAGGTTTAGGCCTAGTGTTTAGTGAGGTTTGCATACCTCTTACCACTCGGTGCTTACGCGCACCATTGTTGTACATCGGAGGGGCTTGTAGTCTTACGAGATCACACCAACCGCGGTTGTGGTGTGGCCGCCACCGTGTACCGGAGGGAACAAGGCCTGCGGCGTTTCGGCCAAAAACTTGATAGTGAAGACAGCGGGGAGCATCCGGGAGAGGCTTGCCGGAAGGCACGTCGGAGACCCACTTGCATGTGGGGAAGGTCCGAGGCTATCCACGGAGTTATCCGACCGAGAGCTTGGCCCTTGCGAGGGATTCCTTGTGAGGGGCTCCAACGAGGACTAGGGGGAAGCTCACGCGCTTCTCGATACCTTGGTAAAAATACCAGAGTCGTCGACGGGAGTTTGCATATCTCTACCTTGCTCTTTAGCTTCCGCATTTAAATTGATAGTGTTACTCCTTTTGCGGTAGAGATAGCAACACACTAGCAAAACCGTAGTTGCACATTTAGATATTTTATCTTTTGCATAGGTTTTGCTAAGGTTAGAAAAAGAGGCCATAGTTTGGAGTTAAAATTTTTAAGTTGCCTAATTCACCCTCCTCTTAGGCGTCACGATCCCCTTCAATTGGTATTAGAGCCGATTGGCTCAATTTAAACCTTTGGCTTATCCACCGTTGAGCTGATGCCTTTTAGAGTGATTGGGATGGATATCTCTAGACCTCCGCACTTTAACGGCACTAACTTCCCCTATTATAAAGCTAGAATGGCTTGCTACCTTGAGGCCGTTTATTTGGGAGTTTGGAGAGTCACTCGTGACGGGATGAAATCCATTAAGAATCCCGATAAACCCACGAAGAGTGAAGAAAAGGAAATCCATTTCAATGCTAGAGCAAAAAATTGCTTGTTTGAATCATTTAGTATGGATGTGTTTAACCAAGTGTTCACTTTAAATACGGCACATGAAATTTGGTTAAAACTTCAAGAGCTCTATGACGGCACATTAAATGTCCGTGAGCAAAAACATTGTCTAGCTAAACAAAATTATGATTCCTTTACAATGAATGATGATGAGCTTGTTCGTGATATATATTCTCGTTTGAATCTAATTATCAATGAGCTCCATTCAATAGGACTAACAAAGCTAGATGATGCAGACATCGTGAGGAAGATCATCTCCGTGCTACCATAAAAGAAAAATGCAAGCATCATCACCATCCTTCACAACATGGAGGACTTGAGCACCATGACCCCGGACATAGTCATTGGCAAGATAGTGGCATTTAAAATGTCACGTAAGATGGGTCAAGAAGAAGCCTCTTAATCAAGCAAAGGCAAAGCTCTTGCATGTAGCGAGAAAAATAAGATGAAGGGCAAGCAAGTTGAGACAAGCTCAAGCTCAAGCTCCTGAAGTGAAGATGAAGAAGAAAATGAGGATGATGATTATGATGATGAAGATGAAGATGAAGATTCAAGTGATGATGATCAATCTTTCTCCTCCACCTCCGACCTTGATGAAGAATCAATCAAACTAGTCAATAAGGTGGAGAAGATGATCCAAAGCCTCAATGTCAAGGGTGTGCCCATCCAAATTCAAGATCTCATTTTCATCAATCAAAGAAATGAGCAAAGAAAGAAAGTATGCTATGGATGCGGTGAGTTAGAGCACTTTATGGAAGCTTATCCAAACAAGCCCACACCCAAGACAAAGAAGAGGGCATGCAAGAACCAAGCCCTCACATCAATAAGGTCATAGGATGATTCTTCAAGTGAAGAAGAACACCATCACAAGAGGCGAGGCCGCAAGCACTCATCATCAAGCTTTTCTTGTGTGTGCCTTATGGCACGAGGTAACATATGCTCATCCTCTAGTGAGAGTGATAGTGATGATGAAATAGCTTCTTATGATGAAATTGTGCAACAAAATCTTAATTATGCTAAAGTTTGCACTAGTCAACAAAAGAAGTTCGAAAAATTAAAAGAAAAGCTAGATAGTTCACAAAAAACATACAAAACTTTGCTTGAACAATATGAGAATTTTACCAATCTTAATGTTGAACTATCTACTAAAATTGATCAACTTAAGGCTAGTGCAACAACAAATGCATGCACAATCAATGATGAGCAACTTGTAAAGAAAAATGAAAAATTAAAAGAAAAGTTAGCTAGCTCACAAGATGCTTATAAAAATTTGCTTGCTAAAATGGAAACCATGTGCAAATATTGTGATGAGCTAACTAATAAAGTTGCTAATCTTGAAGCCATTAGTACAACCTCCACCAAGGCATCTAAAAAGAAAAGTTCTATCTTCAACATGTCTAAAAAGGATGCCTCTACTTCTTGCAATGATTTATGTTTAGACTCATCTTTGTGCAACCAAAGTTTGTATTGAGAAAATTGTTATAGATACATGCACACAAAAGATTGCAAAAGAGAATGAGCAACTCAAGCAAGAAGTAGCTCGCCTCACCAAGGACTTGACTCAAGTAAAAGGCAAGGTGAAGCAAGCCCAACTTCATTAAGATAACACCATCAAGGGAGTGAAAAAGCTTGATGAAGGACAAACCGTGGTTTGCTACATATGCCACAAGGAAGGCCACAAGTCCTATGAGTGCAAGGTGAAGAATGGAGGAGGAGCAAAGAAGAAAGAGAAGAAGCAAACAAGCAAGCTCTCCAACACCTACACCAACAAGGTGGACAAAAAAGCCTCCACACCTTATCTCTTGAAGAAGAAGAAAAATAACAAGGTGGTGGCCATCAAGGTGAACAAGCAACCCAACAATAGGGGCAAACGCTTTTGGGTGTCAAAGGAAATCATTTCCAACATGAAGAGCACCAAGAAGGTTTGGATCCCGAAAGGAAAGTGAGAAGTCCAATAGACTTCGGCGAATTTGGAGACTTGGCAAAGTTTGTGTGCATTTCATGGGGTGAATCATTATGGACAAGATCATTGTCAAGTAGGATTAGTGAATACCATGGACCCAAATTCTCTTTCCTATGATAGGTAACTAGATTTAATTTTCTTCAAGTAGTATAAATTTATATTTTCTACAAGTGGTTTTTCTTACAAATTGGTATCTTTAAGTATCCAGTTACTTTTCATGCATATGTTTGCATTTGTATGCTTATATCTTTTGTCATGCATACACTAGGTATATCTTATGGTAGGCTTGTTCGGTTTCATTATTAACCCTTGGAGCAAACCTACATGTTTAAAATTGTTTTGGAGCACGGCACATAGCTTGTCTTTTGATTGTTCATCTAATATGTGCTAAAGTCTAAGTTGTAGATAATTTCTCCCGAATATCATCTTCGAAAATGATTCTCACATTCATGAGATGTCATCTTTCAAGTGGTATTATTGATTCTAAAATCAATGTGCATGACTTCTACAAGTATTCCAAACTTGTATGCACAAATTTAGGGAGAGGTTACTCTACAAGTTGGATACTTTGAGACTAACACTTTTTCAAGTTTATCATGTGTGTAGTAGTCTCATTGTAAGGAAAATGGAGTCCCCGGAGTTAAGCATCATACTTCAAATATCCACCACATATTGCAAGTGGTAGAAATCAAATTGGCTTCCACATGTGGTATTTCTAAACTAATATCATCATATTGATTTTATTTTGATATTTATATGCTTTCTCCATACATTATATAGATTAAATTCCCTCGAGCAATAATTTGCCAATTATGCATATACTTTGCCTTCTACCATATATATGCATATATTTTGGGGGAGCTTAGTCTATATAATGTGAGAGTCAAATTTTGTGACATATTCCACTCTACATACAAAGGATCACAAAGTTTGACCCTCCCTTGTGCTAGTAATGTCTTACTTTTTGGTGTTTGATTCCAAATGGAGAAAATTTAAAGGACCAAAAGCTAGATCATAATAATTTACAAGTGGTAATGGTCTATAAGTGGTAATAGTCCGAGAAAGGGAGGATAGTGGATTATGAATTAGTCTATGTAATGAGAAGAATTTGTAGGAAGTAAGGCTTAAATCCATAATACCACATGGGGACATTTGTAAGGGCAAGATAAGTTTTTATTTAGTATCTTTTAGTCTTACAAGTAGTATCTTTTAGCATCATATAACATTGCCCCTTGCATTGCATCCTAGCAAATAGGTAGTTTTCAAATTTTAAAATTCTATTACTAGTGTGCGCCCCCACGCTTCGCGCAGGAAGGAGAGGAAAGGGGAAAAAATAAGGAAAAAATGGTGAGGAGAAAAAAAACGGTGGTACTGTTCATTACCGGGTGGTACTGTTTACCGGATCCGTTACTGTTCACCTACAGTGATCTGTGAGGGCGCTCCGGATGAACAGTAACCCCCTCAGATTTATAGTCTTTTATAGATTTGCTTGCTTTGGACGTGTTGTCATCGATCTTCAAAAAGGGTGAGATTCTAAGAAAAATAGACCCTAGGCCCATTTACTTTGGATTTTGGTGTTTGATGACCAACACAACCAAATTAGACTAATGAATTTGCAAGTGATTGTTTTGTAGTTTAATAGGATGCAAGACGTGACTTGGACGACGGCGACGTGATGATCCGATGATCAACACCATAAGCAAGACCTTAAAAGCACAAGAGAAGACCTAAGATATAAAGCAAAATCCAAGCATAAAGATAGGAACCAAGCCATACGCAAGATCGCGAAGAAACGAGCTCACCGAAGTGACCGGACGCTGGACCGGACGCTGGTAGCACAGTGACCAGACGCCCGATCAAGAGGCTCGGCAGCAACAGTGATAGGACGCTGGACCGGACGCTGGCGGCAGATCGACCGGACGTAGGACAGCAGAGTACGATCGAGTACAGAGAGGTTTCAGAGCGGCAAAAATGCGACCGGACGCGTCCGGTGGCAGGTGACTGGACGTTGGCAGCGTCCGATCAGCTGATCGCGGCTCCAACGGTCGGAACGACCGGACGCGTCCGATCAGGACGACTTCAGCATCCGGTCAATAGTAGAAAAGCGGGACTTCGTCTCCAACGGCTACTTTCTCAATATGGCTTATAAATACAACCCCCAACCGGCCAAATGAGGTGTGTGGAGTTGAGAAAACATACCAAGGGTGTTGATACACTATTTTAGTTATCCCCACTTGCATAGTGCTTAATGTTTTATTAGTTTATTAGCGTAGGTGCTTTGAGAAGTGCTTAGGTTGATTAGACCATCGCTTATGCGCTTGCTCTAGGTTTAGGCCTAGTGTGTAGTGAGGTTTGCATACCTCTTACCACTCGATGCTTGCGCGCACCATTGTTGTACATCAGAGGGGCTTGTAGTCTTGCGAGATCACACCAATCGCGGTTGTGGTGTGGCCACCACCATGTACCGGAGGGAACAAGGTCCGCGGTGTTTTGGCCGGAAGCTTGGTAGTGAAGACGGCGGAGAGCATCCGAGAGGGGCTTGTCGGAAGGCACGTCGGAGACCCACTTGCGCGTGGGGAAGGCTCGAGGCTATCCACGGAGTTCCCGACCGGGAGCTTGGCCCTTGCTAGGGGCTAAAATGAGGATTAGGGAGAAGCTTGCGCGTTTCTCGATACCTCGGTAAAAATACTGGAGTCATCGACGGAAGTTTGCATATCTCTATCTTGATCTTTAGCTTCCGCATTTATATTGTTTACATTACTCCTTTTACGGTAGAGATAGCAACACACTAGCAAAACATGGAGAACTTGAGCACAATGACCCTGGGCATAGTCATTGGCAAGATAGTGGCATTTGAAATGTCACGTAAGATAGGTCAAGACGACGGACGCTGGCGTCAAATCGACCGGACGCAGAACTGCAGCGTCCGATCGCGTACAGAAAGGTTCCAGAGCGGCGAAATTGCGACCGGACGCTGGCAGCGTCCGATCAGTTTATCGTAGCTCTAACGGTCGGGACGACCAGACGCGTCCGGTCAGGACGTGATCAGCGTTCGATCAGTAGCAGAAAAGCGGGATTTCATCCCTAACGGCTACTTTCTCAGTGGGGCTTATAAATAGACCCCCTAACCGACCATTTGAGTAGTGTGGAGCTGAGGGAACATATCTAGAGTGTTGATACACTATTTTAGTGATATCCACTTGCATAGTGCTTAGTGATTCATTAGGTGATTAACGTAGGTGTAAGGTCGAGATGGCGGACTAGAGGGGGGGTGAATAGTCTTTTCTAAAATTAATCGCGTCGGCTAACCGATATAAATGCGGAATTAAAACAATCGGTCAAGCCAAGACTACACCCCTCTATATATGTTCGCTAGCACCTTGCAAAGATACTAATAAAGCAACTAAGGTGCCGGGCTAGCTAGAGCTCTCCTAAACAATTCTAGGAGCAAGGTCACACAAACCTATGCCACTAGTACTTTAAGTAACAAGGGAGCTCCTACACATGCTAGTAAGCAAAAGCACAAAGCTAACTAAGCTCACTAGCAATGCTCAATAACAAGGCAACCAACGCCTAATTAGAGAGCGCAAATACTTAGCTACACAAACTAAGCAATGTGACTAACAAGGTTACTAAAACCAAATTAGCCACGCAAGGGAGCTACTTCTATGCTACACAAGCAAGAAGGTAATTAGCTAGCTACACAAGCTATCTAATTACAAGAGCAACTACACAAGCTTAAGATATATATATAAGTAATTGCAAGCTTGTGTAATGGGGATGCAAACCAACGGGAAGAACAAGGTTGACACGATGATTTTTCTCCCGAGGTTCACGTGTTTGCCAACACGCTAGTCCCCGTTGTGTCGACCGCTCACTTGGTGGTTCGGCGGCTAATTAGCATCACCCGCTAAGCCCGCACGTCGGGCGCCGCAAGAACCTACCCCTTGAGTGAGGGTAGCTCAATGACACGCTTTACTAGAGTTGCTCTTCGCGGCTCCCGCGGGGCGAGCACAATGCCCCTCACAAGCACTTCTCCGGAGCGCCGCACAAGCTTCTTGCGCGCTTCGACGGAGACCACCACCAAGCCGTCTAGGAGGTGGCAACCTCCAAGAGTAACAAGCACCACCGGCTTGCAACTCGATCACCTAGTGCCACTCGATGCAACCTCACGATGCAATCGCACTAGAATCTCTCACTCACACAATCGGATGATCGCTATCAAGTATGTGTGTGATGGAGGGCTCCCAAGCACTCACAAGCATGGACACTAAGTCCCTTGAGGTGCTCCACACCAGCCATGGCCGAGGGCCACTTCTATTTATAGCCCCAAGGGCTAAACTAGCCGTTACCCCTTCACTGGGCAACGGTCGGGCCAACCGAACGCTCCGGTCGTGTTGACCGGATGCTGGACCTCAGCGTCCGATCGCCTGCAGACGGCCACGTGTCCTGGTTCCAACGGTCACTTGACTTAACCGGACGCAACAGCTTTCAACTGACCGGACGCTGAACCCCCAGCGTCCTGTCGTTTCCAGTAAGGTACCAACCTCGACCGGACGCGTCCGGTCACACTTGATCGGATGCAGCCAGCGTCCGGTCACACTCCAGCTTCTGCGTCATCGTACGTCAGCCTGACCGGACGCAGCCTGCCAGCGTCCGGTGCATTCAGATCCAGCGTCCGGTCAGTTGACCGACGCTAGCATCTTCGCGACTAACTCGTTTTCACTTCTAACTTCATCACCCTTGCTCCAATGTGCTAACCACAAGAACTTGCATCCGGCGCAATAGAAAATAGGGACCCAAACCCATCTCACCCCTGCAAACACCACCTCCTTTGTAAATGTGCCAACACCACCAAGTGTACACCACCATGTGTATGTGTGTTAGCATTTTCACAATCATTTCCCAAAGGATGTTAGCCACTCAACTTGCCACGCCACTCGATCCTAGCGACAATGCAAAGTTAGATCACTCGAGTGGCACTAGATGACCGATATGCAAACAAGTTTGCCCCTCTTGATAGTACGGCCATCTATCCTAAAACCGGTCATAAACTTCTCTACACACCTATGACCGGTGAAATGAAATGCCCTAGGTTATACCTTTGCCTTGCGCATTCCATTCCATCTCCTTCAATGTCGATGCAACACATGCACCAACACGATCAACAATGATATGATCCACTTCATATCATCACATGATCATATTGGTTCATCGATCTTGACTCTACTTGCTCTTCACCGTTGCTATCGTCCATCGGCGCCAAGTCTTGCTCAAGCTTCACCGCCACGCGGTCCATCACTCCAAAGCCTTCGACTTGCCCTTCACGCTTGCAACCGGTCCATCAAGCCAAGTCTTGTCTTGATCTTCTCCACCTTGATCACATGACTCAATGTCATGTCTCATGTGCAATAAGCTCCTTCATCATCACATGTGTGAGCTTTGCAACATCTCCAAGCCATTTTCACCTCCATGGCATATGTTGCTCATACACATGTACCTGTGGACTAATCACCTGTGTATCTCTCATAAACACAATTAGTCCACCTAGGTTGTCACTCAATTACCAAAACCAACAAGGACCTTTCAGTAGGTGCTTTGCAAAGTGCTTTGGTTAATTAGACCACTGGTTATGCGCTTGCTCTAGGTTTAGGCCTAGTGTTTAGTGAGGTTTACATACCACTTACCACTCGGTGCTTGCGCGCACCATTGTTGTACATCATAGGGGCTTGTAGTCTTGAGAGATCACACCAACCGCGTTTGTGGTGTGGCCGCCACCGTGTACCAGAGGGAACAAGGCCCGCGACGTTTTGGCCGGAAACTTGATAGTGAAGACGGCGGGGAGCATCCGGGAGAGGCTTGTCGGAAGGTACGTCGGAGACCCACTTGCGCGTGGGGAAGGCCCGAGGCTATCCACGGAGTTACCCGATCGAGAGCTTGGCCCTTGCGAGGGATTCCTTGCGAGGGGCTCCAATGAGGACTAGGGAGAAGCTTGCGCGTTTCTGAAAGCTCTAGTTTGATTTTGGTAAATTGATGAAACCCTAAGTGGTAACCTAGTTTATCAAGTGATCATGATATAGGTAGCACACTCCAAGTGGTGAAGCAAATGAAGATCATAACATGATGATGGTGATGCCATGGTGATGATCAAGTGCTCGGACTTGGAAAGAAGAAAGAGAAAAACAAAAGGCTCAAGGCAAAGGTATAAATTGTAGGAGCCATTTTGTTTTGGTGATCAAGACACTTAGTGAGTGTGATCACATTTAGGATCGATAGCCGTACTATTAAAAGGGGTGAAACTCGTATCGGAATGCGGTTATCAAAGTGCCACTAGATGCTCTAACTCATTGCATATGCATTTAGGATATAGTGGAGTGCTAACACCCTTGAAAATGTTTTGTGAAAATATGCTAACACATGTGCACAAGGTGATACACTTGGTGGTTGGCACATTTGATCAAGGGTGGTGAAGTTTAGGTGCATGGGCAAGAAACTCCACCGTCTCTAACTCATGGCACAGTCCGACGGTGCCACCGGCGCCCTAGACAGAAAAGACGGAGGTCACTGGGTGTGACCGGACACTGGCCTCGGTTGGACCGGCGCGTCCGGTCGGTGTAGCAGCGAAGACGCTGGCGTCGGTTAAACGACCGGACGCTGGGTCGCTCTGCGACCGGACGCTGGCTGGGTGCATCCGGTCAGTGCTGATGTACGCTGATGTGAGGCGCACAGAGGAGACGTTGAGGTACCGGACGCTGGGTGAGTCCGGTCGGGCATGACCGGACGCGTTCGGTCGAGAAATATCGTTTCTAGAACCTTACTAGAAACGACCGGACGCTGGAGGTTGAGCGTCCGGTCAGTTGTAGCGGAGCGTCCGATCAACAGATGACCATTGAGATCAGACGACTCTTGTTGAACGTAGTGTGACACGTGGCTGACATCGAGCGACCGGACGCTGGGTCCTGAGTCTGGTCAGTATGACCGGAGCGTCCGGTCACCCCACGCTGTGCCCAGTGAAGGGGTACAACGGCTCTATTTCGTGGGGGCTTCTATTTAAGCCCCATGGCCGGCTCAAACTCACTCTCTTGGCCATTTGCATTGACATAGCAACCTTGTGAGCTTAGCCAAAGCCCTCCCACTCATCTCCATCATTGATTCATCATCTTTGTGAGATTGGGAGAGAATCTAAGTGCATTGCTTGAGTGTTTGCATCTAGAGGCACTTGGTGTTCGTGTTTCGCTGCGGGATTCGCTTGTTACTCTTGGTGGTTGCCACCACCTAGACGCCTTGGAGCAGCGAGGATCGTTGAGCGGAGGGTGGTGATTGTCTCCGGCTCCGATCGTGGTGATTGTGGGGTTCTTGACCTTTCCCCGGCGGAGCGCCAAAAGGTACTCTAGTGGATTGCTCGTGGCTTGTGTGATCCTCATCTTGTGTTGGTTGTGCGGCTCCCTATTGAGGGTTTAGCGTGTGAAGCCAATTAGCGCGTGAACCTCCAAGTGAGTGTATCGCCACAACGAGGACTAGCTTGCCGGTAAGCAAGTGAACCTCGGTAAAAAATCATTGTGTTCATCATTGATTCCGAGGTGATTGGTCTTCATTGTTATCCACACTTGTGATTGATTGGTTCATACATCTACACGGTGGTATAACCTTCTTGCCTACTCTTTACATTACCGCAAACTAGTTGTCAAGCTCTTTAGTGTAACTAGTTGTGAGAGCTTGTTGGTTTGGTTAGTGTGGGTCTTTAGTTAGCTTTTGAGAGCATACTAACTTAGTGTAGTGATATAGCTATTGTGTGAATATACTCCATCTAAACTAGAATTGTGGTAGGTGGCTTGCATTTTGGTAGGCTAGCGCAAAACTCACTTCGCCTCATAATTGTCTAATCCTTTTGTTAAGTGTTGTTGTAGAAATTTTATTAGGCTATTCACCCCCCCTCTAGCCATTAGGACCTTTCATCTTCTCGATACCTCGGTAAAAATACCGAAGTCGTCGATGGGAGTTTGCATATCTCTACCTTGCTCTTTAACTTCACATTTACATTGTTTACATTACTGCTTTTGTGGTAGAGATAGCAACACACTAGCAAAACTGTAATTGCACATTTAGATAGTTTATCTTTTGCATAGGTTTTGCTAAGGGTAGAAAAAGTGGCCATAGTCTAGAGTTAGAATTTTAAGTTGCCTAATTCATCCCCCCCTTAGGCATCACGGTCCCCTTCAAGAAGGAAGCCCCACAAGACCAAAACTCCAACAAAACAAGCGAAGCTGAAGAGCAAAGGCTCAAGGAATTGGAGGACCAACTACAAGCCAAACAAAAGGAACTTGAAGAATGCCGAGTAAGAGCAAGAGAAAAATCACTAAAGCAAAAAATAGAAGAAGTGGAAGCCACTCTTCGCCATCTAAATGAACAAATCCAAAGCACAAGCCACAAAGTGATTAATGTGGACGATCCAAATTCAGTAGCAAAAGCTTCGCAAGAAAGAAGTTCCCAAAGATCATTCATCTCAATTGATACAAGTTCACCCCTATCAATAAATTTACAACTAGCACAATGGCCCTTGGGGTACAAGTTCAACACGCTCCCAACATTTTATGGACAATCTGACCCAAGACAATTCTTGATGAGTTTTGAAGCAGCGGTAATTTTCGGAGGCGGTGACGAAACAACACTAGTAAAGTCACTTGTCATGGCAGTTAAAGGGCCAGCCTAGCAGTGGTACTCTTCGCTAAGACCAAAGTCCACACATTCCTGGGACCAGCTAAAGGCAAATTTACTCATTGATTTCCAAGGATTTCAACCCACTGGTCTCACAACTGCATGCTGGAGGCGGAGCCAAGGATCAAGCTCGGGTTGTCATTGGTCGGGAGCCCGGGGCTCGGGCGAGCCCCAAGCAGAGGTAGAGGGAGTGCTCAGGTTCCGCCCAATCCTCGGAAGGTGCATGCGAGCGCACCTGAGGGGTGTAGCCCCCTGAGCCCCGGAGCGATCCTGGAGGGATCTGTCGGGAGGTCCTTTGATCGGGGACCTCTTACCCCGGGATTTAACATATCCCTATGTTATGATCTCGTCAGGTTGTATTGATTAGAGAGAGGGATATAATAGTCAATTGTATACAAATTGCAAACACTAGGGCCTCTATAAATACCTTCTCTGACATGTGATGTACGATCAAGAAAATGAATACAACTATACACTTAGTGTTCAAATCTGGTGTTTGTGTGATTATTTCACCCAACACATACATGCTTTGCACACTCTGGAGTTATAAGTTTCTAAAGTTTTAGGAATGATTGGTTCTGCATTGCTGTTTTGTGCCTATAAGCATCAAACTCTTAAGTCCGGTCACTTAGAACCTGCTATTATATCATTAAATAAGATGGGTGGAAAGTACAATGGGCATACCTTTGGATTGACAACCTTGCCAAATATGACTATGTTTTACTATTTGTTCTTTCAAGATGAACCTTGTTAGCTGCCGCTCTGGGTATCTCATGTGATCCATTATTGGTATGAGCCTTCAACTGCATGATAAGATCAATTTTAAAAAGGCCTATTGCAAATTTTTGTGAGAAAACCATACCACGATAACTGTATGTAAGACTGTAACAAAACTGAAACATCAAAAGCAGCATATTTTTTTTTAATTATCAGTAAAACAACTGCAGCTAGGCAAGCATTCATGTGAAATGCTATCTGAAGCAAGCATGTTTTTCTAGTTTCTTTATTTTACAATTGTTTTTCTCATGGTTCTTCTAGTGAACCAGGTTAGGGATCCTACAGAGGGACACTGTCCAACCAGAAGGCTTCGAATGTGTAGCTTCACCTGGTGTTTTGTTGAAGGTACAAGAGGACACATTCTTGCACCTACACTAGCACGCTGCAGTAGACATTTATTATGGTTTGTTTTTGCAAGATCCTCCAAGTTAATCACTTAAAAGACTGCTATACTGGATGAGAGCAAACAAATAAGAGAAGTGGCAACTCATATAGCGGACACTTGACTGCCTCAGTAAGTAATATTATTAGGGTATTTCAAAAAAGTAATATTGTTAGTTTTTATTCTCTGAGGACGAGTATTATTGCTAGCTGTGTTTTGTTTGTGCATATTGTATTAGTGTATTGGCTATTCATTTCATGATCTGTTGTAGATCTGTCCAGGTCTCGAGGACTCGAGTCATCTGTTGTTTATGTGTGTTAGCTGGATAAAGCCATCTGTTGTTTATGTGTGTTAGCTGGATAAAGTGTTGCTTGATGTACATATCTACAGACAACAGTGATATGGCCATATGGCTTTGTCAACCTGCATCACAGGATGGTTAATCAATCTCATCCTGTGTTGCTTGTTACCCCTTGTAATGTGATGAGCACCAAATGGTAATGTAGTATGATTTTAGTAGGAAAGATTTGGTATGGTTGAAAATTTGGTTGCTGACATGATGGGTTGTTGAGACACCAAGCTTGGGGATGCAGGCATGGACGAATCGAGCCAAGAACGGGAAAGAGAAAAACTGGGCAGAAAAGGCATACGAAAAGCAAAATCATAGGCTCATGAATTGAATCCCAAAGGACAAGAGGAGGTTAGGGTTTCCATTCGCAACTCGAAAATCTCACTTTACACAGACATGAATTTGTTTATCTGTGGACCTCAAGAACAAGATCTAGGAGAGGGAGAAAACCTAGAAGGAGGAAATAAAAATGCTCAAGAGGTAAGGTTGGTTGGATCAACCCTCCCATTATTTATGGAGCTATTACACATGACCAACTTGCCCCTAGATATTTTGAGTCGAACCACTGGACCCCGCGGGCGTTATGGTCCAACTCGAGATAGAAGCATTCGACGGCCATGCGCCCTTCATGACTTAGCTTCGCCTCGACGCAAGCCTCGCGATGACACCACTTCCCGCCTCCGATTCCCGTCAGAACCGCACCCGGGTTTTGAGGCCCAAATCCAAAAACCGTTCACCGATGGTTTTGAGGCTCAACCCACCAAATCGTCCACGCCTGGTTTTGAGGCCTAAACCAGCAAACCTCCCTCCGATGAATTGGAGGGCCAAACCACCAAACCCTCATGCAGACCTCGCCAGGCGTGACTAACCGATGTCGACGTGTGTTCGACCTCCGCCAAGCTTGATGCCTTCGCCTTCCTTCTATTCTTGACCGATGCCATCTACATCACCCATGTAGATGCGTGGCTGGCCTCCGTCAAGTGCCACGGCACCCTCGTCCTCCTCCTTGACTTGGTCGACGCCGTCTTCATCACCCCAGGAGTTAGCCACCCATGGTCGGTCACCCGGCTTCTCCGGTCCCTCAGTCCAAGCCACCAGCATCCGTCCTTCACCGCTCCTAGTCCATCAGGACCCGCTTTATCTTCACCTTCGCCATCGACCACCGTCTCCAAGCTTCACACCTGTGCACCACAAGCCAATAGATATGTTGTACAACACAACTCACATTATGGTTACTCCACCAACTCAACTCAAAACGCAAGTCACGTTGACAATCATGAGTCATGAACTCATGATACAACGGTGCTGCGGTGCAGATTCTAGGCTGCAGCTTATTCAATTTAAATGCAGTGGGGGTTTTAAGTTAGTAATTAAACTAGAGAAGGCAGAAGCCTACATTGAAAACCCGAGGGTGTATTTACATCCGCAGCTACTAAGCTACCATGATTATCCTGAGCAACAGGCATGCAACCTAAAAAGAAAAAAAAAAGGAAATGGTTGATCACATCCATCAGCCTCTTGTTCTAATGATGGTTATGGTGCCGTTTCCTCCCGTCCTGATCTTGGTCAGGCTAACGACTGCCTTGCCGGACAGGCCCAGGCCGTGAGCCGACACGGCGGGGCCGCACGCGAACGGGCCAACGGGGTGCCGAACTGGTCTTGCCGGTCTCTTGAGGATTCGCTGGTTGACGTCGTCCAGCGTCGTCATGCTGCCGTCGTCTAACCCCAGCGGCTTGACGACTGCAAAGGGGTACAGCACTCCGACGCCTCTCTTCTCCTTGTCTTTCTCCTCCCCTGAAACATATTCGAACGCATGCGTGCATTTTAATAACGAACGTAAAAAAAAATAGTCACAGAATTCAACAAACTTTAGGTTTGTGAACGCCAAACGTGTAGAGTTACGAATAAACCGAAGCCTGCGCAGACATGAGCAGCTACTAGTTTGGCATGTTGCAGCGACTGCAACTGCTGCTCTGTAGTCTGTACTCCTCGCGCCAGTGCCTGTCAGCGTCCCGTCCCAGCAGTGCACACAGCACGCATGCGCGCGGGAGTAATGGTTCCTCACCGGTCATCTACCCAGCCCAACCCACCTGACAGCGACGAGGGGCAGGCAGAGGCTGGCGCCGTCGTGGCGGCCGCACCCGCACGGGAAGGGTGCTCGCGGTCGCAGAAGTCGACGACGGGCCGCGAGCGATCGTCGCGACGCGCTGCCGCGTGGGGCGCCCCCGCGGCTGCGGCTGCCTTTTGCAGCTGCAGGGGGGGAGCAGCGGCTCGCACGGTGGCGGGGACGCGAGGAGGGGGGACTACCACCGTCGCATTTGCCTCCTGCGCCGCTGCGGCTGGCGCTGGCATCTGCACCTGCGCGCTGGGGCCCCTCTGCTGCTCCTCCCTGCCCGATGCACCTGCCCCGTCCTCTCCTGCACGTCCGAGCTGTTTCAAGTTTCATGTTCAACTGTTCGTATGGAGGCAATAGCAGTGGCAGTGCGACTACTGCGCAAAAAGAAGATTTCTCGTTTTCCAGAATTTGGCACTATGCAAAAAAATGATTTATCATCATATCAAACTTGTGGTACATGTATAGAGTACTAAATGTTGACGAAATCAAAAATTAATTACACAGTTTAGTTGTACTTTACGAGATGAACGTTTTTGAACCTAATTAATCAACGATTGGACGATCATTAACAAATAAAAACAAAACGACGCTGTAGCTACAGTGATTCGGCCACCGCCGAATCGGCCGAACTAAACGCGGCCTATTGCTGCCTAAGTAACACCTTCGCTACGCAGCAATTAAGGCCCCGTTTAGTTTCATCCAAAATCCAAAATTTTTTGCGCAGTATCCGTCACATCGAATCTTGCGGCACATACATGGAGTACTAAATGTAGACGAAAAAAAAATTAATTACATAGTTGGCCGAGAAATCGTGAGATGAATTTTTTAAGCCTAAATAGTCCATAATTAGACAATTTTTGACAAATACAAACGAAAATACTACAGTAGCCAAAAGCCAAAATTTTTCGGAACTAAACACGCCCTAATCTAGGAGCAGAGTGCTCTGCAGCCGCAGCAGCCCAGTGAATCCAGTGGGCTGGCTAATGGGCTATCAGTTGATCAGCATCAGAACTGACAAGAACAAGTACGACTAGTAACCACTCATTTGTCTGTAGCTGTTGTTGTCTACTACTACCATTTAACACGGAGCAGGAGTGCGAGCGTAGCCAAGCAGTGAACTCTGTGAACGTGAGCAGCAAAGCAGGCCGTGTAGCGATGTGTGCGGCGTATTGAAAAGGACGTGTCGAACGAATCACCTGAGACAAAACTGCAGCGTAGTATCTCCGTCTTCGGGTCCGGGGTCGTCGTGGTGTTCAAATCATGGCGGAAATCTGCTCCTCCTCCCTCGGAGTCGGCGCTAGAATCCCAGAAGCCCTGCAAAGCCGAGAACAACCGGACAAGCGTCGACGCTACTGGTTAGAAAAGAAGACAACTGGACAAGGCCACTGCCCGCCCTCTGCATGCTTATCGTTTAGCGAGACGGCGAGGCTCCAGCTTTTCGCTTCGTTTGGTGAATCGATATCGACAGTGGCTAGAGTACCACAAGATGCACTTGCATTGAGCAGGCTCTTCTTGGGAGCAAAACTAAGAACAACATAGCCTACACACACATGTAGTGCCGTCTCTGTAGTCGATATGGTTCAACATGTGAAGTAACCGATTATCCTTCATACCATTGCCATTTGTATGCTGGTGTGTGGTATGTACGACTTACCGCAAGAAGGCACTGAAGGTCCTCGCTGACGGTCGCCCGACGCCGAGGGGGAGACGTCGTCGCAGCCGCCATCCGCTGCCGCTTGTTGCGGCGGTCGCTCCAGTGAGCGACGGCGTCGTGCAGGTAGCCACCGGACGCCTCCGACGACGCCGGCGACTGCACACCTGCTGCAGGCAGCACGAAGCCGGAAGCCGGCTACATACTTCAGCTCACTACTCCGCTACTCATCTAGCTAGTAGCAGTAGCAGGTCTAGCAGCGAGAGCATGCCATGCATGCCTGTCTCTCAGCTGAGAGCTGAGCACTTACGCGTTGCCGTCGCCGGGAAGAAGGTGGGCTCTGCTTGGACGGCGGCACCTCCAGCTCCAGCTGCAGCTCCTCCGAGAGTGTAGTGATGAGTGTGAAGCAGCTCGGAGTCCCAGTCCCAGCCCCAGTCCAAGCAATCCAGCGGAGGCAACACGCAACAGTCGTAGGAGCAGGTGTCTAGGGCCATGGCGTGTTGTTGGCAGTGAAGCCGGGGACAGCTGAGATGGCTTGCCATCATGGATTGATGGCGTGGTGCGTGCTGGCTGCTGGGAGTGGGAGAGGCGTGTCCTCTAGGCTCTAGCCCTCTTAAATAGGAGGCCCGGCCCTTTTGGCGGAGCGCACCAAAAGCTGTGTCAAATTGGGTGGATGGAAATGTGAGGAGGTCGTCTTTTGCTCTATTTGCATTCCCTTTTTTCTTTTTTTCTCGGGAGCTAAGGCCCGAGGAGAGAAGTGGCAAGCACTGCACTGCAATGCAACAAACCAGTCAATGGAAAAGAACCAGTAAACAAGTGAAGAAAAGGGATAGCAGCAAAAGAGCAAAGGGCCAAAAGTTGCGGTTGCCGGGGCTTGTCACTGCTTGGACCTTTCTCGTGATTCGTTATGTTTGATTGCACTACTTCCTTTTCATTGTCATCGGAGAATGTTGCTATAACATGCATCAAGCGCACAGACTTTGAATATTAGCTTCTTAGGAGTAGTATATAAAAGTGGCAGAGCTTGGACTAAAATGGAGGGGTGCAAGTATCAAATGGCAATGAATTGTGATTACTTTCAAGCATAACAAGCTCATGTCATAAGGCACAACACTAATGGTGAATCACCCTGGGCAGAGGGGCCATTATGTTGACCTACACTAAGCTCCGCCTAGCCCTGGATAAATAAACCCTATCGAGAGATATGTCTCCACTCCATAATTTGCTCATAAATGAAAGTATGTACTCCCGACGTCCCACATTAGACGACGTTTTAGAATCTCCCACGAAAACCACGTCGAAACTAAAAGACCAAAATGCTCCTCGAGGAGCAGAGATAGGATGTATTGAGAAATAAAAAAGGTGTACTGAGAGAAGAGAAAGGTATTAGCTAGGAAGTGAGAATGACAATTGTTTAGGGATAAAATTAAAATTCTATAAGGTCAAAGTATTTTGGGACGGAGGGCGCTGTAAACATTGGTCATGAGTAGCTGCACTGCACATACATATACAATGTGTTTCAAAAACAGAGGGCTAATACTCTATTTATTCTAAATTATAAGACGTTTTGGCTTATCAGGATATATAGTGTTTACTATGTATTTAGAGATACAGTATATCTAGAAAAAACAAAAAACGTCTTATAATTTGGAACGTAGGAGTATTATACATGCACATGGTCTTAATAACGTACTTGCCTAGCATAATCATTCTGTTACTGCCTGCTGGTAGCACTAGTTGTCATGAGATATTGAAATATTTTTCAGTAGTAAAAAATTACTGCGGACTATGAGGACGTGGTATTTTTTTTTTTTTGGGAAGGTGTAAAAGAAAAGTTGCTACGAACTAGAGCACTGCTCCGTATACTCCTACTACGTAGTAGTACGAGTACTTGCTAGTGGACTAGTACGTGCCTGTTGATGTTTTGTTCGTATCATCCTTGTGCCGCAGCAGACGGGGACAGCAGCAGCACCGGTAGGTGTGGTAGCTTTAGCACGCTTTCATGAAAAATCTTTGGACGAGGCCCAAAATATTTTCGTTTCCTGTTGTCTCTATCTCTTTTTCAGTTTTCACTGCTGGTGCAGGATAAGCTTGCTCGGCGTCTGCAATATGTACAGTATATTACTGCGACCTTTTGTAGAACAGCGGAGCTTATCATAGCCCCATGTACTTGTTACACCAACACGTAGTAGCCCAAAGTGTGGGGCTTGGCTGTTGGCTGGCTCCACGAATCACCAGTAATGGCCAAAGGACTACTCGTACGTGCACAGCAGTGGCAGTTGCAGTGCGTGAGAGATTGCTCGGGTGGTCTCCAGTACCACCAGACCATCATTGCTTTGAAATCTACTGATGTCTGATCTGTATCTGTATATATATGGCTAGTTTCAAACTTTGTTATGTATGAATACAAGGAAACAACCAAGGAACGGGTTTAATTCTATGAATCTCAACTCTCACTTCATTGTATTCTGAACTTCTCTGTGGAAAGCATCCTGTACTGTACAAAAAAAACTATCATTGATTGCCTTGCCTGATGAACCATCCTAAATTTTGTAATCCCGAAGAACTAAAGTTGCTCATCATCCAACAAGCATCTCCCGATGTATGTATCTTGCATCGAGAGATACATGCATGCAGAGTTTGCAGATTGCTCGAGAAAGCATGGTCCAAAAGCGAGATCAAACTGACCTGGAACAGAAATGAGCTCCCTAAAGGGAGTCAAGAAAGGCAGCCAACGAGTACTTAACACTGACATGTATGAGTATCCGTAACCTGATACTACGACTTCTTTTTTTGTGCGTGTAAACCCATGAGTTTAGAGACAAGTTAAGTTGGGCGTGACCTCTTGTCTTTTTCAGTGCAGTGCTAGTACCGCTTCTCGTCTTTACTTGCTTATTCTTTTCTGCGAACGGTCAATGCAAAAGAAAGGTAAAAATTGCCACTCCTTGCATTGGGAGCTGCTTCCACTCTCATGTCATGGGCTGATGGGTGATGACAGTGCTCTAGCCTGTAGCTGTTCCTACTTGCAATTGCAGCGCCATTGGTATCATCTAGGACTTACCTTTGTGCATACTGCAAGAATGGCAATTGCATGCCCTATCTTAACTTCCTCCCATGCTAGCTGCCCATTCCATCTTGAGGAAACATTTTTTTCCCTGTACTCTTCGTGACATTAGGCATACGGAGTATATTTTACGGGCCTTTGCCTACTCTGAATGATTGGTGACACACATATTGCATGGGCTGGGTTGGAGGCCGTCCTATTGTGAGTGCAGTGTAGCCTCCTATTCCTATGTGAAGAAAGGATGGCCATAGCGCGGCTCGGAAAGGCATTCTTGGGCCCTGTGTTGACACCAATGATTCACGTACTTAATACAGTTGGTTAGTGAATTGTTACCACATGTAACCTTGGTTATTAGTATTCCTAGTAGTAGTAGCAGCTTACTTCCTCCTACCATAAATAGGAATCCACCTAGGTTAATTTCTTCAAAGTTAACCTTTTCTAACTTTGATCATCCATATTGAAAACTTTATTCAGATTGCCATTAGTATATTCATTATGAATACCACATTTGTAATATGTAACTCTTTTTATTTCATATCGGCCCCGTTCGCTTGAACCTATCAGTATGGTACCGTGTTTTTCTCTCACAACAACAAATTGTCTTTACTTGCTTATTCTTTTCAGCTAGTACAAGGCACTGCCCCAAATGTAATTGCACCTTTTTATGATGTCGGAGAACCATTAACAAATGATTCAGAGGGGGCAATAATTAAGTCACGAATCCCGAGGCGAGGCAAATGCATGCCTTGCTTAAGGATACGTAAGAACTGAACCGTGAATAGCAGAGGGATGGTGATCGATGTTGCAGTCGCAGGGCACCAATATCAGGTTATGGACCAATTTCACTGCTGTTGGCGACAATGCAATCGATGTTAGGATCCGGTAGCAGCTAGCGTGGAATTATTAGCGACTTTCACCTCCCGAATGCTAGCTTTTGGCAGCCCAAGCAGGCTACTACTCCAAGAGCAGTTGAAAGCGCGCGACCTAATTTTCTGAGCGGCAAAGCATGTGCCAGACACTCGTGGCAGCGCTACGTTACGTCCTGGCCGAATGAACAGTGCGGCCTAACAAGCCGTGTTACCACTGCATGCTGCCTGCATTAAGTAATGAAAAGCATCGTCCGTACGTTCTATCGGGGCTCTGTAGGCTGTGCTGTTTGTTGCACAATGATGAGGGGTAAATATGCATGCCTTCCCATGGTTTCATCAAGAGATGATCGTATTGCGGTTGGCATCAAGAGAGTATAAGCACAGCAGCGGGGGTGGGGGTGACGAACTGATGACCGACAAGAACTTCTGCTCACGAATGGGAAACAACCATAAATTTCAGCTTAACACCTCTGGTGATGAGGACCACAAGTAGAAGCACGAATGTATATATGCATATGCTACGAACCAGCAGAACATCCACTGTTTTAGAATAATATTAAAAAAAATCCTTTAAAAAAAAAAGAAATGCCACGTACTTACTAACAATATTTATAGCTGTGCTGGGTAGAGATTCAACTAGCTAGCTTATGTGCAAACAAACTTTCGAACTCGACACTTGTTTCGGTTGCCGACTGCCCTACTCCAACCAACTTCTTTCTCCGAGATTCAACTGTTTGTCGCTAAACCTACAGCGCGAATTGAAAGGGCGATCCCACTGCAATGCAATGTATCCTATTCCTCCTAAAGCCTGAACTCCGCCACTGTTGGTCACCATTGGCACGGGGCCCTGACGATGATTGGCGCGTCTTCGTCGTCCTCGGCACGGCACAGTGCCACTGGAGGACCATTCCGCTGCTGCTGTCGCCGTCTTAACAGCGCGGACGGGGGGCACAAGCGTACCCACCGTCTCTGGTTCCCTTTCCGGTGCGCATCTTTATGGTTCGCAATTCGCATGCAGCCGCCGCCACCACCAGCAAGATACGACCGTGCACGCCCGCGACTGCACTGCACGGGAGGAAACCTAACGCAGCAGCTAGCTGAACTGAGCTGAGCTGCATGCGCGCCGCATTGAAACGAAACCGGAGGCGGAGGCGGTGTACCACGAACGGGCAGTACATGGACGGATCACATTGGATCGGCAGTACAGTACCCGGCTCGCTGGCCATCGGCAGACTTCGTGGTACCACAAGTAGAGAGCTTGTTCGGCTGGCCACAATCGGCTGGCTGGCCAGCATTTTTTTCCAGCCCGCGCAGTGTTTTGCTCTTAAAAAAACCATCTGCTACAGTGTTTTCCCGCTGTTACAGTGTAAAATTAATCATCGTCTCATCGGATGTTTGCTACATGTATAGAGTATTAAATATAGACTAATTATATATTTTACGACTAATTTATGAGATGAATCTTTTAAGCCTAATTAGTCCATGATTTGATAATGTTGTGCTGCAGTAACATGTGCTGATGATTGGTTAATTAGGCTTAATAAATTCGTCTCATAGAGCATTGATGGATTCTATAATTTATTTTTTAATAATATCCGAATACTCTTTTGCGACATCCTCGTGTGACCCTCCTAAATTTTAGTCTCACTATCCGCATTCGTCATTTCACTGCCCGGCGCCAGGCGACAAGGCGCAGGCGTCGTGAAAACTGACACCCTGCGAGCGTTAGCGCGCGGCCTTGCTTTCAGCTACTCGGAGAACGTACGCCGGACGGCCGGCATGTGTGTGTCGCTGTTGATGCAGTTGTTGGTAGATGGAGGGAGAGAAAGCAGATGGCGGCGTCCGAAATGATTCGTCGAAGGATCGATAGATCGATCTGAGCTTTGGGGCCCAGCCGCGGCCTCTTTTGCTCCTGACGATTTGAACGGCAAGGGCAACCAGCCAAATTCCAAAAGAGCAGCTCCGGAACGGGAATGGATGGCTGTATTGTATGATGCCTAGGAATCTTCCCGGAGTGGGTAATTGGTAAAGCTCGGTAAAGATACATGAGCAAAGCGCCAAAGCGACAGTCTTCGTCAGCTTCGTAGATCTCGTCGCAACGGTCTTTCTGGATCATGTATAAAATCTTATAATATATAGGTGTTAATTTTACTTATAAAACGAAAGCAAATTCAATAATATATTTTTAATTTAACATGTATGATAATTATCAAGGAACAATATAGATAAAGTAATATATTTGTAGATGTATGATAATTATCGAGGAATAATATAGATTAAAAAAACAATATATTCGTTTTCTTTTTTCACCCATGACAAATATTTCTTAGGTAACATTTTAAAATTCTAACACCTAAATTAGAAAAAAAAAATAACTATATGGATACAAAGTACTAGAAGTCTGAAATACTATATAAATAATTAATTTAGATTAAAAATAAAAAAGAAAAAATACCTTGAGCCTAAACAACTGATCGGTGATAGCAATTCATAAGAAGCCAAGAATCACGATGCCGTCGTCGTGGAGCCCTGCCTGGTCGTCGTCCTCGTGCGCCGTGTCCGTGTCTTCGGTAGTCTAGCTCTTCATGGCGGCGCGGCTCGCTAGCTCCGCGTGTATAAGGCGCACGTCGCGAACTCACGATCAGAGTGCGATGTGTGCAGCGTGACTCATCGCCTCCTCTCTACCCGAGGGCTGTGGAAAAAGGAAACTAGGAAAGAAATGCCGATGTTATCTTTTTGGACCGCTTGGCCAATTCTATGTCTCTCTTCTCATTAGTTTGCTAATGCCTAATGGACTAACCTGAGGGTTTGTATACCTAGGCTTAGACCCCTCCTTCGCTTGGGCCCTCGGCCATCGCACCTCGTGCCCTACCCTAGGGCCGGCACTGCTTCGTCAGGGAAGCCTGGGGTCTCCTCTCGCTAGCCCGGTTTGTGACGGGCGTCGTCTCGTCCAGTCTCGACGTCTCGTCCAAGTTCCGGTCGAAAGACTCTTGACTCCTCTATGTGGTCCGCGGCTATGTACAGGTGCCGGCGTGCAACACCACACGATTACGATTTCTAGTCCCGGTGGCTGGAGGCCTGGAGCCGAGCAGGAAACTGACGCACACGTCCCGTCCCGATGATAGGCAGTCAGTAGTCCATTCTCAGAATAGAAGTCGTTATGGGATACGTGTAGGTTAAACTTTTTCAACTTCAACTAGATTTGTAGAAAATACGTACAAAATTTATATCTTGAAATAAGTTTATTATGAAAGTATATTTAACGATCTACCTAATGATACTAATTATATATTATAAATATTAATAATTTTTTATATATATTTGGCGAGAATGATATCTAATTTGCGAAGGAGAGAGTAGGTTGGAAAGAAACGCACGGCGCGGGGGCAGCGGCAGTTCAACAGCGATCCGCAGGTCGGACGCGACGCGATCGGTACGCACAAGGCAGGAGGTGTCGGTCGGCGCCCGATCCCGACCCGGCCACCCTGTTTCAAATTTTCGATGCAACACACCAGCGCAGCGCCCGTAGCACGGAAGTCGTTGTTCCCTTTGTTTCCTCCCGCTCGCCGCTCCCGCTGGCAACCCATGGTGGGCTGATCGACTGCGAGTCCTCCGCCATGCGGGCATCAGGCCATTGGCCCATGGACCTCCCTGCCCAACCCAACCGACACCACATCCGCGGCTTGGGCTATCCGGACCATCGCGCCTCAAGCACATACGGAGTATGTCCTGCATCCACTAGGCTGGAAACAATTGTTGCTCCAAAAAAAACTAAGTTGGAAACAGCTGACCGTGTGCCAATGGGGGAGGAGTGGGAAAGTTTTCTTTGGCCCAAAGGGCATGTGTCCTCACGCACATCCAACGGTGGTGCGCGTGACGGCACGTGTCCTTAGGGGCAGAATTTCCGCGTCGAGAGGAGTGGTGAGTGGTGTGCTATGGAGAAAAGAAACTATACACTAAGCCAAGTGTGTAACCAGTGTCGACGGTGATTACTCACTACTATGGGCTTCTTTAGTTTCATGGCTTAGTCGGAGCCTGGCTAGGATTGAAGCTTGGTTAGGCTAGACCTGTCCCAGCAAGCCAACATGGATTTGTTTGGTTGGGTTGCTATCCCTAGCCTGGTTTCCATAAGAGTTTGTTAGGTTGTTTGCTTTGTCTTTGCAAAGAACCACCACATCTTTAGCTTGGTAAGGTTACCTCCTTTAACATTCTATCGAACAGGTGGTGAGCTCCATCGTGATGGTGTTGCTTTACACTTCGCTGTAAGGTCGAGATGGCGGACTAGAGGGGGGGTGAATAGTCTTTTCTAAAATTAATCATGTCGGCTAACCGATATAAATGCGGAATTAAAACAATCGGTCTAGCCAAGACTACACCCCTCTATATATGTTCACTAGCACCTTGCAAAGATACTAATAAAGCAACTAAGGTGTCAGGCTAGCTAGAGCTCTCCTAAACAATTCTAGGAGCAATGTCACACAAACCTATGCCACTAGTACTTTAAGTAACAAGGGAGCTCCTACACATGCTAGTAAGCAAAAGCACAAAGCTAACTAAGCTCACTAGCAATGCTCAATAACAAGGCAACCAACGCCTAATTAGAGAGCGCAAATACTTAGCTACACAAACTAAGCAATGTGACTAACAAGGTTACTAAAACCAAATTAGCCACGCAAGGGAGCTACTTCTATGCTACACAAGCTTAAGATATATATATAAGTAATTGCAAGCTTGTGTAATGGGGATGCAAACCAACGGGAAGAACAAGGTTGACACGATGATTTTTCTCCCGAGGTTCACGTGTTTGCCAACACGCTAGTCCCCGTTGTGTCGACCGCTCACTTGGTGGTTCGGCGGCTAATTAGCATCACCCGCTAAGCCCGCACATCGGGCACCGCAAGAACCTACCCCTTGAGTGAGGGTAGCTCAATGACACGCTTTACTAGAGTTGCTCTTCGCGACTCCCGCGGGACGAGCACAATGCCCCTCACAAGCACTTCTCGAGCGCCCGCACAAGCTTCTTCTTGGCGCTTCTTGACGGAGACCACCACCAAGCCGTCTAGGAGGTGGCAACCTCCAAGAGTAACAAGCACCACCGGCTTGCAACCTCACGATGCAATCGCACTAGAATTGCTCACTCACACAATCGAATGATCACTATCAAGTATATGTGTGATGGAGGCTCCCAAGCACTCACAAGCATGGACACTAAGTCCCTTGAGGTGCTCGGCACCACCATGGCCGAGGCCACTTCTATTTATAGCCCCAAGGGCTAAACTAGCCGTTACCCTTCTTTGGGCAGCGGTCGGGGGCCGACCGGGACGCTCGGTCGTGTTGGACCGGACGCTGGACCTCGGCGTCCGTCGCCGCCGCATGACGAACCACGTGTCTCGATTCCAACGGTCTTGACTTGACTTGACCGGCAAGCGGCAGCTTTCAGCGACCGGACGCTGAACCCCGTCAGCCGTCCGGTCGTTTCGATAAAGTACCGACCTCGACCGGACCGGGACGCGTCGGTCACACTCCAGCTT
Source organism: Miscanthus lutarioriparius (assembly GCA_904845875.1). NCBI lineage: Eukaryota > Viridiplantae > Streptophyta > Magnoliopsida > Poales > Poaceae > Miscanthus > Miscanthus lutarioriparius. The sequence continues at coordinate 8,685,157 of CAJGYO010000007.1, read as the reverse complement.
TCTGCGTCATCGTTCGTCGACTGACCGACGACGACGCGCCGGCGTCCGGTGCATCCGAGATCCGGCGTCCGGTCGGTTGATCAACGCCAGACATCTTCGCGACTAACTTCGTTTTCACTTCTAACTTCATCACCCTTGCTCCAATGTGCTAACCACAAGAACTTGCATCCGGCGCAATAGAAAATAGGCATTCTATTTTCCCGAGAGAGGGACCCAAACCTATCTCACCCCTGCAAACACCACCTCCTTTGTAAATGTGCCAACACCACCAAGTGTACACCACCATGTGTATGTGTGTTAGCATTTTCACAATCATTTCCCAAAGGATGTTAGCCACTCAACTTGCCACGCCACTCGATCCTAGCGACAATGCAAAGTTAGATCACTCGAGTGGCACTAGATGACCGATATGCAAACAAGTTTGCCCCTCTTGATAGTACGGCCATCTATCCTAAACCCGGTCATAAACTTCTCTACACACCTATGACCGGTGAAATAAAATGCCCTAGGTTATACCTTTGCCTTGCGCATTCCATTCCATCTCCTTCAATGTCGATGCAACACATGCACCAACACGATCAACAATGATATGATCCACTTCATATCATCACATGATCATATTGGTTCATCGATCTTGACTCTACTTGCTCTTCACCGTTGCTATCGTCCATCGGCGCCAAGTCTTGCTCAAGCTTCACCGCCACGCGGTCCATCACTCCAAAGCCTTTGACTTGCCCTTCACGCTTGCAACCGGTCCATCAAGCCAAGTCTTGTCTTGATCTTCTCCACCTTGATCACATGACTCAATGTCATGTCTCATGTGCAATAAGCTCCTTCATCATCACATGTGTGAGCTTTGCAACATCTCCAAGCCATTTTCACCTTCATGGCATATGTTGCTCATACACATGTACCTGTGGACTAATCACCTGTGTATCTCACATAAACATAATTAGTCCACCTAGGTTGTCACTCAATTACCAAAACCAACAAGGACCTTTCATTCGCCGATGAGCACCTTTGTTGCGCCAATGCCCACGCCGGCCCTGAGCACCTCACGCTGCTCCTCTTCGCCCCCTCGCCGCTCTGAGGTCTTGAGCATCGCGGCCATGGGTGCCTACGCTGAGCCCGTACTCGCCTTCCTCTCCGACGACGGGGAGCCCGTGCTGCGGTCAGCAGGCCGTCCGCTAGCGCCTGCGCTGAGTCCGTGCTACGGATGTCCGATGGCGTCCCCCAATAGGCCGTATGACGGTCGCCTCCGTCGCGCCGTCTTCACTGTCTGGCTTGCAGCTACACTGGAAGGAGCTTGCGCACGACATTTGGACTGTGGAGGCTCGAGCGGTGCTCGCGTGGGATCTGGCGGAGTGGCTTGCAGATCCAGTGGGAGCTCCGGTGGAATGGTGGCTAACAAGAATTCACTTGGCGGTCTCCGTCGCACTCGGGCAGTACTCGACCGCGTCGTAGGAGCTCCATGGTCGGCTTGCGCCGTCGCCCTCCTCGCGTCGTCACACACTCATGCACCAAGCACTGGGAGGTGATGGGAATGCCAACTAGGTGCTTGGCCAAGCTAGACCAGGGGCTTACAGGTGGCCTTCCGAAGCCAGACCCAGGGCGGACCCAGGATTCACCAAAGACTAGGGCCATTATATTAGAGATCATTGCTATTTGTGTTTGGCTATAAAAAATAGTGTTTTGTCCACGGTAATTAAGGGCTAAGACTAGGGCCATAGCCCTAGTGGCCCTAGTGCTAGGTCCGGCACTGGCGAGGCCCCAGCCCACCTACAACCAACCAAATAAGCATATCTTAGGCTCCAGGAAACCAGGTGAGGGATTAGGCACCTAACCAAACACAACATATATAAACGATAAACCATAATCTCTGCTGGTCCATCACTGCTGGAATTTAAAAAATGGTAATGATAGAGTTATCACTGAGAATTTGTAAGACAAAGGACATTTGTCAGCAACGCTGGAGATCCATCAGTGATAGGAAGCGAGAGTACTGTTGCTGGTACGACAGCACGAGAAGAATACGACCTAGGGCGCGTTTAGTTGCCCAAAGTTAGAGCCGCCGGAATCACTGTGCGGCACTGTAGTGCACTGTAGTATTTTGTTTGAATTTGGTAATAATTGTCCAATCGTTGACTAATTAGGCTCAAAACGTTCGTCTCGCAAAGTACAACCAAACTGTGCAATTAGTTTTTGATTTCGTCAATATTTAGTACTTCATGCATGTACCGTAAGTTTGATATGACCGAGAAATCTTTTTTTTGCATAGTGTCAAAGTTTGAATTTTGGGATAACTAAATAAGGCGCTAGCAACAGCAAGGCCAAGATGTGCAGCAAGAGAGACCCACCCTAGCACACGCTTTGCAGGCCCAGAGTGGCAGTAGTCTCTGCCATTATAAAATCCACCGGTTGTGAACTTCACACCGATCACGGCGTGTTTAGTTCCAGAAGTTGGAATTTGGGGCTACTGTGATACGTTCGTTTTTATTTGGCAATTAGTGTTCAAACATGGACTAATTAGGCTTAAAACGTTCGTCTCGTAATTTCCCATCAAACTGTGCAATTAGTTTTTTTTCGTTTATATTTAATGCTCCATGCACAGGCCGCAAACATTCGATGTGACAGATACTGTAGCACTTTTTGTAATTTTGAGGTGGAACTGAACACGAGATCAATGACCCCCACAGTTAAGACCTATCCTAAATGCAACAAAAAAAAATTTGTACGCAGAAATAATATATTTTTGAAAAGAACGCACCAGTTTCATTATGTCCTCTCCATCCTCTTACTGTGGCGCGTTTGGTATGGCTCGGTACTGTTCATTAGAGCTGATTTTCTCTCCCCGTCCTCCTCTCGGATAGCAGGGAGGAGACGGAGAAGCCAAATTTTTTTGCTACCGCAGCTCCTTTGTGTCAGAGAGAGAGGAGAGTGAAAACGGATTCCATAAACACTAGATGAGAGAGAGAGAGAGAGAGAGAAAACGGATTCCTCTCAGATAGTTGGAACGAAGTAATGGATCGTGGGTAATCTTTTTCACCAGTAATATATATACTGTAGTACTTTATTTCCCATCAATTGCTGCTGGGGGCATCTTGTCGCCGCAAATGAACGGCGGCTACAGCTAGCAAAACCTTGCAAATGCATGTGAACAACAACAAAAGGTTGGCGAGCCGTGTGCACTGTTTGTCAATTGTAATCGACGATCGACGCGACGGTGCTCTCTACTTTCTCCTCTTCGTCGCAGAAGTAAAAAGTGTGTACATGTATATAGATGTATAATATCGGTCGTAGTTTACGGCTGCTAACTTTATTCTATATATATGACGTATAACGGCTGGCGTCACGGGCCACACGACCACACAGCCAAATAACGCCGCCGGCCGGCGCATCATTTACACAGTGCATATATCCGAGCTTGTTCATCGTACTATCAGAATCCGGAAAACCATGGGCAAGAAACACGGTTCCATGCATGATTCCATCTGTAACACATCAATCGAATCGTGCCGAAAGAGAATGGGAAACCGGAAATAGAAATTGATGTCGTCGTCTATTTGTGGTTGCTGCCAGTTGCATAGCCAAGCAGATATCTTAACCTAGGTTAACGAAATTGGATGACTCAATCAGAGCTTTTAGCGTATAGTATGTCAAGAAACTTTTCAGTACATGAAGAAAACAGACTCTGTGTGACGGCCCTCCAATTAACTATACTAAATGAAGATGTAATATATTGATCATACTCGATTTAACATAACTAATCCGGCCATCTCCAAAATCACACCATCCATGCTATCCATCATCCCGCGCAGAATTATACAGGATCAATTGAACTACATAAGGAGATAAAATAGTTCACACAAAGTTCTTACTTAAGAAACTTGCATATTGCGCAATAGTTTTTACAGTACATCCCATGGTTCATGCCAACACCAGAGCTATATCCATCTGGTGAGAAACCACTTCATTACCACTCGGAAGAGGGCTCGGGAGCATAGAAGTACCTGTAGAACGGGAGAGTACATGTAAGACGAAAAAAAATTAAAACCATCATCTAAACTGCTCAAGGTGTAAAAACAAACAATTTTAGAAGTTGACTGATGACCCACATCAAATTTATAAGAGGGAGGGGGGGGTTATGAATTAGTGACCATTTGGGGAGCTGCTCCACCTGCTCCTGGAGCTGCTTCACCATCTTGCTATCCAAACGACTCCTGCTCTGCACGGCTCTACTAGTGAATTCACGGAAATCACGCTCTCATATGGGATGGGCGACTGGTGGAGTTGAAAATTTTAGCTTCCACCAGCTCCGTGGCGAGGTGCGCATGGGATTGTCATGGATGCCCCTCACCTTCTTCTTTCTTTCCGTGGCTACAGAAGAACCAATCAAGCACCTGGAGCATTTGTGGTGGAGGCCTAGAGGAGGTTGGGGAAGAGGAGGCGTGGGAGAGCAAATAAGGTGGAGAGAGAAGAGGGAGCAAGGAAAAAAGGGTATTATAGACATTTCACCCTTCTCGACAACTAGAAGTTGTTTTACCGAATTTTTTTCCAACCAGTGAAGCTAAAGCTAGAAGAAAAATGTTTCATCAAAGATATCACAATTAAAGCTGTTTTAGCTGAAGTTGAGCTCTACCAAATGAGCCATTAGTGGAGGCGGTCAAAAAACGGTATGCCTATCGCCCGGACGTCCGACGCCAGGACACATTCGGACGCACCTTAGAAAACAACACCCACGTACAGAAAACAACCCCAGCATGCGTGTGCGTGTCCCCATCCGTGGCCTATCTCCTCCACACCCGCATCTCGCCACCGCGCTGCCATCTCAGGCACGCTCCCTCTGCAAGCCCCCCGTCGAGCCCGTTTCACGCTGCACGCGAGGCCCGTGCCGCCCGAGCGACAAGAAGGGAAGGGCGTGCGATACCTCTAATTCGGAAGGACCCGGACACGACGCCGTATGGATGCCCTGTCGGCTCCGGGAAAGACGATGCGCCAGAAGGTGGGGAGGAGAGATGCAACACCCGATCTACTTTTGAATCATCCAAATACAACGGTTGCAACATACTTCCGAAGGCAGTTGAAATACTTGAAACATACTTGCGAAACACTTGAAAAAACCACCTGAAACACACTTGAAAACCATTGCAACCGTACACAACATCCAAATAAAACACATGCAACGTATGTGTGAAACATATGCACCATCCAGATAAACACAATTGCACATGCGTCCGAAAAAACACAGATGAAACATACATCTAAAACATCTGAAACACTCAAAACATACTCTTGCAACATGGCTCTGAAACAATTACAACATATGCAACATGTGCAATATCCCCGATCTACTTTTGCAACATTCATATGAAACAAATCCAACATACATCTGAAACGCTTGAAACACTTGAAACATATATATGCAACATATGGGGGGAGAGAGAGAGAGCCTGGCGCAGGGAGCGCCATGGCTGCCGTGGTGGGGGAAGCATGGTCACCGAGGTGAGAGAGGGCGCCGCCGGGGGTGGGGAGGGCGTCGTGCCTGGGTGGGGGAGAGCCGCCGACTCCCTGCAACACCGCCGTGCCACCTCCAAAGGATCTCAGTCGTGCTCCATGGATCTCGCCGTTGTGGGGGGAGAGGTCCACCGGATCTACGGGCGTTGGGGGCTCTCCGTGGGCGAGGATGCTGGGGTAGGGCAAGGGGCGTCGCTGGGGTGGGGGAAGGAGTTGCCGGGGTGGGTGAGGGCGCTGCGCCGGCCAGGGAGGCAGCGATGGCCACGCATCGGGGTAGGGGAGGGGGCGCGCCGGGGTGGGTGAGGGCGCCGCTGCCGGCCATGGAGGGAGCGGGCGGCGCACACAATGGAGGTAGCGAGAGGCGAGAAAGCCAACGGATGAGTGTGTGAAGGATAAGCGCACTGGAGGTTTTTTCTTTAATTGAGAGCGGTTGAGTGGAGGAGCTGCGTCCGACGGGTCAGACGTCTAGTAAGTAGCATTATCGATACGCTAAGGGCAAGGTGTTACTCGTTTAGCAGTTTAGCACATTTCCAAGGAAGACGGGCACTGACATAGTGTGTGTGCCTACCGAGTGAGTGTCAACTGGGATGGACATTTCTTTTTTAATCATGAAACGATATGGACCGATATATATCTCCAAAATGCATAATACATCCAAAGCTTTTACACAAGGGTTAATTGGATCTGTGCTATTATAACTTTGTCGTTTTTGAAGCACACCATTACTATTCAAGAAACTATGCCAATGTCACTATAATTGTTTCCTATTTTAAAATACGCCATTATGTACACCTGAAGACGTATTGGGCCCACTTTCAGCATCCTAAAGCTAACGTACTTTCGTATGGACACTTTTGCCCCTGCTAATGTCCCTCTGTCCTACTCAATGACGTATCGGGCCCACGTGTCATCCCTCTCCCATCCACTTTCTACCTCGTTTCAGGCCGCACCCTCGCTGCTTTGCGCCGCGAGCCACTGCGTCCTTGCTGGCCAGCGTGCCTCTAGCCTCCGCCACTCCCTTGCCACAGCTGAGCCGTCGCCGTCCCTAGTAGCGGCGCCGCGCAGCCTTGGACTTGAAAAGAAGAAAGAGAAAAACAAAAGGCTCAAGGTAAAGGTATCAATGGTAGGAGCCATTTTGTTTTGGTGATCGAGACACTTAGTGAGTGTGATCACATTTATGATCGATAGCCGTACTATTAAGAGGGGTGAAACTCGTATCTAAATGCGGTTATCAAAGTGCCACTACATGCTCTAACTCATTGCATATGCATTTAGGATCTAGTGGAGTGCTAACACCCTTGAAAATGTTTGTGAAAATATGCTAACACATGTGCACAAGGTGATACACTTGGTGGTTGGCACATTTGAGTAAGGGTGAAGAAGATAGAGTTGAAAAGGGGTTAGTCACGCTGGTCACGCAGTGACCGGACGCTGGGGGTCCTACGTCCGGCCAATGGAAGCAGCGAAGACGCTGGCGTCGGTCTTCGACCAGACGCTAGGTCACTGAGTGACTAGACGCTGATGGGGTGCGTCCGGTCCTGCTGACGGGACAACACACAGTGAGGAGGGTGACTGACCGGACAATGGGTGAGTCCGGTCAAGGGTGACCGGACGCGTCCGATCATGAAAAATCGTCACTAGATGCTTACTGGAAACGACCGGACGCTGAGGTCCTGCGTCCGGTCACTTCAAAGCAGCGCGTCCGGTCACAACTTAAAAGTACTGATGACCGTTGAGATCGGGCGATCAACGTTTGAAGCAGGGGCCACGTGGCGTGCATCGCACGACCGGACGCTGAGGTCCAGCGTCCGGTCAATCTGACCGGCGCGTCCGGTCGCCTCGTGTTCAGTTCAGTGAGGAGCCCAACGGCTCTATTCGTGGGGGCTCTCTATTTAAGCCCCATGGCCGGCTCAAGCTCACTCTCTTGGCCATTTGCATTGACATAGCAACCTTGTGAGCTTAGCCAAAGCCCTCCCACTCATCTCCATCATAGATTCAATATCTTTGTGAGATTGGAGAGAGAATCCAAGTGCATTGCTTGAGTGTTTGCATCTAGAGGCATTTGATGTTCGTGTTTCGCTGTGGGATTCTCTTGTTACTCTTGGTGATTGCCGCCACCTAGACGGCTTGGAGTAGTGAGGATCGTCGAGCGGAGGTTGGTGATTGTCTTCGACTCCGATCGTGGTGATTGTGAGGGGTTCTTGACCTTTCCCCGGCAAAGAGCCAAAAGGTACTCTAGTGAATTGCTCGTGGCTTATGTGATCCTCATCTTGTGTTGGTTGTGCGGAACCCTATTGAGGGTTTGGTGTGTGATGCTAATTAGTGTGTGAACCTCCAAGTGAGTGAATCGCCACAACGAGGACTAGCTTGCCGGCAAGCAAGCGAACCTCGGTAAAAAATCATTGTGTCATCATTTGATTCTGAGGTGATTGGTCTTCATTGGTATTCATTCTTGTGATTGATTGGCTCCTTCCTCGACACGACGGTATAACAATCTTGCTTGCTCTCTTTACATTACCGCAAACTAGTTGTCAAGCTCTTTAGTGTAGCTAGTTGTGAGAGCTTGTTAGTTTGGTTAGTGTGGCTCTTTATTTAGCGTTTGAGAGTGCACTAACTTAGTGTAGTGACATAGCTATTGTGTGGATAGAAACTATATAAACTAGAATTGTGGTAGGTGGCTTACAAGTTTAGTAGGCTAGCGCAACATTTGCTTCGCCTCACAATTGTCTAACCGGTTTGCCAAGTGTTGTTGTAGAAATTTTTAATAGGCTGTTCACCCCCTCTAGCCAATAGGACCTTTCACCGTCCATGGTGCACCTAGCACCTAGCATTATGTTACAACGGGCCGCGAGCTTGTCCCTGAGTCCATCCACCTCGGCCTGCTTGGGCTAGAGCTAGCGCTGGAGGTCATCGAACGCAACCTCGTACGGCGCCACTGCCTCGTGGAGGGGCGGCGCGGAGGGGTTCGGGCACGGACAGGTTCGACGACAACTGCTGCGTCCGCGGCGCGAATATTGTCCGTGGCAGTCCACTCCGTGTACGCGGTCGCCGCGGCGGCCACCACCTCGGGGCCCGCGCGTCGCAGCGGAGCGCCACTGCGTACAAGGAAGGCCGAGGCGCCGGGTTGCCGCGCACGAGGAACGCCGCAGCCGATGCCGGGTTGCCGGACACCGCCGCACTGCGGAAGCAGGCCAGCAACGCCGCCATCCCCCCCCAAGACGACTCCCTGCCCCAAGAGGCTCGGCCCGGGGGCGCGGCGCGGGGGTGGGGGGCGGCCTGGGGCGGCGGCGCTCTGCCTTTCCTGCGAGCGAGAGAACGAGAGGGGGAGAGATGAGAGGGCAGGGGTCAATAAGCTCAGGGGCAAAATGGTCAGTTTATGCTAAAATTTTGGGTAAAAAATATTAAAAGTGGACTTAAATCTCAAAATGGCATTATAACGTGTTGGACCCATTTCATAAGGGCATTTCAGCGAAGCCCGTAAACTTGATGACATTTGGGCGAAGCCCACCTGCCATGAGGGCAAATTTTCAATTTTCTCAGCATATGCAGTGCGTTAAGATCCACTTGTACTCAGATGAGATCCGTAACCAAGCTGAAGGACCTAGAAATAACGTTTTGATAGTACATAGACCTTTATAACATCTCCTACCAAGTTCAAGGAGCGCTCGTGAATTTTTCTCTTGGGCCGCTTAATCGAACCGATCGATCACAGAGGAGCCCTTTTTATACCACTCACAAATGCAAGGTAAGTTCTCAGGTTTTATACCACTCACAAATGCAGGATCTAGAAAAGCTTTCTTTAATAGTGATTCTAAATTGAACAACACATCACACTATCACATGGACACACACACACACACACACTATATATATATATATATATATATATATATATATATATATATATATGAGCCTAAGAATACTAATTTGCATGAGCGAGAGACTCAGAGGATTTGATTCATGTCATTTTTTTTTTTTTGTCTTGGATGGTGAAAAGCAGCCCAGTATCAGATATCCCACATGCCCTTCTTCACCTTGTTGTGGTCAGGCATCTTTTGCTTTGGGGAAGAACTCAGCTGGCCCTGTTCTGCAGCACTACTTCAGCGGTACTTTTCAGCGAACGAACAGTGTTTTTCTCTCGCAACATTTCAACATAAGCATCAGTATAAGCAAAATTTCAACGAAACGAACAGGGTCGAAAACGATGGGAGATGCCTGAAAACACTTCTTAAACTGCAGAGGAAAAATGCTGGGAGCCTTTGGTGCAAACAAGCAGCACTCATGAGGTCCTCCTTATAGAGATTCCACAAGAGGTTGGTCAATTGGGATGCCTAAGGGGCTATTATATATAAGGGTTTAGGAAAAGAAATGGAAAAACCGCAAAACGGTTCAGTGAAGGAGTCCATTGAAGACATGTGAATGATATTGTCACTGAAGAACGAGTCCTATAAGTGTCTGAATAAGTGAATATTTATGAGTAGTTGATGTTGCATGGCCTCTTCAGGGATGAACAAGTTAGCCCCAAATGTATGTACAATATTGTACTGTACCGCCACAAATTAAAGACCAAGGAAACCTGGCATGCACGTACGAGGAAAAGTGCATGAAGAAACACACAAGGGTACGGTTCACTACGCTTGTACACCAAGTCATGCTTGAAAACTGTGCTGCCATGGAATGTTCACTGAAAGATGCGTCTCCATATACGGACTCTTGAAGTTAAAAAGTGAGTTAGGCCCTGTTTAGATCCCACCTAAAATCCAAAAATTTTCAAGATTCCTCCGTCACATCAAATCTTACGGTACATGCATGTAGCATTAAATGTAGGTAAAAAGAATAACTAATTGCACAGTTTAACCGTAATTGGCGAGACGAATCTTTTAAACCTAAATAGTTCATAATTGGATAATTTTTACCAAATACAAACGAAATTGCTACAGTAACCAAAAGCCAAAAAAAATTCGCATCTAAATGGGGCCTTACTTGATGTGCAACGCTTACTGCTTACACTCACTGGACCAGTCTTTACAAGTCTAGTTTGTGAAAACTCCTGCATGTTCTGCAACGCCGAATATGCAGACTTGACCAGTGACCAGAGAGTGTGTTGAGAGTGCTAGCGTGACCGATGAGTGACGACTGCTGTGGGTTTGGAGTCGTGCAGGTATCTGATGCCTTCACTGGTCGGCATGCATGCAACACGACATGACCGCATCGTATCTGTTACGCGGAAACGGGGACTCGGCTGTTCGACGAAAAATATGCTCCGTTTGAGCCTATGTATAGACCGTTTACCTGGCCAGCTTGGAATGGTTCAAGTGCTGCTACTTGTTGCCTACTTGTTCGACCAAAGAGATGCTAATAAGCAATAGTCTGTTGGGCGTGTCGCGTACGTTTCGACGACGTCCACCGGGAACATCTTACGCGCTCTTGTTCGTGCTTGTACGCGTCGCGTACATGCATGCACCATGTAGTCCATAGGAGCTAGTATCGTTTAGCTTCCTCAGCAAGTCATCAGCAGGAAAAAAAACAAAAAACAGAGCACTCATTCACGTGTCTCATGCATGCATCATCTAATGTGTTTGTGAGTTCCAGTGATGTGATCCGTTGTTGGTTGATGAGATGGAATATCTTCAGATCAATGGTTGCGCTCCAAATGCATCGAAGAAATAGAGAAGTATGGCATGGTACATCTCATGAATACTCCTGAAAGCTTCAGAGAACAACCTGCCTCCCGGGTTATCTTGCCATCTTCACAGAATTTGCCACCCGGGTTATCTTGCCATCTTCAGAGAATTTGCGTGGAGGAAGAAAAGCAAATCTTCAGATTTCAGAGAAATTGAGAGGAATAAAGCCATCGATCGTGGAGTTCACTTTAGAAGCCGTAATATAGGAGTGTTTACACATATAAGAGCTAGCACAAGTTCTGAACCTGTAGTTGTAGACCTGCAGAGTGCAGACTGCAGTAGGTATAGTTTCGAGCAAATCAACACACATGACAGATTCACAGAGGAGTGTTTAACCTTTTGGCTGATATTATCAGATTCAGATAGATCTCATATTCTCATGAGTCATGTATATGTATGGCTTGAGGCCTTCTTCTTAGAACTGGCAAATGATAGACATAGAGATTTTATTACAGGATCTGCTTTACATGACACTTACACAGTTACACTCCCTTTCCGCAGAGAATTGCACCACCCATACAAAACACTTAACAAGACCAGGCATAAATCGAATAATAAAACAATGAAGTACAAGGACTCACTACTACATATTTCATGAACCATGCATGCATCTCCTAACGGCGTATACGAAGAATAATTTGGCTACCTTAGATCCTGAACCTCTCATGTGTTTTAACTCTGCATCAATCACTTTGTCTTGGGAGATGAGCAACCGCAGAGGTAGTCCCAAATGCTCTTCTTCACGCCATTACGCTTTGCCATCGTCCTTCACCCAAGAGCTCGCTTAGCTCAACAAGTCCAAATGCTTCAAGAAGATGACCCTGAAATTATATATATTAGCTACCTCAGACAACTTAATAAATTGCCCACGGTGCAAATGACAAACGACCTATATATGCCATTACATATAGTTGGTGATAGAACTAACACAAGTGAGATCTGCAATCAGCGTAGAAGCATTAAAGCATTACATACATATGCCTAGAGCATCTGCATGCATCTCTAGAGAAAGATTACCTGAAATAGAATGTCCTCTGAAACTGAGCAATGAGCAATGCAGGGGTGGTGCCTTTGCTGCAAGCCTGCTGCTCCTTTTATAGGCATACCACATGTAGTAAGTTCGCTGAAGAGTATCTCCGGCCCTTTACCTTGTCTTATTTACGCGATTTTACTTGGAAAAGCTCGCGATAATAGGCACATGAATTTTCAGTGAAGAACGAGTCCAGCTTCCTGGACTTGAACAGGAAATGTGCGGTCCTCTCGGAGAAAGTTCAGTGGCAGTAGTTGCTCGCCATCAGCTTAACTGAATTTGAAATTTTGAATGCGTATATACAGCGAGTCTTAGACGTCCAAGTATGTTTAGTGCTGCACGTTTGAAACTCTGAGTAGCGTTGTGAACTGAATGCGACAGCTTAATTAGTATCGTTTATAGTTTAAAAAATGTACAGTGGGCTTCAGTCAATGCTTCATTTCGAGATCCTTGCTGCGTGCATACGCGTAAAAAAAACGGGGTCGCGACTCGCGCGCGTAACGTATAGCTGGTGTGTTGCTTCTGTTGTGACGGAAACGGAAAGCGCCGTCCAGTGGATTGAAAGGTTCAGCTCAGGACTTACTCGGCAGTTGAAGGGAAAACGTCCAACCACGAAGGTGCAGCTGTTTAGAGCGTTTTGCAGTCAGTCAGAGACGACCAACCAAACTTGGCCCGCACGTATGTAGCCATGTACTCCGTACGCAGTACACGGTGAAGAGAATACACAAGATTGAACGTAGACCAGGACATATGGTTAAACGTACATTGTACCGTACTTACTTACGCTTCTCACTGAAAACGTCCAGCTAGGGGCCGGGCGGGCTGCCGGCTGCGCCATGAGTTCCTGCCTTCGTGGACGTGCTTGAGGAGGGACGGATTTTGAGGTGTGGAGGCGTCGTCGCGTCGACGAATTTTGGGCCTGTTCCCTCTCTGGCCGAGGGCCGAGGCCCGAGCGTGACAAACTGCAGGTTCGCCGTTCGCGACGGTGAGTGGAGGTGGACGAGGCCGCGGGCAGAGAACGGGTTGGGCGCGCGGCGGTCCGGTCGAGCGCCGAGGCATGCAGTACTGACGCCCGTCAGTTCCAGAAACCATGGGCCATGGCACATGCACGCATGATGAGGCCAAGCACCTCGTCGGGCACCACACGGCGGTCGGCCGCCGGCGTCTGGAATTGAACCGGCCATGGTAGGACGGAAAGGGAGAACTGCCCGGGTATGGCTCAAAAATCGTGGATTTCGCAAGGTTTTCCCGACGATTTCGCGAGTTTGCACTGTGTGCAGCCCCGCAGCGCGAGCGAGAGTGCAAGTAGAGACTACACGGCGCGGGAGCAGGGAGCCTTTTTGTTTACAATTTTTACAACTTCGATGTCCTAGGGTTGCGTTGAATTTGAAGTAGCGCATGATTCATTTCAAAAAAAAAAAACTTGGACGTTAATAGAAAATTAATTAACAAAAACTCGACTCGTTGGGGGTAAGACAGCCCTGGGCATTGTGTTTAAAAAAGACTTTCTCACGCAGGTCGAGAAAATTTCTAAATCTCTGCCCCACCCATACACATCGGTACCGTAGCTCCCGTGAGACTGGACCTGTGCTTTGGCGTGAGGCAGACGAGGAGATTTTTTTTTCAACGCGTACATAAACCGCGCCTCCTCAGGCCAACAAATCCGTCCAACTGATCTAGCGTTCGCTTGCAACATAAAATTAATTAAAGTTGCACACCTGCAAGATTACAAATCAAATGGAGTACAGTACGTAGTACACTCGATCACTAGCAAGCCTCTGCTATCCTATCCTATCGGCTATGCCAGCTTTATTGCATATCCTATTGTCCTGCACTCTATGTAATATATGTTCAGCATGTTCGTTTATTAGTTTCGACCAGGCTTATGAGTCCAGAAACTAACCAGCGAACAGGCCGGCTAAACAATAGTACGATACACCATGAATAGTAGCTAGTATCACACGAACACATCTGTATGTATATGAACCTAACTAAATACTGTAACTTCACTGTGGAAGAGAGAAGCCGCCTGAAGAAGCATCAGAGACGACTAATTAAGAGTGGATCCACCTCAATCATCCGTCTTGGACGAAGAAAAGCAGCTGCAGAGCATAGCCAGCATGCTCTTCTTCACGCCGTTGTGGTCGTTCTGCATCTTCCTTCCCTTGGGCTTGGGCAAGCAACTGGTGGAAACAATGGAAGACGAAACCTGAAGCTAGAGAAGTGCTCTTGGAGCCTTGAGCTGATGAGCAAGCTGCAAGCCAAAGCTGAGTGTGCAAACCAGCAGCACCCCTGAAGCCCTATATATAGCGTGTGCCAACTGCCAATGAGGTTACAAGCTTAGCCCTGCAGCTGCAGGGTCGTCTTTGCCTCTTGGCGATGTGGGAGTCTGGGAGACTTGGCCAGTGACGAGGAAGGAAAAGAGATGAGAAAACGCAAGAAAGAATCTTTGGGGTCCTTCTGCAGCTGTTTAGAGCGTTTTGCAGTCAGTCAGAGACGACCAACCAAACTTGGCCCGCACGTATGTAGCCATGTACTCCGTACGCAGTACACGGTGAAGAGAATACACAAGATTGAACGTAGACCAGGACATATGGTTAAACGTACATTGTACCGTACTTTCTTACGCTTCTCACTGATAGAGAACGTTCAATTCAAAAGTGGTATGGTTAAAAAAAAACATAGTATTCTGAACGGCTTCTGGTAGCATGACTCGCGGACAGCAAGTGCAGAAGTGATGAGTGAGTGTGTGACTTGACCTACCTGGGTCAGCTCTGATGCCTTCTGGTCGTCATGCACGGAGCACGGCCACATACATTACGCGTTAACGGAGACTTTTTCCGCGGTCTGATGCCTGACGGGGTAATAAAGTTCCCTTGGCTCTTGGCTGAAGCATAATACTACTGACCCGTTAACTTGGTTTATTTTAAGACTGTTGCCTTTTTTTGCCGTGTTTGGAACGGTTCAGCACTTCAGCTGCTCCTTTTCTTTTTCTTTTTCCTTTTTTATTTTTTATAATGAACCATATTTTGACATTGCAGATTTTGCTGCAATTTACTATGAGTTTAAGTTAGAAAATGTGACTTAGAATAGAGGCATAGAGCTAAATTAAAAAAAAACATTTTAGAAATGAGGGAGCAGTATTTATGTTCTGTTTTGATGCCCAAGGTCCACTTGTGCCGGTGTGTGTCCATGAAGAGATACCTATGCAACAAGCACAGAGTTTGAAAGTATCGTGTACCTTGTTCCGGAAGAAGAAGAAAAGAAGAAAGAAAGGAATAAGCAGAGTATTCAGTTATTCTCTCTTGTTTTTCAGGTACAAACAGTTGTGTAGTAGCTAAGCTTCCAGTGAACTACTGGTTTGATTGGGTGATTGATAAAAGAAAACACCTTTTTATGGGCCTGCAGTTGCTCTCCCAATGCATAGAACATGGCATGACAAATCTCAGAATAGTCCTGTCAACTTCGGAGGCCCTGCTTTCAGTTCACTTGAAACCAGTTCTTCTTAGGGGAGGCTTGCTTCTTCCTTTTTAGAAAACAGAAAAGTTCTGGCTCCTACGACTGCACATAGTCTGGTTCTTATAATGTTTTTTCACCGTTGATTAAAAAAACAAAAGAGCACACGGAAGAAAAAAAAATTATGAGCAAAGCCTGTTGTTACTTCTCCCTTTAGGCCACGTTCACTTCGCTGAAAAAACAAGCCAAAACACTGTTCCGGCTGATTTGTCGCAAGAGAAAAACACGGTTCCGACTGAAAAAACAAGTTAAAAAGTACGGATCATAAGACACGCGAACATGGCCTTATTCTTAACGAAAATGTCAAGAACGGTAACCTCAAAAGTTATGTTCCCCAATCATTCATCTATCGTCTTCCTCCTTCCTCCTCCCTTCTCTCTCCTCTCTCCTCTCTCCTTCCTTTCTTCTCCCCCCATCTTCTTCTCCTTTCTTCCACAAAAATGGAGTGGGCTCCATTATACGAGAAGCGATACAGAAGCTACTATACAGAGAAAGGACTGTACACAATATATCATAGTATTTTATTTTATTTTATGTCTATATCATTATTATGTGATTATCGAAATCATTTTTATATAGGAGTGTTTGTGTGTATTGAAACATGAATTTGACCTAGCTGGGTAAAATATTTTGCTCTAGCTTCACCCGTGACGGGGTGAGAAAATCAATTTGGTAGAATCAATACAATCTAAAATTAAAACGATCTTGCACACAAGAGAAGGAACATTACGGTTCATAAAGCGTTGGAGCAGAGCAAATGGATTCGACACATCTCGCCGGTAACAACACAACAAGAGAGTCGAATATGTAACTTTATGGGAGGCGGTCCAGTGAATCCAGCTTGATAACTCTACGGAAGATGATATAAGTTGGTGGTGGACAGCTGATGGAGAATATACATCAAAAAGCACCTACCAAAGATGGAGAATATACATCAAAAAGCGCCTACCAAATACAGTTTGTAGGAACATTCAGCAAAATCAGGATTACGCCAATTTGGAAAGCAAAATCAGAACCCAGATGTTGTTTCTTTGCCTAGATTTTACTACAGAAAAAGATCCTCACAGTCAATAATTTAAACAAATGTAACTGGCAAAATGACCCCATCTGCAAATTATGTGGAACTGATTCGGAAACTCCGACGCACATTTGTAAAGACTGCACTTGCACAAAGGATGTGTGGGAGTTGATCAAAGCAATGGCTAGGGTTGTCAACATTAAACCAAATCAACATGCCGGGGTCGCTTCATAAATATTGGCGGAAATGTCGGGCGAAGATAGAAAGAAATCAGAGACGGTCTTTTGATGGAATCATGATCTACTTCTGGTGGAACATTTGGAAGGAGTGAATAGAAGGATTTTTCAACAGAAGAATTTACAACCTAGACAAGTGGCAATGTTATGCAAGGATGACTTACAACGTCTTTTATCACCAACTCATGGTATGGAACGAACACAGAGAAGTTTTGTTCCAGGACTGTATCTGGAGCACATCGTTTTTCGAGAAAACCTGAAACACCAAACACAAGATTGCTTATCTCTGTTTTTCTCTCTCTCTCTATACCAGACATGGATTTGAGCTCATTTTAGGAGCAAAAACAGGGGAAAGCCCAAACAGAGGAGCATGGTGTTTTACATTGATGCCCAAGACACAAGTAGAACATACAAGACCAGAAACAAATTGAATCAAACAACTGAGACGATCAACTCGTTACATCTTTCGTGACGCACACAACAAATACATATAAAACGACCAGACACGAACAAACAAATTAGCACACTGGCTTATTATATCTGCCATTAAACAGCTTCCGACAACCTAATAATTTGGGAAGCTCAGAACATGGAACGGTGGTGCATTCAGTCCGTCGTCTGGGGTGAGGAGCAGCCGCAGAGCAGCTGCCAGATGCTCTTCTTCACCTTGTTACGCTTACCGTCTCCCATCCTTCAATTCCTCCAAAGGCTGCCGGGGGCCAACACAAGCTGAGAATCTGAGATGCTCCAAGAAGATGTTCCTGAAAACAGAAAACAGAAAACAGAACGCCTGACATGAAGTGCGGAAGTGCAAAGCTGGAGCCAAACTAATAAAATGTGTAAAAACTACTCATAGCTCTCTTCCAATACTGCAACTAAACCTGTAAATAGCACAGGGCATGTAACTGCATCTCCAGGAAAAGAAGATACCTGAGATTCTGAGAAGCAGCACCTCTGAAACTGAACTCAGCAAGGCAGGCTTGGCTCCTTTGGTGCAAAGCATGCTTGCTCCTTTTTTATAGGTGTTAAGCATGTAGCAAGTGCGCCTTAGGAGTATCCGCTGACACTCGGTTTCGTATTGTACGAGATTTTACTAGGAAAAGTTCGCGAGAATCCACATGAACATTCAGTGAAGAAGTAGTCCAGCTTCCATGCAGGACGTCTTGAAATTTGTGGTCCCCGGGTTGCAATCGCAGAACCTTGGAGTCCAAGGAAGTTGATTGAATCACTACATGCTTCAGTCCCGTTGTGTAAAATCAGAGGTAGTGCGTACAAAATATGCAGTGGACTTTTGAGTATAGAATGTGTCGGAGACTTCTGTGCTTGTGCGTGCCGCGTTAAACAAACGTACGCAGCGTACCGCGGGGGCTGCTTACGTGGCGACGAAAAGCTGGTCCTGTTGATGGTCGAATTGTCGAAATATTCTCCTTCTACAATCCCCAATTCCCCATGGACGACGTCAAAGGCCGAGCCCATGTTTAGCAGAACCATTGTAGCCCGCGGTCTGAATGTTTTCCTGTCGGCCCAACAACAGAGGCCCATGTACGTCTCCATGTCTCGAGAGCCCAGCGGCAGAGCACAGAACGCGTTCGTTCGGTCCGGGCGTTTCCGTAGCTCCATACTTACCTGGACGGGGTCGACGGGCGATCACGAAGGCCCGTGGCCTGAGTCAGCGGCCCGCATTTCACTTGGTGGGTGCGCTGGCTTACCATCTCCTCGAGTGGGAGAGTGGTAGTCATGATTTGTGGTAGAAGGGGTACTCCCTCGGGAATAAGGCTTTGGCCCTATCTGTGTTGGTGGCCTGCGCGGGGTTTCCTACTGGATCCTTGCTGCTCTCCGCTTTCCCATTGCGATCCATATTTGGGTTTCCGCGGCCCGCTTCCGTAAGTGACCTGCTGCACATCAGTCTACGTGCCAGTTTGTTGTGGTACCATCATTTTTTCATTTTTGCTTCTGCTGCTCATCAGTCTCGTGCAAAGTTTGTGTTACCATTGTTTTTTCTTCTCCAATTTTTTTATCTGTTTGACGCAATCATCTCTTTTTTTCGAAATATTGTTTGACGCCAATCATCAGATATAAATAAAAGAGTAAAATACACCGGGGTCCATTAACTTTCGTTGTGGTGTCATCTAAGTCCATCAACTTTAAAACTGTATTTTTGAGTCCATGATTTTTAAAATGGTTCACCGCACGTCCATGCTAAATCCAACGTATATTTACAGAAAACCACCCTACCTTTCTGTGTCGAGCAAGCTCAGGTCCTAGCGCCGCAACGGCACCAACACCAAATGTACGCTGGCGTGCGTGTGCGTGTGCGTGCGTGTGCGTGGTGCGTGGGCACGCTCTGGCGCGCGGTCGTGGACGACCGAGAGCTCCTCCTCCCGCACGCGCTCCGTCCGCGCTCGTTCCCGGGCTTCTTCGCCAACGTCGTCCGCGCCGCCACCAAACCGTGGAGGCCTCGCCCTCACCCCGGTTTCCTGCCCCCGCCGGCCTCCAACGACGTATGCGCACTGCGAGAAGCGCATCCTGGTGGTGCTCCACTGCTCGGAGGGCACGTACGACATGGTCAAGCTCCCGGCCGACGAGGCAGAACTCCACGTCTCGTCGGGCCTCCCCGTGGACTCCATCTTCGCGAGCACCGACGACGGGGTGCTGCTGCGGTACGCGAGCGTCGACGCGTTCCGCGTGAAGGTGTGGGCGCTGCAAGAATCGGCGGATGGAGGTGGACAGCTGGAGTGGACGCTGACGCACGACAAGGACCTCGCCGTGCACGCGCGCATGCTGGACCTGCTTCATCACGCGCCGTCCAACTGCGTTCCGCTCGCCACTGGAGAAGGGAGAGGTGGAGGCCGAGGCAAGAGCGTCTGGTTCTCCGACGAGGACGCCGAGGAAGTTGGCAGTGGTGACGTGGGCGACGGGTGCTCCGCCTCCGGGCGGTGGATGAGGTGCTCGACGTCGGGGCCGGCGCCCAGACTCAGTTCTCGATCCTGGGGTGTCACCCGAGCAAGGAGGTGATCTTCCTCGTCGCCGGCGCGTTCCACGTCGTGGCGTACCATCTCGGCGGCGGCAAGGTGCAGTACCTGGGTCGTGTTGTGTCGCTGGGCGATGGTGACCGTGTCGAGGCCGCGATCCCTTACCGCCCGTGCACTGTCGACGCCCTCTCCAGCTACACCTGGTGAGTCTTCTCTTCGCATGAGCGAAGTCATTTTCTTCCCCCCGATCACAGCAAAGACTGTTGACAAAAATGTGCTCAACGACTAGCAGCAAGATTTGAAACCAATTCAAACCGTGTGCAATGTTTATTTTGAACTTTTAGCCTTTCACATATACTGCAAAATCGAGCTTGTCCATAACTAGCAAATTGAACATCTGATATATATAGCTGGAAGTAGATCACACTGCAACATTTGTGCACTGCCGTTTTTGTATTAGAGAAGTTATCGATTCCTGTGTACCCAATTGTATGTTTCCTACTCGACCTAATCGAATTTCACCCTTGTTCATGTTCAGCCCTTTCCCATCCCTGGAGGCCGCCAACAACAAGAAGACTCGTCGATTGGACCGCAGCGGCTGCTAGCCTGCAAAGACTTCAGTTTCAGTTTCCAGTACTACTAGTTCTGTTAATTTGCTGTTACTTGGATTTGGGTGTGCTACTTTATGTAGCAGTAGCATGAGATTTTTGTTTGGTAGCATGAGATTTTTGTTTGCATTAAAATTAAGGGTAAAGTTCACTTTAGGACCTCCAACTATCGTAGAAGTATAGATTTTAACCTCTAACTTTAAAACCGGATAACATTGGCCCTCCAACTCTTGAAAAAGTTCACTTTAGGAGAGTTTCAAGCGGTTTTTTTGTGCTTGATCTTGAAACCTTTTAATTGTAAAATTGATATCTTTTTATTCGGAGCTCCAAATATAGCAAATAATATATCAATTTTGATCGTCTCGACGAGCTCTTTGCAATGGTATACTCCGTTTTGTTGTTTGAGATAATTTTATTTCATGAAAAATAAATATTTCTACAAAACAAGTTATGCAATTAAGCTGACGTATGCAAGTATTTTATATACTTTGTATATTTGTATATGTACAACACCAACGTAGTCAGTATATATAAAAACAGGAGTTGGACGGTCAATCGGACTGCCACGATCGCTTAGATATTTTTGAATTAACCTTCCCTAGCTGCGGTTAACTAGCGCCAACATATGACGATCAAGCGATATGTTTATTGCTCCTAGTGTAGTTTTTTTCTGTTTTTGTGGTGAAATTAAGTAGCTAGTGGTAGTAGTAGTATTATATTTATCTTGTAACAAACACGATTCGTGTACACTGTCCTTTTCCTTTCCTATGGCTACTATTGCAAAGACACAGGCCCGGGCGACCATTGGCCAACACACATGCGTATCATTTCTGGTCGGCATGGCATGAGTATGACCGCATGAAGTGGCGGTGGATAGCTAGATTGAATTGAGGGAGCGGTAGCGGCAATAGTGAGTGGCTTACTCGTGGTCTAGAATCTTGTGCGGCATCGGTAAGTTGAGCGCGCACCTGCGCGAAGGCCCGGCGAGGATCTCCGTGGCGTCGGCGTTCTTGTTGCGTGCGCTGGTCCCTAAATCGCACCGCCCCAGACGCGAGTGGCGGACGACAGCTTCGTGTCCGCTCCCATGCGCGCCCTTGTTGAATTATTGCGAAATATTTGCGACCCAAGGCGGACGAAGCGAAATATTTCTACAAAACAAGTTTTGAATTATTGCATTTCAAAAATAGTCAAACTTATATATTCTATGGTCAAATGAACCTAAAAGACAACATTTCGTGTTACATAATAATAAAAATATTATTTATCTAACAAATTCCACGAGCATTATTCTAACTTGTTTTGTAGAAATATTTATTTTTTCATGAAATAAAATTATCTCAAACAACAAAGCGGAGTACACCATTGCAAAAGAGCTCGCCGAGGCGATCAAAATTGATATATTATTTGCTACTCCCTCCGTCCCATTGAGTTTGTCGTTGGAAAACCGTGCCCCCCTCACAATCCCGCCGAGGGCGACAATCCGGGACGGAGGCGAAGCTCGAATAAAAGATATCAATTTTGCAAATTAAAAAGAAGTCGCGGCGTCATCACGCGTCGCCTGCTAAAGGATACATAAGAACTGAACCGGCGAGGTCCTAAAGTGAACAGAGTTGGAGGGTCAATGTTATCGGTTTTGAAGTTGGAGGTTGAAATCCATACTTCTGTGATAGTTGGAGGTCCTAAAGTGAACTTTACCCTAAAATTAATTGGACTACTAGTTTGCTTCATGATTTGTGCAGAGTTTTTTTTCTTTTGAAAATCCACCGGAGTACGTCTACCCGTTAATTTGTTGGCGACAATGAAAAATCGATAAATTGGTGAGAGAGAAAACCTATTAGAAAATGAAAAAAGAAAGCGACAGCTAAATATGGCGACGAACGGGGCCATATCGCTAATTCGCTATTATTAAATTAACAAAGATCGTGTATTTCGCTGGCTCCTGGCTGTGATGGCCAAACAAACGTTTCATCACCACGCAAGTCGTACGGTGTCGGCGCTCACCCCACGCCTCCAACTTCCCACCTGCGCGAGCCCGCAGCTCCGCTCCTTCTCTTCGCCCCGGCCACTCCCTCCCAGACGCGAGACGACAGCCTCCCTCCCATGCGCGCACGCTATCGTAGCCTCGGCCGCACGAGCTATGCAGCAGCATCTGCTTCTTCTCGCAAGGCGGCGAGTCGCGCGCTCCACGCGGCGGCGCCCGCTTCCGGTCACATGCAGAGTCAGCGCGGTAGCGCGCCGCTCGGGCTCGCTGCCCCCGCCGCGCAGCACATTGGGCGTATGCTGGCCGAGGGCCTCCGGCCGGGCGCGCTCGAGCTCGCCGCGGCGATCAGGTCGGCCTTGCTTAGGATACATAAGAACTGAACCGTGAATAGCAGAGGGATGGTGATCGATGTTGCAGTCGCAGGGCACCAATATGGACCAATTTCACTGCTGTTGGCGACAATGCAATCGATGTTAGGATCCGGTAGCAGGTAGCGTGGAATTATTGGCGACTTTCACCTCCCGAATGCTAGCTTTTGGCAGCCCAAGCAGACTACTACTCCAAGAACAGTTGAAAGCGCGCGACTTAATTTCTGAGCGGCAAAGCACGTGCCAGACACTCGTGGCAGCGCGCCTAGCGTAGCGGCCTAAGAAGCCGTGTTACCACTGCATGCTGCCTGCATTAAGTCATGAACAGCATCGTCCGTACGTTCTATCGGGGCTCTGTAGGCTGTGCTGTTTGTTGCACAATGATGAGGAGTAAATATGCATGCCTTCCCATGGTTTCATCAAGAGATGATCGTATTGCGGTTGGCATCAAGAGAGTATAAGCACAGCAGCGGGGGTGGGGGTGGGGGTGATGAACTGATGACGGACAAGAACTTCTGCTCACGAATGGGAAACAACCACAAATTTCAGCTTAACACCTCTGGTGATGAGGACCACAAGTAGAAGCACGAATGTCGGAATGTATATATGCATATGCTACGAACCAGCAGAACATCCACTGTTTTAGAATAATATTAAAAAAAATCCTTTAAAAAAAGAAATGCCACGTACTTACTAACAATATCTATAGCTGTGCTGGGTAGAGATAGCACATTGTTCTGCAGCTGCAGTAAAGTGCAGTGCGCCCGATCGATCGAGCCGAGCAGGCAACTAGCTAGCTTATGTGCGAACAAACTTTCGAACTCGACACTTGTTTCTGTTGCCGACTGCCCTACTCCAACCAACTTCTTTCTCCCAGATTCAACTGTTGTTGTCGCTAAACCTACAGCGCGAATTGAAAGGGCGATCCCACGGTCCACCACCCCACCCCTAAAGCCTGAACTCCGCCACTGTTGGTCACCATTGGCACGGGGCCCTGACGATGATTGGCGCGTCTTCGTCGTCCTCGGCACGGCACAGTGCCACTGGAGGACCATTCCGCTGCTGCTGTCGCCGTCTTAACAACGCGGGCGGGGGGCACAAGCGTACCCACCGTCTCTGGTTCCCTTTCCGGTGCGCATCTTTATGGTTCGCAATTCGCATGCAGCCGCCGCCACCACCAGCTCCATACGACCGTGCACGCCCGCGACTGCACTGCACGGGAGGAAACCTAACGCAGCAGCGAGCTGAACTGAGCTGAGCTGAGCTGCATGCGCGCCGCATTGAAACGAAACCGGAGGCGCAGGCGGTGTACCACGAACGGGCAGTACATGGACGGATCACATTGGATCGGCAGTACAGTACCCGGCTCGCTGGCCATCGGCAGATCGACAGCGTAGGCCGTAGGGTCTGGTGGGTGACGCGCTGCCGCTGCTGCCTGAATCCACGGACGAAGCCGCGGCTTTTCCACTGAAAAAGCGGTGAAAATTCGTCGTACCACAAGTAGACTTAGGGGTTTACTCCTCCTAAACTTTAGTCGATGTCTCATCGGATGTTTGATATATGTATAGAGTATTAAATATAGAGTAATTATAAAACTAATTGCACGGTTTGCGATTAATTTACGAGACAAATCTTTTAAGCCTAATTAGTTCATGATTTGACAATATTGTGCTACAGTAAACATGTGCTAATGATGGGTTAATTAGGCTAAAATAAATTTGTCTCGTGGAGTACTAACAGATTTTATAATTTACTTTTTTATTACTATCAAACATCGGTGACCCTCCTAAATTTTAGTCTCAGTATCAAACACCCCTCAGCAGCGTTCGTCATTTCACTGCCCGGCGCCAGGCGACAAGGCGCAGGCGTCGTGAAAACTGACACCCTGCGAGCGTTTCGTTTCGTTTCTGCTGCTAGCGCGCGGCCTTGCTTTCAGCTACTCGGAGAACGTACGCCGGACGGCCGGCATGTGTGTGTCGCTGTTGATGCAGTTGTAGGTAGATGGAGGGAGAGAAAGCAGATGGCGGCGTCCGAAATGATTCGTCGAAGGATCGATAGATCGATCTGAGCTTTGGGGCCCAGCCGCGGCCTCTTTTGCTCCTGACGATTTGAACGGCAAGGGCAGCCAGCCAAATTCCAAAAGAGCAGCTCGGGAACGGGAATGGATGGCTGTATTGTACGATGCCTAGGAATCTTCCCGGAGTGGGTAATTGGTAAAGCTCGGTAAAGATACATGAGCAAAGCGCCGGTCTTCGTCGGTGCCGATCCTAAGATTTTAAGGGCTCTCAGTAGATCTTGTCTTTTGATGATGTATAAAATCTTATAATATATAGACGCTAATTTTACTTGCAAAATAAAAGCAAATTCAATAACATATTTTTAATTTAACATGTCTGATAATTATCAAGGAACAATGTAGATTAAGCAATATATTTGTAGATGTATGATAATTATCGAGGAATAATATAGATTAAAAAAGCAATATATTCGTTTTCTTTTTTCACCTATGACAAATATTTCTTAGATAACGTTCTAAAATTCTAACACCTAAATTAGAAGAAAAATATGACTATATGGGTACAAAGTACTAGAAGCCTGAAATACTATATAAATAATTAATTTAGATAAAAAAATACCTTGAGCCTAAACAACTAATCGGTGATAGCAATTCATAAGAAGCAAAGAATCACGATGCCGTCGTCGTGGAGCCATGTCTAGTCGTCGTCCTCGTGCGCCGTGTCCGTGTCTTCGGTAGTCTAGCTCTTCGTGGCGGCGCGGCTCGCCAGCTCCGCGTGTGTAAGGCGCACGTCGCGAACTCACGATCAGAGTGTGCTGTGTGCGGCGTGACTCATCGCCTCCTCTCTACCCGAGGGCCGTGGGGAAAGGAAACTAGAAAAGAAATGCCGATGTTATCTTTTTTGACCGCCTGACCAGTTCTACGTCTCTCTTCTCATTAGTTTGCTAATACCTAATGGACTAACCTGAGGGTTTGTATATTTAGGCTTAGACCCCTCCTCCGCTTGGGTCATCGGCCGTCGCACCTCGTGCCCTACCCCTGGGGCCGGCACTGTCTTCGTCAAGGAAGCCTGGGGTCTCCTCTCGCTAGCTCGGTTTGTGACGGGCGTCGTCTCGTCTCGACGTCTCGTCCAAGTTCCGGTCGAAAGACTCTTGACTCCTCTACGTGGTCCGCGGCTATGTACAGGTGCCGGCGTGCAACGCCACACGATTACGATTTCTAGTCCCGGTGGCTGGAGGCCTGGAGCCGAGCAGGAAACTGACGCACACGTCCCGTCCCGACGATCGATAGTCAGTAGTCCATTCTCAGAACAAAAGTCGTTATGGGATACGTGCAGGTTAAACTTTTTTAACTTTAACTAGATTTGTAGAAAATACGTACAAAATTTATATCTTCAAATAAGTTTATTATGAAAATATATTCAACGATCTACCTAATGATACTAATTATGTATTATAAATATTAATAATTTTTTATATATATTTGGCGAGAATGATATCTAATTTGCGAAGGAGAGAGTAGGTTGGAAAGAAACGCACGGCGCGGAGGCAGCGGCAGTTCAACAGCGATCCGTAGGTCGGACGCGGCGCGATCGGTACGCACAAGGCAGGAGGTGTCGGTCGGCGCCCGATCCCGACCCGGCCACCCTGTTTCGAATTTTCGATGCAACGCACCAGCGCAGCGCCCGTAGCACGGAAGTCGTTGTTCCCTTTATTTCCTCCCGCTCGCCGCTCCCGCTGGCGACCGATGGTGGGCTGATCGACTGCGAGTCCACCGCCATGCGGGCATCAGGCCATTGGCCCATGGACCTTCCTGCCCAACCCAACCGACACCACGTCTACGGCTTGGGCTATCCATCCATCCGGACCATCGTGCCTCAAGCACATACGGAGTATGTCCTGCATCCACTAGGCTGATAACAATTGTTGCTCCAAAAAAAACTAAGTTGGAAACAGCTGACCGTGTGCCAATGGGGGAGGAGTGGGAAAGTTTTCTTTGGCCCAAAGGGCATGTGTCCTCACGCACATCCAACGGTGGTGCGCGTGGCGGCACGTGTCCTTAGGGGCAGAATTTCCGCATCGAGAGGAGTGGTGAGTGGTGTGCTATGGAGAAAAGAAACTATACACTAAGCCAAGTGTGTAACCAGTGTCGACGGTGATTACTCACTACTATGGGCTTCTTTAGTTTCATGGCTTAGTCGGAGCCTGGCTAGGATTGAAGCTTGGTTAGGCTAGACCTGTCCCAGCAAGCCAACATGGATTTGTTTGGTTGGGCTGCTATCCCTAGCCTGGTTTCCATATGAGTTTGTTAGGTTGTTTGCTTTGTCTTTGCATAGAACCACCACATCTTTAGCTTGGTAAGGTTACCTCCTTTAACATTCTATCGAACAGTGGTGAGCTCCATCGTGATGGTGTTGCTTTACACTTCGCCGATGAGCACCTTTGTGGCGCCAATGCCCACGCCGGCCCTGAGCACCTCACGCTGCTCCTCTTCGCCCCCTCGCCGCTCCGAGGTCTTGAGCATCACGGCCGTGGGTGCCTACGCTGAGCTCGTACTCGCCTTCCTCTCCGACGACGAGGGAGCCGTCTTTCTGGTCAAGAAGCCGTCCATGAAGCGCTTTGTCTTTGAGTCCGTGCTACGGATGTCCGGCGGCGTCCCCCAATAGCCCGTATGACGGCCGCCTCCGTCGCGCCGTCTTCACTGTCCGGCTTGCAGCTACACTAGAAGGAGCTTGCGCATGACATTTGGACGGTGGGGGCTCGAGCGGTGCTCGCGTGGGATCTGGCGGAGTGGCTTACAGATCCGGCGGGAGCTCCGGTGGAAGGTGGTTAACAAGAATTCACTTGGCGGTCTCCGTCGCGCTTGGGCAGTACTCGACCGCGTCGTAGGAGCTCCATGGTCGGCTTGCGCCGTCGCCCTCCTCGCGTCATCACGCACTCATGCACCAAGCACCGGGAGGTGATGGGAATGCCAACTAGGTGCTTGGCCAAGCTAGACCAGGGGCTTACAGGTGGCCTTCTCAAGCCAGGCCCATGGCGGACCCATGATTCACCAAAGACTAGGGCCATTATATTAGAAATCATTGCTATTTGTGTTTGGCTATAAAAAAATAGTGTTTTATCCACTGTAATTAAGGGCTAAGACTAGAACCATAGCCCTAGTGGCCCTAGTGCTAGGTCCGCCACTGGCCAGGCCCCAGCCCACCTACAACCAACCAAACGAGCATATCTTGGCTCCAGGAAACCAGGTCAGGGTTTAGGCACCTAACCAAACACAACATATATATAAACCATATATATATCGGTTGGTTATATATATAGATTACTACTGGTTTGTGTATAAGAGAGAAAAATATTGTTCATTTGGAATTTCACGATCGCTTCTGACGAGCCACAGCCAAACGTAATCTCTGCTGGTCCATCACTGCTGGAATTTAAAAAATGGTAATTATAGAGTTATCACTGAGAATTTGTAAGACAAAGGACATTTGTCAGCAACGCTGGAGATCCATCAGTGATAGGAAGCGAGAGTACTGTTGCTGGTACGACAGCACGAGAAGAATACGACCTAGCAACAGCAAGGCCAAGATGTGCAGCAAGAGAGACCCACCCTAGCACACGCTTTGCAGGCCCAGGGTGGCAGTAGTCTCTGCCATTATAAAATCCACCAGTTGTGAACTTCACACCAATCAATGACCCCCACAGTTAAGACCTATCCTAAAAATGCAACAAAAAAAAAATTTGTACGCAGAAACAATATATTTTTAAAAAGAACGCACCAGTTTCATTCTGTCCTCTCCATCCTCTTACTGGGCATGTTTGGTATGGCTCCCAACGGATCCGACTCCTCACTGAATAACACTGTAGCGGTACTGTTTATTAGAGCTGATTTTCTCTCCCCGTCCTCCTCTCAGATAGCAGGGAGGAGCCGGAGAAGCCAAAATTTTTTGCTACCGCAGCTCCTTTGTGTCAGAGAGAGAGAGGAGAGTGAAAACGGATTCCATAAGCAGTAGAAGAGAGAGAGAAAACGGATTCCTCTCAGATAGTAGGAACGAAGTAATGGATCGCGGGTAATCTTTTTCACCAGTAATATATATACTGTAGTACTTTATTTCCCATCAATTGCTGCTGGGGGCGTCTTGTCGCCGCAAATGAACGGCGGCTACAGCTAGCAAAACCCTGCAAATGCATGTGAACAGGCGAGCCGTGTGCACTGTTTGTCAATTGTAATCGACGATCGACGCGACGGTGCTCTCTACTTTCTCCTCTTCGTCGCAGAAGTTAAAAGTGTGTACATATATATAGATATATAATATCGGTCGTAGTTTACGGCTGCTAACTTTATTCTATATATATGACGTATAACGGCTGGCGTCACGGGCCACACGACCACACAGCCAAATAACGCCGCCGGCCGGCGCATCATTTACACAGTGCATATATTCGAGCTTGTACATCGTACTATCAGAATCCGGAAAACCATGGGCAAGAAACACGGTTCCATGCATGATTCAATCTGTAACACATCAATCGAATCGTGCCGAAAGAGAATGGGAAACCGGAAATAGAAATTGATGTCGTCGTCTATTTGTGGTTGCTGCCTGCCAGGCAGTTGCATAGCCAAGCAGATATCTTAACCTAGGTTAACGAAATTGGATGACTCAATCAGAGCTTTTAGCGTATAGTATGTCAAGAAACTTTTCAGTACATGAAGAAAACAGACTCTGTGTGACGGCCCTCCAATTAACTATACTAAATGAAGATGTAATATATTGATCATACTCGATTTAACATAACTAATCATGCCATCTCCAAAATCACACCATCCATGCTATCCATCATCCCGCGCAGAATTATACAGGATCAATTGAACTACATAAGGAGATAAAATAGTTCACACAAAGTTCGTTCTTAAGAAACTTGCATATTGCGCAATAGTTTTTACAGTACATCCCATGGTTCATGCCAACACCAGAGCTATATCCATCTGGTGAGAAACCACTTCATTACCACTCGGAAGAGGGCTCGGGAGCATAGAAGTACCTATAGACGGGAGAGTACATGTAAGATGAAAAAAAATAAAACCATCATCTAAACCGCTCAAGGTGTAAAAACAAACAATTTTAAAAGTTGACTGATGACCCACATCAAATTTATAGGGGGGGGGGGGTTATGAATTAGTGACCGTTTGGTGAGCTGCTTCACCATCTTGCTATCCAAATGACTCCTGCTCTGCACGGCTCTACTAGTGAATTCGCGGAAATCACGCTCTCATTTGGGGTGGGCGACCGGTGGAGTTGAAAAAATTAGCTTCCGCCAGCTCCGTGGCGAGGTGCGCATGGGATTGTCATGGATGCCCCTCACCTTCTTCTTTCTTTCCGTGGCTACAGAAGAACCGATCAAGCACCTGGAGCATTTGTGGTGGAGGCGTAGAGGAGGTTGGGGAAGAGGAGGCATGTGAGAGCAAATAAGGTGGAGAGAGAAGGGGAAGCAAGGAAAAAAAGAAGGGTATTACAGACATTTCACCCTTTTCAACAACTAGATGTTGTTTTACCGAAATTTTTTCCAACCAGTGAAGCTAGAGCTAGAAGAAAAATGTTTCATCAAAGATATCACAATTGAAGCTGTTTTAGCTTAAGTCGGAGCTCTACCAAAGGAGCCATTAGTTGAGGCGGTCAAAAGCGATACGCCTAGCGCCTGGACGTCTGGCGCCAGGACACATTTGGATGCACCTCAGAAAACAACACCCACATACAGAAAACAACCCCAGCATGCGTGCGCGCGTCCCCATCCGCGGCCTATCTCCTCCACACCCCCATCCCGCCACCACGTTGTCATCTCAGGCACGCTCCCTCTGCAAGCTCCCCGCCGCGCCCGTTTCAGGCTGCACGTGAGGCCCGTGCCGCCCGAGCGACAAGAGGGGAAGGGCGTGCGACACCTCTAATTCGGAAGGACCCGGACACGGCGCCGTATGGATGCCCTGTCGACTCCGGGAGAGACGATGCAGCAGAAGGTGAGGAGGAGAGATGCAACACCCGATCTTCTTTTGAAACATCCAAATACAATGGTTGCAACATACTTTCAAAGGCAGTTGAAACACTTGAAATATACTTCTGAAACACTTGAAAAAACCACCTGAAACACACTTGAAAACCATTGCAACCGTATGCAACATCCAAATAAAACACATGCAACGTATGTGTGAAACATATGCACCATCCAGATAAACACAATTGCACATGCGTCTGAAAAAACAAAGATAAAGCATACCTCTAAAACATCTGAAACACTCAAAACATACTCTTGCAACATGGCTCTGAAACAATTGCAACATGTGCAACATCTCCCGATCTACTTTTGCAACATTCATATAAAACAAATACAATATACATCTGAAACGCTTGAAACAGTTGAAACATATATATGCAACATATGGGGGGAGAGAGAGAGCCTAGCGCGGGGAGCACCATGGCCGCCGTGGTGGGGGAAGCACGGTCACCGAGGTGAGAGAGGGCGCCGTCGGGGGTGGGGAGGGCGTCGCGCCTGGGTGGGGGAGAGCCGCCGACTCCCTGCAACACCGCCGCGCCACCTCGAAAGGATCTCACTCGTGCTCCATGGATCTCGCCATTGTGAGGGGAGAGGTCCACCGGATCTGCGGGTGTTGGGGGCTCTCGGTGTGGGAGAACGCTGGGGTGAGGGAGGACGCTGGGGTAGGGCAAGGGGCGCCGCCGGGGTGGGGGAAGGAGCTGCCGGGGTGGGTGAGGGCGCCGCGCCGGCCAGGGAGGCAGCGATGGCCACACGTCGGGGTAGGGGAGGGCGCGCGCCGGGCTGGGTGAGGGCGCCGCTGCCGGCCATGGAGGGAGCGGGTGGCGCATGCGATGGAGGGAGCGAGAGGCGAGCAAGCCAGCGGATGAGTGCGTGAAGGATAAGCGCAGTGGAGGTTTTTTCTTTAATTGAGCGCGGATGAGCAGAGGAGCTGCGTCCGACGGGCCGGACGTATAGTAAGTAGCATTATCATACGCTAAGGGCAAGGTGTTACTCGTTTAGCAGTTTAGCACATTTCCGAGGAAGACAGGCACGGACATAGTGTGTGTGCCTACCGAATGAGTGTCAACTGGGATGGACATTTCTTTTTTAATCATGAAACGATATGGACTGATATATATCACCAAAATGCATAATACATCCAAAGCTTTTACACAAAACCGTGAAAGCGCCTGATGATGATCCACCCTAAATTACACTAGCTAGACTTAGCTTTCAGCAGGTATCATTGATGCACAAACACGTTTACCATGCAAGAGAGAAAACGAACGAACAGACAGACAAACACTTGCGTGCTCCATGAGCTACTAATAATCTTCATATGCGATGCTCCAATTGCATCTTTCTGCAGACACTCCCATGACCTAGCTACGACATCGACCATGGCTCCATGAGGTACGTACTGATCTTTATGCAGAATTACAGCAGAAGCAGCAGCAGAGCTTCAAGATCCCGTTGATAATTCCTCCGCGTTTCGGCGCCGGCTTGCTCGGCGGCCTCTGCCTCGCGGTCGTGGAGTCGTCTCCCATGCGGCCCGACGACCCCTGAGCTCCCTCCATCATCAACGAACTAGGCAACTAATGACACGCACAAGCTCACGACACCAAACCAACTTGAGCACTTGAGCTACTTACCTCTCTACGCCGGGAGCGTAGCTTAACTTGAACGGATGGATACCATATTTATATACAGGTTTCCTTGGCATTTTTACCACAAATGTGCAGACATTTCACGCCAGTTTCGTGGTACAAGCAGGAGAAAATGCGCAGCCCTGGGACGTACCGACGCCGCAGGAGAGATCCTTACGTATTGGTGGCTTTCGGAAAGGAAGTGGCCGTTTGAGCAAAATTTATGGTCGGTCCCTCAACTCGGCATAAGGTGTCATCTAGATCTCTCTACTTTAAAAATTTTATTTCTGGGTCTAATAATTTGTTTTGGGTGTCATTTAGGTCCAAACCCACTCTAGATGTTGACGTGGCATACTGATTGTGCATGACGTGGCCCTTATTTGTGGGACCCACATATTAGGTAGAATATATATTTCTATTTTATTTTTTTCTTGTGGCTTTTTCCCCCAATGCGTTCCTCCGTTCGTCGCGGTCCTCTGTCCGTGCCCCGATGGCTGCCGCAACCGTGACCGCGCCCTTGTCGGACGGGGCCGCGCCCTCACCCGCCGGTGGCCACCGCGCGTGCCCTCACCGGCCGGGGCCGCGCCCGCCCAGCCACGAGCTCCGGGCTGGTGCGGGAGCGCTTGGCTCGCAGCGTGAGGGGTTGGCTGGTGGCCTTCCTGGGTTTCAAAATGTTTATTTTTTTGCTTTTTTGTCTGATTTGTAAATTCTGTAAAAATGGTTTTTTGAGGCAGCTGAATTTCAATCCGTATCTCATTGATTTTTAGAGAGGCGCAGATTCAAATCCATTCCATCCGTCTCTAGAAAAGCTTTCTTTAATAGCGATTCTAAATTGAACAACACATCACACTATCACATGGACACACACACACACACATACATACATATATATATATGAGCCTAAGAATACTAGGCCCCGTTCCACTTGCTGAATCTTGGCTGAAAAACACTGTTCTGGCTGAATTGTTGTGAGAGAAAAACACTGTTCCAGCATGAGCGAGAGCTGCTCTGTAGACTCAGAGGATTTGATTCATGTCAAAAAAAAATTTGTCTTGGATGGTGAAAAGCAGCCCAGTATCAGATATCCCACATGCCCTTCTTCACCTTGTTGTGGTCAGGCATCTTTTGCTTTGGGGAAGAACTCGACAGCTGGCCCTGTTCTGCAGCACCACTTCAGCAATACTTTTCAGTGAATAAATAGTGTTTTTCTCTCGCAACATTTCAACATAAGCCAAATTTCAGCGAAACGAACAGGGTTGAAAACGATGGAAGATGCCTGAAAACACTTCTTAAACTACAGAGGAAAAATGCTGGGAGCCTTTGGTGCAGACAAGCAGCACTCATGAGGTCCTCTTTATAGAGATTCCACAAGAGGTTGGTCAATTGGGATGCCTAAGGGGCTATTATATATAAGGGTTTAGGAAAAGAAATGGAAAAACCGCAAAACGGTTCAGTGAAGGAGTCCATTGAAGACATGTGAATGATATTGTCACCGAAGAACGAGTCCTATAAGTGTCTGAATAAGTGAATATTTATGAGTAGTTGATGTTGCATGGCCTCTTCAGGGATGAACAAGTTAGCCCCAAATGTATGTACAATATTGTACTGTACCGCCACAAATTAAAGACCAAGGAAACCTGGCATGCACGTACGAGGAAAAGTGCATGAAGAAACACACAAGGGTACGGTTCACTACGCTTGTACACCAAGTCATGCTTGAAAACTGTGCTGTCATGGAATGCGTTCACTGAAAGATGCGTCTCCATATACTGCCTCTTGGGCCTTGTTTAGATCATCTCAAAATTCCAAGTTTTTTCACTCTCTCTCCATCACATCAATTTTTGGATGTATGCATGGAGCATTAAATGTAGATAAAAAAAGTAACTAATTGCACAGTTTGGTTGTAAATCATGAGACGAATCTTTTGAGCCTAGTTAGTTCATGATCAGATAAAGTTTATCAAATACAAACGAAACGTGCTACAGTGTTCAGATTGTAAAAATTTGCAATCTAAACAAGGCCTCGAAGTTAAAAAGTGAGTTACTTGATGTGCAACGCTTACTGCTTACACTCACGTACTGGACCAGTCTTTACAAGTCTAGTTTGTGAAAACTCCTGCATGTTCTGCAACGCCGAATATGCAGACTTGACCAGTGACCAGAGAGTGTGTTGAGAGTGCTAGCGTGACCGATGAGTGACGACTGCTGTGGGTTTGGAGTCGTGCAGGTATCTCTTGCCTTCACTGGTCGGCATGCATGCAACACGACACGACCGCATCATATCTGTTACGCGGAAACGGGGACTCGGCTGTTCGACGAAAAATATGCTCCGTTTGAGCGTACGTCCTCGAGACATTGACTGAGCCCTTTTTAGTTCCAAATTTTTTCCAAAAAGTGCTACAGTATTCATCACATCGAATCTTGCGATACGTGTATGGAGCATTAAATGTAGAAAAAAAAAAACTAATCGCACAGTTTAGTTGGAAATTACGAGACGAATGTTTTGAGCCTAATTAGTGTATGATTGAACACTAATTGCCAAATAAAAACGAAAGTGCTACAGTAACCCAAATTTCAAAATTCAACCAACTAAACACGCGTTGAAGAAGCATATATATATATATATATATATATATATATATATATATATATATATATATATATATATATATATATATATATATAGTGTATAGACCGTTTACCTGGCCAGCTTGGAATGGTTCAAGTGCTGCTACTTGTTGCCTACTTGTTCGACCAAAGAGATGCTAATAAGCAATAGTCTGTTGGGCGTGTCGCGTACGTTTCGACGACGTCCACCGGGAACATCTTACGCGCTCTTGTTCGTGCTTGTACGCGTCGCGTACATGCATGCACCATGTAGTCCATAGGAGCTAGTATCGTTTAGCTTCCTCAGCAAGTCATCAGCAGGAAAAAAAAGAACAAAAAACAGAGCACTCATTCACGTGTCTCATGCATGCATCATCTAATGTGTGGACAAATGTGAGTTCCAGTGATGTGATCCGTTGTTGGTTGATGAGATGGAATATCTTCAGATCAATGGTTGCGCTCCAAATGCATCGAAGAAATAGAGAAGTATGGCATGGTACATCTCATGAATACTCCTGAAAGCTTCAGAGAACAACCTGCCTCCCGGGTTATCTTGCCATCTTCACAGAATTTGCCTCTCGGGTTATCTTGCCATCTTCAGAGAATTTGCCTCCCGGGTTATCTTGCCATCTTCAGAGAATTTGCGTGGAGGAAGAAAAGCAAATCTTCAGATTTCAGAGAAATTGAGAGGAATAAAGCCATCGATCGTGGTGTTCACTTTAGAAGCCGTAATATAGGAGTGTTTACACATATAAGAGCTAGCACAAGTTCTGAACCTGCAGTTGTAGACCTGCAGAGTGCAGACTGCAGTAGGTATAGTTTCGAGCAAATCAACACACATGACAGATTCACAGAGGAGTGTTTAACCTTTTGGCTGATATTATCAGATTCAGATAGATCTCATATTCTCGGCCTTCTTCTTAGAACTGGCAAATGATAGACATAGAGATTTTATTACAGGATCTGCTTTACATGACACTTACACAGTTACACTCCCTTTCCGCAGAGAATTGCACCACCCATACAAAACACTTAACAAGACCAGGCATAAATCGAATAATAAAACAATGAAGTACAAGGACTCACTACTACATATTTCATGAACCATGCATGCAGCTCCTAACGGCGTATACAGAAGAATAATTTGGCTACCTTAGATCCTGAACCTCTCATGTGTTTTAACTCTGCATCAATCACTTTGTCTTGGGAGATGAGCAACCGCAGAGGTAGTCCCAAATGCTCTTCTTCACACCATTACGCTTTGCCATCGTCCTTCACCCAAGAGCTCGCTTAGCTCAACAAGTCCAAATGCTTCAAGAAGATGATCCTGAAATTATATATATTAGCTACCTCAGACAACTTAATAAATTGCCCACGGTGCAAATGACAAACGACCTATATATGCCATTACATATAGTTGGTGATAGAACTAACACAAGTGAGATCTGCAATCAGCATAGAAGCATTAAAGCATTACATACATATGCCTAGAGCATCTGCATGCATCTCTAGAGAAAGATTACCTGAAATAGAATGTAGCAATGAGCAATGCAGGGGTGGTGCCTTTGCTGCAAGCCTGCTGCTCCTTTTATAGGCGTACCACATGTAGTAAGTTCGCTGAAGAGTATCTCCGGCCCTTTACCTTGTCTTATTTACGCGATTTTACTTGGAAAAGCTCGCGATAATAGGCACATGAATTTTCAGTGAAGAACGAGTCCAGCTTCCTGGACTTGAACAGGAAATGTGCGGTCCTCTCGGAGAAAGTTCAGTGGCAGTAGTTGCCCGCCATCAGCTTAACTGAATTTGAAATTTTGAATGCGTATATACAGCGAGTCTTAGACGTCCAAGTATGTTTAGTGCTGCACGTTTGAAACTCTGAGTAGCGTTGTGAACTGAATGCGACAGCTTAATTAGTATCGTTTATAGTTTAAAAAATGTACAGTGGGCTTCAGTCAATGCTTCATTTCGAGATCCTTGCTGCGTGCATACGCGTAAAAAAAACGGGGTCGCGACTCGCGCGCGTAACGTATAGCTGGTGTGTTGCTTCTGTTGTGACGGAAACGGAAAGCGTCGTCCAGTGGATTGAAAGGTTCAGCTCAGGACTTACTCGGCAGTTGAAGGGAAAACGTCCAGCTAGGGGCCGGGCGGGCTGCCGGCTGCGCCATGAGTTCCTGCCTTCGTGGACGTGCTTGAGGAGGGACGGATTTTGAGGAGTGGAGGCGTCGTCGCGTCGACGAATTTTGGGCCTGTTCCCTCTCTGGCCGAGGGCCGAGGCCCGAGCGTGACAAACTGCAGGTTCGCCGTTCGCGACGGTGAGTGGAGGTGGACGAGGCCGCGGGCAGAGAACGGGTTGGGCGCGCGGCGGTCCGGTCGAGCGCCGAGGCATGCAGTACTGACGCCCGTCAGTTCCAGAAACCATGGGCCATGGCACATGCACGCATGATGAGGCCAAGCACCTCGTCGGGCACCACACGGCGGCCGGCCGCCGGCGTCTGGAATTGAACCGGCCATGGTAGGACGGAAAGGGAGAACTGCCCGGGTATGGCTCAAAAATCGTGGATTTCGCAAGGCTTTCCCGACGATTTCGCGAGTTTGCATTGTGTGCAGCCCCGCAGCGCGAGAGTGTAAGTAGAGACTACACGGCGCGGGAGCAGGGAGCCTTTTTGTTTACAAATTTTACAACTTCGATGTCCTAGGGTTGCGTTGAATTTGAAGTAGCGCATGATTCATTTCCAAAAAAAAAAAAAAACTTGTACGTTAACAGAAAATTAATTAAAAAAACTCGACTCGCTGGGGTAAGACAGCCCCCCGACATTGTGCTTAAGAAAAAGACCTTCTTACGTAGGTCGAGAAAATTTTCGAATCTCTGCTCCACCCATACACAGCGGCACCGCATCTCCCATAAGGCTGAGCTGGCCTTAGACCGGTGCTCTGACGTGGGACAGACGATGAGATTTTTTTTCAACACGTAGATAAACTACGCCTCCTCAGGTCAACAAATCCGTCCAACTGATCTAGCATTCGCTTGCAACAGAAAATTAATTAAAGTTGCACACCTGCAAGATTACAAATCAAATGGAGTACAGTACGTAGTACACTCGATCACTAGCAAGCCTCTGCTATCCTATCCTATCGGGTATCGGCTATGCCAGCTTTATTGCATATCCTATTGTCCTGCACTCTATGTAATATATGTTCAGCATGTTTGCTTATTGGTTTCGGCCAGGCTTATGAGCTTAGAAACCAACCCGCGAACAGATCGGCTGAACAAAAGTACGATACACCATGAATAGTAGCTAGTATCACACGAACACATCTGTATGTATATGAACCTAACTAAATACTGTAACTTCACTGTGGAAGAGAGAAGCCGCCTGAAGAAGCATCAGAGACGACTAATTAAGAGTGGATCCACCTCAATCATCCGTCTTGGACGAAGAAAAGCAGCTGCAGAGCATAGCCAGCATGCTCTTCTTCACGCCGTTGTGGTCGTTCTGCATCTTCCTTCCCTTGGG
Source organism: Miscanthus lutarioriparius (assembly GCA_904845875.1). NCBI lineage: Eukaryota > Viridiplantae > Streptophyta > Magnoliopsida > Poales > Poaceae > Miscanthus > Miscanthus lutarioriparius. Next base: position 8,646,420 of record CAJGYO010000007.1, on the reverse strand, counting down.
CTTGGGCAAGCAACTGGTGGAAACAATGGAAGACGAAACCTGAAGCTAGAGAAGTGCTCTTGGAGCCTTGAGCTGATGAGCAAGCTGCAAGCCAAAGCTGAGTGTGCAAACCAGCAGCACCCCTGAAGCCCTATATATAGCGTGTGCCAACTGCCAATGAGGGTCGTCTTTGCCTCTTGGCGATGTGGGAGTCTGGGAGACTTGGCCAGTGACGAGGAAGGAAAAGAGACGAGAAAACGCAAGAAAGAATCTTTGGGGTCCTTCTGCAGCTGTTTAGAGCGTTTTGCAGTCAGTCAGAGACGACCAACCAAACTTGGCCCGCACGTATGTAGCCATGTACTCCGTACGCAGTACACGGTGAAGAGAATACACAAGATTGAACGTAGACCAGGACATATGGTTAAACGTACATTGTACCGTACTTTCTTACGCTTCTCACTGATAGAGAACGTTCAATTCAAAAGTGGTATGGTTAAAAAAAAACATAGTATTCTGAACGGCTACTAGTAGCATGACTCGCGGACAGCAAGTGCAGAAGTGATGAGTGAGTGTGTGACTTGACCTACCTGGGTCAGCTCTGATGCCTTCTGGTCGTCATGCACGGAGCACGGCCACATACATTACGCGTTAACGGAGACTTTTTCCGCGGTCTGATGCCTGACGGGGTAATAAAGTCCCCTTGGCTCTTGGCTGAAGCATAATACTACTGACCCGTTAACTTGGTTTATTTTAAGACTGTTGCCTTTTTTTGCCGTGTTTGGAACGGTTCAGCACTTCAGCTGCTCCTTTTCTTTTTCTTTTTCCTTTTTTATTTTTTATAATGAACCATATTTTGACATTGCAGATTTTGGTGCAATTTACTATGAGTTTAAGTTAGAAAATGTGACTTAGAATAGAGGCATAGAGCTAAATTAAAAAAAAACATTTTAGAAATGAGGGAGCAGTATTTATGTTCTGTTTTGATGCCCAAGGTCCACTTGTGCCGGTGTGTGTCCATGAAGAGATACCTATGCAACAAGCACAGAGTTTGAAAGTATCGTGTACCTTGTTCCGGAAGAAGAAGAAAAGAAGAAAGAAAGGAATAAGCAGAGTATTCAGTTATTCTCTCTTGTTTTTCAGGTACAAACAGTTGTGTAGTAGCTAAGCTTCCAGTGAACTACTGGTTTGATTGGGTGATTGATAAAAGAAAACACCTTTTTATGGGCCTGCAGTTGCTCTCCCAATGCATAGAACATGGCATGACAAATCTCAGAATAGTCCTGTCAACTTCGGAGGCCCTGCTTTCAGTTCACTTGAAACCAGTTCTTCTTAGGGGAGGCTTGCTTCTTCCTTTTTAGAAAACAGAAAAGTTCTGGCTCCTACGACTGCACATAGTCTGGTTCTTATAATGTTTTTTCACCGTTGATTAAAAAAACAAAAGAGCACACGGAAGAAAAAAAAAATTATGAGCAAAGCCTGTTGTTACTTCTCCCTTTAGGTCACGTTCGCTTCGCTGAAAAAACAAGCCGAAACACTGTTCCGGCTGATTTATCGCGAGAGAAAAACACTATTCCGACTGAAAAAACAAGTTAAAAAGTACGGATCATAACACACGCAAACATGGCCTTATTCTTAACGAAAATGTCAAGAACGGTAACCTCAAAAGTTATGTTCCCCAATCATTCATCTATCATCTTCCTCCTTCCTCCTCCCTTCTCACTCCTCTCTCCTTCCTTTCTTCTCCCCCCATCTTCTTCTCCTTTCTTCCACAAAAATGGAGTGGGCTCCATTATACGAGAAGCGATACAGAAGCTACTCTACAGAGAAAGGACTGTACACAATATATCATAGTATTTTATTTTATTTTATGTCTATATCATTATTATGTGATTATCGAAATCATTTTTATATAGGAGTGTTTGTGTGTATTGAAACATGAATTTGACCTAGCTGGGTAAAATATTTTGCTCTAGCTTCACCCGTGACGGGGTGAGAAAATCAATTTGGTAGAATCAATACAATCTAAAATTAAAACGATCTTGCACACAAGAGAAGGAACATTACGGTTCATAAAGCGTTGGAGCAGAGCAAATGGATTCGACACATCTCGCCGGTAACAACACAACAAGAGAGTCGAATATGTAACTTTATGGGAGGCGGTCCAGGGAATCCAGCTTGATAACTCTACGGAAGATGATATAAGTTGGTGGTGGACAGCTGATGGAGAATATACATCAAAAGCACCTACCAAAGATGGAGAATATACATCAAAAAGCGCCTACCAAATACAGTTTGTAGGAACATTCAGCAAAATCAGGATTACGCCAATTTGGAAAGCAAAAACAGAACCCAGATGTTGTTTCTTTGCCTAGACTTTACTACAGAAAAAGATCCTCACAGTCAATAATTTAAACAAATGTAACTGGCAAAATGACCCCATCTGCAAATTATGTGGAACTGATTCGGAAACTCCGACGCACATTTGTAAAGACTGCACTTGCACAAAGGATGTGTGGGAGTTGATCAAAGCAATGGCTAGGGTTGTCAACATCCAAATCAACATGCCGGGGTCGCTGCATAAATATTGGCGGAAATGTCGGGCGAAGATAGAAAGAAATCAGAGACGGTCTTTGATGGAATCATGATCTGCTTCTGGTGGAACATTTGGAAGGAGTGGAATAGAATGATTTTTCAACAGAAGAATTTACAACCTAGACAAGTGGCAATGTTATGCAAGGATGACTTACAACGTCTTTTATGACCAACTCATGGTATGGAACGAACACAGAGAAGTTTTGTTCCAGGACTGTATCTGGAGCACATCGTTTTTCGAGAAAACCTGAAACACCAAACACAAGATTGCTTATCTCTGTTTTTCTCTCTCTCTATACCAGACATGGATTTGAGCTCATTTTAGGAGCAAAAACAGGGGAAAGCCCAAACAGAGGAGCATGGTGTTTTACATTGATGCCCAAGACACAAGTAGAACAGACAAGACCAGAAACAAATTGAATCAAACAACTGAGACGATCAACAAGTTACATCTTTCGTGACGCACACAACAAATACATATAAAACGACCAGACACGAACAAACAAATTAGCACACTGGCTTATTATATCTGCCATGAAACAGCTTCCGACAATCTAATAATTTGGGAAGCTCAGAACATGGAACGGTGGTGCATTCAGTCCGTCGTCTGGGGTGAGGAGCAGCCGCAGAGCAGCTGCCAGATGCTCTTCTTCACCTTGTTACGCTTACCGTCTCCCATCCTTCAATTCCTCCAAAGGCTGCCGGGGGCCAACACAAGCTGAGAATCTGAGATGCTCCAAGAAGATGTTCCTGAAAACAGAAAACAGAACGCCTGACATGAAGTGCGGAAGTGCAAAGCTGGAGCCAAACTAATAAAATGTGTAAAAACTACTCATAGCTCTCTTCCAATACTGCAACTAAACCTGTAAATAGCACAGGGCATGTAACTGCATCTCCAGGAAAAGAAGATACCTGAGATTCTGAGAAGCAGCACCTCTGAAACTGAACTCAGCAAGGCAGGCTTGGCTCCTTTGGTGCAAAGCATGCTTGCTCCTTTTTTATAGGTGTTAAGCATGTAGCAAGTGCGCCTTAGGAGTATCCGCTGACACTCGGTTTCGTATTGTACGAGATTTTACTAGGAAAAGTTCGCGAGAATCCACATGAACATTCAGTGAAGAAGTAGTCCAGCTTCCATGCAGGACGTCTTGAAATTTGTGGTCCCCGGGTTGCAATCGCAGAACCTTGGAGTCCAAGGAAGTAGATTCAATCACTACATGCTTCAGTCACTGCATACGGCTAATTCATCCCGTCGTGTAAAATCAGAGGTAGTGCGTACAAAATATGCAGTGGACTTTTGAGTATAGAATGTGTCGGAGACTTCTGTGCTTGTGCGTGCCGCGTTAAACAAACGTACGCAGCGTACCGCGGGGGCTGCTTACGTGGCGACGAAAAGCTGGTCCTGTTGATGGTCGAATTGTCGAAATATTCTCCTTCTACAATCCCCAATTCCCCATGGACGACGTCAAAGACCGAGCCCATGTTTAGCAGAACCATTGCAGCCCGCAGTCTGAATGTTTTCCTGTCGGCCCAACAACAGAGGCCCATGTACGTCTCCATGTCTCGATAGCCCACGAGAGCTCAGCGGCAGAGCACAGAACGCGTTCGTTCGTTCGGTTCGGCGGGTGCGCTGGCTTACCATCTCCTCGAGTGGGAGAGTGCTAGTGTGGTAGAAGGGGTACTCCCTCGAGAATAAGGCTTTGGCCCCTATCTGTGTTGGTGGTCTGCGCGGGGTTTTCCTACTGGATCCTTGCTGCTCTTAGCGCTTTCGCGTTGCGATCCATATTTGGGTTTCCAAGGCCCGCTTCCGTAAGTGACCTGCTGCCCGAAATTTTTATTTTTTAGCCTTTTTTTTTTGAATTTTTTCACAAATATGCTCCTGGAGGTAAGATTTCAAAATCTGGACCCTTAGCTCGGCGTCATCGTTGCTGGCGCCGAGTTTACACTGCTCGGCGCCATCGTTGCTGGCGCCAAGGTCTTAAGCTCGACGCAGATGTGGCGGTGACTTGGCAGGCAGCTCGGCGTCGTAGATTCCTGACGCGCGAGCTTGGCGCCATGATCTATGGCACCGAGCTTGGCGCCATGATCTCGAAAGGTTTTATTCCTCATCGAGCCTCTCGCGTCTTGTCGATCGCCATGCCTGGATGTCCTCTTCGCTCGTGCTCCCTCTCACCACGCGTCCGGTCCTACGCAGGCGGCAGGCGCTCGGTGCTCGCACGAACATTGAGGCGCCGGACGCTACCACGTCGCGCGGCTAGTACCATGTACTTTCACCGAGCTCGTTGTGCATGACTGCTAGTGCAGGCTGCATCCTTGAGAGGGTCCGGGGGAGGGGAGCGCCGCATGGTGGCTGCCGCGGTTTTGCGTTTTTGAAATCTTGGTGCCGCCATCATGTTCTGCTGCCTGCCTGCCTACACCAGCATTGGCCCACATGCAAAGGGGAGCCCTTCTTTCTTCCTGTCGCTGCGTGCATATGCATCGTGCAGTGGTTTTTTCGTAGTTTTTTTATAACGGTTTTCTCTCAAGTTTGAGTACTCCCAAACGTGCAGAAAAATCCATCAGTACCATTAAAATATAGTATACTTCGTAACCATATCTTTTTTATGTGGTTTTCTTAATACCATCGTTTTACATTTTTCTCTTTCCTTATGTGCCATTGCTGGTGCCGAAATTATATTATTCTCCTCTAAGCAAAAATGAGTTTCATCACGTGGCTACGTAATTCACAATTGGTGACGAGCGTGCTAGTGGTACATTATTCACAAGTTATGATATCTGTCATGTTTGCTTCGGTTGATAAGCCATGACTGAAAGTACTGTTAGCTGATTTATTGTGAAAGAAAAATAATGTTCGTTACTGAAAAAATACGGCTTATAAGCCGAAGCGAATAGAGCGATCGTATTGAATGATGGCGTTAGGTCCTGACTTGTTTGCTGAGAATTAGCGGCAGTGCCACAGAAGGAGAATTTAAAAAAAGTTCTGAATAGATTGTAACAAAGGAATACTGTATTTTATTTTTTAATGGCACTTAAGGGCCGGATAGCTATAGGCTTTGAACGTACGTTATTCAAGCGATTTTGTCTTCAAGATCGAGTCAGCGGGAGCGGCCGTTTGATAACTCTCCGGATAGGTAGCTCCACGTACGCGTGCACTACGTCCAACTCGCAACAACCTACAGCACACAGAATTTTCTTTAAAAAAACCTACAGCGCACGGTGTATCGATCGACGTACGTATCGTCACGTAAGGACTCTCTCTATATATATAGGATAGGAAATACATACACGACTACAGTCGTGCAGAGGGATGCCTCCGTGATTTTAAAAATCGATCGAGGAGAACCGTCGAGAACAATGCAAGTTGCGCTTGTGCAATTACCAAATGTTCATTGCGTTGTGCGTTGGTTTTGTAGCTAGATGTACTAACGCGTCGTGCATCGCGCGTGATATATATATATATATATATATATATATATATATATATATATATATATATATATATATATATGGTAAGACTATTCTGCAGTTGGCCATAGAATGGCTTATTCTATAGCCAACTTGATTTACGATAATGTTTGTACTAATTTACGATAACATGAATATGCATTTACGATACTCGTGTTACCATAACTCACAGTGATATTTACTATAATGTTATAGTAAATCACTTAGTAAGGAGGTACTGTAGTCTCGTAAATTAGCATAGTAACTATCGTAACTCAAAGTGGTCACAGAATAAATTATTCTATGACCAACTACAGAATAATAGTTATATATATACACACACAACAGATACATGCTTCATGCATCATGCCGCGTGTATATCATAGTATCTTTTTGTGACCAGCGCAGCAGGAACGCATGCAACTGGAGTATTTCCAGATAATGCTTGGAATACTTCGTGACCGCAAGTGGTCAAGATTGCTGTAGTATACTGCTAGCTCTAGCATGCATGGTGTATTTGTTTCGCACGGAATGGGGCAGCAAGGCCACTGTACAGATATCTGAGCTCGGCGTTAGGATCTACGGCGCCGAGCTACCTACTAAGTCACCGCCACGTTTGCGTCGAGCCCAAGACTTCGGTGCCAGCAACGGTGACGCTGAGCTAAGGGTCCAAATTTTAAAATCTTACCTCCAGAGACATATTTATGAATTTTTTTTTGAAAAAGGCTAAAAATAAAAAATTCGGACCTACTGCACATCAGTCTACGTGCTAGTTTGTTGTGGTACCATCGTTTTTACATTTTTGCTTCTGTTGCTCATCAGTCAAGTTTGTGTTACCATCGTTTTTTCTTCTCCAATTTTTTTTTTCTGTTTGACGCAATCATCTCTTTTTTTCGAAATATTGTTTGACGCCAATCATCAGATATAAATAAAACTTAATAAAACTTTAGAGCAAAGCGGAAATCACTGACCAAAAAGATGCTTAAGTTTTCCTCCTCCAAGAAGATGTACTTGTCATCATTAAGGGCAGTCTCAACCCACAGTTTAATGGATAGTTTCCAAGAAAAAAATAGAACAATAAATGATCTATAGAAACTAACCTCCGTTTCCATAGTAATTTCTATGTAAAGAAAAATTTAATGACCTCATACAAGCATCATAGAAAGAACATTGATCAAGTGCGGCAAGGGACCGCACGGGAGATGTATGAGCACCGGCGACGCCTACGCCGGCGAACCGGAGGCCGCGCCGACGAGGAGGCAGCCAGCAGCCCAACACCCAGGTCAGGCTCGGTGACTCGGTGCTGCCTTCGCTAGTTCGCCGTACACTCGGACATGGTCTGTCGTCTGACTCTGACGTTCCTACGGCCAATGCACCAAACGAGAGCGAACAGAATTTCCGACAAGTCGTATCGGGGCATTCGCTGGGCCAAACAACGGCCCAGTTATCTAAGAACTGCCTTATGTGGAGGCCCATTGAATGGTTTGGTCCATGTGGCATGATGGTTTTTGCGGCTAATAATCCGACCGAAACTGATTTGTTACGAGAGAAAAACACTGTACCATGATTGATAAGTCAGATTGATAAGTTCAAGCGAACGAAGACGAGGTGCTACTGTTGTGTTGAATCACTGCACATGAAACGTGTCAGTATCCATTTCCCATTGGTGTGTGATTAGCCAATTCTCGGATAGACTTGGAATTAAAATATTAAATCCCTTTCAGCTAAAATATCCTCGGATCAGCAAGTACCTGTCATCCATACGTAGTTACGTACGCACTGAACAAGTCCTTTCCAGGCATGTTTTGATCTGTTTATTATGCTCTCTTACTTGCCGGGACAAAGCTGACCAAAGCAGATATGCACGACCCTTCAAGACGATCACTGAACAAGCAAGCTTTTGCCTGTAGGGACTAGGCAAGGAGCGAAAAAGAAGGCTCCATTCCAGCACCAGCCTCAGCCTGCAAACCCATACACCGGCCGGCCCACAGTTTTGCCTCTGCTAGCCTCAGCAGACAACTATTGGTAACGATACCGTGTCGGGTTCAAACATAACGAGAATGAATAATGAAGCAAGCTATTTCTGTTAAGAAAGCGAGAATTTCTATTTTGGTTTTTGGACACCTCTCTTCTAGTCAAACTCTATGTGATTGCCCACAGGAAAGAGACCTCGGTTGGCACTGATAACTCATGAGTCATGAACGACTGCTAAAACTACACTTGGAGCCAGATAACAGCCGGAGCTTTACTAAAACTACACTGATAAGCCACCGTTTCTTGGGCTTTCTAGACAAGTAGAGCGCCTTCTGGACGTTTAGTGCCACATAGTATGTCCAGCTGGCAATGCCCTCCCAACCGTCAGAAACCGACTCGATCACCTTCACCTCAAGGAATAAAGCTAACCTAGGCTCCTACGAACAGTGTCAGTAGGGGATATTTGGCTCGACTCCAACAATCTTAAACCTGTACGAGTACTCCAACTCAGAGCAGAACCCGAGCTCTTCCCAGGAACAGCGCTATATATAGCTGCCTCTGCGCCTCGGCCTTCCTGCACCACCTTCCTTTTCCCTCCCAGCTTCAGCTTCACACCTCCACAGCCTTCGTACACCGGCGAACTCCACAAGAAACTCGCAGCAGGTCCGGGCATGGCAGCCGAGAAGCGCACCATTGGCATGGGCATGGACTACTCGCCGTCCAGCAAGACCGCCGCGAGGTGGGCCGTCGACAACCTGCTCAAGGCCGGCGACAGGATCATCCTCGTCCATGTCCTCCCCAAGGGGGCGGACGCCAGCCACAAGGAGCTCTGGAAGAGCACCGGCCCGCGTAAGTAGAATCATCACTGAGTTTTCACTTCTGCTGGTATCTCTCTTGAGTTCAGACTTCTCGATCCCAAAGATAGTCAGCTGACAGCACCGTTGTTTCTGTTCTTTTTTTTTTAACTTGAAGCTTTGATTCCTCTACCGGAGTTCATGGAGATGAACGTGCAAGCAAGGTATGGATTGAACCCTGATAAAGAGATACTGGAGATCCTGCTAGCTGCATCCAAGTCCAAGCAGGTAATATCTCTACAGCAACTACTAACTTGTTGGCGGAATTTTCTGTTATATGCGATCATGCAGTTTGTTCACTCTTTTTTCAAGGGTTCTGCTAGATGATTAGTCTAGAGAATGAAATTGTACTGTTACATAAAAATAAAAAACAGAACGCATAGTTTGCAAGGGATACAATCCAAAGTATTTTTGTATAGCACAATAGCAAGGGCTATGGCCTAAATTTCACACCTAATGCTACAGATCTGAGTAATATAGTTAGGATTCCATCAGAATTGTATCCAACAAGGAAAAAAAAGAAGAAGAGTATTCACTCAAATTCTCATGTAGACTTGTGTTGTCGGAAGTCAGGTCAATCATAATGAGACCATAATCTCAAATTTAATCAAGTTTAGGGTGGCTGGCTAGCTGCTATATGTTATATTTATATCATAGCTTCCCTAAACATCAAACTAGATGAATCATTTTCAGACATTACTGCCTCCTGTATTATCGTCTAATAGTGTGAATCCCTATGTGAACCAGTCATGACAAAACAATGGGCCAAACACTACCCAACTATTAAACAACCAGCAGAATTAATAAGGGTACTGAGTGAGCAGCTGACATAATGAAAACATCGTTTGCCCATACAGCCAATAGAGCTCTCCATGGCAGTCCCTTGAGATTATATGCACAGCTTTGTCAACCCCGCTTTTAATGTTTTGGTAAGGCTAAACGCAACAGCCAAACATTGTAAAAGGTCACCTGTCACCTGCCTTTCATGGCTCCAACTATCTACAGAATTATTTTTCTTTTTGGAGGCAACAAAAAATAATATTGTATCCAAATATGCTGTTTAGTAAAATTTTGCTTCTATGTCGGCTTGATCAGGTGGAAGTACTAGCAAAGATTTACTGGGGTGATGCAAGGGAGAAACTCTGTGAGGCGGTAGATGATCTCAAGGTGGACTCCTTTGTGCTTGGTTGCAGAGGCTTAGGGCCACTGAAAAGGTTAACATCTAACCTCTCCTCTGTCAAGTGCTTAGTCTTTGGCTTAACACAGCTCCCTTAATTTTTTACATTTCATTGGATCTCAATGCAGGGCTCTCCTTGGAAGTGTCAGCAACTATGTAGTCAACAATGCAACATGCCCGGTTACAGTGGTGCATGGACCAATTGGATCGAGTGCCTGATCTTTTCTGCTTAAAGGTGGAACTTTTGTAGTGCAAGGATCATTTAGTACAACTGGGTTGACCTCGTTTGTGAGGATGATGTGTTAGCTCTGGTATTTAACTTAAGTGTTATTACTTGACATCTGTTGTCCAGTCGTGATATCTGTGACTTTCCCTCTATTAAATCTTATTTATATGTTTTTCGTTGTGAAATTATGTAAGAAAAAGTATACAGGCCATTTGAATGTGTCATTGGTGATTCTGCTTTTTTTATCTATGTGTGTGACCAGGCTTCACCTACTAAATATCAATGATTACTTCACAGGATTCTGAAGGATGAATGACAACAAATGTAGTTGCTTTTTTGTATAAGTTATTGTGGTTCTTAACTGAAACTCAGGAGATAAGGGAACCCTACAGGTTGGCACTTGGTAGCTGCTTTGTTGAGGGTGCTAAAGACCTACTGATAGGCATGTCCTTGTAGCAGAAAGCAATTTCCAAATTAGAAGTTCTTATTACAAACAAAAACAAGGTTGCAGGCAGAGAAGACACGCAAACCTCAACATAAAAATATTTATTCCAAATGGCAGAAAGATGTGCTTTATTCTTAAATTGCATCAGTGCTCTATACAATGTGAACCATCTATTCTGCATTTTCTTGCACAAATGTAAGAGTAAAAACTCTATGATGAATACAATGTTTGCAAGAATGAGCCATCATGGAAGCCTATGTTGTCTCAACATAGCAGGTCCCAAGCCCTGGTAAAGGAGGAGGGTTGTGATAGGCGTGGCGAACCAATGTTAAATCTAGACATTCTAATGGAGATGAAACCCGAAATAGCCTACCCCAACTTGTTTGGGACTTAAAGGCTTTTGCCCTGTTCGCTTGGCTTATAAGCCGTACTTTTTCAGCCAACGAACAGTATTTTTCTCTCACAACAAATCAGCCAACAGTACTTTCAGGTTTCAACCATGGCTTATCAGCCAAGCAAACAGGGCATTTGTTGTTGTTGTTGTAATGAGCCATCATGGAAGCACATGGACCATATTAATCAGAACATCTTACCAGTGCCATCTTTGCGTGGAACAGAATCTTCAAGATCCATTCTGTGCCAGCTCCCAGCCAAAGATGACAACTGGTCAGCCTTATCATACAACCCAAGAAGACCACCTGTGTGGATAAACAGAACTTTTCTCCCTTTCCACTTGGCTGGATTGCCAGCCATGTCTTTTAGCAATCCATAAACTGCCTTCCCACTGCATTAAAATGATGATGCACGTATTTTTATACAGTTTACGACTAGCAAATACCAAAACATAGACCGCATGCCAAATCTATTTCATTGATTCAGACATAGGTTGCACCTGTAGACTGGATCAAGGACAATGCCTGTTGCTGCAGCTATGTCTTTGACAAACTTAAGCTCCTCGGCTGTGTTCATGGCGTAGCCTAATCCCTTAGCCTGTCAAGGAGAAGTTAAAGAGAATGTCAAATGTTCATTGACTGTTGCAAAATTTTGATTATGAAATGTAGTTTATATATTTAAAACAAGTTGAAACAAGGCACTGCAGATGAACTTTTTGGAGTTAGCACACCAAAATGATTTACCAATAATAAATAATGAAAATTCCAAAATGTACTTACATTTTCGATGCTAACTATATCATGCGAATCCAAACCAGAATTAAGTCCATCAATCAGGCCTTGGGCATAGTCATAGAAGTATTCAGGATCATCACAAACAGAGAATGCATGGACCTATCCACCGAGAGGATATTAGTCTAGAAAGTTCAGTGCCAGATAATACAACAAACAAGGGTAGATCATACTTTTGTATTTAAGCTGCTCAATCTGGATCCTAAAGCAAGGCCAGAAATGGTTCCACCACTGCATGAAGTTAAATATTATCCAGCCATAAAGTGATGCCTTGCAACTTTCAGAATCTAGGCATGACAGAATAAGAACTGCACACACAAAATTACCCATAAGAAGTATACCTGCCACATGCAACAACAATATTATCAAACTGAACATTAGCAGATTGCTGAATTTGCTGCTCGATCTCCCTTATTGCCTCAATATATCCCCTGAACAGTAAGATTTATAAAGATCAGGCTGCACTTTCTAAACTGAATTCATTTATAAAAAGCTGACATGGTATGTGCCAGATTATTTGAAGTACAACCCTTTACAGCATGTAATCTTGAATTCTTATTATTTTATTATGAAACTCTGACTCAAGGTCCATAATAAATTATGTAATATTTACACACAAGGCAATTTCTTACATTCCACTAGCTAGCCAGTATACTGCACTACACCAACATTGAAATGTCTTATGTCTTATGCTAATATTGAAATGTCTTATGTCTTAAACGTTATCACATGATTCAACATGTAATCTATACATATCCCGTCGTAGCATAAAGGCCAACAAATATTACAACAAAACGACAAAGGCCACCATTCATGGATACTAACCCCTGAGGTAACTTCAGATTATTTAATAAACACCAAAATGAAATATGCAACCATGAGTTGCTCTTGGCAGTTAGCACTGAGTATAGAATAATACCAAGTTCCCAATGAGTTTGATCCACCAACAGGAATCACATATGGCTTCCTCCCTTCTTCCAGAAGCCTTTTTTTCAGCAGATCAGCTAAAGCCTACACCAAATAAGTCCATGTCACACGGTTAGAAATTCCCTAGTCCAAAAAAAAAAAAACTACGGCAAGTGTCAGTGTACAGTGGCAAAAAGCACAGTTTTTATTTACTTAAGTATAAGCTACTTGATTGGTTCTCTAGAGAAGTGACTAATCATGCATGAATGACAAGTAACACCACAGTGGAACAAAGGCATTGGTTACTGATGGCCATGCAGAAACACAATAAATGTTCACACCAATAACATAATAAAACATGAAGAAGAGCTTACCACACTGCCAATTTTTCCGTACTCTTCTTTTGACACAAGATCAATGTGTGCCCCAACTAGTCTCTCGACAAGGAGATTGCCAACCAAACCAGGGTCCTTATCCACAAGAAGCTGAAAATGTTCCACCAAAACCAAATTATGCCAAAGCATTCTACAGATTTCACATCACCAACAACACAAAATTGACCTTGGAGGTACGTAGTATCAGGTAGCAATCAAGATTGAGATACTTCGCAGCCACAGCTGTGGCACGGCAGTGGTTGCTCTGTATACCACCAACAGTAATAACGCAGTCTGCCCCTTGTGCCACAGCATCTGCCATCAAGAACTCCAGCTTCCGGACCTTGTTTCCACTCAACTGCATGCCTGATAAATCGTCTCGCTACAAATCCCCAAAAAGTACCGTGTCAGAAACAAAATGTCAAATTAACATATATTGCAAGTTTTCAATTGAATTTTAATGGGAACTGGGGAGACTGGTTGCACCTTGATCCATACTTCCGTGCCTTCCGGCAAATTGGGCAGATTCCATTTGTGAATCGGTGTTGGGAACTGTTTCGATTTGAAAGCATAATTCACGAGTCACACGAAAGTGATCAACTCAAACACGGAGTTCAAGTCAATTCGAACTAATCTGAAGTTATGGATAGAGCAGGTAGCGGTCAAGCAGTGGGGCAGGAATAGATGGGGAAGGGAAGCTTACATGGCCGAGCGAGAAGGTGTGGGAAGGCATGGGGGAGAGGTGTGTGGCCCACGCCGGCGGCGCGTAAGGCTTCTTCGACAGGAAGCCCCCGATCTGAGCGGTGGCAGAGGAGAAGGTGGAGGGAACTCCGACCACCTCGGTGGCGGTGACTCCGGCCATCCCGGCGGCGGCGACAAGACTCAGGTGGCGAACGGCAGCGAAGCGACAGAGGTGTGGGAGAGTCGAAGAGACGGTCATTCCGAGGAGGGCCATGGAGAATTGACGTTTCCACGACCATAACTCCAGAAGGCGGCCCGCGCGCCAGATGGGCCAAAATCGGCCGGGGTCCGGCCCAACTATAGGCCCAACAACCGTGAAACAAAATTTGTTCGTGATCAAAGTTTGAGAGCATGGCCAAATTTTGGCAAACTAGTTTCATCAAAGGGACACATCTACAATGACAAACATAAATCAAATTATGATGGATTCTAATAAAACGTGACAAACTCTTTTCCAGTAAAAAAAAGCCGACCTATACCTTTCTCCACTGTAGAGGCATCTGATAGGTTTGATTAGAAAACAGTAGACTATGGTGCATTTGACCAACAAAAGATTATAAAAGCTTTCACTTGTAAATTGTGAATTGTTTAGAATAGAAAAGTCAAGGAAAGTATAGATTACAGGACTGTTATAATCTAAGCTAGAGGTTTCGTTTGAAAAAAAATACTCCCTCCATCCAGAATAAATACAATTCTAATGCATTACAGATTAAAGTATATTAAATTTGAATAACTAGATATGAAAAAATATTAATATTTTATCATGAGATATATTTTTATTTTTACCTATTTTAAGTCATAAATGTTAATATTTTTATCTATACCTGGTTAAATTCTAGATACTTTAACAAATAATGCATGTAAAATTATTATTTTTTAGCAACCAATAATCTTAGCTAGGTCGTTAAAGTTGGTCAGTCTGTTCGATTATGGGATCTGCTGAAGTGACTGCATTGTCTACAAGTTAATATGTCTAAGCTATGAAGTTTGTGGACTAAAAGTTATCTATAAGTTATTAATGTTTGGATCAGCATCAGCTAGAGCTTGTGGGAAGCCAATCCATGTAGCCTCCCAACTCAAACAATTGTCTTTTATGGCACCCTGCAAAAAGGGACGCACTGGTTTGGTCAAAGGATCTGTTCAGTTGCTCGTAAAGTCGCATGTGCTGATTTATACGGCTGATTTGTTGAGAGAGGAAAATACTGTACCATGGCTTATAATGGCAGCCGAACACTCTAAACACATGCATGATGGCCCAACAAAAAGCGCCCGTTCTGTCAGTCGAAAATACCAAAGTCTAGTAATTTAAAACACAAAAAAAATGACATTATTAGGAAACCCTATTATGGATTCGTAAACAAATCAAAACGAGACAAACTCTTTCTCCGGTAATAAGGGGGCGTTTAGATTCCAAAAAATTTTGCGCAGTACCCGTCACATCGAATCTTACGGTACATGCATGGAGTACTAAATGTAGACGAAAAAAAAACTAATTACATAGTTGGGTGAGAAATCGTGAGATGAAACTTTTGAATCTAATTAGTCCATAATTAGATACTAATTACCAAATACAAACAAAAATGCTACAGTGAGCCAAAATCCAAAATTTTTTTGATCTAAACGCCCCCTAAGATGAGAGAAAGGTACGAGTCAGCTTTGATAAGAAATCAAATGCACCCATTGCACAACAAACAAGTCAACGTTACACTATAATGCGTCGTCAAGAAGAAAGATGAAAAAAAAAGACGACGACGACGACGACGAAGAATCCAGCAGGTCTCCATCCTGCACCGGCCACGACCCACAGGCGCGGCCGTCCGCAGCTGCTGGCTGCTGCTAGCGACACTTCCACCGCAACCATGCTCAAAACTTCAAACCTTCACAGGACACTGACTAGACGGTCCACAGATCTAAACATCCCTCGTGTCCTGGTGTCAGTTGACAGTCTAGGCTGTCTTTAGTTACGAAATGAAAAATTTTAGAGGTTATGTCGGATGTTTCTCGGAAAAGGTTTTCGGATATTAATAAAAAAACTAATTACATAGCTCGTATAGAAACTGTGAGACGAATTTATTAAGGCTAATTAATCCAGCATTTGCGCAGGTTAGTTACTGTAGCACTTATGCTAATCATGGATTAATTAGTTTTAAAATATTCGTCTCGCGATTTCCGATCAAACTATGTAATTAGTTTTTTTTTCGTCTATATTTAATATTTGGTGTCGCGAGATTTGATGCGATAGATTATGATGAAAATTTTTGGAACTAACCAGTCCCTAGCACGCCACGCCTCCGCCTCCGCCTCCGCTCCTGCTAAACGAGGCGAGACGTCTTTTTGACTCCTCGCTCCTTCTTCGCTCTTCCATCTCACTCCCTGTCTCTGCTTAGCGGCGAAGCCAGAGAAACGGGAGTAATAGATTAAAGAAAAAGAAGAGAGAGAACTCGCTCTCGCCCGCTGTGCGAATCGAACAGCTCGAAAGCGATTTGCTGCTGCCTGCTGCTGCGTGCGTTTCGGCTGCTGATCCCGAGCACTTCCTCGCATCGCGACGAACAGTTCAGGTTAGCCACTCCGACCTTCCTTTACCTATCGCTTTGCGTGTCTGGGCAGATGGGGTTGGAGTAGGTGCAGCTGTGGTGCGGCGGGAGTTGATTTTTGGTTGCTTATGTTTATGCAAAATCTGGTGGGGTTTCTGCGGGGGTTTCCGACGCGCTGCAAAGCTCGCGCAACGCGGGTCTGGAGTAATTTATGGGATTGCTTCCGGTTCCAGCGTTTCCTAACGAGAGGTGGCGCCGCGGGTCGACGCGTTTTGGATGGTGGGATGTATTGTCCTTTTTTCCGCGCATTTTCCAGATCTCATCACTGGAGGACGTGAGGTTGAGATGTGGAAGTTGCTTTATTGGGACTTTATGCATCTCACGGCTGTAATTTTTGTCGTGGCCTTTTTCTCTTCTGGGGTTTACGGGGCTCTGGTAATCTCTTTAAGCAGGCGGCCATTGTTTCATCGGATTCCGTTGATGCGCTCTCTACTTGCGCGAAGGGGCCTCTAGGGCCAACAAATTGCTTCTGCTCCTGATCGTCTGTCTCCCCCCACCTCTCTCAACCAGATGTAATGGGTAACCAGAATCCTCGTTAGACGCTAAATCGCGTCAGTTAGGTTCTCTTGATTAACGGTCTCATGTGCATGTACTGCCTCCCTCCCAAAATAGATGCAACTGGGGTTTTAGATTGAGTCAAAATAAGTTAGGTTTGATTAAATATATTTCATGGAGTACATTTTTTGTATATATTTGGCCAAAGTTGAGATAGATTGACTTGATAGGAAGCTAGAATTGCTCAATTGCATCCTTTGTTTTTTTGGTTGGAGTACTGCACACACAACTCACGCACCTTTTAACTGGCTCATGTTTACTGTAATGTGCACATTATGAGATTCATTGTTTTCTGTAACTCTTCGAACCTTATTTTTCATGCTGTTGCGTTTGCAGGGCCAGCAGAGTTTTAGATGAAGACTTGATTTCTCCTTTCAGATAATACAGGTAGGTCTTAACAGTGTTAGTGTTAATGCAATTTGTTTTTTGTTTTGTTGATATTGCTCATATTCTGTTTTCTTGGATTTGTTTTATGTTGTTTCAGTGATTACCATTTATGTGCTTTTGCAAGCTAATGGTAGTAATTACGAAGTCTTATTTATTTCGATGGGTCATTTTTAACCTTGGACACCACATCATTATTCTTCTGTTGTTTTCTCACATTTTTTACTGTTATATCCCACTGTAATTGACCAGTAAATATTGGCTAGCCTGGATATCCATGGAGTTCTTACTTTCTAAAGAAGGATAATCTCATTTGTGTATAAAGGATACATGCATGCTTGCAGAGAATCTATATTTTGGCTGTTTAGTATGTGCTAATGTAATGGATCTTGCTGCAGTGTTTCAAAATGACTGACCAGGAGCGAGATGATGTTCCCATGTTGCTAAGAAATGTTGAGCTACCAAGATTTCCTCTAAGAAGTACTTCAATGTGTATACCAGTCAGGGATGATGAATATGAAGAAGACACCTTTGTACCCCATACTGGTCCTCTATTCGTTCAGCCGCCAACTCAGACGGCACCGGGAATTCCATTTACAAGTAGAGACACACCTGATAGGCTTCCTAGGCCTTCACAGGGAAAACAAGTCAGCAAGCCACATGCAATCATGCCTGAAGAAATTAGAGGAAATAGGTGGTCTTACAGTGGACAGGTTCCAAAGAATGAACACTTGATGATGTCTGGACCTTTGGGGCAATGTGATAATCCTGATTGTGTGAATTGCCCTCCTGCTTGTAAAAATAAAAGACATTTCCAGAGAGGTTCGAATGCTTTAGACAATAAGGTATGTTGTTGAAATATGTCATTTGATCTAAGTTGCAAATAATGACCTGTTCATCTGTTGAATAAGGTACTAACATGTTTTCCTTTGTTCCTGTTGAAGATTCATAACATTCTTTATGGTCACAGTGGTGGATGGAAGAAGAAAATTGAGCAGATCATGGCATACATTCCGATTATGAACCCACATGCAAAGCCGGTTCAGCAGTGGAATCAATTCTTTGTCATATCATGCCTGATTGCCATTTTCATTGATCCCCTGTTCTTCTTCTTACTATCAGTACGTCAGGTAATGTTATACAAAATTTTCAGTATGCTTCAGATCTATGTCCATGCTTCTTATATGCATTTGATTACTTCATTTTGTTAGTCACGCTGTAATTTTAATCAGAGCTAACCACTTTTTGTTTATTTGATTTCGTCAAATGCAGGATGGCAACTGCATAGTGTTAAATTGGAACTTTGCTACAGGACTTGCTGTTGTGAGAAGTGTGACTGATGCTATTTATTTCCTGCACATGCTGCTTCAGGTAAGTTCATCATCCTTTTACTCTTCCAGATCAGCTTTTACATTTTATTTTTTATACAATATTTATCGCTCATACACAAGTCGGTACAAGATGGAATGCTTGTGATATATGTCTATATGGGTGATTTGGTATGCAGATTTAAGATTATTATTATGTGCATTCTATATTAGTTATATTCAGGACACTTCTTTGTGAATAAGTTCTACACTTTCTTTTTAAAACAAATCTTCGATCAGATACTCACTTCTGGAAATACTGAAGTTACACTGTCCAGAACAACTTTCTATTATTTACGCTGCATATCCTTGCTATCCTGATCTTACTCCCTCTGTTTTGCAATAATTGTCCACAGCCCACCAAGTGCAGAGAACGAGGAAGTACTAGCTTCATCAAGAAAAAACAATGTGAAATGACCAACCATACCCCTATTTTATGGAATTATATAGAACCATACCTTTTGTATCCGAGCATTTACTTAGGGAGAGTGGAAATACTGCAATAACTGATAGGTTTCTCTTTGTTAATGATCAAATATTTGTCTTGTCAAAAGAAAGTTGAACCAACCTGCTTATGTCACTATATTTTCATGAATATAATTAGATATTTGTCTTTCAGTTCAGACTGGCTTATGTTGCGCCAGAGTCACGAGTGGTGGGAGCTGGAGACTTGGTTGATGAGCCAAAGAAAGTTGCTATCCATTATCTTTGTGGTTACTTTTTTCTTGATTTCTTCGTTGTGCTTCCACTCCCTCAGGTAACATAAAGCTTCCCTTCTGCGCTAATTTCTCTTGCTTTAGATACTATAAGTTTCTTCTTTTTTTTACTTTTAATGTATTGACACATCTTATTTTATTGAAAAAAATATCGAAACTCTACCTGTTACATACCCCTTTTTGTTTAATTATGTTGTCTTTTATTTATGTAAGGTCTGAGTAGTTTCTGTTACATTTAAGGTCAACAAGAAATACAAAAAAAAAACATGAATTGTGGTTTCGATAGCCTTGTATATACCAAGGCATGCCATGACTTTTTCCTGTTCCTGAACTTGTGACATGTAAGCATCTGGGAAGAATTGATGTCGATTTAGTCATACTTACATCCAACCATAATTTTGAGGAATATATTTTCGTGTTTGTGAAGGGCGGGCCTGGTGCAAGCGGTAGAGTCTTACCGCCTGTGACCGGAAGGTCCCGGGTTCGAGTCGCGGTCTCCTCGCATTGCACAGGCGAGGGTAAGGCTTGCCACTGACACCCTTCCCCAAACCCCGCACAAAGCGGGAGCTCTCTGCACTGGGTATGCCCTTTTATATTTTCGTGTTTGTCAACAACTTGCTGCTGCCTTACCTGTTTGCAGCTTTGCTCCATGAACCTTGTCTGTCTGTGTAGCACTTCATATGATTTTACTTGCATGAATGCCATGTATCTGTCAACAGCTAAAGTTCCTTGTCTAAACTCTAAACTGATGACCTGTTCTTTTCCGATGTAGTTAACAACAAAAAGAAAAGTAAAATATTTTTACACATTTTTTCTTCATTGCACTCGTTATGCTTTTTGCTAATATTTTTCTTTGTTTGTTGATCAAGGTGATGATACTGCTAGTTGTTCCTAAAGTTGGGTTATCTGCTGCAAACTATGCTAAGAATTTATTGCGTGCCACTGTTCTTCTTCAATATGTGCCCCGTATGATCAGATTTGTACCACTTCTTGATGGTCAGTCCGCCAATGGATTCATATTTGAGTCAGCATGGGCTAATTTTGTGATCAATCTTCTGATGTTTGTTTTGGCGGGACATGTGGTTGGTTCATGTTGGTATCTCTTTGGCTTACAGGTTAGTTGATTTCTTTTGTAGGTTGTTTACAAAAGTTGGTAGTGCACATTGATTCAAATGTTCCAATTTGATAATCGTACGAACAAATCTAGTGTGCAACATGTTTCACTAATGAAGAATGAGGAATACACGTTATACCTACTTAAAGTGGAAAATGTGCAGCTCCAAATACCTATGTTAATCTGTAACATGTTCAATTTATATATTCAATCACAGCTTATTTGGTAACTATTGGTTTTAACTGATACTGAAGGTCCAGATCAATCGTATCATTTTCTTTTGTTTCTCATTTTGTCACAGAGGGTTAACCAATGTCTACGAGATGCTTGTTCTGCATCGACCATTCCATATTGTGACTCTTTTATAGACTGTGGACGTGGCATTGGGAGTGGACTGTACAGACAGCAGTGGTTCAATGACTTGGGTGCAGAAGCTTGTTTTAACACTGGAAATAATGCTACTTTCCAATATGGAATTTATGAGCAAGCTGTTTTGCTAACTACAGAAGACAGCGCTGTAAAACGATATATATATTCATTATTTTGGGGGTTTCAGGTATTTGCCATCATTTGCTTGTGCCTTTCTACTTTTGTAGGTGTCTCTTTGTTGCATCCCAAATATGTGACAATCTGACTGTCATGTATAATCTTTAGGTTGTTACTATCTTATGTGTCATGGTAACTAATGAGGTTCCATTCTATTTAAATTCATTACAATCTAACTAGTGTTTTTACTCATAGTTTATGGTTTGATTTCAGCAAATAAGTACCTTAGCAGGAAACCTTGTCCCGAGTTACTTTGTATGGGAAGTTCTGTTCACGATGGCTATTATTGGTCTGGGACTGTTGCTTTTTGCATTGCTTATTGGAAACATGCAAAATTTTCTCCAAGCTCTTGGAAGGCGGTATGTGGTTATACTACTGGCTTATTTATCATGCTACTTAACCCAAATGTAGATATAAGTTCATCTAGGTTTGTCCTAGGTCAAACCTTGTTTTATCGTTGACTATCAATATCTAAATTTTGCTATATAGATTGACAACAAAAGATTAACATTATTGGATTCATTATGAAAAGTACTTTTATATAATATAAGCTCTTTTCATTTAAACTAAAATATTTTTGTAGATGTTGGTAGTAAAAGCGTCGTACTGAAGACCATGTCAATTTCGTAATTTCGATTGGGGTAAGTATATGCTTATATGCTTGTACGGTCATGCACTGCGGCATGTCGTGTCCTGGGTACTGAATAGGGATGTCTATGAGCCGATCTCGAGCGAGCCTGGCACCTCAAGCTCAAGTTTGACTAAATTTGTAGCCAAGCTCTAGCAGAGCCTGAACTCTAGAGCTTATAGTAAGGTTTGAGCTCGGGCTCGGGCGCTCAGTTTGATCGAAGCTCGAATAAGGATCAAGCTCGGTTTTATCAGGCTAGTTTGTAGCCAAGAAGATGACATATTGAGATGGTTGACAGTCGTCGGTGCTTCCCAAAGCATTGGGCACCAGCATTGTTGCCGAAGGAGGACAACGGTGCCTCTGGGCACACGGTGGTGGGGATTCTCTTCAACTACATGAATAAGCTGAGGGATCAAATCATTTATGGCAGCTGGCCTGCTACCGTGCTCAGTGCTCATGGAGTAGTCCATGGGGTATTAGGTGACTGCAGTTTGCATTGTAACTGGAGGGAAGAGAAAGGATCGTTTCCCTTCGGCAGGTGAGGACATCGAGGCAAGCAGGCAGAACCATGTGGAGAACGAAATGGTGGCATTGTGTTGGGAAGAAAGAACATGATTGAGGATGATAAGATTTCTCTTTGTTTATTTATCAATTGAGTGGAGTGTGTGACTCGCATTTTTTTGGGCTGAGCAGCATGTGGGAGAGGGACCTCGAAGGAGGTGGTTGGCTTAGAAAAGTTGAACTGGCTGGATGGAAGTAGTAGCAAAAGGTGGGAAATTTTATTGCGCTATGTGTGCTGGTGAGCGATTCAAATTAAGCCCGTGAAACTCGGCGAGCAATCTTGAGTTTGGCTTGATTAGCAGACGAGCCAAGCTCGAATTGAGCTTGTAGAGAAAAACTTCGAGCTTCTTTGACAGCCCTACCACTGAACGACTGAGTGCAAGCTACAAGGAATTGGGTAGAGTTTGGATGGCGATTAGCATTCGATTTGTGGTAGACAGCAGGAAGAGCAGAGATACAGCCATACAGGGATTGGAGGAGCAATTGGAAGGAAGACGAAGCCCCTGTTGGTTTCTGTTCGCTCAGCTGCTGTTTGATGCTTTAGTACCTCTCCACCTTCCCAAGTGACTGGCCCACATAGCAATCTGATCCCAGGGGCATGCATACGTCACTACTAATAGGTGAAACTTGTGCTGTCACCCCCTTGGCTCAAGAAATCTCTATAGGCCCCTTTATACAAGCCCGTTAAAGTCATCAGACATCAGTAGATCAATTCACTCAGCAGTTAGCAGTAGTTCAAAGCGCAGTAAACACAGGAAAACCCATGCGATTGATTAAATTATTATTTTTAATTGTAACTATCTTGATGTGTGAACATTTTACTCCTTTTATCTTCTGACAGGAGATTGGAAATGCAACTTAGGCGCCGTGATGTTGAAAAGTGGATGAGCCATAGACGATTGCCTGAAGATTTGAGAAGGTTCCTCTGGAGAACTTACTAAGCAAATCTTTATCACTATTTTTTCTTTCAAAAAACAAAGAACTTAGCTAGCATGTTTCAATGTCTAATGCAGCCATTTGCTACTATACTGTCAAGCAGTAGTACCGATCTGGTTGTGGTTCATGATTGGCTAGGGCCCCTGTGACAGCAATGATATACTTCACAAATCTTACTTTGTAGTCATGAAAAAAGGTGTATGCTGTATTGTCAGATAGTCTGAAAACATAACAATTATTTGATTAGTTCAGAATTGACATTGGCAATTGGGGTTTCAATGTTTCATATCCACAATTTGTACCATCTAGTATAGTGTTAATGAAGAAACTGAATGTGTTTGGAATGTTTTTTTTGTGTATTGTAAATTTGTAGTCACGCGGGCATTTAGTTCAATCAATATTTGAGCTATATACCAAAACTCTCTGATGAAATACCCTAACCCGAAAGGCAGTCATTTTATTCTTACAGTGGAAGATAACAACACCTGCACCTCTGTATATGTGTAGGAGGGTTAGACGAGCTGAAAGGTTCACCTGGGCAGCTACTCAAGGAGTGAATGAAGAGGAGCTTTTGAGTAATTTACCTGAAGATATCCAAAGGGACATACGTCGCCACTTCTTTAGATTCCTTAATAAGGTTAGTTTCTAAGGTGTCAACAAATATTACTCCAATACCTTGTATTTCCACTCCCATCCTTTCTTTCATGTACCATGTCTGTAGTTAGTTCTGTGCTTATATGAAATTCTACTATTTTGGAATCTTTGCTACTGCTGTTTGGTTCTTAGCATTCACAACTTGTAAATGTAACTGTTATTTAGGTAGAGAGAATGGAAAAGAATTTTATCTCCAGGGGAAAGGGGTCTGAATTGATGTGGGACCACAACCAAATGTGTGCTGAGCTAAACATCTGGTTCAGCACTTCCAAATAAGCAATAGCCCAAAATATTCAGTGCAAACCTGTGAAACCCCCCTTGAAATATATAACTATAAGTTTTTTTTTAAATGGTGCACTTCCATTGCATATATACAGATGTACATTGTTGCAAAAATTGAGGTGCAAACTCAATGTACAAAAATTCATATGAAAAATAACAAACTTCAGATGGCATGTGCACTAGAAGGCAAAATTCCTGTGATTGTCTTCTAGTACATATGCAACTGGAATTTGTCATTTTCATATGAATTTTCAGAAAAAAAATTGCATGTTAAACTTTTTGCGATAATGTATACCTCCATAACTATGGAGGTGCATTATTTCGAAATTTTTTAGAACTATGTATGTGTTTCAAGTGGTTTTCATGATTGCACCAAAAGGGTGGTTGCACCGAATAGTTTGCCATAGTGATGATGGAAACTGGAAAAGAAGTTTAAGAAAAAAGTAGCTACCTGTATTTTCTCATTCACGTTGTAGGTTGCCTCATTTACATGATTTCTACTATTAATGTTGTCTGGTAAAGATAACTCTTGCTTGACTCATTTTTATCTTATTATTTGCAGGTCCGATTATTCACCTTGATGGATTGGCCTATCTTGGATGCAATATGTGACAAATTAAGACAAAACTTATATATTAGTGGAAGTGACATTCTTTATCAAGGTGGTACTGTTGAAAAGATGGTCTTCATAGTGAGAGGGAAGCTGGAAAGCATCAGTGCAGATGGTAGCAAGGCTCCATTACATGATGGAGATGTATGTGGAGAGGAGCTCCTCACCTGGTACTTGGAACATTCTTCAGCCAATAGAGGTATCCAATTTGTGCCCTTCCTGCCTGCTGTTTGTCTTTTGGTTTTGTAGTTGTCCCATCTCATGAACTACTACTGTTTCAGATGGTGGGAAAATTAAATTCCAAGGTATGCGGTTGGTTGCTATACGCACAGTAAGATGTTTAACAAATGTTGAAGCTTTTGTACTCAGAGCAAGTGATCTGGAAGAAGTAACCTCACAGTTTGCTCGATTCTTGCGTAATCCACGAGTGCAGGGAGCAATCAGGTAGCCACATTTTTGTTTAATTTATTTTATTATTATCATATTCCTGCCCACCAGAATAGTTAAGGCTGTTCTTATAATTGTTTTTGCTAATTCATGGCAAAATATAATAATTTTTTGATAATCATGCATCACTGCAATGTAAGACTTGTTAATTTAGTTCCTTTTGAACTAACCTCTGCGTCCAATAGATATGAATCCCCGTACTGGCGAACCATTGCTGCAACTCGTATTCAAGTTGCATGGAGGTATCGGAAAAGGCGGCTGAAGCGAGCTGAGAAGTCAAGGTTGAGCGAAGAGACTTATACCTCGCATGGGATCTCGACACATGATTCTTTTCAGCGTGGACAGAGGGGATGATCTCTACCTGACTAGGCACTAACTTTTCAGTTTCAGTTCTGCATCTAGAGCTCTGAAATTCTCCGAACATGTCTACTTGGTGAAACCTAACGCATGGGGCAAATATTTTTGGCTTTGGTGTTCAGTGTACATGATAAGAGGATAGTTTTTTTCATGCATGGTTGCTTCTGCTAGAGCTACTACACGCACATTTATGTTGCATTCGGATTACTAGGAGATCAGTTATTTGCCTGCCAACCAGGATGCTCATCAGCTGTAAATAAATATTCATTATAGAAAAAAATTATTTGGTATGAAACAGCTCCTTTTCAGAGTGATGAGCCACGCAATGTTTCAATCCGTGGGGATTGCACGAGATTTGCAGCTAGCCTCAGAGATCAGAAGTCTGGGATATCCCAGAAGTGAAATATACAATCTCTATGTTATGGTATTCATTCAAACTAAATGTTTACAGATTACAGTCACGGCTGAATCCTAGCGAACACCAGGATCAGCCATAGTGCCCCTTCCCTACTCCAGAATTTTTCTTTAATTCCACAGGAATTTCCTGTAATAAGGTGAGCATTCCAAAGGTCATTTGAAACTAGAGTATTTCTCTAATCCTACGGTCCCGAGTTGAATTGTTTCGTATGAATCTCAGTAAAATTCTCTGACGACTGACGAAACTGTTCCAAACCGTCGGTCGTCAGTCGATCTGACCAGACTGAGGCGTTCCATCCCGACTGCCCCAGCAGTTCTCATCAACCTATTTATTGTTCCGGCCACGGCGATCGCCGGCTTGGAGCACGACATCGCGGATGTTGTTAACGAACTCCTCCCACCCGAGCCAGGAGCCCTCCACCGCTGGATCGAAGCTCGCCGAGAACACCCCGTACGGCACGCCCAGGAGGACGCCGAAGAGTAGGAACGCAACCCAGAGCGGCGGCTGCAGGTCCAGCCCCGTCACCTGTGCCGCCGCGCGCAGTGCCGCCTCGCCCGCCGCGGACGCCGCGAGCGCGGCGGCCGGCACCCTCCGCGCCACCCGCCACAGCACCTCCTCCGACTCGAGGAACGCGAGCTGCCTCTCGCGCTCCCGCCGGCGGGCCCACTCCTCCCACTCCTCGTCGCTCACCGAGGCGTCGACGACCAGCAGCGACCCGAGCAGGAACGACGCGAGCGAGTAGGCGAGCGGCATCCAGGCGGGCACGCGCGCGCCCGCGGCGTCGCCGAGGTACCCGAGCAGCGCGGGCACGCCGGCGAAGGAGAGCGCCGCGACGGCCGGGAGCTTCCACAGCACGCCCAGGTCGGGGTCCCCGCCCGGGAGGTCCGCGTCGATGAGCGCGCGGAGGAGGTCGTCGTCGTCCCCCGCGCCGCCGAAGACGTCCGACTCGTCGACCACGCCGGCGTCGACCAGGTTCTGGAGGAAGGTCCGTAGGTTGTTGTTGCTGTTGCGGTAGGCGTCCACAACCTTCCGTAGCTGGGTCCCGAGGCCTTCCTTGTCCCTGACGTTGCTGCGCTCGCCCTCGCCGTCGTCGGTGGAGTTCGATCCTCCGGGGCTTGAAGCGGACAGGCAGATGTGATGAGGTGGAGCGCGGAGGCGCAGCGAGGAGCGGGGGAGGGTGGGAGAGAAGAGAGAACAGGAGGTGCGGGCGCGGGCACGGATGCGAGTGAATCGAGGGAGAAGAGAGGACTCCATTGCCTGTGGGAGGAGTTCGTGAGATCTCGGAGTTGAACAGACAAAGCCGTCCATTGGCTGCCATGGTCTTATCCAGGCAGGACCCACTATAGATTACTGGGCCGGAAATTCGTGGCCCAGCTACTTCCGAGCCTTTTTTGCATTCCCATTTTGCCTTGTGAATTGCCACAATTGCCTCTCTTATTGTAGCCTAGCAAAGTACTGGTGCTAGGAAAGGCTTCGGAATTTTGTTCTGTATCCAATCGTCATCTTTTTTTTTAACAAAAAAAAGAAGATTATCATCCATGTGTAAGGAGTCTTTTTTTCTTGGGGGAAATGCCATTCGACGAGCTTTATTGATCCATAAGAACATTTACATCACTCACTAGGGTTTTTAGGATAAAACTAGGGGTTCATCGACTCAAATAAAGTTATATTTCACACTGAAAGTTTGCCTAGCTAGCTCATGCACTACTCGGTTTACATCCCTTTGACAGTGCTCAATGAATATATCGGCGAAGTCCCTCTATAAGGAATAGCAATCATCATAAATCGCAGCCGCCAATGTTACCGCAAAACCTCCGTTTTTCATTTTTTCAATCACCATCAAACAATCCGACTGAGTAGTCCTTTTCTGTTATTGTACTAGGCTTTACCAAATTCTTTGTGTGTGTGTGTGAACACTTCACCAAATTATTATTATGGTTACCAAATTCTTTGTGTGTGTGTGTGAACACTTCACCAAAGTATTTGCTTCAAACCCAAGCCCCATCCAACTTTTTGTATGGTTTGCTTCCTTGACGAGAAGCGATGTCAGACACTCAAGCGCTATAGTTGAGGACTTGAAAGCTGTCTAATCTAGACAAAGATACCCTGTTGGATTTTCTAAACCTGGGTGCAAACTTGTCTAGGAGGCAGCAACCAAGCAGGCCTTGAGGACGCATCCGACATTCACCACCAGTCCACCACCAACAGTGCACGGCAATTCAAGCGTTTCAAAGTGGATCTAGGCAGCAATTCTTTGAATCCTTTTGTTAAGATTGGAATCAGACGTTCATCATAGTATACAACAATATTTTCATCGATTGCGCCAAGAAACGACACCTCAAGAAAAATCAGAACCAGCGCGTACAATCAAAGGTGAAATTGAAGTCTTTACTGTTCGAAATCGCTCTAAAGCTAAGCGCCTCGGGCCTACCGCCGACGGCACTAGCTAGTTATTAAGTACGTAGTTATAACCATTTCCAGGTGGTTTAGATATTAACCACGGTCTATTATATTATTACATTTACCCCTTGATTAATCACTGTCTACTTCATCCTCCTCGTACTCCTCTTCGTCGTCTTCGTATTCCTCGTCGTCGTCGTCTTCCTCCACCACCGAGGAAGAGTACTCCTTCGCCATGGAAAGGACGTTCCAGTGCCGCACGGCGAGGTCCCACCCAACGACGGACCCCGTCTCCGCCGCATCCCACCTCGACGACAGGAACCCGTAGTGGACCCCGAGCAGCCCCACCGCGAAGAGCACGGCGGAGCCCGCGGTGGCGGCCCATGCCGGCACGTCCCCGGGCTGCGCGCGCTCGAGCAGCCCCAGGAACGCGACGTCCGCCGCCACCGCCGCCGCGGGGGGCGCCAGCATCCGCCACATCATCCCGCGCCGCATCTCCTCCGATAGCTCCAGCTCCAGCCCGAGCCCGCCCGCGCGCCACTGCTTCGCGGCGCCCGGCGACGACGTCGCCGCCGTGGCGTCGTCGATGATCTCGACGTTGCTGGAGCTGGCGGCCGCCGGCCTGGCGGCGGTGGCGCCGGCGCGGCGAAAGGCGCCGGGGCTGGTTGGAAGTAGCGAGCGGGGGCTGGCGGCGCGGCATGGGAGGAGCAGCAGCTCCATGGCTGGCTGGCTTTAGCGTACGTGTCGGTGGAGCTCGTGTCCGGGGTGCTGCGGTGCGCCGGTGCGGCCTCTGGGTTGGGGGTGGACGTAGGTCTGTGAAGACGAGAAGTAAAGGGCTTGCTGCGTTATCCTGAGCTTTTCCTTTGGGGATGGCAACGTGTGATATTTTGGCCCGGCAACATGAGATGCAGTTGCACACTTGCACCCATCCTCACCAAGCTTCTAATCAAACGCAAGTTTTTTCTCCAAAATCATTCAGCAATTTATTTGGTTCCTGTAAACTTTGTTTCTGTAAAATTTCGATGAAATGCCTGCATCACAAAAAGGTAGTAGCTGTTCATTTGCGGGCGGATTAGACCGTGATTCCTTGTCTAGTAACTTATCATAAAGTAAGCAAATGATAAGTCTACTGAGTATCTCCAAGATGTTCTTAAAAAAGACATCGAAGAATATAGATTTAGGATACACACAGTAAAGATATACTCCATCCGATCTAAATTATAAGTCGCTTTGATTTTTTGGTTTATACATTTTGTTATATATCTAGATATATTATTATATCTATATACAAAGCAAAATAGATGTAAAAAAAAGCCAAAGCGACTTATAATTTGGAACGGAGCGAGTAGTGTTTACTTTATGGTTTTAGCTTATTTTGGGTAAACTGCTTATAAACTACTCACCCCGTCCACAGAAAATGCAACTCGAGTACAGTATCAAGTTAAAGTATCTTAATTTTTTACTAACTAGAAATTTAAAATACTAATATTTATAATATCAAATAAGTATCATTAGATGTAATTTGTCATGAGATATATTTTTACACTATACTTATTTGGTGTCATAAACATTAATTTTACCTATATATTTAGTCAAACTTTAAACTCATTAATCCAAAATACCATTAGAATTGTATTTTTTATGGACAGAGGCAGTATAACAAATGGACCTTAGGTTCACCTACTATTTTTTTCCGGTCTAGTGCCGTTTGCTGCAAGACTGATGTTGCCGATTCCACAACGGACTACCTCCCGCCACCGGGCAGCTGCGGCCAGCCAAGGCTAGCACTAGCAGCCACGACCCACGAGCGTGTCAGGGCCGGGGTGGCCACTGGCTATGGCTCAGTGCCTCAGTTAGGCGCACGAGGGATTGGAAAAGAAAAGGACGCACGAACTCGATCGATTTGGAGGGCAGACACTGGGCGGAGTGATGAGGAATGAGCCGGGAGCGTTTTTGGCCACGGGGAAGAATTGGAAATGGCCATCGAAAGTTGTTGGAGGGTCGATCGGTTTTGTTCTCGGACCAAAAAACTGGTTTCAGAAATTGATTTTTTTTAAAAAAAAACTTGAAGATGCTCTAAGAACCGTGCTATCATTTGCAAAAATGAGGTACGGTTTGTCCTGATTTGAAGACGGTGATTGGTTCTCTTACACTGATTAGCACATGGCGGAGATTGTGTTAGTAGTTTTTTAAAAGATGCTACGTAGTCCACGAGACGATACCGATACGGTGTCCACTGAACTGGCGGGTTTGACTAAAAACATCTCATCTGAACAAAACAAAGCGCCGACGAGCAACGGGCCACATGGTCTTCCCTCCACCCTGACACTTGCTTGTCTGAACCAGTGACCCCTTCATGCTCGAGCTCGTTGTTGCCTCCAGCTACAAGCCATGCAAAGAAGGCAAGATGTGCACCAGTAGTCTAGTACACAGTGACTACTCCCCCCACATGCAGCTTTGAGATCTGCTAGCTCAGCCGGATCTCCTCTGCTAGGACGTGCTAGCATCCATCCAAACTCCAAAAGCATCTAACAGACGCATCCATTCTCCCAACCCTATACTCTTTTTTTCTCTCTCCTTCTCCTCGTAAAAACGATGCGAGACACCGACGATGTGTATGTGCATGCCTTGTTGTGATTATGCCCGGATCCTATGCTACTACACTATACTGTACGTGGATCCTACTGCTACTACACTATGCTGCATGTACACGGTACACGTTGATGAACCTGCAGAAAACATTATCACGAAGAAAAACTTGTTACGAAGAAAAACTTATCACAGGGGAGCTGGTGAAACGTGCTATGTTTCTCTGACAGCCCCGCACACAGTGTTACGATTTAGTAACTTGAGTTTGATCAATTATAGATTAAAAAATGTTAATATTTATAATACTAAATAAATATCATTAGATTAAATATGAAATATATTTTCATAATACATTAATTTAGAGCTATAAATATGAATATATTTCACTAAAAATTTAGTTAAACATGAACCATTTTACATGGCACGCAACCCATAATTGCATTTTTTTACGGAGATACAACATTGCCTTGACACTGACAGCTTTCTATTGTCGTCCGTGGCAGCCTTTGATAGAGTTAAAGCAGGATCTCTATGCATAAATCTAGCATGTCTACTTACACTTGCAATAACCCGTGAGTCCTAGAAGCATCTAGGAGTATTGGATTAATAAATAGAGTGAGGAAGAGAGGGGTGAAGGGGTTGCAAACCATTGGCCGCCTTGGAGGAAGACGGGCTCGCCATCGCGTTGCTTGGTGAAGTCCTAGTGGCGGTGCTGTGTCGAAGGACGGCAGTGCAGTGGCGGCGTTGGCCAGTGGCGGTGCTTCCCGTCGCTGGCAGCGCCCCCTCTGTGATCGGTTAGGGTTTAGGATTGTAGGTGGGGTGCTAGGCGGCTCAGGCGAACCTCGTGCTCGGCGTCCCGGCTCCCACCTCCTATTTATGGCGCTGTGCGACGGAGGCCCACCAACCATATTAGAGTTGGGCGCCTCCGATCAGGACACGGATCCAAGGGCCCAATTGGTCGGTGGAGATCAACTAACATTCTCCCCCTTGATCTCACTTATAACTTAAACTTAACTTACTTATTTTCTCTTGTTCCCATTCTATCACAGATCAGTGCATAGAGCGTGCCTCATCGTCATGGTCAGCTGCCATTTGATTAAACAGCTACAATGCGCATCTCTGTTTTGAAACAGATTCTTAATTAGGCTCTTGTTATCCAGGAATCATAGGCTTTCCCTTAAACCCATGCGGGCTACGTGTTCTCTGAACACACTGGTGGTAAGCCTTTTATAAGCGGATCCACGAGCATCTTTTCTGTTCTTATATGCTCAAGACTAATTATATGATCCCGGACTTTATCTTTCACAACATAATACTTTATGTCAATGTGTTTGACAGCACCACTTGACTTATTGTTGTGAGCATAACATATTGCTGGATTATTATCGCAGTATAACTTAAGTGGTTTATGTATGTCGTCTACCACTTTCAACCCGGGCATGAATTTCTTTAGCCAATTCATCTGCCCTGTGACCTCATAATATGCTACAAACTCGGCATACATTGTGGACGATGTAGTGACGGTTTGCTTTGAGCTTTTTCACGATATAGCTCCTCCTGCGAGAGTGAATATGTATCCTGACATGGACTTTCTCTCATCTCTCGCATAATCAGAATCTGTATACCCCTCTATGTGTAGGGAATCTGATCTTCTGTACGTTAGCATGAGACCCTTTGTACCTTGCAGGTAACGTAAAACTTTCTTTACTAATTTCTAGTGTTCTATTCCTGGATTACTCTGATATCTACCAAGCAACCCGGTAACATATGCTAAGTCAGGGTAAGTACACACTTGAGCATATTGTAAACTTCCGACAGCTAAATTATATGGAACCACTTTTATTTGATCGATCTCATATTGGTTCCTGGGACATTGAAATTCCCCATATCTGTCTCCCTTGACTATGGGAGCAGGTGTGGGGGTATTAACCCCTATACCCTTACGGCTAAGCTTGGGCTGCCCGGATCGATGGGTCCGGTCCATCCGAAAGACGACGCGCGGCCCAACCAACCTGGTTGGAGTCCTGCGCAAGGAGTTAAGGCGGATTTGGTGATCAAGCAGGATCCTGGTCGGTTAGAATAGGAATCCTTATCCGGCCGCATATGGCAATTGTAACCGGCTAGGATTAGTTTCAGATCGTAACCCCGCCCCGGACTATATAATGAGGCGGGGATCCTCTAAAAACATCTCTCATTAACATACAAAGACAATACAATCGACGCAGGACGTAGGTATTACGCCTTCTTGGCGGCGAACACAGATAAAACCTCGTGTCGGGTCTTGCGTCACCGTCTTGTTTGTGGCTTGCGCATCGTCTCGCCGATAATCTACTACCTTGGGCATACCCCTAGGTAGGCTGCGCCGACCATATTTTGTCGGCGCGTGGCGCGCCGAGTAGGGGTGTGCGTCTCGCTCTCCAAGCAAACAAGGCGATCATCACCTCCGGCTCCATGGCTACGCCGAACGGCCTCACGTTCACCGTCGGCGAGATCACACGGACCACCGGCTCCGACGGCTTCATCGTCATGACCACGGAGAGGCGTGGATTCGATCTGCGCGACCACCGCTTCACCTACATCGGCTACGGCTCCGACCACGATGGATCGGCTCCGACCACGGTGCGTCGGCTCGACCACGATGGATCGGGCTCCGACCACGCATACGTCGGCTCCGACCACGATGGATCCGGCTCCGACCATGGTACATCCGGGTTCGACCACGCCTACATCATCTTGACCCACGACGACGACTCGTCGTCCGCTTCCCCGCTACAAAGGGAAGCAGATCGACAACACCGACTGCTCAACTCCATCGATCGGTCGGCACCAAACTCGCTGAAACCCCTAGCTCGTAAGGCACGATTCAAAGTCAACCTAACGGTAGGTAACCGCTCCCCACAGCAGATCTACCCGACCAGCTCGGACGGTCGTCTTGCGACGACTTGGTATGCAGATCTCGTGGTCTTATCTACTCTCGAAGGGCGCTCGCTCATCGCCGGCCCGACCTCCGCGATAGGGTCTCCGGCTCTCCGAGTACGCGCAACCTCGACGGAGAACCACGAGGTCCAGCCTTACGGCTGCGAAGCGTTGCCTCGACTCACGCGTATAACCCACAACGCCGCTTGGATCTATGTTTTATGCACCGACCTCGGCGAAGCGCGCGACTTTCGTCAACATGATCCGGATGAAGATTATCGGAAGGATCCATCCACACAATTCAAGAGGGCGACTCCACCTCCTCGTCGGCATCGCATCTAAAGCATCTGTACACACCGAGCTTTGACATCACGAAGACGCAGCGGCGCCAAATACGATCTGGATCTGCGGACCACGCTCTAGGGTTTTCACAATTCCCATCTTTCCCGCCAAGACGAGGGATTTGATCCATGTTGTCATCAATGACGAACCGCCGGCGTTTTGGCGAAACAAAACAAGAAAAGACCACGCGCGAAGCGCTTTAATATTGACCGGTTCAATGGCGGCAAATCGAATCGGCGAAGGCAGACCAGAGGCGCGACGCATCGTGGTCCGCCACGCGACCTCAACGATGCTTTCGGCGGGTGGGACAACAAAGCAGGTCTTGAGGACTCCAAGTGCCAATGTAGCCGTCGCCATGGCAACAATGCAATGGCTACCCAACACCCCGGAAACCCAAGCGGTTCGCGATGAAATACAAGCCTATCTGACGGCTGCCATGGCCCCTGCACCAGAGATTGTAAATCAAGTCGGGCTCCATCCGTCTCGGTCGAGTCAAGCCACGATCGCCCGACTTCAAGCCGCTCACGACCACTCAACCCCGTGGCTCGCGCAACAACGACCCGTCGGACAACCATCGAGGCGGAAAGCGGTGGCCATGGACGGTGGTAACCGCCGTCGGGAGGACAACCGTCGCGATATCCGGACGATAATCACCAAGACAACCGCGACAATCGTCGCGATAACCACGGTCGCAGGGCTAATCCAGATGGCAATCGAGATCGCCGCAATGGCAATAACGATCTCCGCCATTACCTCGGTGGACGTGATCTGCGCGCTCGCATCAACCGAGAGTCGACGATCGAGCATCCGAAAGCTATCGCCGTATGGAGTATGACACCGCCCACGGTCCGCCGGGTTTGAAGCGATTTACTCCACACCTTCGCCAAGTCATATGGCCCAAGAATTTTAAGCTCGAGAAACTTGAAGTATGACGGCAAAGAAAACCCCGAATTATGGGTCATGCTCACGAAACGCGTGCTTCATAAGGATCAGCCATGGTCGACGAGCACGTCATGTCTAACTACTTCCCAATCATGTGTTGCAGTCATTAAAGTGGCCATGCAGTCACCAATGGCTGGTGATTATCGACCACTCGGCGAACTACTTTGATTCTTGGCAGGAGCTTAAGCAAGCCTTCATTGACAATTTCATCGCTACTTGTGAACAACCGGGCAACAAGTACGATCTGCAACAGATCCGAGATCGATCGAAAGATGAGCCCGCTTCTTGAAATACGTCCGGTGTTTCTCGAGATGCGCATCAAGGTCCCATCAATCTCTCCGACAACGAGGCAATCGAGTTTGCTTTCATCATCGGCCTCCGTTTCCACGACGCCCTAAGAGACAAGCTCCTCCGGAAGAGACTGAGTCGGTCACAGCGCTCCTATCCACCGCTAAGAAATATGCGGATGCCGACGATGCCAAGAAGATAATTATTGAAGAAGCAGCAAGGGTTTTTATGCTGATTGACAAATTTTCTAAGTGGATAGAATACATGCCTTTGGTACGTGCATCTTCGAAAAAGGCTGTCATGTTCCTCGACCGGGTCATCCACCGATATTTTGCATACCCAACAAACATCATCACCGATCGGGTATTTTCGGTTCACGGGGGAGCGCTTTTGGGACTTCTGCGATGAAAGGAGCATAGTAGTAAAATACCTCTCGGTGGCGCACCCTAGAGCTAATGGACAAGTCGGCGGGCAAATGGCATGATATTGGACGTTTTGAAGAAGAGGATGTACAGAGAAAATGACAAAGCCCCGGAAGATGGCTCAAGAGTTACGGTAGTGGTCTGGGGCCTCCGAACTCAAACCCAATCATAACAACCGGCGTCTCACCATACTTTATGGTTTACTGTGGCTGAGGATCCTCCCATTAGATATAGCTTTGCAGACCCGGCAAAGGGTAGAGAACTTGACGAGGGCAAGGTCAATGAAATACGGGAGCTAGAAGTAAGCAGTAGCAGAAGAGAAAAGGCTCGATTCTTGTGTACGCATCACCGCCAAATACCTTTCTCGTTTTTGCGCGGTACTACAACAAAAATGTTAAAAAGCGGTTCTTCGTGGTCGGAGATTTGGTCTGAAGTGGAAGACGAACCAGCCTGGTGTCCACAAACTTGCAACCCCATGGGAGGGACCATTCATGATCAAGGAAGTCACACGACCAACGTCTTACTGAGTTAGCTCGCTTTGGGATCGGTGCGGACGTATCAAACTCTTGGCACATCGACAAGCTTAGCGTTTCTATGCTTAACTCTTTGAGATATGTACTCCTTTTGTACTTTCGATTTATTTCAATAAAGCAATTATGATTTCTCGAGCACTCTAATGTGTCACTTGAGTTTTATGGTTATTCTAACTCACCAAAGAAAAGCCACCACCACCCCTTCTACGGTTTTTGGAGCGAGCTCTGCATCTCCGGTTCCTCCCAATACGTGCATGGGATCCGTTCTCTACATTACGGGTGATCGGCGGGTCCCCTTGGTTTAACTTATCTCTGCGTCACGTGTGCTGGTCACCAGACCTCACACTCCACCACATGGAAAACCAGGGCCGCATAAACTTTTTCGGGATGATGTGTCGAGCACGATGGTACAACTAAATGAGAATGTTAATACGTTTTACTTAGTTACACCAACATAAAGTATCAAGCTTAAATACACTTTATACAAAGCAAAAACAAGTTTATCTGATTCACGTTATTACAAGCTTGCACGAAGAGGCTCAAGTTCACAATAACACAACTATGTCCTCCTTCTACTGACTCTAAGCCTATTACATCGGGTGGTGGGCGCATGGCACTTTATCGCCGCCACTTCCGATACCCTACTCGAGTCTCGGGGACTCTTGTGCTAGTTGAGTGAAGGGATGGCCCCACCGGTGCTGGGGCTGGTCGAGACTGCAGCTTCGTTGGTTGGCTCATAGTGATGGCATTTCCGGTGACTCGTCGATGGCGTACCTCAGACAGTCTTGTCCCACCTCCACACAAAGTTAATATCACCAATTATCTTTGACGACAAGTCCAGCTGGGCCGTCTGAAGCTCCTCCGCCTTGTCTAGGTCTACCTCCTTCGGGTACCCAGCCTCCAGGCGCTTGAGATCGATCAGGGGGTAGTGGGCACGCACCATGCTTAGTACATGGGCACCCAGTACTCACCACCTCCTTCATGAACTCTGGAACCATCCCCACGCTTTGTCTCGCATCTCTCGACCAGCTGAAGTGGCGCGGCTCTCGGCTCTTCCTCCGTGAGCGCCGGGTCTATAAGGTCGAGGGCGGGCACAATGCCAGTTGCCACTTCTTGGCACCGTTTCTCCCATGTGTCCTGCTCCTCGGCGGCCTTGAGGCATCGTGCTTTCCAGTCATCACGCTCTCTGATCACGGCTTCTAGGTGCTTCTTGGCATTGACTTTCAAAAGCGAACACAAGTACAAGACATCAAATGTGAAAACACGACATGGCAAGGTGGGCAACAGAATGGGAAAGGTGATCTGGAATACTTACTTTTTAGTTCCTCCTTCATTTTGTTGGTGTGGTCTTGGAGTTGAGACTGGCTGCGTGCTAGCTTCACGTTGTCCTCCTTGAGCGACACACTCTGCGGTCACATGGTTATTTTCCCCTTTGAGGCGGGCCACTTTAGCTTCTAAACCTGCCTTACAATTGTTACTACCAAGAATACAACAACACAAGTCCACGCACTTGTTATGATAAGATGAAACTTTACTTGTTTTCTCCAGCTCTTTGTTGTTGAGCTGGCCGACCAGGTTTTGGTTCTATGTTTCTCGATCCATCCTCTCCTGGTCGGCGGTTTCAAGTTGGCACCGCAAGTGTTCCACTTCGGCCACCAGTTCTTTATTGGTCGCCGCGATTCCTTCAATCTGGTCGAAGCACCTCTTTCGGTATTTTGCGGTTTTCATCAGGTCCCGTGACAGACAAGCTAAGTCAGACAGTTCGACTACATAACAGGGTCAAGGATTCAAGCCAAACGTACCTGGACTTCTGTCACCAGACGTTTGGCCGCTCATTCGACTCTTAGGGTCTCTTTGACCTCTGGGATTTCTTCGTGCATAACCCATCCGTCGTTCCGATAGCGCCAATAAACGCGCTCCTTCATTACCAGTGTACGTGCCTCTTCGTTAATAGTGTAAGAGGGCCCACACTGATGCGCCTTCATACAGGTGCCAAGCGACTGTTTGCCAGAAAAGAGTAAGAAGACAGAATGACGTACTATACCCATTTGCTTTTTTGACCAGGCGTGTCAGACTGGACTTGGCAGAGAATAGAGATAAATAAATACACCTAATAAATACATCAATGGCATTCGCGTTTTAGATGCCCGTTTCACGCTAAGGATGGATCAGGGACTGCCCATACCACTGCTGTGCTCGGGGATTGCCCAGACCACTGCTGTGCTCGGGACGCCGGACCACCGCTGTGCTTGGGGATCGCCTGCACCATCACTGCTGTGCTCGGGATCGCCTGGACCATCGCTGCGTTTCGGGACGCCATGCATTCACCGTGTCGTGGACCGCCCAGACCACTGAAGTGTTGGGGATCTGCTCCGACCACTAACGTGTTTTCGGGGACTACTACGACGACTACTACTATCGTGTTTCGGAGGCTGCTTTCCGACAACCGGTGTGCTTGGGGATATCCCGACCACCGATCGAAGAATTGTTCTCCTCGGCTACATGTGATTTGTACTCACATACAGTTGAGAGACATTTATTTAGACCTTACTACAAGGCTCATACTTCGCCTTCCAGCAAGCTCGGGGACTACATCGGTACGATGCACCTGCCGGTGCATCTCGTATCGCCTGTACGACGATTGGGTTCTCAACTTAATTGGGAATTCTTTTTAGACCCTGGCACCACGTGCTTACTTCACCTACTACGGGCTCGGGGACTAAGTGGGCACACTTCACCTTGTGGTGAATGTGTTGTTTTTTTCGACCACTACGCCTCTGATGATCAAAGATGCTACGCTTCAAGACGCACTTACATTTCTTTTCAGAAATACAAGTGGGCACACTTCCCAGGATAGAAATCTTTTTCTTTTTTCTTAAGAGCACCATACATTCTTTGGACAACCTATTTCTCCCATGGCGACGGTGGTGGAAGATGTCAAGGACTCAAAGCGTAACTTGTCGGAGAAGGTCGAAATGGCGTCGCAAACATAATACATGGTGCTCGGGGACTAGGCTGTGGGGTATTAACCCCTATACCCTTACTGGCTAAGCTTTGGGCCGCCCGGATCGATGGGTCCGGTCCATCCGAAAGACGACGCTACGCCCGGTAACCTGGTTGGAGTCCTACGCAAGGAGTTAAGGCGGATTTGGCGATCAGCGAGGATCTGGTCATTAGAATAGGAATCCTTATCCGCCGCATATGGCAATTGTAATGGCTAGGATTAGTTTCAGATCTCGTAACCCCGCCCCGGACTATATAAGTAGGCGGGGATCCCTCTAAAAACATCTCTCATTAACATACAGCAATACAATCAGACGCAGGACGTAGGTATTACGCCTTCTTGGCGGCTGAACCTGGATAAAACCTCGTGTTAGTCTTGCGTCACCGTCTTGTTTGTGGCTTGCGCATCTGTCTGTCGATAATCTACTACCTTGGGCATACCCCTAGGTAGACTGCCGACCATATTTCATCGACAGCAGGTGATGACTTATAATTTTGCATACTGTATTTCTTTAGAACTTTTTCTAAATATGTCTTTTGTGACAATCCTAAACCCCATTTTCTCTATCTCGGTGAATCTCTATTCCTAGAATGAATGAAGCTTCATCGAGATCCTTCATATCAAACTTTGAGGACAAGAACTTCTTTGTTTCTAGTAGTAGATTTACATCACTGCTAGCGAGCAAGATATCATCCACATACAAGACTAGAAAACATATTTCCCATTCTTGAAGTTTGCATAAACGCAATTGTCCTCTACATTTTCTTAAAACCCAAACTTTCTTATTGTACTATCAAACTTCAAATACCACTGTCTTGAAGCTTGCTTTAATCCGTAAATGGATTTCTTTAGGCGGCATCCCATATGTTCTTTTCCTTCCACAACAAAACCTTTCAGTTGTGCCATGTAAACGTTTTCCTCCAAATCCCCGTTTAGGAACACCGTCTTTACATCCATCTGATGTAATTCTAAGGCGTAATGTGCTACAAGCGCCATTATGATTGTAAAAGAATCCTTACATGAGACCGGAGAAAATGTCTCATTGTAATCTATGTCTTCTCTTTGCGTGAAACCTTTCGCCACAAGTCGCACTTTAAACCTTTCAATATTCCCTTTGGAGTCATGTTTAGTTTT
This sequence comes from Miscanthus lutarioriparius, assembly GCA_904845875.1. Taxonomy (NCBI): domain Eukaryota; kingdom Viridiplantae; phylum Streptophyta; class Magnoliopsida; order Poales; family Poaceae; genus Miscanthus; species Miscanthus lutarioriparius. The sequence continues at coordinate 8,605,788 of CAJGYO010000007.1, read as the reverse complement.
GTAGACCCATTTACAGCCTACTGTCTTGGTTCCTTTAGGAATTGTTTCTAATTTCCAAACTCCGTTGGTTTTCATTCATTTTATTTCATCTTTCATGGCTTTAAGCCACTTAGATGAGTGAGCGCTTCTCATGGCTTCTCCAAATGAGGTGGGATCACCCTACATTTGAAATTCCTCACTTTCATAAACTTCATAATCATCGGGTGATCTCCTGACTCTTTGAGACCTTCTAGAGACCTCGTTAGATGACGCTTGTTCTATATGAGGCTGTTGTTGCTCTTCCTCATGTGTGACAACAGGTTCTTGGGGATCCTGGAGGATAGGTTCATCATGCTCATTCATTGTTGCCACTAAGAGAACTAACAACAGGTGCTGTTACTACAATGTCTTGCACTGTTGGTACAGCAACAACAGGTAGCGTGAAAAATGGTTCCTGAACCATAGGAGTGGGCACGTATACCCGCTTCTGTTCAAAACTAATTTCTCGCGCTACCATGCTCTCCCTGATCATATTATCCTCCAAGAAGACATCATGTCTTGTTTCTATAAACTTCGTTTGTCTGTCAGAACAATAGAAGCGATAACCTTTTGACTTTTCTGGATAGCCAATGAATTAGCAGCTGACTATCTTGGAGTCCAGCTTCCCTATGTTTGGGTTAAATACTTTTGCCTTAGCTGGACAACCCCACACACGTAAAATAGTTTAGTGAGGGTTCCTTTCGTGTCCACAACTCATACGGTGTTTTGCGCACCGACTTACTTGGCACTCGATTAAGAATATGAATGACGGTTTTTAACGCCTCCATCCATAAACTTATTGGTAAGGTAGAGTAACTTATCATGCTTCTCACCATATCCATTAAGGTATGGTTACGTCTTTCAGGTACTCCATTCCACTAAAGCTCGCCCAGTGTAGAATACTAGGCTACTATGCCATTTTCCTGCAAGTACCTTGTAAAGGGTCCAGGAACTTGGCCATATGGGGTGTGTCGACCGTAGTACTCTCCCCCGCGGTCAGACCTTACTACCTTAATCTTTAAGTTGTGCTGATTTTCTACTTTAGCCTTGAATATTTTAAATTTATCCAATGCTTCTGATCTTTCTTTAATTGGATAAATGTAGCCAAAAGGAGAATAGGCATCTGTGAATGTTATAAATGAATCATAACCATCCACACTCTTCACAGTAAAAGGACCATAGATATTTGTGTGGATTATTTCTAAAATTTCTGCACTTCCTTTGTCATCTTTCTTTATTTTCTTAACATACTTTTTTTTTATGCAATCTATGCATTATTCTAAATCTGAAAATTCTAAAGGTGGAAGAATTGATTTCTTAATCAATTGCTCTATTCTCTCCCTCGAAATATGGCCTAAACGACAATGCCATAATTTCAAAGATACATCTTGCACTTTCTTCCGCTTATTTGTTGCATTCATAGACGAGAAAGCATTCTCATTCTCAGTACTTACATCATTCGCATTCTCAGAAAGTGATAATAAATAAAGCTTGTCTTATCGGAAGGCAAGACCAACATATTTATTATTATAAACAATCTGACATTTGTCATTATCAAAATGACAATCATATCCATCGTCATCTAAACGTGAAACACTTATTAAGTTTCTTCACAAAGAGGGTACAAATAGAACATCTGAAAGCTTAAGTAGAAAACCATCAACTAATTCTAGAGAAAGATCTACAATGGCTTCAACTTGAGCTTCAACTCCATTTGCTACTTTAATTCTTCTTTCTCCTCTTTGCAGGGTCCTCCTTGTACGGAATCCCTATGATGAATTTGCAACATGAACAGTTGCACTTGAATCAATCCACCAAGTAGATTTTGCATAACTTAAATACAGGGATTCATCTATGAATGTAATGAAATCCTCACCTCTCTTCAGCAGGTTCTTCAGGAAGTCTAGACAGTCCCTCTGGTAGTGTCCATGCTTCTTGCACCATTTGCACTGATCCTTTTCAACTTGAGCGTTGTTGTTCTTCTGATGTTGCTCAGTCTGAGGGGCTTTCGCTTGAGGTTTGGCATTCTTATTGAAGTTCTTTTTCTTGTCCTTAACAAGGTTAGCAAAGTCAACCTATAAGGACTTCAGTCTTACCTCTTCTTGAACACACATTGCGATGAACTTTTCTATGTTCCACTTGTCAGGCGGCATGTTGTAGTTAACAACAAAGGTTTCATATTACTTTGGCAAGGAAGCAAAAACCAAATAAATCAGGAACTCATCCTTGAGCCTCAAATCCATTGACTTCAGCTTCGAAGTCGTGTTGCACATCTTCAATATGTGCTCTTTGATACCGCCACCAGTATATTTTTTATTGAACAATTTCTTGATCAATGTACTAGCATAAGCCTTTGAAGAGCCAGTGAACTGTCTCTCCACCTTCTTAAGGTACTCAGTGGCGGTATCACAGTCTAGGATAGACCCCCTTATAGCATCTGAGATTGTGGACTTAGTCACCATCCAGCACTTGTGGTTTGATATGTCTCATTTCTTGTGCTTAAGATCATACTTCATGCGCACTTCTGCATGATCTCGCTGTCGAGCAGTGAAATCAGCATCAGACTTATTTTCTTCCCTCACCGGGTCCACTGGCTCAGTAGGACACGGTGAGGTGAGCGCTAAGTCATTTTTGGACAGCGCAAGTGCGAGCTCATACTTCTCTCGCCATACTCTGTAATTGTCCTCTTCTAGAGGTGGTATGTGCGAGATGAATGCCATTGGGTTGAGTCTTGAAAAACACCATCAGAGATAGTGAGAAAATATGACATTATAATTGCATGCTTTAATTTAACGTTAGTCAAAATTAAAACATAAAATATTCTTATACACTAATTCTACATCAGCGTTGGACAGAAATAGAATTAATGCATGAAAAACTTATGATTAAACATTATAACATTGTTATTATCAACGTTGGTTAGAAAAATAACAATATTATAATTTACGGATTAAAATTGACTACTCTTCAAATTAAATTCTTTCGTTGTTTCGAATTTAATTAGAAGATTATTAACTTTAACATTACAGCGGAAACATAAAAAAATTCATTATCTATTTTTCAGAAGCATTGAACTTTTCTCAACTATTCTCTGAAAAATTATCCCGTTGATTCAAATTTTAACAGAGATATTAAACTAGACAAAATTCATCGAAATCTGCTTCTGAAAATTAAATAAACTTCAAACTTCATTTACTGTTCATTATGGCCCGGCTCTGCAGCGACAGTAAGCCGCCCAGCAGCAACAGTGCACGGCCCATCCTGCAGCAGCAGCTCGTGCGCGCGCTCTCGCGGCACCTCCTCCACGCCCAGGCCGCAACCTGGGCCTGGGCGGCAAAGTCGCCCGCCTAGATCGATTTCGGCCCGATGACATTCCAGTCGTCGAATCAAATCCAACGACCGTCCGCGTGCATCGCTTGATCAAAATGGCGACGGCAGACCCTAACGCCATTCTATTCTTTCCTCTCTCTCTCTCTTCGTCGCGCTCCTTTCTTCTCCCCTCAACGCAGCAGCAGTGAGCGACTGAGCGAAGACGAGAGCGAGCGGTGATGGTGCCATCACCGTTCCCCTTGCCAGCGCGCGCGCTCCCCAGCGGGTGAGCACGCCACCATCGAGCGGTCTGGGCGGCGGTGCCCTGATCCCCACGCGCGCTGCGGTGAGGAGCTTTCGAAACCCTAGATCTGACCCGGCCGCTCCTCCTCTCTCTCTCTCTCAAGCAGCGGTGGCGGCACCGAGCGAAAGGAGAGACTATGGCGCCGTTGCCGGCCCCCTCGCCGGTGCGCGCGCTCCCTACGCGGGTAAGCGCCGTCGTCGAGCAGACTAGCAGCGGCGCCCTTGGCCGAAGCTCGCACTCACCTGACGAGCAACGGCTCGGCCGTCTTCCCGCGCACCGGCGAAAACGGCAACAGCGGTGCAGCGGCGAGGTAAGCCATCTTCTAAAGCCCTTCCCCTTTCCCCTTTCCTTCTCCGATTTGGCATCTTGTTTCGTTCTTTTCGGATTTGTCCGATTTGGGGATTAGGGTTTGGGTTTCGCTCACTGTTCTTCTTCCCCGAGTATGATTCGTGGGTTAGGGTTCGGCTTCGCGTGCCGAGACCCCTTTCTCTTCTCTGTGCTTCACCCGATTAGGGTTAGGGTTCGGTGACCCTCTGTTTAGATTCGAAAACGAATCTATCACCTCCTTCTAGTTGCTACTCGGTTTTCTTATCCGATAGGTTAGATCTACACCTAGTTTGGCGTCTGATACCATTGATATAGTTAAAGCAGGATCTCTAGGTATAAATCTAGCATGTGTACTTGCACTTGGAATAAACCGTGAGTCCTAGAAGCATCTACTAGTACTGGATTAATAAATAGAGTGAGTAAGAGATGGGTGAAGGGGTTGCAAACCATCGACCGCCTTTGGAGGAAGACGGGCTCGCCATCGCGTTGCTTGGTGAAGTCCCGGTGGCAGTGCTGTGTCGAAGGACAGCGGTGCAGTGGCAGCGTTGGCTGGTGGCGGTGCTTCCCGTCGTTGGCAGCGCCCCCTCTGGGATTGGTTAGGGTTTATGACTGTAGGTGGGGTGCTAGGCAGCTCAGGCGAACCTCGTGCTCGGCGCCCCAGCCCCTCACCTCCTATTTATGTCGCTATGCGACGGGGGTCCACCAACCATATTAGGGTTAGGCGTCCCCGATCAAGACGCGGATCCATGGGTCCAATTGACCGTAGGTGGAGATCGACTAACAGCCTTATGTCACATCAGGCCTTGTCCGGATCGCTGTTCCAGCTTTTCAGGTGATTTGAATATTTTGACAGCAGGAAATGTTCCCTTGCTCAGTGAACTGTCCCTTCTGTTCATGCACCGTGGCATGAGCAGCACTAGCATTTCAAAATTTCGTCGAATAGAATAATCGAAAGAATAGAAAAACAAAAGAAACGAGCTACCGCAAATGCACTGGGACGTCGATGCACCAAAGAACCGCAGGCCAAAGCTTCGCCAACAGCCACGGCATGTAGCAATGGAGTCACTCACAGGAGTGCACCTGGACTACGGCTAGCACTAGGGGGAGGGTGCAATGCAACGACGAACACGAAAGAAAGATTTGTATAACGACGAATCCGCGAAAAATCTCATCACAGGGTACGGCACGTCGGCAGGACAGCATTTACATGTTTAGAAACGCAACAAAAGAATTCTAGTCGCCACCACCAGGTTATATGCAACCCCACCACGATGTCCAAGAATCTTGCGCCCCCATGATCGACGGAACACAACCAGCCATCCATGGCATGCCATACCACACGCGCCAGCGAGCGCCTAGCAGTGCTGCACGCTCGGTGGCAGCGGCACGCCCGCCTTGGGCGCCGCGGTGGCAGGGGCCACGCTCGGTGGCGGCGGCACGTCCGCCTTGGGCGCCGCGGTGGCCGGGGCCACGGCAGCAGCGGAGGTTTTCTTGGCGTGCTCGGTGCGACCGAGCTGGCCAGGGCTGCGCCCGCCGGTCGCGGCGGCGGTGGCCGGGGCCACGTCAGCAGCGGAGGTTTTCTTGGCGTGCTCGGTGCGGCCGAGCTGGCCGGGGCCGCGCCCGCCGGTCGCGGCGCTCCCGCTCTTCATACGGCCCTTGCCGAGGTGGTACTGGCAGAGGGCGTAGCCCATCAGCGTCGTCTGGCTGCACCGCCACCCGCGCCCGTTCTTCCGGCTGCACCGCGACCCCGCCATCAGCTTGCTTGGGCTCGGCGGCGCCCTCTTCACGCCGCCGCTGGTATTCTTTGTCACTTGCTGCTTCTGCTTCGTCGCCTTCGCGGCCGTTGTTGCTGTCGTTGTCACTACCGCTGCTGCGCCGACGCCGTTGTTGCTGAGAAGCTCTCCGGCCTGGATCGTCACCGGCTCCGGCACGTGGCGATGGAGACCATTATTCTCTAGGCTGCAAAGTGTGTGTAATGTAGCGTGTTACCGTTATGTATATGGATGCTGGGTTTGACGGGACAGAATAAATGCGACCAGCAAAGAAAGAAGCAGTACATGTACATTATACAGTAAGCACAACACAAGGATAACTACTAGTATAGATCACAGCATTGCAACTGCTGAGAGCTTGAGACTAAACTGACGAACAGCGCTAGGAAATTTTAACCGTCCGGTTTTCTTGACCACAGCACTGATGCCGGAGACAATAGAGACCAGAACCTATTCGTGGCCTTTGAGTGAATGATACGATGGAGGCCAGCACAGGCCCCTCTTCGTGCTCTTCATCTGACTATCTGAGTCCATCGATGCATATATACAACTCCAAGCAGGCACGCATGCAAAGCACTAATGCCTGATGACAAAAAGAAAGTGCACTGTGCAAGTGAACTGGACTGTTTCATGATGCGGCGCGCACAACCGCACATGTACCATGTTTCCCGAAGCACCAGAGTTGCACTTGCACCCATACAGATCGAAAGACCGAGTTGCACTCATTCAGATCGAAAGAACATGGACAACGCAAGGCGCAGATCGAAAGAGCATGGGCAACGCAAGGCGATCAAACAAGAAAGGTCCCGATCAAAAGAACATGGACGACACAAGGCGATCAAGCAAGCAAGGAAGGTCCTGATCAAAGTAGCGAATGAAAGAGGTTGCACTGGATAGATAGATGCACGCACATAGGGGTGGCAGGAGCAGTGGCCGGCCGGCTCCACACACACCCTACATGGGTACATGAGGGCTTTGTCTGGCAAGCAAGTGAGGGCATTAATCGATTGGACTGATGTGTCAAGCTGGCATTGCCCACTATAGTAGTGTGAAACAGTGAACCGAAGCCCTGAAAATAATAATTAAAAGGGGGCCTTGGATCCTTTCCTTTTTTTTATTTTTCTATTCGTAAAATTCCCACAGCTATACGCAAGCCCACCCGTACCATACCATACCCACGAAACGAAACGGACGGCACACAGCACAGGCACAGGCACAGGCACAGGCACAGGCAGCAGCACTTTCTCGTTCTGCTCCTGGCTGTCACGGTTTCATTTCAGGCAGCAGTTCGTTCGTGTTCATCACATACCTGCTGCGGCCGTCTGCAGGCCCCTGTTGTTGTTGTTGTTGTTGTTGTTGTTGTTGTTGTTGCGCACCTAGTAGACCGCTGCTGCGCTCCACCGCACCGTCCTGCAAAAGCAGTAATCCAGGAACACGCGGGTTAGCTAGATCTGCCGCCGAGCCCACAGCCCGTGGGTGCAACGGAAGGAAGACAACTTTTTTATTTCCCCGGTACGAGACGAGACGACGACGTCCTAAGAAATTCTAGGAATGCGTACGCGGATTGGAATCGATCGAGAACAAGAGGAAGAAGCTGGTAGCAGCGAGCGAGCGCGCGTACCTGCGGCGGCAATGCCGGGCGCCTGAGCGGCGAGGAGGAGGGGCGGGCGTCCCCGAGATCCGCGGCGGAATCATTTGTTGCGGGGTGCAAGTGCAACTCCCCCTCCCCTTGCTTGTCCCCCGGAGGCGGAGGAGGGCGCTCCTGATGATCTCGCGACGCAGGCGGCGGCGGCTGGGGCGCGGGGTATGGATCTGAGGGCAGCAGGTAGGCGAGAGGCTGGCCCGGAGGCCGCCTCCTGATCCTCATGGGCGGGGCGGGCGCCGGGCGGAGCGGAGGACGAGGGAGACTGACTGGGGGGCAGTGGGAGATTTGGGGAGGGTGCAAATCGAAGGAGGCGGGGTGGGGGGGTCGGTCCGTCGGGGAGGGTGTGTGTGGTTCCTTCCCTTGGTGTTTTGGTTGGCCTTTTTATGGCTGCATCTCGCTCATGGTCATGGATGCATTTATTTATGGGAAACAGTAAATGCAATGAGGGTGGTGTGGTGTGAGATCTTGGTGCAGTTTCGTCTCGCTCCGGTGGCACTCGCCTCGCCTGCCCATTTTGGTTCGATCCGTTGGGAGGAGAGACGGTGGCGGACGCGCACATATCTGCCTGCATCGATCGATCTACTGCTAGACCAGAGGAGAGGCCAGGAGGGGAAGATGGCGTGACGGCTTCAGTGGTAGGCTGCTGCTTTGTTTTCGCATGCAATACACCATCTCACCATGTGCACTGAACTGCTCTAGCTATTCTACAGGGGCGGGGGGAGAGGGCCTGGGGTGCCACCGTGCCAAGGCAAATGAGATTTGCCCCATTGTTAGGTGTACAACGGTACAAGCAATGCGCGCGCGCGCGTGTGGGTGTGTGTGTGTGTGTGGGGGGGGGGGGGGGGGGGGATTAGCCCGAGAGTAAAAATCACGATGAAAGAATTATGTTCATCTCGACATAAAAGAGGTTTTGGAGAGAGAGAGGCGGCTGGTAGTAGCATGAGTAGTAAGAAGAAATGTTTCCATCCGGAATTTAGGTTTAAGGGCTCAAACCTTGTGTGAGATTCTTCGAAGCAATACTAAAGCGATATTACGTGTTGACCACGAAATCACCAGAAAATCCACGTAACCACTGTTACCTACTTTGGAATGCCGTGCTGACCATAAAACCACTTGAAATCCATGAATCGCAAAAAAAAACTTGAAATCCACGTAAACACTGTTACATGTGGAATGACGTGCTGACCACGAAACCACTTGAAATCCATGTAACCACTGTTACTTGTGGAATGCCGTGCTGACCACGAAACCACTTGAAATCCACGTAACAACTGCCACCTATGGAATGGCGTGCTGAACACGAAACCATTTGAAGAAAAAAATGTTAACTTTAAAATTGGCATGAAAGCCAAACTTGTAGTAGTCATAGTTTCTATTGAGAGCCAATAAACGCAATATATATCTAGCAGTACGGATATGTATTAGTGGTTCGACAACAATTGAAGAGAGCTACATAGCCATAGACAATTGCACCACAGAGTTATGGCTTTCGGCTTACTTTGGCGACAACGCGCATTCATCCAAACACAAAAGATGCATGGTCATGTATGCGGAGCCAAAGCAAACACTTGAGGTGTTGTATAGTTGTCATACCAAGTTGACCAAAACGAAGCCCCTAAGGACCGTATGATACCCTTTCTTTAGTTTTCACCTATTTTCTCCAAAGTTCAATAGGTAAAAAAAATACAATAATATTTTTTTTTCAAAAAGAAATACAATCGGTGTGGTAGTCCAAGGATGGCAGTAGGACTAGCATGCAAAAATATCCTGACTCCATGAGTAGCATTTATGGTACTAATTAAATTTGACATGCAAAAAAGGTTGAGTGCACCCAACTTTTGGCCGGCGGCCAGAACGGCGTGCCTAATATAATCGTCCACCTACTACGAGTACGAGTTACCCACGAGAGCAGTGAGTTTTGCTCTAGCGGGTTACCAGCTTGCTGCCAAAATTCTATTCGGCCAGATCTGCCGTGTCCTGCGTGTACCAGAGTCCTCAGCGTTGACCAAAGGGTTCCACTGACAAGTGGGCCGCATTCTCTCACAGTGAGACGTTACTGGTGACTACTGAGCAAAGCCGGTCGGGTTGTTTTTTCCTATACCCCTTGATGAATGGATGGTAGACGAGCCAGTTGGGCCCAGCTGGTTTTGCATAGGCCGACCTGCGTCTGTCAAAGCCCATCAGGCCCAAGAATTTGGCTGTCAATCGATCAGCGTCGTCTTTTTCTTAAGAACTTTCAGCTCTAGTGAATTCGTTGAGCGGCTTGGAACTTGTTGATCGAGGTTAAAAAAAAAGGAACCTGTTGATCGTCCTCAAGGCTGGGCGCAGTTCAGGATGCCAAAATGCTTCTTGTGTTTCAGGAATTTTAATGGCGAAGAGACCATAGATAGATAGATCCATTCATTCGTCCGTGGGTCTTTGCCGTCTTGGGGCAATTAGCCGGGCGGCATGGGAATGTGGGGGCGCCTTTGTATGTCCGGTGGCCTGATGGGCAATAAATCATGCATTTTGTGTCATGATTTGTGGGCTGGCCTACATGCAGTCCACATGATGTGTCCTATCAGGAGAAGAGAAGTAGAGAACGAAGAAAATTCTGGAGGCCACACAGACTGGTTAATGGCTAAACGTACCGGCATGGCCTTCTTTGAATATATGCATGGATGGACCATCAGATGGTTGATGGTTCGGTTGGTGAATGCTGATGGGCAATGGAGCAGAACGTACGTTCTCCAGATCCTTGGACGTACTCATCTCCGGTCCTGTCCTCGTGTGTTAAACCCATGCTGCTGCTGCTGGTGCAATTTTTGTATTTTGGTCCTTTTTAAAAACATTTTTTACAAAAAGACTTATACCAAAACGTTTGCTGAAAATAGACCATTTGCGTCTTAGAACATGACGCTAAGGTATGAGGGTCGGCGTCGGTCGACGACACGACGCCGAGGTCTTGCCACGTCACGGACGACCCCGGTCGACGGCGACACGGTGGTGCATGGGGGCCCAGTACGTCGGCGTCGTGTCAGCCAACGCCACAGGCCTAAATTCGGCGCTGTGGGGAGTCACGCCGAGCTCTTGTCATCATCCGCCACGCGGCCCAGGCGGCCCAACAACGCTTCGTGGGCCAAGAGATCGGCGTGCGATCATATGACGCCGAGACGCTAACCTCGGCGCGGCCCGACTCAACGCCGAGGTTCGGTCAGAACCCCACCCCACGCATCACGATTCATGAGATCAGAGAAGTATGCATGCAGCTCGATCGGTTTCATTCCACTAGTGATGGAGACATGGCATGTTCGTCTGCGGGTGTCGGGAGACCATTGAGAGCGGCAGAGACGATGCTACCGGAGGTAGTGCATGCCCGCTGCCTAGCCTATTGCGGGATTGCGGCAAGCCAATTTTTAAGAAGCTCTTTTACCAAACTGTTGGAGTGTAATTTTTTCCATTTTGCTAAAACATTAAAATAGAGAGTTGTTTTATAAAACCTCTGGAGATGCTCTAATATCCCTGGTACGGCCTTAGAGCGAGAACAACAATTATCCTATAGTCAAGTTAGTCAATATTTTTGTTGATGTGGAGGAGAGAAGAGAGAGAGAGAGAGAGCTCGGCTCTTAGAGCATCTCCACAAGTTTCCCAATATCCTATTCTTAATATTTATTTATGTGAATATTTGGTGATTGTTGCAGCAGTATACTAATATATCTTCTCCAGGACCCATATAGAAGGTGGGTCCCATGAGAGTGTAGTAGAAAAGATGGATGAAAAGTGGTAGTTGGGGTAGTCCCCATGCTATTTGGGGGAGATACAACCCCCTATTTAAAGTAACAAGTTGGACACGAGAACCTATACAATAGTGAGTCATGATAACAAGTGCGGAAACGCTCAGCCACGGGCGTCCATCCCGTCGAACATGACTCTGAAAGGTCCTAATAGTTAGAGGGGGGTGTTTATACCAAAATTTAGAAGAAAAACGCGGGAACTCGAAGCTTACAGGATTGTGTCATCAAGGAATCTATTGGATGAAAATCGGTATCAGCTGATTTAGATGTAATGTTAGAATCGACTATTTTATGGATGACGTCAGCAGACAACGTCAATGGGCTATACTTGAGTGGCGCTAGGGAGATGTGTCGAACTCTACGAATAAGGAAAATTGGGGTCCAAGTTATTATTAAATTAGGAAGTTTTCTTTTATTTCAAAAATTGTAATAAGTCGTATTTGAGTAGGATTCATGTTTAGGTTCTGGGTATAAATATTAGACCCTGATTATTGTAAAAAGGACACGAACATTCAATCAATACAATTTTTTCAGCTTTCGCCATCGCATTAGGAGTAGGAGTACTATAGATCTCGGCGAGTTCTTCAGCAAACAGGGCTACATCGACTGATTGACCTCCACCTTGCTTGTGAGTACCGTCACGACTTTTATTATACTTGTAAAGCTACATCGGCTGATTGATCTTTTATGAGTCATAATATAAGTTAGTTATCGATCTGTATCGTAGTTTGTAAGGCCGCATCAGCTGATTGATCTCTTATGAATCATAATATAGATCAAAGTTATCGATCTTGTGTTAAATAACTTATTGTTTAATACAATATCACCAGTTATCGAAACTGCTAAGATTAGTAAGATTTTTCTTGCTGTTTTTGGTTGATTCACTAGTTATCGATCTTGCTATAATTAATGTTTTAATTAATTATAACAAAATCACCCGATTGAGATAGAGATAGATCGACATCATATCATCTTAATTGGTGGTCCTTTGATCTGTTCATGCTTCAAATCTTATAATTGATGCTTAATTCCGCTAGATCGACTTGTTTATCTCTATTCCAGTCAAACATAGTATGCATCCAAAGACATATTTTAATCTTGAATAAACTCATTAGTTAATGAGATCTAATCTAATAACACTACTATAGCTGCATTGATCCGGTCAAACTTCTTTGGTAAGACTTTAGATTAGAAATTATCGATTAGTGGTCTTGTTCATGATCAAGATATGTACTCTGTTTGTTTGCTATGACTGTATCTGCTATTTTAGCCGATTTGCCTATACTCTCAAGTATATAGCATGTTTTCATGAATCTATCCACATACAGATGGTTTTATAGATTATTTGGCTTTAGTTTATTATCTTTATCATAGCTGCATCGATCCGATCGAACCTCACTGTTGATGATAATAGATTAGACTCAAAAACTGTTTGTAAAATCATTTATATTAAACAGTCGATTTGTTCGCATGTTATGCTCTTTTCATCAAACTTATCTACTCGACGCTTTATATCAATCATATTTTATTTAGCCGATGATGCTTTTTGATGTTCCAAGAGCATTGGTTATTTTGATTTGTATCATTATCATTTAATATTAGCCGATAATCCTTAATTTAAAGATATTCGTTTCATGGATACGCTGGATATCGACTATTTAGTCGATAGCCTCATTAAATTGGATATCTAGTCGTACATTTAGAACGGTTTGGTGCAACACCGACATGTTTCACCTTCAATTACTGATAAGATTTTCTCTCTTTGTCAATTGCAGGTCAAATTGACTAGCACGTCGTTGGGTTTTCAAAATCGACTAGTTCTATGTTGAAGCCAAGCAGATCTCTAGTCTCATTCCATTCAGATCTTCTGGCTTGGTGTGTGTTGATTACATCGCCACATTTTTGTGTCAATACACTTTTTGGCACGTCCTATGGAACCACAATCATCATGGCGGTTCACAACAACAAGGACATTCTTATGGCACCTTATGCAGACTTGCTTGCTGAGGATAAAGATGTCATTGGTAAAGCTATAGAGGAGTTTCAGAATAAGTATTTGTTATTATACACCAAAACACGTGACAATAAAGTTGTACAGAAATATCCACTGCCGAGAGTTTTGATGCATGGACAGTCAGATACTGACGAAGTTGATGATATGTTTCTTTGTAGAAGCTGTCAACAAATCTGTTCATGATGCAATGCTGAATCATAATATAACTTTCTTGAATATATTTCACAATACCATGAAGGAGGTGTTTCGTGGATTTCCACTTAATCAGGTTAGACTAGCTTATTACAATATTCCGCATCCGTCGACTCGGGGGACTAATCAAGCCGGTACTAGCCATCAAGAAGCAGCACTAGCTAAGAGTGATGATGCCCAGGCAATTCAGAATTTGTCTGAGCAAATTTAGGGTGCTACTACTAATCAAATGCAATATAATCCTGGATCATCAGCGTGGCATGTGTAACAGCCGATAGGGCAAGTTCAAAATCAGATGGTTAATTTTGGTACATCAGGCCAAATACCACCGTCGGCTAAAAAAATAGCACCATCGATTCAAATGATTCATAGAGATATAGATCGTAATGTTTTCAATCAGAGATTTCAAGCAGTAAATCAGCAAGGGGCTCGATAGATAGAGATCCCACAAGGATATCATTATGGTTTAGATTATAATACTCTCAATATGATTCTAAATCCAGGATATCAAGGCACTCGGAATTTCAATCTATAGATGTGTCAGTAGTTGCCAAGAAATTCAAACTCAAATGCTGATGAATTATTGCTCAGAGTAACCGAAATAATAAAAAATTAGTTTGGTTTAAATCCAAAAGGGCAGACCTTTTCGTACAAACGTCCATATCTAGAGTGGTATGATTTAGTGGCCCTTCCTATAAATTACATGTTTTCCAGAATTTGCTAAGTTCACTGGTCAAGATAACACAAGTACAATAGAACATGTCAGTCGATATCTTACTCAGTTGGGTGAGGCCTCTATTGAGGAAGCACATCGAATTCGTTTCTTCTCTTTGTCCCTATCGGGACCAGCTTTCATTTGGTTTTTTATCATTAACGGTTAATTCTATTGCCAATTGGAGTGATATTGAAAAGAAATTTCATACATATTTCTACACTAGGACATGGAAAAGAAAAATCACAGATCTGACAACTATAAAGCAAAGAGCTAATGAATCAGGTGCAGAGTTCCTTCAGAGGTTCCGAGAAATAAGAAACTTATGCTTTTCATTGAATTTGAGTGATGATCAGCTAGCTGCGTTAGCTGTTCAAGGAATATTACCAATATGGAGAGAAAAATTGCTTGGATAAGAATTTGACAATTTAGATCAATTGGCTCAACGGGTGGCAGCACTTAATAGCCAATTCCAGAATATACGCAGAGATATCCGATTTCAAAAGAATGCTGTAATCGCTGAAGCTTATAATCCATATTTAGTCGATGAGGATGATGAAAAATAGGAAATTGCCGCAGCTGAATGAAATTGGAGTAAAAAGATAGTAATGGTTCTAAATCCTTGGAGAAAAGAAGTTGAAGAAAGTTATGATTTTGATGTTACAAAAGCGACAAACTTTTTGATTTCTTGCTTGAGAAGGGACAGATTAAACTGCCTGCCAATCATGTTATATTACCTCCTCGATCAGTTGAAGAATAAAAAGTTCTACAAGTACCATAATACTACTTTTCATACTACTAATGATTGCAGGAATTTTCTACAGCATATTCAGATGGCTATTCAATAAGGGAAACTTAAATTTGATATAGCTCGGAAAATGAAAGATGATGATAATCCTTTCCCAAAGGATCATAATATGGTTGATGCTAAGTTGTTCAAAGGAAAGCTAAAGTTTTAACATCAACCAAGGCAAGAGAAACTGGAACAGTTGATCTAGAGATGCAAATATTGGCTGATGAATATAAAGAAATTAAAAGGCGTCGTGACCAACAAAAGAGCCGATATGATTAGGGAGAAACGTCGAGAGATGGTGCGATGAGACCACACGTTACATCTCGAATTCTGTTGAATAAATGGCAATGACAGAAGGAGAAAGATTATCAGTGCTGGTTAGAAAAGAAGGAATATCAACATCAACAAGAAGAAGAGAGATATAAAAGAGAACAAGCTGAGTCATATTGGAATTGTCTTTTCTTCAGATATTGTTGGAATAAAGGTTTGAGATTGCCTACTAGAAATAATTACCTAGAATGTAGCGAACAATATTAGGAGTTTAGACAATGTCAAGTCAACCGCCAGTATATCCATGATCGAATTAAATATCAACGTAATGATATGGATCGGCTCTTAAAATAGAAGCATTCATGATCGGCTTGGAAAGTGGGTTGTTGATCAGAACTGGGCCGATTATGAAGAAGAAGATGATGAAGAGTATGTTTGGTAGGAAGGACAGTAGTGTTCAAGAGGTTTAACAAGAAGTCAGAAGAGAAAAGTACAACGCCTAAGGAGCAGAGAATTAGAATAGGCTTAGAAATCTTGTAAACCACAAGTATGGCAAGCTAAACAAATAGCCAATAAAGGTCAACCATCGGCTAATATTCAAATGGCTTGTCTTTTACCATCTAAATTTGAAGCTCTAGATTTTGATGAATCAGAGTATGAAGAGATGGTAGCCTAGTTGATATTGATACAACAAGCTATATTTGATAAACCAATTAAGCATCGACATTTGAAGGCTTTATATGTGAAAGGTTTTGTTGATGGGAAGCCGATGAGTAAAATATTGGTTGATGGAGGTGCTTCTGTTAATCTGATGCCTTATACTACTTTTCGCAAACTTGGTAAAGGACCAGAAGATCTGATTGAGACTAAAATAATGCTTAAGGATTTTGGGGGTAACGCGTCCAAGACCAGTGGGGCAATAAATGTTGAATTGACAATTAGAAGCAAGACTTTGCTCACTATATTCTTTGTTATTGATGGAAAGGGTTCATATAATTTACTCGGTCGTGATTGGATTCATGTCAATTGTTGTGTACCATCGACTATGCATCAATGCTTAATTCAGTGGCATGGAGATAATGTTGAGCTAGTTCATGCTGATGATTATATGAGTATAGCAACAGTTGATCCAATGTATTGGGAACTAGAAGATTTTGAGTGTTTTTCTGGCAAGCAATGGGAAGGAGGCTTCATTAGGATCAATAATGAAGGCCAACAGCCGATCCGAGCAGTTGGCTCTAAAAGTTTGTTTTAATGGATAATCCAATAGATGGTACAAATGGTAAACTAAGATATGGATTTACGTCGGCCGATGAGTTAGAAGAAATAGATATTAGTTCTAGAGATAGGCCTAGGCCAACGTATATAAGTGCTAAGTTAGATACTGAGTATAAGCAAGAATTGATAGATTTGTGAAAGGAATTTAAAGATTATTTTGCTTGAGAATATTATGAAATGCCTGGCTTAGATCGATCAATTGTTGAACATCAGTTGTCAATCAAACCTGGATATCAGTCATTTAAACAAGCTCCAAGGAGATTTAATCCAAATATTCTTGATGATATTAAGAAGGCGACTGAAAGACTACTAGAAGCAAAATTTATCCGACCTTGCCGATATGCAAAGTGGATATCGAGTGTAGGTCCTGTGTATAAGAAAAATGGAAAGTTGAGAGTCCGTATTGATTTCAGATATTTGAATAAGGCTACACTGATGGATAGTTATCTGATACCAATAGCCGATATGTTGGTAGATGCAGTGGCCGGGCACATGGTAATTAGTTTTATGGATGGTAATGCAGGTTATAATCAAATTTCTATGGCTGAAGAAGACAGCCAAAACAACATTTAGGTGCCCCGGTGCAATCGACTTATTTGAATGGATTGTAATGACTTTTGGATTGAAGAATGCTGGTGCAACTTATCAGAGGGCGATGAATTATATTTTTCATAAGTTGATCATCAAGATTGTTGAGATCTATATTGATGATGTGGTGGTGAAATCCGAAGGGTACAAAGAATATCTAGCTGATCTGCAGGAGACTTTAGAGTGCACAAGAAAATATGGTTTAAAGATGAATTTTAATAAATGTGTCTTTGGAGTGTCAGCTGGATAATTTTTGGGTTCTATGGTACACTAGAGAGGAATTGAGATTGGTCAGAAAAGTATGAAAGCAACTGATGAGACAGTACCTCCAACCAATAAAATAGAATTACAATATCTACTCGGTAAGATTAATTTCATAAGAAGGTTTATTTCAAATATGTTAGAAAGGATTCTGCCATTTTCTCCTTTGTTGAAGTTGAAAATGATCAAGAATTTAAATGGGGTGACGTGCAACAAAAAGCGTTTTAGGAGATAAAAGAGTATATGAAATCTCCACCTATGCTGATTCCTCCTTAGCAAGGTAAGCCTTTTATGTTGTACGTGTCAGTCGAGAGCTAAACAATTGGATCGGCCTTGATGCAAGAGTTTGAAGGAAAGGAATGAGTTGTTTTCTATTTAAGTAGAAGACTTTTGGATCCAGAAACAATGTATTCTCCTATTGAAAAGTTATGCTTATGTTTATATTTCTCCTACACTAAGTTACGATATTATTTATTATCGGCTGAGTGTACAATTGTGTCTAAAGCTGATGTGATCAAACATATGTTGTCAATGCCGATATTAAGTGGGAGAATAGGAAAGTGGATTCTTGCATTATCAGAATTTGATTTGAGGTATGAATCGGCTAAAGCGGTCAAAGGGCAAGTGATGGCCGATTTTATTACTCAACATCATAAACCAAGCATCGGCTATGTCGAACCTATGCCTTGGACATTGTTCTTTGATGGATCATCGTGCAAGTAAGGTGGTGGTATTGGTATTGTTATTATTTTGCCTCGAGGGGCAAGTTTTGAGTTTGCCTTTCAAACCAAACCAATGACCACCAATAATCAAGTAGAATATGAAGCTATTCTTAAGGAACTTCAACTTCTTCAGGAAGTAAAGGCTGAGTCAATTAAAATATTTAGAGATTCACAGCTGGTTATTAATCAGTTGATCGGCCTGTATGAATGTAAAGATGATAATCTGAGGAGTTATCATGATGAATGTCGAAAGTTACTTGAGGGGTTTCCTCTTACTTCTCTTCAGCATATTCCAAGAGCATAGAATCAAGAGGCCAATCGGTTAGCTCAGAATGCGTCAGACTATCGAGTGTTCCAAGAAATCTTAAGTAGTGAGACCTTGGCTAATGATTGGAGAGTTAAAATAATCGATTACCTCAAGAATCCATCATAGAAGGTTATCAAAAAATTGAGATATAAATCGACTAAGTATGTTTTGTTGGATGATCAGTTGTATTATAAAACAGTCGATGGAGTTTTGCTTAAATTTTAAGTCAAGAAGAAGCAAGAGTATTGATGGAAGAAGTACATGAAGGAATATACGGAGCTCATCAATCGGCTTATAAAATGAAATGGGTTATTCATAGGTCTGGATATTTCTGGCCAATAATATTAGAAGATTGTTTTGAATATTACAAGGGGTGTCAGGATTGTCAGCGTTTTGGTAATGTTCAGAAATCGCCTGCATCAACTATGAACCCAATAATTAAGCCATGGCCATTCTGAGGCTGGGGAATTGATTTGATTGGCCAGATTTTTCTACCTTCAAGTAGAGGGCACAAGTTTGTATCGGTAGTAACAGATTATTTTACTAAGTGGGTTGAGGCGATTCCTTTGAAAACAATAACTTCAAAGAATATGGTTGATTTTGTCAGGGAGCATATTGTTTATCGTTTTGGGATTCCTCAAACCATTAGTACTGATCAAGGGACAATGTTCACATCAGAATAATTCAGAGATTTTGCTGCCAGTATGGGAATTAAATTACTAAATTCTTCTCCTTATTATGCTCAAGCTAATGGCCAGGCAGAGGCATCTAATCAAATTTTGATTAAGTTGATTAAGAAGAAAATTGAAGAGCAACCAAGGAAGTGGTACTTGACACTTAATGAAGCATTGTGGGCATATAGGATGGCTTGCCATGGATTGATTAAATCATCATCTTATGAGTTAGTATATGGGCATAATGTAGTTCTTCCTTGGGAGATTCAGACTAGATCAAGACGTGTTACATTGCAAGATGATTTGACAGCCAAAGTCTATAAAAACCTTATGATGGATGATTTGGAGGACTTAAGTTGTCATCGGCTGTGCGCTCTTGAAAATATTGAGGCTAATAAATTAAGGGTTGTAAGGCATTATAATAAAAAGGTCAAGAGCAAACAGTTTTGCGAAGGAGAGTTAGTTTGGAAAGTAAGATTGTCGATTGGGTCTAAAGACAACAGGTTTGACAAATGGTCGCCTAATTGGGAAGGTCCTTATCGAATTAAACGTTGTGTGCCTAGCAATGCTTATATTTTGGAAACGCTAGAAGGGAAAGAGGAGTTTGATAGAGCAATAAATGGAAAATTCCTAAAGAAGTATTATCCTAGCGTTTGGATTAATACTTGATAGCCGATTTGTTTGGTCATCGGCTCTAATAGCCGGGCCATCTTGTGCTTGAAGCCATTAACATCCTCCATGCGCACGCCGGTGACGATCAGGTCATCCACATACACGCCGATGATGAGCTCCTCCTTCCCCCGTCGTCTCGTATAGAGCGCATGCTCGGTTGCGCACCGCTGAAACCTAAGCTCGCCCAACGTGGCATCAAGCTTGACGTTCCATGCTCGTGGGGCCTGCTGCAGCCCGTAGAGCGCCTTGCGCAGTCGGAGCACCCTATGCTCCTCTCCCTTGATGGCAAAACCTGGAGGTTGCCTGATGATATATATAGTTGTGTTATACATACATGTATATAGGCTGCCTATTGTAACACCTCTGGTGTTTTGACCTAGCATTAAAACTTGACATGTCATCATCTGCATTGCAAAGCATTCATAAAGTAGGAAATTTTGAATGCATTCACTAAATAAGCATTATTTCATAGTTGTTATTTTATGTGATGTAATGTGATTCAAAACTCTAAATGAAAACCATGACCACAAGGGTCAAATTTCATGTGATCATGTGAGACCATGTGTCATTTGACTCAAATAACCCTAATGGGCCATGTAATTGGTCAAAAATCATAATTAAGTAAAAAGGGAAACAAATCAAATTGAATTCAAATTCCAATTATAAAAGTCCTTTTTGCCCCTTTTGTCTATTTCAAAATCCATTGGGAATTTGGGGGTGTGACAAAAAGCAAAGATGAAGCTTATTTTATAAGGATCAACTTTGGTATTCAAAGTTTTTAAAGTTTACATATAAAATTTGGAGTAATTTTGAAATGATTCAAATGCTCAAATGCACCCCAAATTCAAATTTCAAAATGGAGACATAATTTGAAAATGTTCATTAAAGCAAAGTTGTAGAGTTTGAAAAGTTGAGCAACTTTCATTTTTGGAGATTTTCAACTTCTTTAGAAAAATTGTGAGTAATTTGCAAAATAAACTCAGTGGCAATTCTGTAATTCTTCTGAACAGTAGCACGACCACCGCCCCACCGCCGGCGTCCTTTCTCCGGTCTTCCAGGCGCGCCCATGGCCGCCCTCAGCTTCGCGCTGGCACGGGATGGTCGCTGCGTGTCGTTCCCTCTCTCTCTTGGCCATGCTATAAAGCTCTGACACCGTCGTCTGCTTTCCTTTCTCTCCTCTGTTTCCCGACGCCGCTGTCTCAACTCCGTCGAGCTTCCCTCGACTCCTCAGCGCAAGCCAGTCTCGGCAAAGCAGTGTTCCAGCTCTGTCTCCTCCTTGCGAACCCATCCCACCAACTGTGGTTGTCTGAGTCCACCGAGAACAGCCGCTAGCGACCCTTCTTCCTCGCGGCCGGTGACCTCACCCGAAGCTCCGTTTCACCGCGGTCAGCGTCATCCGGTGAGCCGTTGTCCTTGCTTGTTGTCTCTACAGCTTCATCTCGATAATGTGGTGCTTAATCCGTTCTTGCTTGGTCGTTTGCCCTCTGCAGTCGCCGAAACTCAGTCGTCGACGAAGTCTGCTCCGCCGTGACCGCTGTCACTGTCGACCCATGTTACCGTAGCTTCTCCGGTCTCGTTCTTTGCTTCAACATGTTCGGGGTGAGCTGCTGATCATTTCTAAGCCTTTTGTTTGATCTATACCGACCTTGTTTCACCGGCATAGCGCTGCCGTGCCACCGCGTCCGCCATGGCCGGTGTAGTGCTCGATTCTGGCCGCGTAGGGTCTCGGTTGTGCCACCAATCATTGCGCCTTGTTGTAGTGATCACCGTGATGCCTTTGCCTTCGCCGTTAGACTCACCGTCGGCGAGTTACCACCGGTCAGCGCCGTCGTCGTCGTGGTCAAAGCCGAAGGTTAGGGATGACAAGTGGGTCCCGTATGTCAGCGACTGTGTAGTTCAAATGGAATTTTTCTATTTTCAGTAAGGATGAATAGTGTCTATTTTTGTTATTTTTGTGTAGATTTGTTTAGAGCTCAAAAAATTATGAAAATTTTTGTGTGACCTCTCCGTGATGAATATTATTTAGGAAAAATATAAAACTTGAAATTTGAATAAATTTTTAATGTTAAAAAGTTCAGTCAATTAATTGATAAATGTAATTTCCATAATTTTTGTAGGTCACTGTATAACTCCAAAAATTATGAAATTTATTTTGGTACACTAATTTGTCATAAGGAAGCTTGTATAAAATTTTGAGCTTAATTGAATAAAGTTGATTTTATACCTAAGTTAGGCTTAATTATTTAATTAATTATTCACTTAGTTAATGCTTAATCATTTAGGGTTTGTTTGACTTTGGAATTAATTGTTGACGTTGGGTCAGTAACATATGATGATCCTTGGCACCTTAATTAGTTATTTGAGCTCATACCTAACTTATAATTAGTAAATCTTAATGACATTTTATGTGATAACAAAGGTCATTAGTAAGTTAACTTGTCGAAACCCTAGATGTTAGTGTCAATTGGTTTTGATGGCTTGCAACTGTACCGTGAAGGAAAGTTGTACTCAAGGTGTTATTACATTTCATGCACCATGAAAGCATCATATTTACATTATCATCATGTTGAAGCATATGTTATTATTTCGTGTAGAATCCGAGAGTGAACCGATTCTAGTTGAGCAAGTTGTGGAAGAATCTCCGGTTGTCTCGGGATTCGATATTTGTGGTACTGATCCGGAACCCGAGATTGTCAACGAAGGCAAGCCCTGGTTTATGCATTATACCATTGCCTTGTTTACTTTGAAAAGTTTATCACCTATGTTACTTATTGCATTAAGTTAATTAATTCAAATGTTACCTACTTGATGCATTGCCTACCTTGTTAATTGTTTACCATCCTTGAAGATGATTTCATTTACAAAGGCGTAGAATTGCTTAGTATGCTTTATGGTAGGCTTTCAAAGTAAAAGTTTCGATGCAATCAAAGATGGCATACTGGCCAAAGAAAGAAAGAAGATAGAATGAACTAGAGACTAGTCGGGTGACTTATCTTGAATGTTGGGTAAGGTTGCCGACTATGTCGCTTAAAGGCCACTCATTGTGGATCTTCTGAACGAGACACTTTGTAGTACTGGTCACATACTCCGGTAAGCCTACTTCGGCTAATCCGATACTAAGACGAATGCCCACGCACTGGGAGTGGAGAGATGGCGGGAGTAGCGTGTACCCTCGTGGCTGGAATATGGCCGGATTTGAGGTGTGCTGTGCTCTCGGGTGGCGTGGAGACGGCTTAGTATAGGAGGATCTGGTAGCGAGGTTGATATATGCAAGATTAAGTTCTACATATGTCATGTGATAAGAAATCCCCAGCTGGGACTTGAATCAATTCGAATTGCCGGTGCTCCGCGGATATAGAGACTCGTTTCATTACAGAAGCAATGCAGGACTGGTGAATTACTAAAACACGAGAAAAAGAATGGAATGAGAAGGATTGGAATATGGGATATAAACACTTAGTTTGAGATAATGAACTAAGAAGACTTAGGGGTAAAAACTTGAAAATAGGATCAAGAATAGTAAGCTTTTGGCAAAGAACTTTTGAATCTTGCTACATCCTTACCTTGCCCCAACACCTGCATCTCTAAAGTCCTTCACCCCCTTTTTCGTCGGGTCAGTCTTGTTGAGTACTTTTGTACTCAGGGTTTGTTAACCCTTGTTGCAGGTGAGTCGCATGCGCAGGCTTGTTTTGGTCCCTGCTGCATGTCAGTGTTTGAAGTCGATGACAATGAGGAATGATGAATGGCCTTTGGACAAGGCACTAGTTTGTGTGAAATAAATAATGTTAATGTAATATTATCCCGCTACTATGGTTGTATGACACTTATGGTTTTGTAAGTTTGAAACAACTGGGTTGTAATACTAAAACTTAAGTCTTCCGCTTTATGATCTCTGATATGTATATTGAAAATTGTTGTAATCTGTAATGTCTGTGATTGGGATTCTGTTTGGAAAAGATTCATGGGTGATTCGGGTTTCCCAAGGACACCCGACATACCTGTTAAGTTGTTGAGAACTTGTGTACGCTATCAGAGGTCTGTTGAGACATCGATAGGTGCATGTGGGCCCGATTTCTTAGGAGGTTCTACCACACCTATGCACATGTGAGTTGATGACTGGAAGTTGGAGTCCAATCGATGCTAGTAATTACGAAGCAGGATATACACCATCTCTCTCTCGCATAGGAGTTTGGCCCTATTCGGAACCGATTATAATTGGATTTCGACCGTCCCACTGTGACATTCCAAAAAATTCCATCAAACACCACGCGGTGAAGCTAGAAAAGGCCATATTTTTGTGGCTTCGGCTTCACTACTTTTTGACTAGTTTTGGCTTCAAAAGCCATTTTTGCATGTGAGTGTTTGGCAACGGCACCACTACCACCCCGACGTCCGGACAAATCGGATAGGTCGGACTCTCCATCTATCCGCAAAAGTTAGTTTCGTACGTGTCTTGTTAATTATTCGTATCCACAAAAAATATCTTCCTATGTGCCCCATTAATTATACTTTTTTAATTTCACGTCTTGAACACTCGTACGATCGCATGTTCCACCTTCTCTACCTCCACAAGAGGATTGCGTCACCGACCTCTCTTGTTAGACGTTATGTAGATTACATTTTATTTTGTTGCCCAACTAAAGTTGCAACATCCAACTATGGGACTTGTATGGAAATGAAACACATGTACACACAGGACCGCTTGCGCCTGCACCTGCTCACAAAACACTTGCAACATGAAAGCACTTTTTGTAACATACGTTTAAGCAAATGAAACATTTGGAACATATGCTTGCAACATGTGTATAGCCACTAGAACATATGCAACATCTAGATAAAAGCACTTGCAATATATGTCTAAAGTAGATGAAACATTCTGAATACATACTTACATCATACATGTGTACCCATTGCAACATATGCGACATCCAGATCTACTTTTGCAACATCCGTATCGCGCACACAGGGACCGCCTTCGCCTACTCATGAAACACCTGTAACATGAAAGCACTTCCTGCAACATACATCTGAAGCATATGAAACATTTAGAACATATGCTTGCAACATATGTGTATAGCCACCGCAACATATATGCATAGCCACTACAACATATGCAACATTCAGATAAAACACTTGTAGCATACGTCTGAAGTAGATGAAACATTTTGAATAGACACTTGCAACATACGTGTATAGCCATTGCAACATATGCAACATCCAGATCTACTTTTTTTTTGCAACATCCATATGGAACACTTGCAACATACATTTGGAATAATGGAAACACTTGACACATATGTTTATAACTTACACTTTTAGTGCAACATGGGCGGGTGGCACGACGAATTGGTGTGGTGGAGGTGGCCCTATGACCGAGAAGGTCGCAGCAGGTGAGGCGTGCGATGACCGGGGCGAATCCGCATGGGCCGGAGTGAGCAACGGCATGGGTGGGCGGGGCGCGGGGCATGCGTGGCGTGGGTATGGCACGCGGAGCAGTCCGTCCAGATGGACGAACGCCCGCTTCGTAGCATTACCGTTAAAGATAGTACATGATGAAATTTTGGTATAGTGTAGACTATGGTTAATCAGGCAAAATAAATTATTAAGTCGGCTATACAAATATTTTATACGAGACTCTACCATATCAGGGCCCATACGGAAATTGTTGTTATTTACGTGGAACATGCTAAGTTGACCCAATATGATCAGGCTCACATATATTTGTGGTCTATAATTATTTTTTAACCAAAGGCATTTTAGTGCACATGCATGCAAGTATAGACGGTGGCCATACGTTGCTCTAGCTGGTCATTCAGCACAGCTCTCCATGCATGTTGATTATGTCCTCTTCTTGTATACATGCACGTCACGTATTCACGTTCTGAACTTCTGATGAGGCCTCCGTACATATGTGTGCATGCACATATTTGTCTTACATTGCGTCCATGGATTAAAATATAACCAGGCCCACCGAGCAGTCGGTGCAACCTGTAGCAACGGCCTGGGCGGGGCACCGCGCGCGGAACAGTTCAACCGGACGCATAAAACAAATCAACCCAATGGCTTATGGATTAAAAAGACAAGCACACGAAGCGGTCTGTCCAGACGTAGGGACGCACGCTCCCTAGCATTATCAGCTGACGAGATCCTAACATATGGGTATGTTAAGCCTCGAGTCCAATGGTTCTCGAACGAAGAAGACCCCTCGACTGGCCCCTCTAGGATCGCCCAGGGCTTGGGGGCTATACCCATCGAGTACGCTCACGCGCACCCTCCGGAGAATAAGCCCTGCCGAGCCTGACTGCGCCATGACCTCTACTTGGGGCTCGAGGGCTCGTCCGAGCCCTGAGGCCCCCGATCTACGCCAACACTCTAGTGCGGCCCTTGGTTCCTGCCTGGCTAATGATGCCAGCCAAGGCTCGGGTGCAAGAAGACGCGCCCTAAGCTACCGAGGCTCGGGGGCTTCTCGGCGTTCCCCCTTGGGCACGACATTACTGTAACACCCTCGGTGTTACACTGTACAATCTTTTGCTAAAATACTACATGAGCATCATATTTATGTGTGAGTGTATGAATTATAGTGTGTAAATCAATTTCTGTGACTCGAAACGTTCATCGAAAACGCGAAACGAATGTTATATTTCATGTCACGTTATATCACCTAGGGTTCTAAACGAATTTTCATTGAACGAAAATGTTATAGAACACATATACGAAACTTTAATAAAGTTTGTAGTACAAACTTCGTAGGTGGTGGTGAAATACTTGCAGTCGAGAACGGGATTCACTAGCTAGCATACTTAATAGCTTGGAAATCAAATTTGACGTGAAACCGATCAAGACTTAGTCAAATTTCTGAAGTCGGAAAACGCTTTGACGAAGCTAAGTTTGGCAATTTTTGTAGAAGAATCGGGTGAAGTAGTGGTATGGTATTAGGGCTTATTTTAGTAGCCTAACATGCCATCTCGGGTGTAAAATAGGTGGTTTAGCAATTGAAGCATCGAGATGGATTTTTGGGGCGCTTTGAAAATCGTGCATGGCACGTTCTCGGACGGCTTCAGCGTTTGGACGCGGTCACCATTGCCTCGGCTCAGCACGCTACACTGGATTGCCTGACGCGCACGTACGCCCGCACGTGTGCCACTGCGTTGGCTGGGCCTGCCGCTGGCTCCGCGCTGCTGGCCACTGCCACCTGCTACCGTGCCCAAGCACGCACTCACACGTACCACCACGCTGGTGCCGGCGGCCCTAGCCGCTCTGCTCTACCACTACCGTCTGCCTTAGTGGGTCCTCGTGTGGTTGCTAGCCTCGGTCGTGAGCGCTCTCACCGCCACCGTCGCGTCCGCCTGCATCGCTGCGCCGCCGTCCTGTCACCGTGCTGCTGCCGCCCGCTTCTCCGTGTCGCTGCCTGTGTTGCGTCGCATCACCACGCTGCTGCTAGCCGTGGCCGTGAGTGCTGAATCGCCCACGTGCATTGCACCGCTCGCGCCGCGTCTGCCTGAGCCGCTGCGCCGGCACATGGCCGTGTCGCCGTCGGCTTGCAAGTGAATACGCTGCGGCCACCCGAGCCGTGCGAACTCGTACGAGCACGTGTATCTTCCCTGTGTGTGCCCTTGTCCAATGTGTTTACATGACGAGCATTGCACTGTGCCCCTGGTCATCTCTGCCTTTAATGGCGTTGCGCTGGAGTCACCGAGCCACACCAGGTCCAGCTCGCAGTGCCAGTCAAATCCATGCAATTGCGTGGGCCAAAGGATTGAGTAGGAACCTAGCTACGTGTCGAACCCTCCCACTGTTGTTGCCAGCCGGTGTCGAGCCCCAATTTGACGATCCCCTGCCGTCGGCCACCTTAAGACCCCACAACAGCGCCCGCCCAATTCACCTCGCACCGTCCAACTCCATCCAATTTGTTGGCACTGTGTCTTCGCCCTGTTCCCCTCTATCTCATGCGCAACCCAATTTGCCCTGCTACTGCCTGCTCAACGCTACTGACATAGTTGCGCCACCGCCGTCGTCGTGAGGCTTGCTGTGCGCGCGTGGCCGGACTCACTCGGCCCATCTCCGGTCAATCCACCACGTCTAGTAGGTTTGGGGTGAGTCGCTCATGCCCATTCTTGAGCTCATTCATGTTGTCTGTGCCTTTGGCTCATGGGAACGTGGGCACCGTCGTAGGGAGGAGTTTCCCACCGTGGTGGGAGCTTGAGATAGCATCTCCGTTCACGGCTTCACCGCCCAACGCTTCGAGTTTGTGCCTAGGTGAGCATTGACTCGCTATTGGGGGCGGGGAAGGGCTGGTTTGGCCGGTGTAACCGCCCTGTGCCAGTCGTCGCCGCGTCGGTCGCGTGCGGGTGCCCGAGGGTATCGCCGTTGCGAAGACAGATTGCTCCAAGGGCTTATCTGTGAAGTAGCTGCCTGTAGGAATAGTGCCATGGATCTCAGGGTGATTTCCGATAGGTCTGGGATGTTTTTCAAAATGGCCATAGTACGCAAACCTTCCGTCGTCAGAGGTCGACGTTGTTTCGGTGGGCTGCGTGCCTCACGCAAGGCAGCGCCGATGGAGCTGCGCGTCTTGTACGCGTGTTGGACGTGGCCAGCGCCATGAGTAGTAGTGGGCCACGGTTTGAATTTGGTTTTTCATTTTCCAGTGAATTAGTAAAGGTTTATTCAATTTGGGTTTTAGCTGATCTTTGGAAAATGATAGTAAATGTTGTAGATGTTCAAAAATAGTGAAACAAAATTTGTTAGGTTCACAAAAATGCTATCTATCTGTTGGTGTAGTTAGTTTATAGTTAGCTATCAAAATGATAGATTCATAAATTCAATTTAAAAAGCTTAGTATTACTTAGCTTAATATTTGTAGGAATGTTTGTGGTAAATCGGTGATAGCTTTAGCCATGAAATTTTTACAATAGGCTCATTAGATTGTTGTGAGCTCACTGTAATTTTTGTAGCACTAGAGTAGGATGATAAATAGAGTAGCTAGCACTCCTTGTTTTATCATATATATAGTAAATCGGTATTAAGAATAATAATACCTTCAGTTGCTAAGATAGTACGTCATGTTTCTCACATGTTAGTGGTAATAGTAGGTAACTTAGCACCTTAGTCAGTAGAACTAGCTTAGTAGCTTGACAGATGTATTCTTATTTTAAGAGTTGCTATTGCCATGTTACTAAGTGTTGCATCATCATTTCATGCATGTAGATCACGAGTTGGAAGAGTTCGTGCCTGCGAACGAACAGGACTACGAGGAGATTATTGAGGAGTACGAGGAGGAGGTTCTCATACAGGAGGGAGCTTTGGAGACTGTTCGTTGCTGACTTTGTTGACACCCCGCCTGCCCAAGGCAAGCCCCGGTGCATAACCCCTATTTTTGAATGATCACTGAATATATATATGATGTGCATTTATGTTATTGGCATTTTATGAAAACTACATGCATAAATATACTTACCTATGAGTCCTAATAGTATAGGTCGAGTAGTTGCTATGCTCAGGGTATCGATAGCGTGAGTAACCTGTCGTTACTCACAATAGGTGAAAATTATGATCACTCATGATAAACTGGTGGAAAGGAAAAATGGTGACCGGACAGGGATATGGTTTGGGTATTGGTGGATGTAAGAGGTTGTGTCCTATGACCAATAGGGCATAGCTTGGTTACACTTTTTCCCTATCTGTGTTGGTTAAGGACCGGCCATTGCATTGGGGTCTAGGCAAGTCACAGACTTATTATCCCGAGCACATACTTGGGTATGGGCATAGGGAAGACTTGTTGCTCTCTTGTCATGTGTTTCGGCTCTTTCTAGACCGACTGATTGGAGGCAGGGACGGTGGAGGTGCTTGCACCGCACTGAGTCTGGGACTCAGGAGCGTGGGCTTGGAGTCCAAGTTTGGATGAGGACCTATACCCCGTGATAGGAGAGTGATGGGTTGGTCCTGCTTGTGCCTGGGGTACAAGCGGGGCATGTGTTTTCAAGGTACCCAGCTGGAGGCATTGATTCATGAATCGCCGGGTGATCCAGTACGGCTTGTCTACATTCTAGCACCGTAGTAAGAACTGAAAGATGAAAGGTGATGAAATAGAACTGATTGCTCAACCCTTGCTTGAAAGTAGAACAAGTGCTTACATAGAATGGATAGATAAAGAATTAATCATGACTGCTAATAATAACATAAATAAGGATTCACTATTAGCATTGCTTTCTGCAAAAAGAAACCCAGCAAACCCTAAAGCTTTGCATATCTCTTGGAGTCAGAAAATTATTCCCACTAGTCGGATAAGTCTTGCGAGTACATTGTGTACTCAGGTTTTATTTACTCTTGTTGCTGGTTAAACTTGAGGAGTACCCGTTGTGTGATGGATTCTTCTGGTGGGCACAGACGGATCCTTGTTCATTATCGATAGATGTTTATTATCATTCCGCTGTTTAATATTCCGCACTCTGAATTTGGCAATGTAATAATGAATTTCTAAGAACTCTGGATGTATGAAATGGATTAAGTATTGTAACTCATTCTCATTATTGGATCCTTGGGGGAAAATGTGGACTTTTTGGGCTCTCCTTTGGGGTGTGCCCGACGGAATCTACCCGCTGTAGCTCGCTTTCGGGGTGCTTAGTGTCTAGTGGAAGACGAGCGCCTCCGTAAGTGTGTTATTTCGGGCGGTTCTGCCATAGTTGGTACCAGAGCCAATAATGAGTCTACGAGTTCATCACTCTTTTCCAAAACTTAAAATTTGACCAACAAAAGTTTTGCGAAAAATAGGATGCGATAAAATTATCTAAATAAGTATAAGCCCTAACAATATGGTCTATCTAGGATAGCGGCACTGATTTTATCTAATCAGTTTTCTGTAGGTACACTGACTTACGTTGCGTAAGAAATCGCTTAGCATACGGAAAGTGAGTGTGTGATGTGCCGAAAATTTTGCGAATGCCGCTATATTCCAGCGTGAGTGAATGTATAGGCCGATGCATTCATCATGATAATAGAATCTTGCTTAAACTAAATTCCCCCTCCACGTATAAATTGGATTAGTAAATTGATAGGATAACTAAAAGAATGCTTTCATAAACGTCTTATCATTTCTCTAATCCCTTGTTTCTGATCTGGAGGGTTGTCCTAAGTGGTTGGTTCCTATCTGTTACAGATGAACCTGAGGTCCGGTCGTGGGAGCACCAGTGCCAGGGCGGACCATGGTGTTGGCGAAGGACAAGGTGAAAGTGGTCGGGGCAATGAGCACGGCAACGGGGAGAGCCATGAGGCTCCACGCCTGGCTCCTCCTCCTCTTCCACCGTCGCCTCCGATGACTCACGCAGAGATGATGGCGGAGATGTTAGCTACTTATCGCGAGTCATCCCGTGCCATGGAGTTGCTGGCATAGGCTATCGGTGGCTTTGCCCGTGGAGGCCATGGGGGCAATGGTGGGAACGGGGGTGGTGCTCGTGGTCCTGAGGGACCCTGCTCTTATTATTATTTCTTAAAGATGCACCCACCCACGTTCACACCGACGGCTGAGCCTCTAGATACGGAGCATTGGCTTCGTATCTTGGAGCAAAAGTTTCTGCTGCTCACTATAACTGATGAGCAGAGGGTGCGCTTTGCAGCGCAATAGTTGTTGGGATCCACGAGTGCATGGTGAGATACATTCAATGCCATGCAGCCAGCGGATCATCGGGTGACCTGGCAGGAGTTCACTGAGGCCTTCAGAGAGTTTTATATTCCTGCTGGTGTTCTCAACAGGAAGCTGACAGAGTTTCTAGACCTTCGGCAAGGGAGTATGTCCGTGATGGACTACGTCAACAAGTTCAATCACTTGTCATAGTATGTTGGGACTCATGTTGATACATATGAGAAGAAGAGGGATCGCTTTTATCGTGGCCTCTCTTATAGCTTACAGAAGGAGTTATATACTAGGAATTATCAAACCTTTGGGGCGATGATGAACGCTGTTATTGCCATGGAGGGCTTGCAGCATGACTCATAGGTAGAATGGAAGCGCAAGTGGGTGGCTACTGGATCTTCTAGTCACCCCCATGCCCAGAAAGTACAGGTTGTCAGGCGGGTGCCTTATCAATCTTTAGGCGGGCATTCGTTTCGATAGCCTCAGTAGACTTTTAGGCTCCTTCCACTTAGTATCGTGCACCCACTCAGCAGGTGCAACATTAGCAGCCCCAGGGATAGTAGGTCCCACCTCATCTAGGACAGGGGAACAAGCCTGGTGCTTGTTTCAAATGTGGCAAGGAAGGCCACTATGCCCAAGAGTGCCCGCAAAACCAACCATCTCAGTCTGCTCAGCCATCAACTAACTCTAGGCTAATCAAGCGGACAGTTATCAAGAAGAAAGTGCCAGCCAGCCGATCTGGACAGGTTAATTTCACCAAAGCTGAGGAAATATTACAAAATGAACCGGTGATGGCTAGTATGTTCACCATTGATTCCAATCCAGCTTATGTGTTGTTTGATTCTAATGCATCACATTCATTTATGAGCATGGGATTTGCACACCGATACAATATACCTCTTATGGCTATACTGTTTGCCTATAGAATCAGTACTCTAGGTGCGCAGATGTGCGTTAATACTCAAACGGACACAGTGAACTTAGTATTAGCCACTCATACTTACCGTCTCCAGTTCATGATACTGCCTAGGCAAGACATTGATGCAATTCTAGGAATGAACTGGTTACGTGTATATGTGGTAGTCTTGGATCTGAAGCAGAGAGTTGTTGAGTTATGGCTTCCTTCTTTTGAGGATAGGATGTCTCTTTTGGTACCCTCAGATCTAGTCTTACCTGTTGTTGCTCATGCTGAAGCTTCTCATGATCTTACCTCTATTCCGGTGGTATATGAGTTCCTGGATGTTTTCCCAAAGATCTACTGGGTTGCCACCGGACAGAGATGTGGAGTTCTCCATCGAGTTAGAGCCTAGCACTACTCCTATCTCCCAACGCCCGTACCACATGGCTCCAAAGGAATTGGCTAAAATAAAGAAATAGATGGAAGAGTTGTTGGAAAAGGGCTTCATCCATCCTAGCTCTTCACCAAGGGGTTGTCCCGCCATTTTTGTGAAGAAAAAGGATGGCACTCTTGGATGTGTGTGGATTACCGTCCTCTCAATGCGGTAACCATTAAGAACAAGTATCTTTTACCTCATATAGATACTTTGTTTGATCAGCTAGCTAGTACCAAGGTGTTCTCCAAGATTGATCTCCGTTCAGGCTATCGTCGAATCAAGATTAGACCACAAGATATACCAAAGATAGCTTTTTCTACTAGGTATAGGCTGTATGAATACCTAGTCATGTCTTTTGGTCTCACCAACGCTCCTGCATTCTTCATGTACATGATGAATTCAGTTTTTATGCTGGAGCTGGACAAATTTATAGTGGTATTCATTGATGATATCCTGATATATTCCAAGAACAAGGAAGAGCATGCCCAACACCTTCAGATAGTACTGGCTCAATTGAGGGAACACAAGTTGTATGCTAAATTCAGTAAGTGTGAATTCTGGTTAGGTCGAGTGCAGTTTTTGGGGCATGTTTTGACACCTGATGGTATCTCCGTTGACCCTAGCAAGGTGCAAGATGTGCTAAATTGAAAGTCTCCCAAGTCAGTGCACCAGATTCATTAGTTCCTTGGTCTAGCTGGGTACTATCGGCGTTTCATTCTAGACTTCTCCAAGATAGCTCAGCCGATGACCAAGCTGCTTCAAAAAGAAGCCAAGTTTGATTGGAGCCTAGCCTGTGAAGAAGCCTTCCAAGCTTTGAAGAATTTTCTGACCACTGCTCCTGTTTTGGCCCAACCAGACATTGACAAACCTTTTGATGTATATTATGATGCCTCGAAGATGGGGTTGGGATGTGTGCTTATGCAGGATGGGCGTGTGATAGCTTATGCTTTGCGCCAACTGAAAAAGCACGAAGTAAATTACCCCACCCATGATTTAGAGCTGGCTGATGTGGTCCATGCTCTAAAAATTTGGAGGCATTACTTATTGGACAACAAAGTACATATTTTTACAGATCATAAGAGCCTCAAATATATTTTTACATAGTCTGAGTTGAATATGAGGCAAAGGAGGTGGTTGGAATTGATCAAGGATTATAACTTGGAGGTACATTACCACCCAGGAAGGGCCAATGTGGTAGCTGACGCCATGAGCCGGAAGTCACATCAGGTTGAAGAAACACCTCTATCTCTCAATCATGCTGAGGTGCTAGCTCACATTGCCTTAGTTTTAGAATTACTTGAGCAGATTGTTCTGGAGCAAAGGCAAGATGCTTTAGAAATTCCTCACATCAAGAAATTGATTGCCGAAGGGCGTGGTCCTCAGTTTAGTATTGATGAGCAAGGTGTAGTGAGGTACAAGGATAGATTGGTGGTCCCATCAAATGAGGAGCTAAAAAGGAAGGTTTTGAATGAAGCTCACCATTCCAAGTTGTCTATCCATCCTGGCAGCAACAAGATGTACCATGATTTGTGCCACTTGTACTGGTGGTCCAACATAAAGCAGGACATCACCCAGTATGTCGTGGAGTGCGACACTTGTGGGAGAGTTAAAGCAGATCATATGCGTACTCTGGGATATTTGCAGCCCTTGCCCATTCCTATTTGGAAATAGGAAGATATCTCCATGGACTTTGTGGTGGGTTTGCCCCGCACATCCAAGGGCTATGATTCTATTTGGGTCATTGTGGACCGTCTCACTAAATCTGCTCATTTTATCCCAGTGGACACTAGATATATAGCCAAGAAGTATGGTCAGATATATTTTGATCAGATTGTGAGCCTACACGGAGTTCCCCTTACTATCATCTCTGATAGAGGGTCAGTTTTTGTCTCTCGTTTCGGGGAGCGACTACAGCAATGCCTTGGTACTCGTCTCCTCAGAAGCTCAGCTTATCATCCACAAACTGATAGCCAAACTAAAAGGGTGAACTAGGTACTCGAGGATATGTTGAGAGCTTGTGCCATTTCTTTTCCTGAGAAGTGGGATGAATGCCTGAAGTTAGCTGAGTTTTCTTACAACAACAGCTATCAGGAGAGCATTCGTATTGCACCATTTGAAGCTCTATATGGAAAGAAATGTAGGACACCACGGGTTGAAGTGGGAGACCATGGATATTTTGGGCCGGATTTCATCAAAGAGGCTCGAGAGCAAGTAAGCATTATTCAGAGTCACTTGAAGGCAGCTCAAAGCCGACAGAAAGCTTATACGGACAAGCGAAGAAGGCTCTTGCAGTTTGCAGTTGGGATTATGTGTACCTCAAGGTGTCTCCTATGAGAGGGGTGCATCGGTTTGGTGTCCATGGCAAGCTAGCCCCTCGATATGTGGGTCCTTACAAGGTTTTGGAACAGTGTGGCCCAGTTGCTTATCGTCTCTAGCTTCTCAATATTTTATCGGCGATACACGATGTGTTTCACATCTCAAAGTTGAAGAAATGTTTATGGTGCCTGATGAAGTTGTGGAAATTGAAGGGCTTCCCCTCCAGCCTGATTTGACTTATATTGAGCACACTGTCAAAATCCTAGACAAAAAGGAAAGAGTGACAAGGAACAATGTGGTGAAGTTCTACAAGGTTCAGTGGCAGAACCATTCAGAGGATGAAGCCATGAGGGAACACGAGAGCTATATATTGAAGCATTACCTCCACCTTCTCTCTAGTTCAGATAGGTAGTTGTTTACATTGAAATGTATTTCCTATCTCCTTTCCCACACTAGGCACATGAAATCTCGGGTCGAGATTTTGTTTTAGGGGGTAGATTTGTAACACCCTCGGTGTTACACTATACAGTCTTTTGCTAAAACACTGCATGAGCATCATATTTATGTGTGAGTGTATGAATTATAGTGTGTAAATCAATTTCTATGACTCAATGTTCATCGGAAACGCGAAACGAATGTTATATTTCATATCACGTTATATCATTTAGGGTTCTAAACGAATTTTTATTGAACGAAAATGTTATAGAACGCATATATGAAACTTTAATAAAGTGTGTAGTACAAACTTCGTAGGTGGCGGTGAAATACTTGCGGTCGAGAACGGGATTCACTAGCTAGCATACTTAATAGCTTAGAAATCGAATTTGACGCGAAACCAATCAAGACAGTCAAATTTCTTAAGTCGGAAAACGCTTTGATGAAGTTAAGTTCGGCAATTTTTGTAGAAGAATTGGGTGAAGTAGTGGTATGGTATTTGGGCTTGTTTTAGTTGCCTAACATGCCATCTCGGGTGTAAAATAGGTGGTTTGGCAATTGAAGCATTGAGATGGATTTTTGGGGTGCTTTAAAAATCGTGCATGGCACGTTCCCGGACGGCTTCAGCGTTTGGACGTGGTCACCATTGCCTTGGCTCGGCGCGCTGCGCTGGGTCGCCCAACACGCACGCGCACGCACGCCCGCACGCGTGCCACCGCGTTGGGCGGGCCTGCCGCTGGCTCTACGCTGCTGGCCACTGCGACCTGCTGCTGTGCCCAAGCACGCGCTCACGCGTGCCACCACGCTGGTGCCGACGGCCCCAGTAGCTCTGCTCCGCCGTTGCCGTCTGCGTCGCTGGGTCCTCACGCGGCTGCTAGCCTCGATCGCGAGCGCTGGGCCGCTCGCGTGCGCTCTCATCGCCAGTGTCGCATCCGCCTGCATCGCTGCGTCGCCGTCCCGTCGCCGTGTTGCTGCTGCTCAGTTCACCG
This sequence comes from Miscanthus lutarioriparius, assembly GCA_904845875.1. Lineage (NCBI taxonomy): Eukaryota > Viridiplantae > Streptophyta > Magnoliopsida > Poales > Poaceae > Miscanthus > Miscanthus lutarioriparius. Next base: position 8,569,457 of record CAJGYO010000007.1, on the reverse strand, counting down.
TGTCGCTGCCTACGTTGTGTCGTGTCACCACGCTGCTGCTAGCCGTGGCCGTGAGTGCTGAATCACCCGCGTGCGCTACACCGCTCGTGTCGCGTCCGCCTGAGTCGTTGCGCCGGCACATGGCCGTGTCACCGTTGGCTTACAAGTTGATGTGCTACGGCCACCCGAGCCGTGCCAACTCGTACGAGCATGTGTATCTTCCCTGTGTGTGCCCTTGCCCGTTGCGTTTGCGTGGCGAGCATCGCTCTGCGTCCCCGGTCATCTCTGCCTTTAATGGCATCACGCCGGAGTCACCGAGCCACGCCAAGTCTAGCTCGCAACGCTGGTCAAATCCATGCAATTGTGTGCGCCAAAGGATTGAGTAGGAACCTAGCTATGTGCCAAACCCTCCCACCGTTACTGCCAGTCGGTATCGAGCCCCAATTTGACAATCCCTCACCGTCGGCCACCTTAAGACCCCTTGGCAGTGCCCGCCCAATTCACCTCGCACCGTCCACCTCCGTCCAATTTGTTGGCACTGTGTCTTCGCCCTGTTCCCCTTTATCCCGTGCGCACCCCAATTTGCCCTGCTACTGCTGCTCAACGCTGCTGACGTAGTCGCGCCACCGCCGCCGTCGTGAGGCTTGCCGTGAGCGTGTGGCCGGACTCACTCGGCCCATCTCCGATCAATCCACCACATCTGGTAGGTTCGGGGTGAGTTGCTGATGCCCATTCTTGAGCTCGTTCATGTTGTCTGTGCCTTGGCTCACGAGAACGTGGCCGTCGTCGTCAGGGAGGAGTCTGCCACCGTGGAGGGAGCTTGGGACAGCATCTCCGTTCACCGCTTCGCCGCCTAACGCTTCGAGTTTGCACCTAGGTGAGCATCGGCTCGCTATTGGGGGAGGGGAGGGGCTAGTTTGCTGGCGTAACCACCCTGTGCCAGCGCCGCCGCGCTGGTGCACGCGCGGGTGCCCAAGGGTATCACCGTTGTAAAGACAGATTGTTCCGAGGGCTTATCTATGAAGTAGCTGACTATAGGAATAGTGCCATGGATCTCAGGGTGATTCGCCGGTAGGTCAGGGACGTTTTCGCAAAATGGTCGTAGCGCGCGGGCCTTCCCGTCGTGGGCCGGCGTCTCTCGGCTGGGCCACGCGCCCGCATGGGCCACGCCGGGGGAGCGCGAGCGCGCGTGCGCCGTGTGGACGTGGGCCGCGCCATGAGTAGTGAGCCACGGTTTGAATTCGGTTTTTCATTTTCCAGTGAATTAGTAAAGGTTTATTCAATTCAGTTTTTTGCTGATCTTTGGAAAATGATAGTAAATGTTATAGATGTCCAAAAATAGTGAAACAAAATTTGTTAGGTTAACAAAAATGCTATCTATCTGTTGGTGTAGTTAGTTTACAGTTAGCTATGATAATGATAGATTCATAAATTCAATTTAGAAAGCTTAGTATTACTTAGCTTAATATTTATAGGAACTTTTGTGGCAAATCGGTGATAGCTTTAGCCATGAAATTTTTACAGTAGGCTCATTAGATTGTTATGTGCTCACTGTAATTTTTGTAGCACTAGAGTAGGATGATAAATAGAGTAGCTGGTACTCCTTGTTTTGTCATATATATAGTAAATCGGTATTAAGAGTAAGAATACCTTTAGTTGCTAAGATAGTACACGTCATGTTTCTTACTTGTTAGTGGTAACAGTAGGTAACTTAGCATCTTAGCCGGTAGAACTAGCTTAGTAGCTTAACAGATGTATTCTTATTTTAAGAGTTGCTGATGCCATGTTAGTAAGTGTTGCATCATCATTTCATGCATGTAGATCACGAGTTGATAGAGTTCGTGCCTATGGACGAACAGGACTACGAGGAGATTATTGAGGAGTACAAGGAGGAGGTTCTCATACAGGAGGGAGCTTCGGAGCCGTTCGTTGTTGACTTTGTTGACACCCCGCCTGCCTAAGGTAAGCCCAGGTGCATAACCCCTATTTTTGAATGATCACTAAATATATATATGATGTGCATTTATGTTACAGGCATTTTATAAAAACTACATGCATAAATATACTTACCTATGAGTCATACTAGTATAGGTCGAGTAGCTGCTATGCTCAGGGTATCGGTAGCATGAGTAACCTATCGTTACTCACAATAGGTGAAAATTATGATTACTCATGATAAACTGGCGGTAAGGAAAAATGGTGACCGGGTAGGGATATGGTTTGGGTATTGGTGGGTGTAAGAGGTTGTGTCCTGCGACCAACAGGGCATAGCTTGGTTACACTTTTTCTCTGTCTGTGTCGGTTAAAGACCGACCGTTGCATTGGGGTCTAGGTAAGTTACAAACTTATTATCCCGAGCACATACTTGGGTATGGGCGCAGGGAAGACTTGTTGCTCGCTTGTCGTGGGTTTCGGCTCTTTCTAGATCGACTGAGTGGAGGCGGGGACGGTGGAGGTGCTTGCACCGCACTAAGTCCGGGACTTAGGAGCGGGGGCTTGGAGTCCAAGTTTGGATGGGGACCTAGACCCCGTGACAGGAGAGTGATGGGTTGGTCCTGCTTGTGCCTGGGGTACAAGCGGGGCGTGTGTTTTCGGGGTACCCAGCTGGGGGTATTGATTCACGAATCGCTGGGCGATCCAGTATGGCTTGTGTACAGTCTAGCACCGTAGTAAGAACTGAAAGATGAAAGATAATAAAATGGAACTGATTGCTTAACCCTTACTTGAAAGTAGAACAGGTGCTTACATAGAATGGCTAGATAAAGAATTAATCATGGCTGCTAATAATAACATAAATAAGGATTCACTATTAGCATTGTTTTCTGCAAAAAGAAACCCAGCAAACCCTAAAGCTTTGCATATCCCTTGGAGTCGGAAAATTAGTCCTACTAGTCGGATAAGTCTTGCGAGTACATTGAGTACTCAAGTTTTATTTACCCCTGTTGTAGGTTAAACTTGAGGAGTACCCGTTGTGTGATGGATTATTCTGGTAGGCACAGATGGATTCTTGTTCATTATCGATAGATGTTTATTATCATTCCACTGTTTAATATTCCGCACTCTAAATTTGGCAATGTAATAATGAATTTCTAAGAACTCTGGATGTATGAAATGGATTAAGTATTGTAACTCGTTCTCATTATTGGATTCTTGGGGAAAAATGTGGACTATTTGGGCTCTCTCTTGGGGTTTGCCCGACGAAATCCGCCTATTGTAGCTCGCTTTCGGGGTGCTTAGTGTCTGGTGGAAGACGAGCGCCTCTGTAAGTGCGTTATTTTTGGCGGTTCTACCACACTTGCCGGCCACTTTCCCGACAAGGTCACGCACGGGGCATGACACAAGAAGATAAAGCTTCCCCGCAACCTCCAAGGGCTCGGGGGCTCTCGGACCCACGCGTCAGCCCCTGGAGTCGACCTCCTTCACCACCAAGAAGACTCCAGAAGGTCTACCTCGGGGAGGCCGGTCCAAGCCGACATAGCCTGACACACAAAGTGTCGGAACAAAGCAGCCGGACGCCGCCCAAGGCTTCTTCGGCTCCATGACACCGCCATGGTCCACAGCGCATCGCTGCAAGGCCCTCCTAGACTCCGACGCATGTAGACCGTAGACTCACTCCCCCAAACCACCATGTACCCGACCTATCTCGTTATATAAGGGATAAGGTTAGACCTAGGGGAGAGGGGATCATCAGAAGACAGATCATTCCACTCCATTCCATTCCATGACCTCTGCTCAACACCGAGAGCAAGGCAACCCAGAGAGGGGCACCGAGAGCCCCTCCACCGCATCCCGCCGTCTTCCTCCTCTCCGACGATGGGAAAACTCCACCAGCGGCAAGGCAACCTTAGGATTAGCACCGAGCTAACCCCCTATCAAATCTCTCTACAACCCTGTTGTAAACCCCGATTTTGGGTGCTTTTGAGTATAAGGATCATCAGTTGCTGGACGTAGGGCATCGATTGGCCCGAACCAGGATAAACGGTTGCATCCTCTCTGTGATTCTTGTGTTCTTGAGTCCACCCGAGCCACCGGAGACCCATACTCTGACATCGACTCGAACAACAATACTTGCCGCGGTTCCGACCCCGTGACACCAGCCGTTCTCAAAAAGCCACAAAACAAATGAAGCCTCCCAAAGAGGCATGTGATGCTCACCTTCTCTATATCCGGCAGCATTGTCTGGTCCATAATTAGAGTTTAAAGTTTTGGGCTTTGGGCTCTAGCGACCCTCTCTCAAATCCCTCAATTCAGTAGTAGTGGCCGCTAATAGCCCTAGGAGATGAAGGAATCGACCGATTGGGTGGAAAAAGGGCGGGAGTGGAATGACTTGATGCGTTAGCATAGTAGCCTAAACTGCCATGGATGAAGAAGGATGGGGGTGGGGGTGATAGACCAATGACATTGTGAAAAATAAATCCTTGAGGCCTTGTTTGGATGCATGTGTATCCACCTCAATACACTGTGTTAGAGTGGAATGGAATGTAATTTAGTTTAGTTCCACTCCAATCCACTTCAATACATGTGGATTGAGACGAATACATGCGCATCTAAACAAGGCATGAGGCAAGGAGGAAGGGGTGATGGCAGAGTTCACTAAAATGGCATGTTGAGGTTAGAGGCAAGGTGCAGGTGCCATGTTGCCGGCAGCGGTGGAGCTGTGGCTTGGGTGGAGGCAAAAGATGACTTGGGGTTGTTGTTATGTCAGACTAGGGATGAAAATGGATCGGATATGGATGGATATCACTGATATTACATTTGTTTTCATATTTCTGTTTGAATTTGGATTCGAATACGAATACGGATAGTGTCAACCATGCCGGATAGGATACGATTGGATATCGACATCATAAATATGCGATTTAAGCATTCGGATACGGATACGGTATCGGATGTTGAATATCTAGACTCGGACACGAACGGATTTAAACCCCTCTAAATGGATTCGGTCTCGAATACGGTCAGAAAATATCCGTACCATTTTCATCCCTATGTCAGACTAAATTAATCTAGGCCGTCCGATCTTCACGTAATGGGTGGAAAAATCGAGTGTTTCATGGTCCTAGAAAACACGATTGTTTCCTGCACTAACCCTCCGTCATTCACTATTTACTTAAGGCTTGTCTAGATACACTTGTATCCACCTCAATCCATATGTCTTGGAGTAGATTAAGATAAAATTAAACTAAGTTTTACTCTAATTCACTCCATCACACATGGATTAAGATGGATACGAATACATCCAAATAAGGCATAATAATAAGAAGTTAAGAGGCGTGTGTCCTAGGTTCACAATGATAGCATACGTATGCTGCTCACTTTTATGATGTGCTTTTATGTTACAAGGATGAATTAATTTTATTTCCCAAGGGTTCCTACTTCCAAGTTTACGGTAAAGCCTGTACAATCATTATGGAGCACAGTCACAAACGAAATATGCAAGCACATGCATGAAGAGTATTGTATTTCTGCACTGCAGACTGCATGGGTGTCCCATTTTGTGCTCCCTCGAGCTCCATAAAATGCATCAAGAATAAGAGCAATATTCATCTGGATGGAAATTACTGAGCTACTAAAAACCTATAATAAACTGACGGGAAGAGAGAGGAAGCTTATCAAACGTGGCGCAAGAGTCGCCTGCAATATTTTTATTTGCATTAATTGCCTTGATCAAACCTTAGCTCGAGACATTTTGCTTTGATCTCAATAAAACTTAAGCTAGTAGAAAAATATGGATTCAATCATATTTCAACAAAGAAAAACGACATAAAACCTAAGTTGATGGGGAAAAAAGTATGGCCAATTCACTCCATAATTAACCAAGAATGACAGTTGACAACAAATAAATCAAGCCTTTCGACTGTGGAATAAAGAATGACTGGCTTCACTACCAGTTAACAAGTACTAGCACAAAACAAGGAATAGATTAATCGACTTCATCTGGTTGGTATCTGACTGTGCTCAATCAACAAAAGGTCTATTTCATGATTGATGCAATCTGCTAAACTGGCGGTTTGGCAAGCACCCATAAAGTCATATCCAATTGTTGCTAATGAATGCATCTATTAGGCCCTATTTGGTTGCCCTCCTAAAAACTTTAGGAGCTAAAATCTGGATAAAATTTGCCTAAAGAACCAAACACCCCCTCCTAAAAACTCCTAAAAACTTTAGAAGGGGCCAAAAACTTTAGGAGCTCCACCCCCTAAAACCAAAAATAAAGTCCTTCTTGGACCCCCACTACCCCTCATTTATTGCCCCCCCTCTCTCTCTCTCCCACCCTCCCTCCCTCCCGCGCCTCCATCCTGCGCCCCCTTCTCCCTCCATCCTGGCGGCGACGGGCCTCTTGCGGCCCCTACCCTCCACTGACGGCGGCGACGCCCCTTCCCGGTGGCTCCTCACCCTCGGCCAGCGGCGGGCCCTCTCCCCCATGGATCTCAAGCACGGGAAGCAGGTGGCGGCGCTCCCTCCCTCGGCGCATCCGGCCATGATGGCCCTCCCCAATCCCATTGATGCGGTGGTGATGGGCCCCCTCCGGTGTCCCCCGGCGGCGCGCTGCTCCCTCCCTCCACGCCGGCGCCCGCGCCATCCCCCGCCGGATCCGCCGCCCCCGCTCCCTCGCAAGGCCTTGCCTGGCCTGGCCATGACGCCCGCTTCTCCTCGGCGTGTTGCTCCCCAATCCGATCATTGCTCGATCCACCATCGACGGCGGCTTCCGCGACCAAGAACCGCTTCTAGGCGGGCATTGGGGCGGCCGCGAGCGGGGTCTCGTGGAGCGGCGGTGAGGTGGAGAGAGGCGGGCAGGCTCGCGTCTTGAGGGACCTCCACGGGCGTTCTTTGCTGGCTGGGGCGGGATGGTTGGCACGGGGGTCTCACTCGGCGACCGCGGAGCAAAGAGGAGAAGCGGCGTTGGCGAGGAAGAGCTTTTTGCTCGCAGGGGTAGCAGGGGTAGGAGGAAGAAGGGTAAAAGTGTCTTTGTTCAACAACATTTATTGCTTTTAGTCAGTTTTAGGAGGTGCAACCAAACACTTTTTTAGGAGGTTTTAGAAGGCTGCCTAAAACTTTTAGGAACTAAAGTTTTAGGAGCTCGGTACCAAATGCATGAAGAGTAAACCTTCGTCTGCAATACAACAACAACATCGGCTTTGAGTCCCAAGCAAGTTGGGTATGCTAGAGATAAAACCTAACATGAGGACCACCAACTGAAAGGAACCATATGAATCTACACTAGAAAAAGTAGGAAAATGTCAGCTTTGTACAACTCAGATACCAGAAGAGACATTTATCAGGAAAAATATCATTAAAAAGAATTACACTCAAAATATTTGTTCTTAGGAATGTTTTGAAGCCCAAGACCAGGAGAACATCTCGTGCATTTCCGTAATCAAAGACCCAAAACTCATCCAGCTCCTACAAAAAGATTTTTTTGTTGCCAATATTATGCCAGGTGCGCAGCTCTAATTTATGCAAGATGTTCTTTTAAGGAATTTCTCATGCTTAATGCTAATAAAGCTTCTTGAAATTGTTTGATCTTTATTGTGATGACGATGCTCATACCTTTCCTTGTGTACGTGCAGCTTTCAGTTGTGTTGAGACCGTGAGAGCTCCAAGAAAAACTTGGCAACCTACCCCCAATTCTCCTTACCTGGATACAAGTGAGATAGATGATCAGTAATGCCCACTGCCTTGTAAAGATAAGAAGCATATTACTCGCCCACTGTCCATTTCTCATACATCCGTTGTCTGATTTTGATTGGGATTAGCTATCATTTCAAACAATCAATGCAACAAATGATTAACCAAGTTCTCATATAAACAAACAATGAATTAAATACACAAATAACTAAACAGTACACATCTTGGCTGCTGGGCACAGGCACTGTGGCTCACTTGGATCCCCCCCTCCTGAAGGCTTTCTCACAAAGATCTGGTGGAAATTCATTGTGCAAGCCAACCAGATTTACCAGAGAAAGCCTTCAAGGGAGAGAGGGACCAAGAGAGCCATGCCATTTGTCACTCTTAGCTCTAGGTGGTTCAGACAACATTGGAGTTGTAGGCACAAGGGATGATTGACAGAACTTGGTGAACATTTATATAGTGTTCAGAACCTACTATATATGCATGATGCAGTTAACACATACTATTAAACTAATCTGACCAAGACAGGCAACACCTGAGGTATAATTAAAACAATAAGGTGTTATTGGATTGTAGACAGGTAAGATAAACATAGGCTCAACCACCTAGAAAGAAACCAGATACTTTACCATAGTGGAACTATCTTTTTTAAGACAACTTTTGTCCAATGGCATCTGACTGTGCCTATCAATTGGTCCAACTCATGGTTATGTTTGATTCCCATTTGCTATTTAAACCATCTTTCATGCTTGATCACCTAGTATCACAAGGATACAACAAATTAACCAGCTTTGTATCAAGAGAAAGCTAAATGCTCACTTTCCTGTATATATGATGTTCACCAGTCTTTATTCATAGTCTTGACACCTATGCATAAGAAAAATAATAGTACATGCCAGCAGAAGTTCTTGATAAGTTGGGTAGAGCTAACAGTTTAGCCGCATCACAAGGTTCAGTAGCCTCTTTGAAGATGAGTCACAATTTTTACCCGTAAAGCATGCAAGCACTTCCATAATTAATCGAACTGCAAAGGAGTGGATGCGCTGCCCTAATCAAAGTAGCATACTTGGATAGCCATATGAAATGGTTTGGTGCAAGGAACTATCTTTAGTATCTTATAAATCTCACTCACTACACAAGAATACAACAACGAGAAATCACATAGCAGATATTCATACACAGTTGAAGATGTTCTGAACCAGGCAATTCGGTTGTCACATCTGCATAAGTTCAACCATAGTCCAGCAGTATTCACCCACAGACAGACTAAATGAAAAATGACAAGAATCACCTATTGGACAGAGATATAGAATATAGATGTCCTAAGTGACCTTTGGTTTAAGGAGTAGCCAATTCGCTTTTCCTAAAGAAGCACTAAGCGAAAGATTTACAAAGGTGTAAATATGGATCATAGTTGGTACAACAAGTAGTTAATTGTCAATGTCAGAATCTCTAGAGGACATCTTTTGCTGCCCAGCATATCACTGATAAGTCAATAGAAGATTCTTGCAGCTACCAAATAATATTTGGCAGCACAGTGACCTGAGGAAGCATATGAAAAATTGAAAACACACCATTACTTGGATTTGCTTAGCAGAAGAAGAATAGCTTGGCCAAAATCATAAAATAGTTCAGAAGGAAACAGCATAGGTTTGCGACTCTTGGCTATCTAATTCAGTTATATAATGATTTTTAACAAAACAAAGGCATAAAGATACAAATAGTAAAATTCATTTGCAAAATTCAAGGGTAAATCTAAAAGCAAAAAATCATTTGGCTAACTCCACGAAGGAAGAAGAATATGGTCGTCATTTAGTAGCATTTAAGTTTGACACTGCCACATCATTACAAACCTACTACTAGCAGACTGCAGATATACTCCTTTGAACTAGTTGGGTGTAGTCTCAATAAGATTCAGTGAATCACAATAAAACTGAGTATGGTTCTTGTCAACCTTTCCAAATTAGCTTCAGTATGTTGGATAACCCCTTCAGTCCTTCACGTTCTAATCAAATAATTGAGAAGTAATGATATCAAATTTAACAAATCATGAGATGAGAACCTAGAAGAGGTGTCCCTACAACCTAAGGTTCTGATTCTAAATAATCTCTTGGTGCAAACTGCAAAGGGATTCTGCATTCTCTGACTTCTGGTTCCATAGTTCATTTGTTACACCACATAGACTTATATAACATCTGATTCTCATGAGGTCATCCATGCAATTCCTTCAGCTTCTCTCAATATCTCTCTTCGAAAACTAAGTACCACATGTTTAAGTTTTTTAACGAAAGAATATGCAAGACTGAATTGTCCAAGGACAACTGCAGCACAGGCTAACAAATATAGCTAATAAATCCCTAAATAGTACTATGTGAATGTAAAAGTCAGTATAAAAAGCTCAAGAGCTCACTAGCTAGTTATATGGGTGGGCATAGAGATTTGGCATATGTATGCTACTAAGAATCAAGTACTTTCTCCATTCCAAATTATAAGGCGTTTTGGCTTTTCTAGATACATAATTTTGCTATGTCCTTAGATACACACTATGTCTAGATGCATAGTAAAAACGATGTATCTAGAAAAGACAAGACGTCTTATAATTTGGAATGGAGGGAGTAATAAAAAAAAAATATTGCAAATTAAATTCTCCTGAAGTAGACAGAACTACCAAATATCAAATTGTGGACATAAACAAATCATTGAGATCAGTGCAGCGACCTACATCAATGGTCCAGTCCAGCCATAGATTGGGCTCCAAGGGCCAATCGACAATGCAATTCGTCTGCAGCAGCAGTGACTAGTACCCTCTCATTGCAACTAAAGATCAGCGTTCTACAGAACAAATTCTGCCACCATTTGGAACCCCACCCATTTCAGGGGTTCACATCTGGACATATACTTGAGTCATTCGAAATGTACCTAGTTAATCCAATACATTGCACGATTTTCATTCCTGCGCCACGCTCTTGCCAACACCCTTCCCCTGCAAATGCTCCATCTCCGCCATTGCCCCAGCAGACGCCACTGTGGGCAATGCATCATAGGAGGATCCATTATGCCTCCTCCCCACACCAGCGCTGCTGTCAACCCCGAACCACCTCGCCACCCCGAGGAGCACCCCGGCCACGACGGCAGCCACGACGACGCAGTGCACGGACAGGGCGAGATCCATGATGGCGACGGCCCTGAGCCTAGCCTCCTCGACGTCGCACCGCGTGGCGGGCGGCGCGGCGCCGCCGGCGTCCAGGAGGCGGTGGCACCCCGCGGGCACGCACGCGTCGACGTAGAGGCTGAGCCCGCTCTGCGCCGCCCAGAGCCCGCCCACGGCGCCAGCGCAGGCGAGCCCCGCCTCGGCGACGAACTGGGCGCCGGCCGCCGTCGAGCCCCTGGGCGCGGCGGCGGAGAGCGACGAGGCGAGGGAGGCCGCCGCCGCGGCGAGGAGGAGGAGGCGCGCGACAGCGAGCGCGTGCGCCTGGAGGTCCGAGGCCGGGAACGAGGCGGCGAGGAGGTCGGCCGCGCGCGCGAGCAGGAGGAGCGGCAGGGAGAGGAGGAGCGGGCGGAGGAGGAGGAGCGGGAGGTGGGGAGGGAGGAAGGGGAGCGGGAGGAGCGGGAGCAGCGGAGGGAGGAGGAGGAGCGGCAGCAGGGGCGTGGAGGCGAGCGGGAGGAAGGCGAAGGGGAGCGCGAGGAGCGGCGGGAGGAGGCGGACGAGCGGGTGGCGGAGCAGGCGGATGAGGCGGTGGTGGAGGGAGGAGGGCGAGAGGTGGGAGACGGTGGCAACGACGAGGTGGGAGAGGGAGGCGGCGAGGAGGGCGAAAGAGAGGGCGAGGTGGCACGCGAGCAGCAGCGTCTCCACCATTGGGGTCAGTTGGAGCACGGCCGGGCTTCCGAGGAGGAGGAGGAGGAGCGGTCGATGCCGGAGTTTTTGGGCAGGGTAGCGGAGGTGGGAGCAGGGAACAGGGCGGCGAGAAATGCGGCGGGGGCGCGGTCAGCCGTGCCCGCGAGGACGGTGGAGAGGGGCACCGGTTGCCGCCGGTATTCAGGTCGTCCCGGCATGGACCCGGTTTTCTCCGGAAGCACACACTAAAGCGCGTTTAGATCAAAAATTTTTGGGTTTAGGTTAATATAGCACTTTTGTTTGTATTTAGCAATTAGTGTCTAATTATGGGCTAATTAGGTTTGAAAGTTTCGTCTCGCGATTTCTCACCCAACTATGTAGTTAGTTTTTTTTCGTCTACATTTAGTACTACATGCATGTGCCGCAAGATTCGATATGATGAGTACTGCGCAAAATTTTTTGGAAACTAAACAGGCCCTAACATGAACTTGCGAGTTTACGTGAACATGCTCATGAATGAACGGGTCTCAAAGTCTTACCTACAGGCTGCCAGAGTGGATCTACAATTGTAAATCATTAACAGTATTGCTGCCAAAGCATTGGAGTACAAAGCCATTCAACAAATTCAAAAACGTTTATGGCCTATTTGGATCAAACTATTTGGCTTAGAATTCCATATTCCACCGCATTTCAAATCTTAATTACACACCTACGTCAAATTGAAAGGGTAAGAAATAGAAAGAGCGATTTGTCGCCACACCTTCCGCTCATCTCTCCGGAGTCTGGACCCAAAAAAAAAAACTCCATACTGATAGAAACACTTTAATTAAGATCTAAAACGTAATGTGATTCTTGACTCTTTAAAAAATATTGAATTCCAAGAAAACATATAGGCCTTTAGAGTTTTCTTGAATCACCTAGATTAGTCATTAGTCCCAACTCAGTCAAGTAAAGTTTAGTCTTATATTTTGAATACGTAAACTATTGAAATCGACTGAAGGTAAATTAGACTGGACCAAATAGTAGTCACCTTTTAATTTACCCGTTTAGATGGCCTAGGACTAAACTTTAGGTGATTTATAGAGTTTAGTACAGTGATCCAAGCAGATCCTGACATGCTTTGCAATGAATTTCATTTGCACCATTTTGTACATTTGGACAGAAGTGTTGCTTAAATGAAGACCGAGACCCCACGATTTGATTTCACATCGGATATTCAGATGTTATTTTCAATTCACGTTTTCGTGAACTTATCAAGCAGCATGTTTCTTATAATATATCAGAGCTTTCCTGAGATATTATTACTTTTTTCTGTCTTCGGCTAAACTATGCTAAGCTTCAAATGTTAAAGCACAAATCTTAAACTGTTACACAACTTAGTTGTACAAAACCAATACATCAAGTTTCACATAACTACTTTGACCAAATGAGTTGATCAATAATTGGCATGTACCATAGAACTACTTTGGCACTTGTTACCACAAAGCTACAATTTTCTTGGCAAAAAAATACCAACTATTTAGGGACCAGGTTCTGTGGTCCAAGTGCCAAAAGGCCCAAAATAGTTGAAGTTTTGTGATACGTGTCAAATATTATGGATCTGCGTGTATTATGTAAAAATACTTGTAGTTCCGTGAAATTTTGTCAACTAATATGGTCGCTGTCAGTCTGTCACAATCTGTTTGAATAGGCATTTACAACAAATATTAACTCACAGACTAACTGGCCCCAAATTTCCTAATGATTTTTGTCAGACAAATGGTGTATGGTTAACGCCATCCCTAGTTCCCTACCTACCATTTTATCAAGCAATATTTAGATAGTTCATGTCAAAAATCCTAGAAGAATTTTGAACGTATCTATTGTCAGGTACTCTGAACTAGTTCTCTGAGCTTCCTGATTTCATGTTTCATACTTGCATTGCACCTGAATTTAGCGATTATGCATCAGGCAATCATCCCATTGCTGTCAGCGAATGTAGAAAACTGCAATATGTGGCTTTGTGTTGAGCATTCTCCTGAAAGAATTGGCAGGACGACAACCAATAAAGAAGATAGTGTGAGAAGGATTTATTGAAGAACTGCAAAAAAGGGAACTTTGGGGCTCAAGATAATACCAGTTTGTGTATAGGACTAAAGTATGCTCGTTATGTTGACAATTTTGACAGACCTTTTCCTAAATCAATAGTGCGTATGGGCTTGCTTTGGCCTGCCAGAGCCTGACTGCCAATACCAACATAATGAAGAGCCATCCTTCGCAGATGAATCAAATAGCCAAGACTGCTTTCTCGGACAGACCATTCTCTTCAAGCATGGATAAATTGTCCCCTTTCATGGTGGTGGCAAAAGCCTTCAGTTCTTATGAAATAATAATAATCTAGTACTTCACAAGGGCTGGTATTACAGTATAGCAGTCTGATAAGCAATGGAAAAGCCAGTTCAGAAGTAGGGTATCTGGCAAGCTCACGAGGAGTTCAGCCTGTCGAAAAGAGTACAATTGTAAGAAAGGCGACACATGGAAATATTTTTTTCTTGAACGACACAAGAGAGACGTGCGTCCAGGCACATGGTTTATGGTTAATAGAAGAATTTGCACTAAGCCACTAAACCACTAACCACTTGGCTGTGCACGAACACTAAAGATCACATTAATTTATGCTATATAGATAATAGACAAGGTCATGTACTTTAAGAATATTGTTTGATTGGATTTTGGGCATAAAACCTACAAGATCCCAAATTTAATCCTATCCATCACAACTAAAATACTGCTTTGCTTATAGTATTTCAAAATCATTACTAGGACTGATTTTCCTCAGTTTCATCTGCTCCAGGAAATTGCATACTGGGGCACATGGACCCTTACCTTAATTTCCTTTCCAGCAAATGATAGGGAATTCCGATGTGTTTCAGAAGTCATTGCTTCTGTCATGAGCCTAAATACCTTCTTGTTCATGTTTGTTTTCATGAATATCATCTTGCCAGATGGATATATCCGACTGATACCAAGATCTGCAGCCATCCGTCTTACATAGAGCTTTTTCAGTAGTAACTGCAAGAGAAAGCACATAACACAACAAAGTAAGCCACTAAACTGAAATCATGAGCCCTGATCATAGCATAAAGAAGAACCTCCATATCACGGGGCTCCTTTCCGTATCGTCGACGGAGGTCTTCTGTAAACTGTATCAAGGTCCATAGGTCTTTCTCTGCAGCTTTTGCCGCTTCATTGAGCAACTCAACAGGATTTTCCAGATAACTTATGTATTCAGAGGGGAGACGTGGAGAAATGTTTATATCCAGCTGCCCCAAGAAAAGATTCACTCAAACAATGCTCGTACAAAATTGCAAAATATCATTATGTAATGCTTGCATTAGAAAGCTATGCAACTCAAATTGAGAAGTATTTTCAGGTTCACCTGAACATCTTTGTACGAAACGGGAACGAGGCAAAACTGATCAACCTGAAAGAGTTAGAGTAATCCTATCAGAATTATCATGGGCAATAGCATGTCATGCAGAGCTTATAGCTAGAACTTAGCTAAGAAATTACTCGATTGCTTTTATAAAGGAAAGCAATCATCCTCAATAGTTGTACTGTTGGAAACTGAAATAGCAAAATACAAATATTCTTAGCTATCCTTTCAGTAATCTGAAGGACTAGCCAAACTGCTTTAACTATCCTTCAAGTAATCTGAAGATTCTAAATACAATAATGTGCACCCGTGATGAATCAAGCAAAGAATAGACTGTCTTGCAAAGGGGAGGACATGATAAGGAGACTTGTACACAAGCTAGTAGTTCAGAACAGGAATTATCTTCTCGGCCATGTAAGATGCATCTCACAATTCTGAGAAGCAGTTAGCTCTACTGATGCAAATTTGCAAATGTGTAGCAGATGATTAGATGAATTATTAGTGAAGTTTGTCATATCTGACTTCAGTGTTACCAATGTCGTAAGAGAAACCTTTCAGAAGTTGGTAGCCAGGTAGATGTTTCTACCTTCTCTCTCCCAAAAAAGCTCAATTACAAGTGCATTTGCACCACCATATTGTATCAGTAACACTATTTGTAAGAAAGAAATTTCTTATGCAGCAGATTTAATAGCTTAAGGCTCACCATAATATTAGATAACCAATGCCAAGATTACTAAGTAGAAAACAAAATGAGAAGAAATCATTAGTAAATGTGTCCGGATGAGTGAAGATACCTTTGACAAGCTATCAAAAAGCATATCAAAGAATAGATCAATGCCAACATTTGCAACATCTCCAGACTGTTGATCACCAAACAAGCTTCCAAATCCCCTGATACCCATATCCTTCTCTGCAACATGGAAACCTTGGCCAAGCTCTGAATGCTCCTCAATAGCTCCAAGTCTATCCTGTAGACGAAAATATTAAATGACAAATGTAGAAGTCCATGATCTGCTGGGTATACATGAACTCTTTTGAAGTTCATTTGTGCATGATTCTGTCAACCATAAACCTCCTCCTTGTAGAGTCTCCCAAACACATAGTTCTCCCCCTGGCGTGTTGCCTCTTTATTTCTTAGCCTTAAGTCTCTATAAAATGTACTCTGTATCCAATCTCTCAATTAGGAATAACAACAGATGCAATTCCCATCTGCTCTCACCAACTAAATAGCCTGTCTCTATCTTAATGACATCACATCTTGCCTAAGCGGCTGCAGGAGGGGTTGTCACAGTGTCAGTATTCTACCGATTGTGAGAGTAGGTCTCATCTACAAAAATGCCCAAACAGCTAATAAGGTAGTACCACCTGTACTGTGAATTGGCCTTAGTAAAATACAAGTAACAAGCACAAACTATCTTGGCATAATCAAAAGTCAGATTCTGTTTCTTATTGGGACTTCAACATCTTGTACAACATCCCCAAATATGCTTTCAGCATCACATACAGTAAAACAGTATGAGACAAAATAAATTAAATGATGGATACCAATAACAAACTATAAGGTGTACTGTAGAGCTCACCGTTGCAACTCTCGAGAGCAAAGACTTATCAGTGTAGAAAAGGTATGCGAAGCCTTCTCTACCCGATCTTCCTACTCTTCCTCGTAACTGAAGCAAAGGCAAAACAATGAACTTGAAATTTAGAGAGTAGATACATGCATCTTATATTCTTATTAGAATATTTGTCAATTGAGCATGACTTAGCAATTAATGAATTAATCATATGCATTAAAAAATTCTACTAACAAGGCAAAGAAAAAACATACAAGGAAATAAAAGCTACCTGATACAGCTGGGCAAGTCCATATAGTTCAGCAAACTGGACAATCATTGTATTGGCATTTGCAATATCTATTCCACTTTCAATGATATGTGTGCAGACAAGAATTTTGACTTCCCCGCTAGCAAAATCCTCCATAGCAAGTTGTATGTTCTTTGACATTTTCTGTAGGAAATAAATTTTAACAAATAAGATTAGTCAATGAGGTTAATGTTTCATTCATCTATGCAACTGGAATATAAACACATTTACAGGCAATATTTAATAATTTAAGATAATGACTTCAAAAAAGTTGGCATGTTATGCTGAAGTAAATGAATTAAGCATAAAATGATATGAACTATAGGAGCAGACAGAATCTCCATTTGAATTAATTTGGACAATAACCAACCACACAGGTAATGGTGAGCCCAAGAATTTTCAGAAGCCCGTACGATTTAATGGGCTAAGTAATGAATTAGACTTTATCTCCTTATATGTGGGCTACTTAATAATTGGACCTAATAGACATGAACTGCGAGGAGCCCAGGTGGAGACCCACGGTCACCAGGCCCTGGGTCCGCCAGTGACACAGGGTTTGTGCCCACAGTGGAATATGTTAAATCAAATAGTAGGAAATTCTCATTTGCATCTTGGTTTTTAATACAACACAAGATACACAAATATAGATAATGTCTACTGAGAACTAAGGAGTTACAAAATGGCACAGTGAAATGGATGCCCAACTTCTTGAACAACTTAGTCAACCTACCTTTCCATGAGCAACAGCAATTGGTACATCAGGCAGAGAGTCCTTGAGAAACTGCAACACATCGTCTATTGCTGTTGAATGATGAATTAAATATGAGACATGCATATGTATTTTAAAATGTAATAGTGCATTGTTTATCCAAAAGGACCATATAGAGACAAATCATATGCGTAGTTGTAAGACTAGACTTCTAGCGATTCAGCTGAAACGGCTAACCAAGCGTCAGGTTCATACTGTTCAACCATTCAAATGAGATATTTATTAAACAGGCTAACTAGTAAATACAATTTAACCAAGCCAGATTTGTAGCCAGAATTTATCTTGTTAACAGCATAATTCAGTGAATTTAGCTAGGCTTAGTCTTGGTCAGGTCGCTTTGACATGTGTCATCGGCGATCTATGTAACCTTGTCAACGGAATACGTTTTGGTGTGGGTTGGTGTGTGTGTGTGTGTGTGTGTGTGTGTGTGTAGTAAAGGTTCTCACCCCTTGTTCTTAATACAAGGAAACGCAGCTCTCCAGTGTTTCCGAGAAGGAAAAAAAAAGAATTTAGCTCAAGCAGGTCAAATGTTTACAGAACAAACTTAAAGAAAAGTAAACTGAATTATTAAGAAACATACTTCGTGCATCATGAGGATCTATCATGAAAAAAATCATATGAAGCTAACAGAATTGTGACCTTTTATTCGAGGCACAACATAAAAGACTTGACCACCACGTTGCAGCTCAAACTTGATAGCTGATAGGGCCCTTTCTTTACTAAATGCTGACACATATGTCTTTACAGCAACTCTTTCAGGAGGTGGTGTAGACATCAAACTGGAAGTAGAAATACACTTCAATAAGAAAAACAGAAAATAAAGTATACAAGTTGAATGCAACTAAAGTGTTTACATTATGGAGAACCATGCAAGCATAAAAACTACTAGTCTACTATAGGATAACACTAATTTGTCAAGCATATAATCTACCTGCACCACAGTAGCATTAATTGTTTATTAATCTTTTGCAAGCTATAACAGTCCATTCGTCCATGGAATCTAATATGGTAAAAGAAAGTCCATAGATGGTAGAGGTTTCTTATTTTGAGCAATAAGGTCGAAGTGCTAGCTATTACTCATATTTTGAACAAGTGCAAATAAAATACAGTAATATCATTAAGCCACGTCCTTTATATTTTTATGTTGTTATTAACAACAGATGGATGTCACTCCAGTGAGCAGTACCAGCAGAGTGGTACAGACTAAATAGAGCAAAACTAGAGCAGATAGCATGTAATATCCAAGAAGCTGAATTTCGTGTTGGCGTCTAGTGATAACAGTTTTTTCTTTTTCTCCTATTAATATAATTTCTAATAGTGGGGGACTCCCCTGCTGTATTTCCCGTTCAAAAAAACGTCTAGTGGTAATCATTAACTGATAATGGTCTTAAAGTAGTGGTAGCGATTACCATCACGTTCTGCAATAAATCATCAATATTTAAATTCTAGATGACACAATATCTTATCTCAACAAGATGGACGAGGTACAAAAGAACATGCTACTGTAACCACACCTTACCTTGCATCACGGAAACCAGTCAAAGCCAGATACAGCGTACGTGGAATGGGTGTTGCAGAAAGTGTAAGAACATCAATAGAAGACTTGTATGAGGCAATCTTCTCCTTTTGTTGAACACCAAACTTCTGTAAATATTTTAAACGGAGTATATGAAGATATATGCATAAAAAGAAAATATATATATGATAACTTTTGATTTGACTCGAACTTTCTTGCAAGATGCCAATCACAGCATTAAGCTATGACAACTTAACATAGTAGACTTTGAAAAGAATGGAACTAATTTAGCTTTCAAAATTCTATTCTTCTCTAGGCACTTGCCCTTCACCCACAACACCACCAGACTAGAACAGCAATTACACACACACAAATGACTCAACAAAAGAAGACAGAATTTCAAGGATTGAAAAAGAAGATGTAGCAAGATTCGCAGAGGTACTTGTTCTTCATCCACCACTAGGAGACCAAGATTGCTATAGGCCATCCTTTCCGTAAGAAGAGCATGAGTGCCAACAATGATGTGCAAATCTCCATTCTTAATATTTGTTATTAGCTCATCTTTCTCCTCTTTGCTCTGCAAAGAAGAGGTCACCATGTTATACAGTGCAATTGATAGAGTTGATAGGTTAAGTAAATTAATTTCAATATGTAATAACTCTTTGATAGCTGGGGGTCAGCAAGGCTGAAACACACTTGACATCAACACAACTCTATACATTCCAAAAGTTATAAAATCACTAAAGAAAGGAAGGATGAGTAAAATATTCTTCTTTAAAACAAGTTTGTACAATAATCTGACAACTAATAACATTAAGTTGCAAGACAGTACTGCCACAGCTATGCAACCCATTACATATCTTATCTTTGCAAATGATACAAGTCATATATATAAGGATTCTTTTCATGCTAAATGTTAGACTATTAAGAATCAGGAGATCAGGGTGCAACATTTCTTAGGGTCAAGAATTAAATACAAACATAGATTGTTCCGAAAGAAAGGGGGAAATATGAAATGTGTTGCATTGTGGGCTAAACTGCGTTCAAGAAAAATTGTAGGCTAAACTAACTTCTGCCACGGCATACCTGAGCACCACTAAATATGGCGACCTTTATCTCTGGATAGTTCGCAAAACGCTCAGTCATTACATCATAATGTTGCTTGGCAAGTATTATTGTTGGAGCTAGAACCATAGCTTGAAATCCTGCAGACACAACAATGAATATACCGCGCATTGCGACTTCTGTTTTGCCAAAGCCCACATCTCCACAGATTAATCTATCCATTGGTGTTTCCCTTTCTGTCAGATCTTTCTCAACATCTATAAAGGCCTGTCATCAGAATGAGCACCATTTCAGCCAGCATTCAAGTTTATTTAGAATGTATTGTACTGTGGACCATATAATGTTTTGCACTGTGTGTACATGCAACAGAATCCTGAATTACTGATCTTCCGGGCAGTTTTTCAAGTTAATAGGACTGGGATAGAAGAACCCTGGGGAGAAGTACAGTGATCAGAATGAGTTGGTTCTATCTCTTTTAGACCCCACACAGATCCGCATCTGAAGAGCTCTACAATTAGAATTCTAGGATATAGCAAATGAGACCCTCAACTCTGACAACAAGAACTAACAGAGCAAACAGAGCAGTAGTGCATGCCTTATATTATTCCATACAAAGTGGATCATCTCTGAGCTAGTCACGAAATGAGTCTTTCACAGGTATGAAAAACAACTATAAAGGGAACTGAAAGACTTCTAAGCCCAGCCCACATAGATGTGTGTCATATTTAAGGAAACAATCTAACTGCATATTCATGGGGCATGAAGAGACTTCATGTGCAATTTCCATACATTTCACCCTTGGTCTATGCATCCACCAGGCAGGAGATGGTTTTTGCTCAGAAAATACTATGTGATGTTGAACAGTATCTTAAGTAGTACATACACACATCGCAGCAGTTATCAGGGTGTAATTTTGTCTATCATCGATGTCAGTGAGAGGGTAACTGCAATATTCCTATTTCTATTTGTATACATCTTGAAAAACACAAGGAATGTGAGTAGCAACTTTTTAGAAGAAAAAACAATAGTAGTTGATTCAAGTTGACCTGGCATTGGTCCGGAGTAGGCTCATAAGGGAATTCAGCAGCAAAGTCATCCATGGATGCCGGCTTTGGGTACGGAGGTCTTCCCAGCCTCATCCTTTGCAAATACAGTTCCATCAGGTTGACAACCATCTTCTGAACAGCAAGCTTCCCTTTCAGCCTCCGCCTCTCCCAGGTGGAAGGATCGTTCAGTTTGCTCAAATTCCGTGGCCTCGTCTTCTCGTGAGGCCTGCAAAAGAGATCGATCTGAATAAATGGTTAACGTGAAATTTTAATTTCCAGTTGAGAACGCGATAATGGCTCATATAATAAGTCATAACATAGCATGCAAAATTGAAGCGAATGTGTTCGTTGCCACCAATCGAAATTGCAAATCCGCATCCATCACGAAAGTGAAGTTTCAAATTTTGGTTCCTAGGACAAATCAGGATTTCCAATTGGAGCACAGTGATTGAAGGAGCGCAATTTCATTTTTCCAATTGGAATGGTTGCAAAGCACAGAAGCCGTGTATGCACAGATGGTGGGTGGGTGAGGACTGAGGACCAAGGAGGAGGTCATACAGGTTGTATCTGTAGAGCATGCGCGCGGCCTGGTCGACGGCGAGCTTGGCCATGCCGTCGGCGTACTGAATGAAGACGTAGTCGACGCCGTCCTCGGCGCTGATGCAGGCGAATTTCCCGACGCCGACCTTCTTGTGCACGACGTACTCGCCGGGCTCCAGCTCCCGCGGGTCCACCCGATGCCCCAGCGAGCTCCCCGCCGCCACCCCCTTCCTCGCCCGCTCCCCGCCGCCGTCGTCGCCCTCGGCTTCCTCCCGGCGGAGCTGGCGCAGGCCGAGCCGCTGCTGGTCGCGGATCAGGCGGAGGTACGCCTCGGCCTGGGCCGGGTCGACGGGGGAGGAGGAGGACGGGGAGGCGGCGGCGGAGGCGGCTTCGCGGCGGCGGGCGATGGCGCGGAGGCGGTGGTTGAGCTGCGAGATGTCATCGGGGGCGACGGAGGCCGCGGCTGCCGCCGTGGCCGTGGCCGCGGGCGCGGGCGCCCTCGCGAGGCGGAGGCTGCGGGGTCGGAGGCGGACGCGGAGGACCAGTGCTGGCGGGTGGTGGTGGAGGAGGAGGAGGGGCTGGGGAGCCGCCGCCGGCGGGGTGTGAGGCGGTGGGGCGGCCATGGAGATGGAGGGACCGGGGACGGGACGCCGAGGCTACGGGGAGGCCCGGGGCATTTGGGTTGAACTTGGAAGGGGGAGGGGTTTAAGCCGGTTGTGTGGATACTGGATAGTGGTAGTGGTGGACGAGGCGGGGCAACGGATAATTCTTGGGGTTTGCGTGGACCGGTGCACGGGCGGGGGTGATATTTGCCGAATTTTGGCTGCTGGTATATGCGGGGTAGGGGCTGAAGCTGGACGCAGCAGCACGTCGACGGAGTCGGCGGTAGCAACGCTAAACGCTTGTTGTTGTTCAAGACAGCCACTCACCGGTCCTCATTCATTCATGCACATACAGCTAGTCACAGGTCATGACCATTAAATATGTCGACATGACATTATATTAATGAAGAGATATGATAAAAATTTTATGAGAATAAAGAGAATTTTATGGGGATAAAACTCTTCTACACTATTTTTTTAAAGGGATATGTTAAAAACTGAGCTACGAAACCTACATTAAGATTGGCCTAACAGCAAGACTGGTTACTGATAAAAAAAAAACCGCCTCTAAAGATTCTCGATGTTCAAGGGCGAAAAAGGTAACTCGAAGCAATAAATGCTATCACAATATGTACTCTCTCCGTCCCTAAATGTCTATCGTTTTCGCTTCTCGAGAAATAACTTTGACTAAATATATATTAAAAAATATTAATATTTATGATACATAATTAGTATCATTGGATAGATATTTGAATCTAGTTTTTTAATAAATTTATTTAGAGATAGAAATGTTGCACACATTTTCTATAAATCGAAGTCAAAGTTATCGACACGTAAATCGTGGCGACTAACATTTAGGGACGGAGGAAGTACCTCATTGTCTTAGAGCCCCTTTCGTAGGGATTGTGAACCAGCTCCTAGAGCTGTTTTTTGGGTCCCACTGCCAAAAAGGCACAACCTGAGGTGCTCCGACAAAGAAGCCCCGGGTTTTGCGCTCTCAGGGGCGAGTGCGGTCCGTCGGAGAAAAAGCGAGCTTTTATCGGCTCCTTTGTCAGACGCGCACTATTGGACGTGGCTGCCCCTGGCTAGTAGATGAGGCATGGTGCTGGCAGGGAGAGAGCATGCGGTGGAGGCGGCAGGATGGCGCGATGAAGATGGAGAGGGCTCCACCAATCGAAATTGCAAATCCGCATCCATCACGAAAAGTGGCAGTTTCAAATTTTGGTTTCTAGGACCAATTAGGATTTCCAATTGGAGCACAGTGATTGAAGGAGCGTAATTTCATTTTTCCAATTGGAATGGTTGCAAAGCACAGAAGCCGCGTATGCAGAGATGGTGGGTGGGTGAGGAACTGAGGACTGAGGACTAAGGAGGAGATCATACAGGTTGTATCTGTAGAGCATGGGCGCGGCCTGGTCAACGGCGAGCTTGGCCATGCCATCGGCGTACTGAATGAAGACGTAGTCAACGCCATCCTCGGCGCTGATGCAGGCGAATTTCCCGACGCCGACCTTCTTGTGTACGACGTACTCATCGGGCTCCAGCTCCCTCGGGTCCACCCGATGCCCCAGCGAGCTCCCCGCTGCCACCCCCTTCCTCGCCCGCTCCCCGCCACCAGCGCCGTCCTCGTCGCCGGCGCCCTCACCTTCCTCCCGGTGGAGCTGGCGCCGGCCGAGCCGCTGCTGGTCGCGGATCAGGCGGAGGTACGCCTCGGCCTAGGCCGGGTCGACGGGGGAGGAGGAGGACGGGGAGGCGGAGGCGGAGGCGGCTTCGCGGCGACGGGCGATGGCGCGGAGGCGGTGGTTGAGCTGTGAGATGTCGTCGGGGGCGACGGAGGCCACGGCTGCCGTCGTGGCGGTGGCGGCGGGCGCGGGCACCCTTGCGAGGTGGAGGCCGCGGGATCGGAGGAGGACGCGGACGTGGAGGACCAGTGGTGGTGGAGGAGGAGGGGCTGGGGAGCCGCCGCCGCCGAGGTGTGAGGCGGTGGGCGGCCATGGAGGGACGGGGACGCCGAGGCTACGGGGAGGCCCGAGGCATTGGATGGGGAAGAAGGGGTTTAAGCCGAGGGGTTGTGTGGATACAGGATAGTGGACGACGGGCAACAGATAATTCTTGGGGGTTTGCGTGGACCGGTTGCACGGGCAGGGGAGATATTTGCCGAATTTTGGCTGCTGCCTGTTGGTATGCGGGGGTCGGCTGGACGCAGCAACGGGGCGGTGGTGGTGTCAAGCACGTCGACGGAGTCGGCGGTGGCAACGCTAAACGCTCGTTGTTGTTTGAGACAGTCGTACTCTTCGCCACCGGTGCCTCAGTCATGAACATGCACACCATGTGCTCGATGTTTTGGCTAGGAGCAAGACTGGTTACTGACAAAAACCGCCACTGAGATTCTCAATGGTTAATGACACCTGACAAAATATTCTACTCGATGTAAAAAGTAAGAGAGGACAACAAGAAAATTTGAGCTACTGTATTTGCGTCATAAATTATTTCACTACAAAGCTTGAAAGAAAAAAAAAATCAATGGACAACACTCTCAAAAATGGCCCTGTTTGGTTGAACTTATCAGCCATGATACAATATTTTTCTCTCACAGCAAAACAGTATTTTGATTTCTACAATGTTTCAATCTAGCAGCCAACAAGAATTGAGTTCATTATTGTGACAATATCAAGCCCAAGTGGCCAACAATTTGTCAATTTCGATGGCCATTGCTGCTAAGGCTACAACTCTTTCACTCCTGGATAGATGCGTATGTACAGATGCACAAATTTTGATGTCAATTTTAGATCCTGTGTCTGCCACAAGGACAGTAAATGCATAGGTTATATAAATTGAAATTAATCCACTAATAAGATGTTCATAATCTTCAATCGCATGTTTGATCTCACTACGTCAGAGCAGAAAATCACTACCGAGTTGTAACTCCCATCACTACATATGGGCAGTGATAACTGGTAAAAATAAAAAAAAAAATTCAAACTCAAGACATCTAAGTTCGCGATATACGTGATTACATAGCTAACGCTATTCTTTTAATTATACAATTTCAATCTTATATTGTATATTTAACACTCCAAACGATCTTAGATGAAAAGGTTGTTAACCGTAAAGTTGTAGATCTCGTCGAGTACTACAGTTTTGTTGTTGACTTTGTCTTCATTTGACATCATTAATAATCTCAAATTTGATCTGTATTTAGACATGTAAACCATCTCAAATTTAAAAGTTATCAACTATAAAGTTTAGGTTAGATCCCTTTAAACTCTACAATTTTATTAAAGTTTATATTTATCCGACTTCATATAAAAAAAAGTTATGATATTATTGTCGGTTCGTGTCTCCTAATGATAATATATAGTCTATCATTGTTGGTTGCAGTCGGTTCATATATAGTATATTATTGTTGGTTGCAGTCACAATCGATATTACTGCCGGTGTCCTATTACTGTGGATTAAAGCCACTAATCGGCAGTGACACTCTATCACTGCCGGCTCCAAAACAATCAATAGTGAAACTCTAACCGTATCGGCCTGATAGTCGGCTATCATCGGCGATGGAGACGTGGGCCTCGGGTTGGCCCAAGCAACACCAAGCCATGCTTATCATCAGGTCTCGCCTGCTCAAAAGTTAGCCCAACAGACCGTGCCTGGACCAACAGCCAAGCATGAAACCCCCTTCGGCACGACCTAGTGGCCCGACGTGCCGTGCCTGGCCCGGTCTCATTAGGCCATGCTTTCACCGGGCCGGGTCTAGGCAGCCCGTTTGGGCATGCTTTCGCAAGGCCGGGTCTAGGCAGCCCGTTTGGGCATGCTTTCACCAAGCCGGTCCAAGCAGCCTGTTTGGGCATCTATATGGTTTAGGTCATGATCTAACTACATAGTTAAAAGGGTAATGCTTCGAAGTAGACATCCGTTCGCGTCGGACGCCCCTGTTTGTGGACCCCGATGTCCAGAAGGCCATCCTATCTCTTCATATCTGCTCCTCTCCAGTCATCGCAGTTTATTCAAAAATCACGCATTGATGCGACTGCGCTACGCCATGGCTCCTGTCCGCCTTTCTCTCCACCTCGTCTCTCGCCCACCTTCCTCTTCACCGCCACCGCGCCCATCCTCTACATCCCCATCCTCCATCTCCATCCTCCATCTCCACCGCATCATTCATCTCCACTTGCAAGCGGCCGCCGCCGTGTGTGGCTAGGCGGCCAAGAGGGGGCCGTCGTTGGCCGAGCCCAGGGCAGGCGTAGGCATAGGAATAGTGTTACGGGAATCAATGGTAAACATACCAGCCATCACAGGCTCACCCTACAAAATTTCCTCAACCTCGGTGAAGTTAACCTATCTAGAGCGGCTCACGAGCACCATCTTCCTGATGATAGTCCTCTTGACCAGACGAGAGTTGGCCGAAGGCTGAGAAGATTGGGGAGGCTGGTTCGGAGGGCACTCCCAGGCATAGTGACCTTCCTTGCCACACTTGAAATAGGCACGAGGCTTGTTTCCCTGTCCCTAACGAGGCGAAACCTGTTATCCCTAAGGCTGCTGCACCTGCTGAGTAGGTGCACGGTACTGAGTGGGCGATGCCTGGTGAATCTGCTGAGTTTGACAGGATGGCTATCCTCTTAGAGAGTGATAGGACACCCACCTCATAACCTATACCTTCTGAGACTATGGGTGACTAGAAGATCCAGAGATCACCCTCTTGCGCTTCCACTCAGCCTGAGAGTCATGTTGAAGTCCCTCCATAGCAATAGCAGCATTCATCAATGCTCTAAAGGTCTGATAGCCTCCTATATACAGCTTCTCTTGCAAAATACAAGAGAGACCGCGATTGAAATGGTCCATCTTCTTCTCATCAGTGTCCACATGAGTCACAACATATTGTGCAAGATGGTTGAACTTGTTCACATACTCCATCACAGTCATATTTCCCTGTTTCATCTCTAGAAACTCAGACAGCTTCATGTTCAACAAACTAGCAGGAATATAATACTGACGGAAAGCAGTGGTAAACTCCCACCAAGTCACATGGTGGTCCACAGGTTGCATGGCATTGAAAGTGTCCCACCAAGCACTAGTAGATCCCAGAAGTTGTTATGCGGCAAAGCGCACCTTTGCTCGTTAGTCACATTGAGGAGCTAAAACTTCTGTTCTAGAATACGAAGCCAATGCTCTGTGTCCAGAGGATCAGCAGTCAGCGTGAACATGGGCGGGTGCGTCCCCAAGAAGTCCTGGTAGGAACAGGGCCTCTCGGGACCGTGGGCAACACCCCCGTTCCCGCCATTGCCACCGGGGCCTCCACGGGTGAAGCCACCAATAGCCTGTGCCAGCATCTCCAAGGCATGGGCCGACTCGCGACGAGCAACGAACATCTCGGCCATCATCTCCGCATGAGTCATCGGAGGTGGTGGTGGTGGCGGAGGAGGAGGACCAAGGAGTGGGGCCTCGTGGCTCTCTCCGTTGGCATTGTCGTTGTGGGGGGGTACGACCCCAGATACCCACGACAAACCACATGGGTTGCACCCCTAGGGGTGGCCTAGCCCACAAGATGAAGCCTTGTGGGACACGATTCTACTCGGTGCCTCCCGCAAGACATGGGGAAAGATATCCTGAAGATACTACGAGATCTGTTAGGATACGTATGATCCCATGATTCTTGTAATATGTTATTACTTTTCGGTTATCTCTCAGATCTAACCGACTTGTAACCCTGCCCCCGGACTATATAAGGCGGGTAGGGACCCCCTCCAAAATCATGGCATATCATACGATAGCTAATACAAACCAACAGACCATAGGAGTAGGGTATTACGTCATACTGATGGCCTGAACCTGTATAACTCGTGTGTCTCTGTTGTCTTCTTGTTCTTGATCACACGCTCCTCTATCGATCAATCTACCTTCGTGGGATACCCCTCGGAGGACTATCGATGATATTCTATCGACAGTTGGCGCGCCAGGTAGGGGTCTACGTGCTGTTTCCTTGACGAACAAAATGGCTTCTTCCGTAAGCTCTTCATCCCTTCCGCAGCCCGGCTAGATCTTCACGGTCGGATCCATCTCGTGGGTCATCAACGCTGATGGAGTCGGAGAGCTCCTCGAGCCGGTATAGATCCGTTCTGTGTCGACCACCCCTACGCCTGCAACTGCAGATCCGATCTTGGATCCACTTTTGAGGTCGCCTTCATCAACGACTCGCTGCTCGCTTCCTTGATATCAGAGGAGGCACATCAACAATGACGATCTGATCAAATCCATCGATCGGGTCGGTCTGAAGCTCACCAATTGTCTCTCCGTCACCGAGTCAGCTCTGGATACTTTTGTTCAGCGTCGACCACCCTCTGATCCGGATCTACTAGAAACTGCTCAACAAACTCCGGGGGTTACGGCACTACCCTTCGGGCTCGCCAACGCTGCCGCCACGTTTCAAGACGCCCTGAGGGGCAAATTCACCGATCAGGTGGGGGATATCCATCCTCTCATTGACCAGGTCGCCGACCAGCTTCCGTCGATGGTCAACATGTTGCACGCCAGTCGATGCCCCGGAGCATCCCTCCAGACCATCCTGGAAGAAAATTAGGACTCCGAATCCAAGTGCTCTACGGAGACCCTCGCCGAAACCTTCATCGAGCAACCCCCTCTCCCGCCTTTTCGGGGGGGCGCGATCTTCAACGTCAGCATCGACAGCCCTCCTCGGAACGGCGAAACTGATGAGGAACGCGCCGCTCATGAAAACCGGAACATCAACCGCGAGCAGCGCCGTGAAAATGAGCGCACCCTTGTGATGGCCGAGGCCGCTCGTGACAACCAATTCGACTCGCAAGGAAGGCCGCTCCATCGCAACCTTGATGAAGAGTTTCTCCGCGTTGATGTCCACGACGTCTTCAAGACTCCAAGCGCCAATCTGGCAGTAGCCGCCAACGAGCTCGCCCGCCTCCCGCAGATGCCTAAGCTCGCCAAGGTCATCGCCATGCTTAAAGCAGCACACTGTCAAGTCAATGAGATCCGAGAGGATCAGAGACCTTCGTGCTCCACGAGCACGATTCGCCGATCAGCTATGCCTAGATCCAATCGCCGCCCCAGTCAAAGCCGTCTCGCCGTCCAGTCACTACCTCTCCAGGGCAGAGCCGGGGGCCACCACGCCGAGCACCATCGCCAGCACGACCAGGAGGTCGAACAGGACGCTCGAGTGCACCTCAGCAACTTACGGGATGCACGACGATGCATCGAGCAACATCGCTTCGGTCGACATGAAGAAGAGGTATACGCCTTCGTCAGGAGTATGAGCAAGAGTACAATAACCTAGATTCAGCTTTGGAGCCGATCGCCGCCGGCAACGCTGCAGACAACAGTGCTGACAATCCGGAAAGGTCCTCCAGCATTCACTAGGGCGCTCCGAACACTCCAGTGGCCCCGTGGCTTCAAAATCACTTGGGTCGAGCCCTATGAAGGAAGGATGAACCCAACTCAGTGGCTGTAGGCTTATGCCACTGCTGTCCGCACCATCGGAGGCAACACCAACGTCATGGCTAATTATCTCCCGACATGCTTACGCCAACCGCCATGAGCTGGTTCACAAACCTTGCCCTAGATTCTATCGGATCTTGGGAAGAGCTGAAGAAAGTCTTCACCGACAACTACATGGCTACGTGTACGTGGCCAGGCACCAAGCATGATCTCAACCGCATCACCCAAAAGCCATCTGAGCTCCTCCGCAGCTACATCATATGCTTTTCCGAGATGAGGAATTCTATTCCCAACATCATGGAAGCTGAGGTCATCATCGCCTTCGTTCAAGGACTTCATCACCGCGAGCTCCATTCCAAGTTCAACCGCAAGCCGCCTACAGGCATCGGCGAGATGATCACGACCGCCAACCAGTATGCCAACGCCGAGGAAGCTGAGGTGCGTTTCAACGAAGATACGGGCACAAATCGCCCGCCTCACCGCTACGACGACCGCACCGACAACCGACGCCACAACAACCACCGCTATGACGACCGTAGTTTCCACTGAGAGAGCAGCCGTGATCGGCCAGAAGGATCCAAGCCTGGTCATAATCGCCGCCACCGGCCAGACCACTTCGTCGCTGCCGTCAATGAGCCTCGCGCCAAGCGCAACTATGATGAGCAGTACAAGAAGATCCTCGATGGCCCATGCCCTCTCCACAAGAATGCCAAACACAAGATGAAAGACTGCCTCGGCCTGGCCAAGGAATTCCAGGAAAAAAAGCTAGACGACGACGCTAATGGCAGGAACGGAGGCCGCCGACCACCTGGGGGCAATAACAATGCTTTCCAGGACCATGACAAGGTGGTCACCACCATCTTCGAGGGCCTCACCTCCATTGAGAGCAGAAGAGAATGGAAGCTCGCCGCCTGACGAGTGCTCGCCGTCACTTCAGAAGAAACCACCGCCAACCCCAGCTATCGCCCATGGTCCGAGGTCCCCATCACCTTCAGCAGGGCCGACCAGTGTGCGAACATACCCTATATAGGACGTTTCCCCCTCGTCCTCGATGCAACCGTCCAGAAGGTGCTCTTTAGAAAAGTCCTCGTTGATGGTGGGAGCGCTTTGAATCTACTCTTCGCCAGGGCCCTAAAGGAGTTGGGCCTCGAGAT
Source organism: Miscanthus lutarioriparius (assembly GCA_904845875.1). Lineage (NCBI taxonomy): Eukaryota > Viridiplantae > Streptophyta > Magnoliopsida > Poales > Poaceae > Miscanthus > Miscanthus lutarioriparius. The sequence continues at coordinate 8,538,580 of CAJGYO010000007.1, read as the reverse complement.
AATAGATCTCACACCCTCAGATTCCTCCTTCTGGGGTGTGGGACCTGGCAGGGCATCCAGACCACTTGGAGAGATCACCCTACCAGTTTAGTTCGGCACGGCAAGCAACTACCTCATTGAGCATATCAACTTCTACGTTGCCGACTTCGATACCGCCTACCATGCCATACTTGGTCACCCAGCTCTGGCCAAGTTCATGGCCGTACCGCACTACGCCTACCTGGTGATGAATATGTCTTCGCCTGCAGGAGTCCTGGCTCTGCGGGCCAACCTCTCCGTTGCCTACGCTGCGAGACAGAGAGTCTCGGCCTTGGCCTCGATGACCCCTCCAAGACTATGAAGACCGGGGCTCACCTTGACCCCAAATAGGAAAGCGCTCGTCTCCTTCCTACGTGCCAACGCCGACGTGTTTGCTTAGAAACCTACAGACATGCTGGGGGTACCATGGGAGAAGATCGAGCACTCCTTGAATGTCTCGCCAACCGCCAAACCGATCAAGCAGAAACTCCGTCGATTCGCACCAGACAAGAAGGAGGCTATTAGGGTAAAAATAAAATGACTCTTAGCTGCCGGATTTATAAAAGAAGTGTATCATCCAGATTGGTAAGCAAACCCTGTTCTCGTTCGAAAAAAGAATAAAGAATAGAGAATATGTGTTGATTATACTGATCTTAACAAACACTACCCTAAAGACCCCTTCGGCCTGCCTCAGATAGATGAGGTTGTAGACTCCATCGCCGGCTGCGAACTGCTCTCCTTCCTTGACTGTTACTCCGGCTATCATCAGATCTCCCTCAAGGAAGAAGACCAGATCAAGACGTCATTCATCACGCCTTTCGGTGCATACTGCTACACAACTATGTCTTTCGGACTCAAGAACGTCGGGGCTACCTATCAAAGGGCCATCCAGATGTGCCTCGACCAACAGATCGACCGCAATGCCAAAGCTTACATCGATGACGTGGTTGTCAAGACCAATACCGCCGACAACCTTATCGCCGACCTCGAAGAAACTTTCGCCAACCTGAACAAGTACCGATGGAAGCTGAACCCTTCAAAGTGCATCTTTGGAGTTCCATCCGGTATACTACTGGGCTACATCATCAGTGCTCGAGGCATCGAACCTAACCCTGACAAGGTCTCCGCCATCACCAATATGAAATGGCTGACATGCATCAAGGATATACAGAAGCTTATAGGTTGCATGGCAGCTTTAAGCCGCTTCATATCACGCCTCGGTGAAAAAGGGCTTCCTTTCTTCAAGCTCCTCAAGGCCTCCAAGTGCTTTTCCTGGTCGGAGGAGGTAGACTCAGCTTTTGAGCAGCTCAAGGTGTTCTTAACAAAGCCTCCGATCATGACGGCGCCACGTCCAGATGAAACTCTGCTGATATACATCGCCGCTACTTCTTGTGTCGTCAGCACAGCTATCGTCGTCGAACGCGAGGAAGCCGGGCACGCTTACAAAGTACAACGTCCAGTCTACTTCATCAGCGAGGTACTTAATGAGCCCAAAACTCGTTACCCTAAGGTACAAAAGGCTTATATCGCCATTCTGATTATGTCACGCAAGCTCGACACTACTTCAAATACTACAAGATCATCGTGGTCACTGAGTTCCCTCTAGGGGACATTCTCCGCAACAAAGAGGCCAATGGCCATATCATTAAGTGGGCTATTGAGCTCAGCACTTACTCCATCGAATTCAGAAGCTGACCTACCATTAAGTCATAGGCGCTTGCAGATTTTGTCGCTGAGTGGACCTAGATCCAATAACCCATTGTCGCCACTTGCCTCGAGCACTGGATGATGTACTTCGATGGCGCCCTCAACATCAACGGTGCTGGTGCAGGCATTCTGTTCATTACGCCGACCAAGGATAAGCTCTGTTATGTCCTCCGGATACACTTTTTGGCCTCCAACAACGCCGCAAAATACAAAGCATGTCTCCATGGTCTTCATATAGCCGTGGAGCTCGGTGTCAAATGCCTCATGGTATACGCGGACTCCGCACTGGTTATCAACCAGCTCAACAAAGATTGGTCCTGTTCCAGTGAGAAGATGGAGGCATACTACGCTGAAATCAGGAAGCTTGAAGGGAAGTTCTACGATATCGAGTATCACCACGTGGTACGAGACCTAAATCAGCCAGTCGACCAGCTCTCAAAGATAGGTTCTTCTCGCACTGCGGTTCCGCCAGGGGTCTTCGTTCAAGATATCTTGGCGCCATCCATTAAAGAAGAGAAGGAAGTTGAAGAGGTTCCCCCTGCCGAGCAGTTGGTACTTGCGGTACCTCCGCCGGTCACCTATTGAAGGGAGCAGTTCATCAAATACCTCACCAGCGCTGAAGTACCCGCCGACAAGACCGAAACTGAACGCCTAATTTGCCGAAGCAAGCATTACGTGCTGGTAGACGACAACTTGATGAGGAAAAGTGTCAAGGAAGGGATACTGCAGAAATGCATCACCCAAGATGAAGGAGTGAAGCTACTTCTTAAAATTCACTCTGGTTCCTATGACAATCACGCGACCTCGAGAAACCTAGTCGGCAAAGCTTTCTGAGCCGGTTTTTATTGGCCCACGGCCATCTCTGATGCAGAAGACCTCGTCCGACGCTGTAAAGGATGCCAGTTTTTTGCCAAGCAAATATAGATACCGGCACAAGAACTGCAGACCATACCAGCGGTTCTGTACAGTTGAAGGCCTTCGTTTGCTTTGGCCAGCTGAATGAGGTGTTGGAGGTGAATAGCTCTGTGGCCCGAGCTATTACTTCTTTCCTCGTTAGCCGTTCTGTACTCTCCCGGGTGCTGTCGTCGTCACCCGTGTAGTCAAAGTCTGGGTGGGCCCTCTCTTTGCAGGGCTAGATGCGGCGCACTATGAAGCTGGCCGCCACCAGTTCACCTCTTATCTCCACGCCCTTAATCAAGTTGAGGAGTTCCCTCTCTTGCTCCATGTCAGTGCTGTTTGGTCTCTCCGACCAGCTACTCTGGCTCTCTGGGATGAGGTGGACGTCGCACTGTATCACCGGGTGACTCTGCTTAATGTAGAACCGCCTAGCGTTCAAACCTTTCAGAGAAGTGTTTAGTGGTACATTGATGTACTCGCTCACCATCCCACCCTTGAGCTACAGATAAACGCCGCTGATCACCTTGGAACCACTGCCGCCTTTCTTCTTCAACCAGAAAAGGTGTCTGAAGAGATTGAAATGTGGTAGAATCCCTAGAAACGCCTCACATAAATGGATAAAGACCGAGACGTGTAGTATGATGTTTGGGTATAGATTGCACAGGCTAATTGCCCAAAACACCATCAAATCCCTCAGGAAGGGGTGAACAGGAAACCCTAATCCTCGCCAGAAATAATCTTCAAATACTACAACCTCATCAGTGTGAGGTGTCGGAAGGGCTCACCGTGGGCTGGCCGCCATCCGGTGATGACGCGGTCTGGAAGAACACCCGCTGCTACCATTCCGTTGAGCTCCGCCTCCACCATCTTCGACGGCACCCATTCCTCATCATGGCTGGCTCCAGCGGCATCTTTCCTCGGCTTCGCAGCTCCCTTTCTCGGCGCCATTCTCTCAGATCTAGATTGAGATTGGAGGCGGATGCGCGCGTTGATGCAGATTGGGAAGCGCAAGAGCTGAGAAGGAAGATGATGGGGTGAGATGGCGAAAGTGGGGGGCATGGGGTGCGGCGGCGCAGTTATAAAGCACTCCATCAACTGTGTCATGGCCGAGGGTTTTTGGGAAACTGTTCCCGTGATCTGCGCCACTCCGAATTCTCTGACGCGGCATATGGGCCGTTACCTAGGCTTCTATGCAACCGCGGCCCACGTCGCGCATTTATCGCCGCTGCCAGTTGTTATCCGCCAAATAATCGCCGATTTCTTCGCCATTTGTTGAGGTTCAATGGTAGTTACAGTATAGCCGTTACTCTGGTTTTTTCTCGATGGTTTGATTACTCCGATATCTCCGCTTGCAACTCAGGGACTGGCTGCCTACTCGGCTGGTTTTTAACTGTCTCTATTTCTGACCCTGGCACTACATGACAACATCACCTATTGTCAGGCTCGGGGACTAAGTGGGCACACTTCACCTTGCGGTGAATGTGCTTTATCTCGTTTTTGGGCTACGCCCGGGGACTAGCTGCCTGCTCGGCTGGTTTTCTAATATTTTTCTATTATGGACCCTGGCACCACATAACTACGTCATCTACTGTCAGGCTCGGGGACTAAGTGGGCACACTTCACCTCGCGGTGAACGTGCTTGCTTGTTTCTGGAAGATTTCGTGCCTCTTGAAGTTGAAGAAGATTTATGTCACAGAACCGACAAATTTATAAGAGCACAAGTACAAAAACAATCGCCGAAACGATCAAATTCTCGAACTTGAGCTCATATAAACCCGGTAGTCAACTGAAATCTCGAAGGATTTCAAACCAACTTGCATACAACCAAGATCACAGTAATTCAACATAACATATTATACGTTATAACATTTCGCAGACGTTCGCAAATAAATTACATCATCACAGAGTCATCGTTATTACAAAACAAGTCTTGTAAAACATGCGGAAGCAAATAGTTTAACTTACACACCCGAGTTCAAATACACATACTGGTTCGCTGATCACAGCCCGCAAAAGCATTCAGATAAGAGAACAGAGATCATGCCCATGATCTAGTCTTCATCACCCGCCGAGTGGAGACAATACTTACAGAATCCCTGATATAGAAGGTCATCTGCAACAAGAGGGAATAAACCCTGAGTATGGGATTGTACTCAGCTAGACTTACCTGTCGAAAACCAAAATAAATGACACCAAGGATTATGCATAGCTTAATGTAGTGGATCTGGCTGACACTTTCTTTTTGCAGAAAAGCATAAGTATTAATGATCAACTCTTAGCCTGAACTAGCAGTGACTTTTTAGCCATTAACCTATCATCTATATTAGCACCTATACTAAGCAATCATTTTATTAGGTGCAAACATTAATAACCAAATCAGGTATTCATTGTGGCAACCTTATCATCATCATCCAATTAACCATAGCGTTAAATTAATTGAATCTACGCTGTCATTTGCTCACCAAGTTCTCACTATCCAGAGAGACGGCGATTCGAATCGATTCCTATCCAGCTGGAGGGGTATTCCTAAACACAAACCCTGCTTCCCCCGTCGGAGTCGCAAACAAGTCACCTTTGGTACGATTTAGGAGTCGCGAGTCCGATTAGATCGACATTCTCAGAACCACTCGCCAAGGTTGTTTGGGACTCTAACCCGCTTTGGACTTATGCCAATGGCTCTCCGCACATCCTTACTACCTCCTCCGAATCGCCGCCATCGTCGCGTCCCCAACCCGAGTCGAGCTACTAGGCTTCATGGTCGGAACGACTTATCCGCCGACTAAGTGTTAGGCAGTGTGTTCAACATGACATGAGGACGTCTGAGCGATCGGTCCTTAAACGACTCGAGACGGAGCCACTATGTTCAAACCTACACAAGACCCCCGCCCGGTCTTAATTCATTATTCACATGGTTCTTTCCACGATAGCAAATATAGCCAATCGTGATCCACCTCATCCTAAAGCTCGCAGTGATAGGAAATCATCGACTTCTACCGTACTAAGCATGGCTAAGCATTTAACCTGTTCTCTGAACTTAAATAGGATTCCAAAGCGATATATCCGGACAAGGAAGGATATATAATGCAGCAATTGGTTCCGACCAATTCCTATACTTAATGCATCATCAACAATAAAAGATACTCAATGTATTTGTAAAAACATGGGAGGCTTAATATGCTCCGGGGCTTGCCTTTCAGGAATGAGGAAGGTTGGTGGTCAGGGCACTCGGGCAATTCCTCCATGATCGCTTCGTCGGCTTCCTGCACCTCGGGTTCCTCCTCCTGGTTGGCTCCCTCGAACTCCAGCAACGTCACTCCCTCCGGCACACCTATTGCATGAATGCGCAAGATAAATATCATGGATGCACATGAATGAATGTCAGAGATGCTCTGGGAATGCGCATGTTCGCTGTAGTTTGCATATTCTAATTTAAGCCCTATTCAAATCACTTTACTTACCAAGTTTATACAATCTAATGTATAATTGCTCATCTTCAGTTAATGACCTAGCACCTGCACCTAAGCATATTCTCAAGTTAGGCTAACCCCTAACAATCAACGGAAACATTGCATCAAGCATACACTCAAGCATTTGTATTTCAGAAAAATGAAGACTATGTAGCGGTGCAGTAAACTAGCCATAACTGGATATTTATAAATCCAAATGACTTACAACAAGACAATCTGGAAAGCTTATGAAATTTTCTACAATTCATTTTCAGACCTCAAAGCATGATTCAATACTTTACCAAGTCAAATTCATAAATCAACAGAACTCTGTCCTCACAAGGCAGAGAGTAAGCAAAACTGGAACCTAACTTTAAACAGCTGTAGTTTCTAAACTACTAGGCCAAATGCCCTCAAATTTTGACAGGAGCTAGATACATAAATTATCTGCAACTTTTGTATTCATCCCATTCACAGCAAATCAAAATATCATGGGGAACTTTCCAAAGTCCCCAGATCTGTCCAGAGGGACATAATTCAAACAAATAATTATTAACTTATGATATAAACACTTAATTGGACAAAACCAACTTTACTCACATATCACACATATCACAAGAACATCAGAAAGTAGGGTGTTCATCCCCAAAACATTTCTTTTAATACCTTTCTTAATTTATTTAATTAATTAGAGGAAATAGTAAACATATATGAAAACTACATCATTAATTCTACAAAAATTACAATAGACACTACATGCCCTAAGTAGACTACCATAAAAATTTCACATCATTTGAGTAAGTATAACCACCTACACAAAAATGGTAAGGCAGAATGGCTTAGAATGGCATAATTAGGAAACCTCAGTGAAAAGTGTCAAGCAACAGATTTCATATTTTTCCTAGCATCCTTAAGGTACTAAGATACTACCTACCAAGTTTTATGGCCATAGGATTCCTAGATAATTTACAAAAATTCACCCAAGTATCTACCAATGATAAAAGGAAAATCTATAACTCAAAAACTACACATGCAATGACTCTCAAATTTTAACTAGAGCTTCTACTATACAAGACTAGCTCACCCACAAAATTTCATAATTTTTGGATCACAGAAACTCCAGATATGATTTAAACAAGTTTGCATGCATTCAAAAACACTTTTCAAGTTCCTATTTAATTCATCCAAATTTTCCACTATAAGTGTTCATGTCATATTTTTCTTAAATACTAGACCTCCCTGAGAGTCTAACAAAATTGGAAGTACTCAATTTGGATCTACCAATTTTGAGATACGAAATTTACAAAACAACATTCCAAACTAGAAATTTGAACTATCCTATGTAACAGGCAGTCACTGACATGTGGGACCCGGTTGTCAGCCGAACCCACTAGTCAGCGAGACAAAACAGGGGAGGCGCATGCGACGGCGCAACACACGGCGAAGTTCGCCGACGGCGACTCCTCGGCATGAAATGGACAAAGACCGGCGTGGTTCCCCAAGGTCCCCTCAGGTCGAATGACCCCCTAAGCCTAGACCCTAGCGGCCCCTAAGCACGCTTGGCCATGGCGCGCACGGCTGGCTGGCTGGTGGCGCCTGGCGGTGCGCGGCCGCGTTCCGGCATGACTGGACCGGCTTGGGCGGTAGCGTCTTCACAGGAGGCGACTTACGCGAAGTGGGGAAGACGAGGCGACGAGGGCTAGGGATAGAAGAAGAAGGGTGCGGTGGTGCGTTGGCCACGGTGAGCGCCAACTCATGAGGCTCAACCATGGCGGTGTGGTGGAATGGTCACGCGACCTTACCAAAGCTCGAATGGATCGGCTAAGTGGTGGAGGACGAGAGGCGAACACGGTGGAGCTACGGTGAAGGTGTAAAGCGCTTTTGCAGCGGGCGTGAGCTCGGCGACGGCGAAGCTCGCTCGGCGAAGAATGGCGGGCGCCGAGCTCTATTGTCGTCATGGAGGAGGCGATGGAAATGAAAATTGAGCTTATGAACTCAGTCGGGTAGGCGTGGGAGGGTTCACGTCGTGGTTTGGCCGCGCCAGGGCGTCATGGCGCGTGCGGGTCGGCGGTCGACGGCGGCGTGACGGTGGCACCACGTGTTGGGCGTTTTCAGAAAATGGTCGGTACTGTAGCTGTCTGAACTCCGATTCAGTTCCCAATCGAACCGACTGACAGGCAAACTTCAACGCTACATAACCCCTAATCGGCTCGGCCAAATTATAATCCAGTTGGACTACATGATAGAGCTAAGTGAGTACTCCAAATGACTCAACATGAGCTTGAGCTAATTCACCATGGATTTCCATCTACAAGGTTCCAAAGTTGCCTTCATGAAAACTGAAAAGCAGTTCCAATACTTAGAAAATTTCTAAGTGTTGAAACAGCACTGATCTTAGGCTTGTGGGCCCTTTTTGAGCATGTTGTGCACATTTTCATGAGATGGTTATAAAATAACTTTTGTTCCTTATATAATTTTCTACAACTTTGCTTTAGGTCGCTCAGACATGCAAACATCATAAGCTACACTTTTTAAACAGTCAAACACAGGAGCTCTAGGGGTCCAAATTGGTCAAACCGTGACTTGGAAACCTAATTAGGCAAAATGATCAACATGAACCTTGTTTCTAATGACATTCTAAGTATAACTAAGTTGTTTAAGAGAATTATTAGTCACACCACACATTGGTCACACAAGAATCAAGCAAGGTATGTACAGAAACAATGCAAAACACATGAATTGTTACACTTGTTTCATAGTCATGTTTCACATGTTTCATGATCTTGTTGCATAATATTAACTAACCTTGTTTCACTAACTGAGTGGCACATGTTGAACTTAGGTGTTGCACACTTTACATTTCATAAAAGAAACAACACACATGAAATATACAACATGTTGCAATGTTTCGAAATCATGTTTCATGTGATATAAGTTCACGAATGGATGCATGATGCTCATGTTCATGAAATGCAGTGCAAATATGGAAGCCAAACACCTAGGGTGTTACAGCCCTCCCGCCTTATAAAAATCTCATCCCGAGATTTGAAAAGCGTACCATTGTTGATAGAATTCCTTATAACCATCCCTCAAATAATCTTCCCTTTCCCACGTTGCATCACGTTCACTACCCTGATTACTCCACATGGCTTTGTAAAACTTGACCACATGACTCCGAGTCACTCGCTCACGAGTGTCAATCACTCGAACCGGCTTTTCTTCAAAGGTCAAATCAGATTTTAACTCGATGTCCCCCAATAGAACTCTCTCTTCAGGGACGCAAAGACATTTCTTCAATTGGGATACATGAAAGACATTGAAGATAGCACTCATCTCTAGAGGTAATTGAATCTTGTACACCACCTTACCGCTTTGTCCAATGATTTCAAACAGACCAACATATCTCGGCGCAAGCTTTCGCTTCACACCAAAGCGTTGGACACTCTTCATAGGTGAGACTTTCAGATAAACGAAGTCTCCAACTTCGAACTCAATAGGTTTTCTACGTCGATCAGCATAACTTTTCTGCCTAGCTTGAGCTACGGCCATGTGAGTTTGGATAGTACGGACTTGTTCTTCGGCTTCTTGAACAAAATCAATTCCATAATATCTCCTTTCACCGGCTTCTACCCAGTTCAACATGGTTCTACACTTCTGGCCATACAAAGCTTCAAACGGTGCCATCTTGATACTCTCTTGATAACTGTTATTGTACGAGAATTCAGCTAGGGGCAACCATTTTTCCCATGAGCCCTTAGCTGAGATGACACATGCTCTCAACATATCTTCTAAGATTTGATTCACTCGTTCAGTTTGCCCATTGGTTTGCGGATGATAAGCAGAACTTCTTACTAGCTTAGTTCCTAATAATCCATGTAAGTGCTCCCAAAAGCGAGCAGTGAACTGTGGTCCTCTATCCGAGACAATAGTACGAGGGATCCCATGAAGTCGGACTATCTGGTTGAAGTACAACTCCACATAGTCGGTTGGATGAAAGTCTATGCGGACAGGAATGAAGTGTGCTGACTTGGTCAGCCGGCCAACAATCACCCAAATGGAGTTAAAATTCCTCTGAGTAGGAGGGAGTCCGACAATAAAATCCATACTTATCTCCTCCCATTTCCAACCTGGAATAGAGAGTGGCTGAAGTAATCCAGCTTTCATGTGCACAGCCTTGAGTCGACAACAAGTGTCACACCTAGCCACATAAGCGGCTATCTCTTTCTTCATTTTGGTCCACCAAAATTGAGGCTTCAAATCATGATACATTTTGCTACTACCAGGATGAATAGATAATTTAGAGGAATGAGCTTCGGATATGATTTGATTTCTAAGCTCTCTATCCTTTGGAACTACCAACCTATCCTTGAACCATAACACGCCTTCCTCATCAACTCAAAAATGTTTGGTTTCTTGCTCTTTCATCTTGCGCTTGATGTGAAACACACCTGCATCTGTCTTCTGTAGCTCGATAATTCGACTCTATAGAGTATAACTGACAGTGATGTTGTGAAGGACTACAGGATGAAGAAGCTTCGACAAATGGACATCACTCTCAATCAAAGAGTGGCAATGAGACTTTCTGCTTAAGGCATCCGCTACGACATTTGCCTTGCCAGGGTGATAGTGCACTTGGAGGTTATAATCCTTGATCAACTCGAGCCATCTTCTCTGATGCATATTCAACTCTAGCTGAGTGAAGATGTACTTGAGATTTTTATGATCAGTGTAGATGTTGCACACAATGCCAAGTAAATAATGTCTCCAGGCCTTCAAAGCATGAACAACTACAGCGAGTTCTAAGTCATGCGTTGGATAATTCACTTCATGCTTCCGAAGTTGGCGAGAGGTATAAGCAATGACTCTACCTTCCTACATAAGAACACCTCCTAGCCCAATACCTAATGCATCGCAGAACACATCAAAAGGTTTCTTGATATCCGATTGTGCCAAAACCGGAGCCGAAGTTAGAAGAGTTCGCAGGGTATGGAAAGCCGCATCACACTCAGGAGTCCAGACAAACTTCATGTCTTTTTGTAGCAATCGAGTCATAGGCTTGGCTATTTTAGAGAAATCTGGGATGAAGCGACAATAATAGCCAGCCAACCCCAGAAAACTCTGAACCTCATGCACCGAGATTGGAGCCTTCCAGTTCAGCACTTCTTGCACCTTGGTGGGATCAACCATAATTCCACCATTCGACAATACGTGTCCAAGAAAAGGTACCTCGCAAAGCCAAAATTCACATTTGCTGAACTTTGCATACACCTGGTGTTCTCGCAATCTAGTGAGAACCACCCGCAAATGTTCAACATAATCTTCTTCATTTTCAGAATAGACCAGGATATCATCTATAAATACCACCACAAATTTGTCCAACTCGGGCATAAACACTGAATTCATCAGATACATAAAATGTGCGGGGGCATTGGTCAATCCAAAAGACATAACCAGGTACTCATACAGACCATATCTCGTAGAGAATGCGGTTTTTGGGACATCCTTAGGCCGAATCTTGATTTGATGATACCCAGATCTCAAATTAATCTTGGAAAAGACTTTTGTTTTGGACAACTAATCAAATAAGATATCTATGCGTGGCAGAGGGTACTTATTCTTGATTGTAATTGCATTCAAGGGTCTATAATCTACACACATGCGTAGGGATTGATCCTTTTTCTTCACAAAGATAGCTGGGCACCCCCACGGAGATGAACTAGGACGGATAAGGCCTTTCTTTAGAAGTTCATTCAACTGGGTCTTAAGTTCAGCTAGTTCATTGGGAGGCATTATATATGGCCTTCTAGAGATAGGAGCTGTGTCAGGAAGCAACTCTATCTTGAACTCCACTTCCCGATTCGGAGGCGATCCAGGCAAATCATCGGAAAAAACATCCGGAAAGTCACACACTACAGGGATATATGTAATAGCCTTTGCTTGCACCGCATTAGCCGCACAAGAAAGATTGATGTCCCTAGGTAGTTGCACAAGAAAACCTTCCTGATTACTAGGATCTCTGAGCATGACTACTCTAGTCGATGTATCAATAAGCACCCCGTGCCTGCTCATCCAATTCATTCCCAATATCACATCGATACCCAGCCCCGGTAAAACTACCAGATCAACCTGATAACTTCGCCCCTCTATCTCAAATTGTACGTCCCCAACTACTAGCTTGGTTGGGATAATACCACTGGCAGCCCTAATACAATAACCCTCACCCTCAACAAGATATGTTTTTCGCAGATAAACTTGGATGCAAATGTTGGACTAATAAAGGAATGCGAAGCACCGAATCAAATAGTAGTAAACTGCATGGGTGTTGATCAATCGAAACTTACCAAAGCCAATCACTACCTCTCCTGAAGGAATCTCAGTAATATTAGTGTGGTTCACACCGCCTCGACGACCACCTTGGTAGTTATTCTTCTTAGGGTAAGGGCATTCCCTTGCCCGCTGGCTCTGTCTTGTTGCAGCCCAAAGATGGCATGTTGCTTGGAGGAGCCCTGAACTGCTTCGACCGGTAGTGCCCTTGGGAAGAGCAACTATAAATGCCTTGTGAAACCCAGTCTTGGCGGGATTCTTCTTCTCATGGTGGGTGAAACTTAGCGGCCGACGTATTTGGAGGACGAAATGGAGCCCCTCTGTGTGATAGGAGCCTTGGATTGTGAGGCACCCGCCTCATAGGCTCTCTTACGACTTTTTGAAGCAAAGATACACAACATTGTTGTTCTCTTGCGATAAAGCATCACTCACAAACTCATTAAAATGAGCACACTTGCAATTTCCCATGGTCTTCATAAGTTTGGGGCTAAGTCCCCGCTTAAAACTTGCGATCTTTTTGGCATCAGTGTCAACAAACTCAAGAGCATACCTTGCAAGGTTATTGAAAGCCTCTGGTATTCATTCAAGCTCTTGTTCCTCGGGTTAACTTCATGAACTATGTATGCTTGATCGCCATGAGACCAGGAGGAATATAATTTCCCTAAAAGCGGATTTGAACCGATCCCTGTGATTTGGGCATTAGCGGGCATAGTGGACCGATGATGACTCCACCAAATGCCACCGCCCATGCAGTTGGTGAGATGCGACTTAGTCTTCAAAGACCTACCAAGCGAAGCGCATGTAACTTCGCCGAGAGTATTCAACCACTCATCGCCTTGTAGAGGCTCCTCGGCCTCCTTGAAGATCGGGGTTTCATGTCAAGGAAATCCTTGAAATCATCAGTATTGATTTGGTTCCGGTCCTTGGCGTGGACCACGACCATCCCGATTCGCAAGAATCGACGGAGGGCCTCACCATAGTGCGCTGTCCTTCCGCAAGCATTGCTATCAATTCCGTTGGTGTGGGTGGTGGTGGTGGTGGAAGATCATCATCATCATCACAAGACTTGCCATGAACGAGTACGAGGCATCTACACAATGCGCAAACCAAGAATTATTGATGATGTCAAGACATTAGAGAGGAACAATGTAATTGTGCCAAACTGAATTTATCGACGAGAATGAAAACTTCATACAATAAAGCAGAGGTAATAATTCATTCTCCAATCACCACATCATCAAGTAGATTACTAGCGCCATCACGCAGTGCATTCCAACATGACAAGTTTTAAACTTAACCATTACGATACGCATCCGAAGGAGCGAATTAAAGTACATTACATGCCGAGTTCTAATTAAAAGAGTACATCCAACATCACCATCGTACTTAAGTCCATTACATCAATGATCGCAAAAGCTTAAACTAGCGAGACTTGCTAACGAACTACTCGTCAAGTGATCGTTGTCCACATTGGAGACACCTTGGACTTCTTTCGGGTCTTCCTCTTCTTCTTCTTCTTCTTCGCCACTCAGTTTGCATTGTCAACCATCCGCACGTCCTCTTCCTCCTCATCGCCTCAATCACTTGAGGTCCACCCACATTTGGATACCTTAGTATGGGGTGAGGAATAGGAAAGAGACGGTTGTGCAGCTTGATGGTGCTCAACCAAGCTCTTCAAGTTGTTCTTGTAGTGCTTGCTCCCTTTGAAAGGCGTTGTGGTTGGCCAAAATCCAACCCCGACGCCTTTCTTCTCGCTAACTCTAAAGTCTGCATCCTAGTGACGTGTCACACGATCCAACTCTTGTGCAGCCTCATCTCTCTCAATAGTGAGGTTCATCATTTGGTTATGAAGCTCGTCTCTCTCGCGTGGTTTGACCCCAATGCTGCAAGCGATAATTTGCAATACCACGAATCTCATCAACTTCTTGTCGAGCTCTCCCACATGCATTCGCCTTACGGCGATACTTGCGGGCACACAACCTGAACCTGTGATGAGCTTCCATTGCCTTGCCAGCTTCATCAAGCACACTGGAAAGGGTGTTTTGCCTGACTCGACAAAGCTTCAAGACTACCATCATAGCACTCATTCTAGCGTTGTCGCTCTGCACTCGTTCGCCACGGCCTCGGACCAAGGCCTGACCAACGTCCTGAGTCCACTCAGCCTCAGTAGGAGACACTTGGGGAATGGATGAAGCAGGTCCACCCACTAACTCATCCCCAAAGCTCTGTGCTATATCCATCAGCACATCAAGGGCAGCAACCTGAGCGGCCTCCCATGGGCTACGTCCATCAGTCTCAATGCTCCACCCATGCCACAACAGTCTTGTGGGGTTTTGCGGCACGATCAAGGTCACGACATACCATGGTACATCTCCCAATGGTACCGCCTGCCTCCACATGTAGCTAGGTGCCTCCGGGTACCCAACTGAACTGAGCACCCTCTAGAGCAAGGTGGGAGTACCGAACTGGTCCAAAAAGGTGCTGCTACCAGTAGGAAACACGGACGTGGCCATCTGTATCAAAAGGGGATACAATTCACGTGAGAGGATTATTTTGCTGAGAGATTGCACTTTACACTTGGGATAAGCAATTATAAGGGAAGGAGTAATGCAATATGAATGACATGAGTGAATATGATGCATGCGCATTCCATACGTCCTCACAAACCTATGAAAATTTAAGCTTTAGCGGAATATACGGTGGCATACATACGTTCTCTCAATTAGCGGTAACTAGTCGATCTACACGGTGCGTTGTTAGCGTACCTGCAGAAAACTTCATTGCAGCCCAACCCAACAAGATATAATGCTAATTACACAAGCAGTAACTAAGATACTCTCCATATATACATCCCCCGATATATATACTTCGATATCCAAACTACCCGACAAATGTACCCACAATTAAGTACCTTCATATATACATGTATGCAACATGTAAATACTCTAGTAACCACAACTAGCTCTCCCCTAGACCGACGGTTGGACGGTCATGCTCTCACAACTCACTCTTACCTTAGCGTAGAGGCAATTGATCCATACATTACCATTCAAACGAATGGCATCCATGCAATATCACGCCGCATGGACGCATTTAAATAGAACAATCCCCAAGTTAGTAATTATATATAAGCCACCTAGAAGTCCTTAAGTGGGCTATAAAGGATGTGATCACCAAAGATACCATAAAATTTTTGATTTTTGAACCCTTATATATAACTATAAGTTGAAAACCATTTTTACAACAAAAGCTTTTGTTTTAAATAGTCAGAAGACATGTTTAATGTTGAATCTAGCTCTGATGCCACTGTCACGTAATCCCGACCAATTTATAAGAGCACAAGTACAAAAACAATCACCAAACGATCAAATTCTCGAACTTGAGCCCATATAAACCCGGTAGTCAACTCAAATCTCAAGGATTTCAAACCAACTTGCATACAACCAAGATCACAGTAATTCAACATAACATATCGTACGTTACAACATTTCACAGACGTTCGCAAATAGATTACATCATCACAGAGTCATCGTTATTACAAAACAAGTCTTGTAAAACATGCGGAAGCAAATAGTTTAACTTACACACCCGAGTTCAAATACACATATTGGTTCGCTGATCATAGCCCGCAAAAGCATTCAGATAAGAGAACAGAGATCATGCCCATGATCTAGTCTTCATCACCCGCCGGGTGGAGACAATACTTACAGAATCCCTGATATAGAAGGTCATCTGCAACAAGAGGGAATAAACCCTGAGTACGGGAATGTACTCAGCTAGATTTACCCGTCGAAAACCAAAATAAATGACACCAAGGATTATGCATAGCTTAATGTAGTGGATTTGGCTGACACTTTCTTTTTGCAGAAAAGCATAAGTATTAATGATCAACTCTTAGCCTGAACTAGCAGTGACTTTTTAGCCATTAACCTGTCATCTATATTAGCACCTATACTAAGCAATCATTTTATTAGGTGCAAACATTAATAACCATATCAGGTATTCATTGTGGCAACCTTATCATCATCATCCAATTAACCATAGCGTTAAATTAATTGAATCTACGTTGCCGCTGCTCAGTCAAGTTCTCACTATCCGGGAGAGACGATGATTCGAATCGATTCCTATCTAGCTGGAGGGGTATTCCTAAACACAAACCCTGCTTCCCCCGTCGGAGTCGCAAACAAGTCACCTTTGGTACGATTTAGGAGTCGCAAGTCCGATCAGATCGACATTCTCAGAGAACCACTCTGCCAAGGTTGTTCGGGACTCTAACCCGCCTTTGGACTTATGCCAATGGCTCTCCGCACATCCTTACTACCTCCAGAATGCCGCCATCGTCAAGCGTCCCCAACCCGAGTCGAGCTACTAGGCTTCGTGGTCGGAACGACTTATCCAAACCCAAACTAAGTGTTAGGTGCGTTCAACATGACATGAGGACGACACGTGACGGTCCTTAAATGACTCAGACGGAGTCACTATGTTCAAACCTACACAAGACCCCGCCCGGTCTTAATTCATTATTCACATGGTTCTTTTCCACGATAGCAAATATAGCCAACCGTGATCCACCTCATCCTAAAGCTCGCAGGTGACAGGAAATCATTTGACTTCTACCGCACTAAGCATGGCTAAGCATTTAACCCGTTCCTGAACTTAAATAGGATTCCAGTGCGATATCTGGACAAGGAAGGATATATAATACTGCAATTGGTTCAAACCAATTCCTATACTTAATGCATCATCAACAATAAAAGATACTCACTGTATTTGTAAAAACATGGGAGGCTTAATATGCTCCGGGGCTTGCCTTTCAGGAACGAGGAAGGTTGGTGGTCAGGGCACTCGGGCAATTCCTCCGCGGCGACTGCTTCGTCGGCTTCCTGCACCTCGGGTTCCTCCTCCTGGTTGGCTCCCTCGGACTCTAGCAACATCACTCCCTCCGGCACACCTATTGCATGAATGCGCAAGATAAATATCATGGATGCACATGAACGAATGTCAGAGATGCTCAGGGAATGCGCATGTTCGCTGTAGTTTGCATATTCCAATTTAAGCCCTATTCAAATCACTTTACTTACCAAGTTTATACAATCTAATGTATAATTGCTCATCTTCAGTTAATGACCTAGCACCTGCACCTAAGCATATTCTCAAGTTAGGCTAACCCCTAACAATCAACGGAAACATTGCATCAAGCATACACTCAAGCATTTGTATTTCAGCAAAATGAAGACTATGTAGCAGTGCAGTAAACTAGCCATAACTGGATATTTATAAATCCAAATGACTTGCAACAAGACAATCTGGAAAGCTTATGAAATTGTCTACAATTCATTTTCAGACCTCAAAGCATGATTCAACACTTTACCAAGTCAAATTCATAAATCAATAGAACTCTGTCCTCACAAGGGAGAGAGTAAGCAAAACTGGAACCTAACTTTAAACAGCTGTAGTTTCTAAACTACTGGGCCAAATGCCCTCAAATTTTGACAGAAGCTAGATACATAAATTATCTACAACTTTTGTATTCATCCCATTCACAGCAAATCAAAATATCATGGGGAACTTTCCAAAGTCCCCAGATCTGTCCAGAGGGACATAATGCAAACAAATAATTATTAACTTATGATATAAACACTTAATTGGACAAAACCAACTTTACTCACATATCACACATATCACAAGAACACCAGAAAGTAGGGTGTTCATCCCCAAAACATTTCTTTTAATACCTTTCTTAATTTATTTAATTAATTAGAGGAAATAGTAAACATATATGAAAACTACACCATTAATTCTACAAAAATTACAGTAGACACTACATGCCCTAAGTAGACTACCATAAAAATTTCACATCATTTGAGTAAGTAGAACCACCTACACAAAAATGGTAAGGCAGAATGGCTTAGAATGGCATAATTACGAAACCTCAGTGAAAAGTGTCAAGCAATAGATTTCATATTTTTCCTAGCATCCTTAAGGTACTAATATACTACCTACCAAGTTTCATGGCCATAGGATTCCTAGATAATTTACAAAAATTCACCCAAGTATCTACCAATGATAAAAGGAAAATCTATAACTCAAAAACTACACATGCAATGACTCTCAAATTTTAATTAGAGCTTCTACTACACAAGACTAGCTCACCCACAAAATTTCATAATTTTTGGATCACAGAAACTCCAGATATGATTTAAACAAGTTTGCATGCATTCAAAAACACTTTTCAAGTTCCTATTTAATTCATCCAAATTTTCCATTATAAGTGTTCATGTCATATTTTTCTTAAATACTAGACCTCCCTGAGAGTCTAACAAAATTGGAAGTACTCAATTTGGATCTACCAATTTGGAGATACGAAATTTACAAAACAACATTCCAAACTGGAAATTTGAACTATCCTATGTAACAGGCAGTCACTGACGTGTGGGACCCAGTTGTCAGCCGGACCCACTGGTCAGCGAGACAAAACAGGGGAGGCGCATGCGACGGCGCAGCACACGGCGAAGTTCGCCGACGGCGACTCCTCCGGCGAAATGGACAGCACCGGCGTGCTCCCCAAGGTCCCCCGCGTCGAATGACCCCCTAAGCCTAGACCCTAGCGGCCCCTAAGCACGCCGGCCATGGCGCACGGCGGCTCTGCCGTGGCGCACGGCGGTGCGCGGCCGCGTTCCGGCATGACTGGACCGGCTTGGGCGGTAGCGTCTTCATAGGAGCGACTACGCGAGCTGGGGAAGACAAGACGAGGGCTAGGGATAGAAGAAGGGTGCGGTGGTGCGCTGGCCACGGTGAGCGCCAACTCCGGCGAGGCTCAGCCATGGCGGGCGGTGGTGGAATGGTCACAGCGACCTTACCAAAGCTCGAATGGATCGGCTAAGTGGTGGAGGACGTAGAGGCGAACACGGCGGAGCTACGGTGAAGGTGTAGTGCGTGTTTTTGCAGCGGGGCGTGAGCTCAGCGACGGCGAAGCTTGCTCGGTAGCAATGGCGGGGCGCTGAGCTCTGTTGCTGCTCGTGGAGGAGGCGATGGAAATGAAAATTGAGCTTGGGAACTGGTCGGGTAGGCGCGTGGGAGGGTTCACGTCGTGGCTGGCCGCGCCAGGGCGTCCGCAGCGCGTGGCCGTGCGGTCAGACGGCCGGCGACGGGTGGCACCACGCATCGAGCGTTTTCAGAAAACGATCGGCATTGTAGCTGTCTGAACTCCGATTCAGTTCCCAATCGAACCGACTGACAGGTAAACTTCAACGCTACATAACCCCTAATCGGCTCGGCCAAATTATAATCCAGTTGGACTACATGATAGAGCTAAGTGAGTACTCCAAATGACTCAACATGAGCTTGAGCTAATTCACCATGG
Source organism: Miscanthus lutarioriparius (assembly GCA_904845875.1). Taxonomy (NCBI): domain Eukaryota; kingdom Viridiplantae; phylum Streptophyta; class Magnoliopsida; order Poales; family Poaceae; genus Miscanthus; species Miscanthus lutarioriparius. The sequence continues at coordinate 8,518,825 of CAJGYO010000007.1, read as the reverse complement.
ATTTCCATCTACAAGGTTCCAAAGTTGCCTTCATGAAAACTGAAAAGCAGTTCCAATACTTAGAAAATTTCTAAGTGTTGAAACAGCACTGATCTTAGGCTTGTGGGCCCTTTTTGAGCATGTTGTGCACATTTTCATGAGATGGTCATAAAATAACTTTTGTTCCTTATATAATTTTCTACAACTTTGCTTTAGGTGGCTCAGACATGCAAACATCCTAAGCTACACTTTTTAAATAGTCAAACACAGGAGGTCTAGGGGTCCAAATTGGTCAAACCATGACTTGGAAACCTAATTAGGCAAAATGATCAACATGAACCTTGTTCCTAATGACATTCTAAGTATAACTAAGTTGTTTAAGAGAATTATTAGTCACACCACACATTGGTCACACAAGAATGAAGCAAGGTATGTACAGAAACAATGCAAAACACATGAATTATTACACTTGTTTCATAGTCATGTTTCACATGTTTCATGATCTTGTTGCATAATATTAACTAACCTTGTTTCACTAAGTGAGTGGCACATGTTGAACTTAAGTGTTGCACACTTTACATTTCATAAAAGAAACAACACACATGAAATATACAACATGTTGCAATGTTTTGAAATCATGTTTCATGTGATATAAGTTCACGAATGGATGCATGATGCTCATGTTCATGAAATGCAGTGCAAATGTGGAAGCCAAACACCTAGGGTGTTACAATTTATTCCTTTCCTCGTGGTCGGACTCAAAGTGGGCACACTTGGTCCACTGCGAAGAAATTTTTTTTTATTCTGGACTTGAGCTCCTTAGACCCTTGTGGCAAGCCATACTTGGGATATGCTGCTCGGCCGTGGTTGACGCTGCTCGGTGATGGTTGCACGCTGCTCGGCAACTACTCACAACAGCTCGGTGACTCATCATGGTGGTCGGACCATGAGTTAGACTGCTCGGCTTTGGTTTGCACTTGCTCGGACATGTTCAAGACGGTGTTGCACAATGGATACAAGGCGTTCGGGGACTAGCTGTGGGGGGTATGACCCCGGATACCCATGGTAGACCACATGGGCTATGCCCCCAGGGGTGGCCCAGCCCACAAGACGAAGCCTTGGGGAACACGATTCTGCTCGGCGCCTCCCGCAAGACATGGGGAAAGATATCCTGAAGATACTACGAGATCTGTTAGGATACGTATGATCCCATGATTCTTGTAATCTATTATTAGTTTCCGGTTATCTCTCAGATCTAACCGACTTGTAACCCTGCCCCCTGGACTATATAAGGCGGGCAGGGACCCCCTCCAAAATCATGGCATATTATATGATAGCTAATACAAACCAATAGACCACAGGAGTAGGGTATTACATCATACTGATGGCCTAAACCTGTATAACTCATGTGTCTCTGTTGCCTTCTTGTTCTTGATCACACGCTCCTCTGCCGATCGATCTACCTTCGTGGGATACCCCTCGGAGGACTGCCGATGATATTTTGTCGACAGTTGTTATCCTCATCACGACCATTTTCGCCTTGATCTTCACTAAGACCATGGCTCGTCCCAGCACTGGTGTTCCCGTGACCAGACCTCAGGTTCATCTGTAAACAGATAGAAACCCACCATTAGGGATAAGGCCCTAGATTAGGAACAAAAGATTAGAGAAATGACAGGGCTTGATAAGTTGTGGAATGATAAGACTTTTTCATTAAGAGGGAAAGCATTTCTTTTTATTTATTAACCTATCATATTAACTACCCAAAAATAATACATGAAGGAGAGTTTAGCTTAAACAAGATTCTCTTTTTATGATGCATGCATCGACCTATTCGTTTGCTCAAGCCAGAATGTAGCGGCATTCGCATAAAATTTTGGCACAGCGCACACTAACGATTCTTACGCAATGTAAGTTCGTGTATCTTCAAAAATTGATTAGATAAAACCAATGTCACTATCCTAGATAGACCATATTGCTTGGGCTTATACTTACTTACGTAAATTTATTACATCCTATTTTTCATAAATCTTTTATTGGTCGAATTTTAGGTTTTTGAAAAGAGTTCTTAAATTTGTATACTCATTATTGGCTCTGATACCACCTGTGGTAGAACCGCCTAGAATAACACACTTTTAGAGGCGCTCGTCTTCCACTAGACACTAAGCACCTCAAAAGTGGGCTAAAATGGGCAGTTTCGTCGAGCACACCCCACGGAAGAACTCGAAACAATCCACGTTTTACATCCAAAATCCAATAATGAGTACGAGCTTACAATACTTAGTCCATTTTATACAACATAGAGTCTTGGAAATTATTTATTACAATACCCAAGTTCAGAGTACGATAATTAAACAACAAAAATGTAATAATCATCTAGCGGAAACGATACGTGGATCCATATGTGCCCACCAGAAGAATCCTCCACACAAGAGCTAACTCCTCAAGCTACACCTGCAACAGGGTAAAACAAACCCTGAGTACACAATATACTCGCAAGACTTACCCAACTAGTGGGAATAATTTCTCGACTCTCAAGGATATGATAGGCAATATAGTCTGCTGGTTTCTTTTGTTTGTGGAATGCATTACGGATAGTGCGTCCTTAAGGTCAAGTTTCATTAGGAGTCATGATTACTTTATTAACTAACCATTCAAGGTAAGCACATGTTCTACCTTTAAGCAAGGGTTGAGCAATCAGAACCATTTTACCATCTTTAATATTCTAGTTCTTACTACGGTGCTAGACTATAGCCAAGTCGTACCATCTCATAGAAACTGTGATTTGCGAACCAATGTATCCCAGCTGGGTACCCCGAAACACATGCCTCGCTTGTATCCTGGCACAAACGAGACCAACCCATTTCTCTCCTGTCGAGGTGTAACACCCAAAAATTTCAACTGCAAATTAGTAATTAATTTTGAGCATTTATTTAATTTTCTATGTATTTTTAACCTAGGCTAAATAATAAATTTTGGATAAATAAAATTAACTATAAGGGTTAAAAACATGTTTGTTGCATTCATGCCGAAGCATATTATTTTTTATTGAGTGTAGGGCTAGAATGGTTGAAGTTGAATTTAAATTCCATTTGAATTTGGCTTAGATTTGAAAACTAGAAATAGAAAAGAATCTGATTTTGAAAAACCTTCTTCTTCTTTCTTTTTAGACCAGCCCCAGAACTGGCCTAGCCCTTTTCTTCCTCCCCTTCCTGCGCTCGGCCTGCTGGCGGCCCAGCCAGCAGCCTTCCCTCCCTTCTCTTTTCCTTCCCACATCGGCCTGCTCCGCTCGACGGCCCGCTCTGTACCCTTCCTCTGCACCGCACGCGCGCGCCTACTGCTCGCCGCGCGGCCTAGCTCGGCACCGGCCCGCTTCGACCTTCACCATGAGCCCACACCCGTAAGCCGCTTCCTCCTTCTCCTTCTCCCTCTCACTACGTCACTGGCCCCACCCATCAGCCGGCCACGCTCCCTTCCTTTCCTTTCTTCCCCGCGCTCCCTTTCCTTTCTTGCTCATGGCGATGGCGTTGCCACCTACGGTAAGCCGTCGTGCCCACGCTAAGCATGGCAGGCGACCAATTCTACCGCCTCCCTCTCCCCTTCCTTCTACTGTAGTGCTGCCCGTCTACAAACCCCGAGCCAGACCCCCTCCCTCTCTACTTTCCCGTCCATGCTCAAGCTCACTCACCGCCACCGACAATCCACCGCTCCTGTGCCTCAATCACCATTGCCGACGCCTCCCAGAGCTCCGCTGCGACCCACCGGTGCCGTAGGTATCCCCAATTTCATGTTTTGGTCACAGATTGCTCGGATTCACCCTCACCCACGCCCCATTTCTCTCTAGCCGCCGCCGTCGACGACTCGCCCCTTCGGAGCCTTCTCGGACACCGCGCTCCCTTCCTTCGACCTCGCGGTGAGCTTCTTTGTCTTCCCGTGCTTTCCGTTCATCGAATAGCGCACTAGAATGCCGTATCAGCAAGCACCAGTCGCACCCACCCATGGCGCCGCCGTGGGACGTCGCTCCGGCGCGTTCCCCGCCCACGGTTTGCACCCCATTGTGTTTGCGAGCGCCTATAGATCATGTACGTGTATTCGGTTTCAATCGGGACGGTCCAGAACGTCGTACTGGTGTTCACCGCTGTGCTTGCCTCGCCGCCGGCCATGGCAGGCTCGCCGAAGTTGCTGTGCAGTCGACGGAGGTCGTCCCGTGCGTCCCACGCTATCGAATCTTGGATGGGCGGTTGAGATTAGATCATACCGGTTCGGATCTTAATTGGTCCACCGTGGTTGTGGACTCGGTCCATCACGCCGCGTCAGTGCGCGCCCACGCACGCGTGGTGCACCGCGCCACTCGTACGCCGCCACGTGTCTGCCTAGTCAGTAGACGCGGTCAACACCCGGTCAGCCACACCCATTTTGCAGAATAGCCCTCGGTTTCCAGTAAAACAACCCGCAGTCCAGTCCAGTTCAAAATAAATACATTTTAGTCATGTTTTTATTCGTTCTAGTCCCTGTAGTTTCCAGAAATAGTACGCGCAGTCCATAAACCATGTAAATTTAGATTTTAATTGTTTTAATTCAAAAATAAGTTCGGTTTATTTATAGAAATGCCATTGCGCCTTATTTAATACATAACTTTTGCGTTTTAAATCCGAATTGAGTGATTCTTTCGCTCACGTGTTCGTAGCAGTACGTGGAATAGATTTATAAGCTTTTTAATCTATGTTTTTACTGTTTGGTGTATTGTTCTAATAGAAGTCTATTGAATGCTTGTAATGATTGGATTGATGCTTGATTGGTGGATTGGAACACGTTTAGAGGGTGAGCAGTTTGAGGTGACTGAAGATCGCAAGGAGGATCAGCTGTACCAGGATAACTCTGAGGAAGGCAAGTGTACCAAAGGCCCCTTGTACCTATGAACTATTACAATTCATACTCATGCATGTGTCTAAATTGAAATACCTTTAAGGACTATACCTAGATTATTACTTGTACCACATATCCTTGTTACCTAGGGTTTGGGTATGCATTTTGGATAGGTGCTGCAGCGCTTAACATAAAATAAATGTTAAACATGACTAAAGGCATTATGCAATGTGATAAAATGGAGCTTTTTAGCAACAAATAGGGGGCTAGAGTATGTGGTTGAGTACTCTAGTGCCTCTCCATAAGGACTTAATCCTGAAGCGGCCACCCAGGAGGTTTCGTACAACCCCGAGTGTCATATGGCTCTGACTTTAACCTGTTAACTAGATTGTACTAGCTCATCTGTAGCTTTTTGTAAGGGCAAGAGGGGGGCCCTAGTTAGTATGTTTCCTTACCTGCTAGGGTGTGTGTACCATGCCATGACCACGCGTGCCACTCCTAGAGGAGGGCCACATATGGCTAGACGGCTGAAACCTTAGCAGCTATGACTTGTTAGTGCGACTAGTGAAGGGTTACGTAGTGAAACCCAACCATACTTCCTAGGTAGAAGAGTTGTGGGCTTTGCAAACCCCGACATTGGGAATCATGGCTTGGTGGGTAAAGTTGTATAATTTCTACATAAATATTTGACATGTTATAACAGCCGTGCTCATCGAACCTCTTCTTGGCGCTGATCGACCTCCACGGCGAGCTCGGCGGACATGCCCTCGGCTACAACCTTAAGGTCCCTCTCCCCCTAAAGCTCATCCTCGAGGTGGTCGATCCGCTGCTGAGCATCAGCGCGCTCCTGGCGAGCCAGGTCAATCCCCGTGTGGAGCTCCTCTATGGCCCGGAGCAAATCGTCATGCTCCTTCCGAAGTCGCTCGGCCTCCCAGTGTCCGTGCGCACCCTCTCGATCAGGGCCACGAGCTTCTCCTTGGCCTCATGGGTGCCATTGTGAGCGTCCTTCTCCCTAACTTGAAGGTTAGCCACCTCCTGGGCAGCAGGGGCAAGCTCAGCCACCTCCTGATGGGCGATAGCGAGCTGTGCGGCCAGCCCCTCACTCCATCGTGTCTCCTCGGCAAGGAACTAGGACTTCTCCCAGCTGCGGGCTATAAGGATCTGAGAAGAACACAAGACTTAGAGGCGCGGAAAGAGAACATGAGGGTCGAAAAGCATGGTCATATCATACTTGGCCAACCGGGGCGACAATGTCACACATCGAGCTCAGCATAGCGGTCAGGGCATCAACCGCATCCCCAACCTCCATGTGGATGCTCCCCCATTCCCTCTCCACTGCTGCTTCATCGAGGGCAGCCACCCGGACCAAAGACCGGGACATCCTCGCACCGACATCAAGCAGTGCCGACCTCCCTTGTGGTGGTAGCTCCTCTAGAGCGGCTCCTCTAGCGATAGAAGGGGCGGGTGACATGGACACCGAGGCCTACCCTATCGCCACATCCGTGAAGGATGCCTTGGGTGCGCCCCCTTCTATCCGCCCCACCATAGACACGGCCACCTGCACGGACGACAGCTCCGACCGTGCCTCCTCCGCCTATGACATCGAGGACACGATCGGCCACGCCGCACCCTCCTCCACCTGCTCTCCTGTGGATGTAGCCGTCAGCTACGCCTCCCTAGTCGACACCGTGGCTGCCCCAACGCTACTCACGCTCACCACCAGCGTGACGCCAGCCGGCTCCTAGCATGTTTGCCAGAGGAGGATCTTTTTCGAGAGAATTCCTTATTTGACACTGAGAAAATGAGCCGTTCCTTTTTTGGCCCTAAAATTTTCTTCATTCCTTATTTGACAATCACTTGAACTTTCATCCCTAATATGACACCACAGTCAAATCCGTCAGCTAACGGTGTTAAGTGGCTATTAAAAAGACATTTTTGCCCCTAGGTCAAAAACATGTTGATAAAAAAATGAGAGCAGCCAGAAGCCAGATACGCTGCATGCATGCATCCACGCCTCTGCATGTGCTGCATGCATGCGCCAGCCTGGCAGCATGCATGTGCCAAAGCACCAGGCAAAAAGGTCTTTTAATGACCACTTAACACCGTTAGGCGGCGGATTTGATCATGTGTCATATTAGGAATGAAAGTTCAAGTGAGTGTCAAATAAGGAACGAAGAAAATTTTAGGGCCAAGAAAGGAACGGCTCATTTTTCCAGTGTCAAATAAGGAATTCTCTCATCTTTTTCAGAGTGAGCCGCAGGAGAGTCCCACGTCCTCCGACGCTGCAAGGGACATGGCGGTCAGTTCGAGGCAAAAATTCGTTAAGACAAAAGGATGAAAAAACTCTTGACTCACCCGGACGCCATCATGTGTGATGAGGACATCACTCCTTTGGATGTACCAGCTGATCCTCCAACCGTCATGCAAGGTCCAATGACCCGGGCTCGAATGCGTCAACTCAATTTAGAGGTGAGCTCGTTCTTAAGCGATCCTTTTCACACTTTTGAGAATAGACTACTACCTAATGATGTTATCTTACTTAGGAACATTGGAGAGGGTCAAGAGGGACTAAGAGGACATGGAGGAGGTGATGATGACTAGCAAGGACGTGCAACACGAACCGGAGGCCCAGTCCAACATGATTTTGAGTCTGCCTCGGCCTCTAGGACCAGTCTGCCTTAAACTGGTCACCCAGGACGCATCTGGACTCCATTTTCGATGATCCACAGATGGATGGAAAGCTTATTTGATAAGGAAGCCAACCCAAGTAGTCTCACACCAAAAGCTCTTCGGAATCAGCAGGAATCATCGAAACAAGTCAGCGTCCAGAATCTGTCAGGGTGCTGCGACACCGTCTTTTGGTCCGTTGGACCGTGTATCGTGTTTGGGCTCATTAGGGGGCGCGTCCAGGGTAGGCGATGACCCTAAGACCTTTATAATCATACACCGCTGCCGTCGTTAGGTTTTGGGTTTTGCTTAGATTATTCTGTTAAGAACAGTTTTATCGTTCCTCGGTTTGTGAGACCCCAACTTTGTGAGATTAATCATTCATCAGCAAATCGGTTGCTTTCTTCCTTGTTCTTGCTTGTGTTCTTCATTGCGCAGGCAGGGATTAGCCTTCTTGGTGAGGTCAACCTGGTCCGTGACTTGGTTGATAACTAGAGGAGCTGTGGTGCTAAGATTGCAGGGTTCGATCTTTCGATCTGAAGTCGGATCGGTGTGTCATTCTCCGCCACAACGATAGTTATCTCCACCAGATGAAAGATTGGGATCCCCGTCTCCATTAAGTGGTAATCAGAGCTAAGGTATACCATCAAGTTCACTTTTATTCCCTAGTTTGAGTGTTTCGCATTTGTCCCATAGTCCAGTGCCATACTTGTTTTTCCTGTCCTAGAACCTTCCGCGCCATAACCTTTGCACATTTCAGTTTCAGAGTCCATCGTGTTGAGTTTGTGTCCTGGTCGAGGTCTTGTTGCTGGTTAGGTCGTGTTAGAGTTTAGTTCGTATGTTTTCCCCCATTGTTTCCATCAAATCTTGGCTGTTGTGACCAATTTTGCACACATTGTTCCTGTTTTGTCCTCTAATTCGAAGTCAAATCTTAAAACCGGTCTAGTTTTCACATACAAACTCCGTTTTCGACGTTCCATATATGCAAATCGATCAGAAAAAATTTGGATCCGTCCATCCTAGGCTTTGCTGGGGTCGGAGATTTTTAAATTGGTCAAAAAGTGGTCACAAGATCCTCTTTTCGTGGTCACAAGGTTTTTGTCGATTTTGATCCGATTTTCTAAAAATTCCACAGGCCACGTCTTTCTCTTGTTTGAGCTCATATTTTCTGTAGTTACTTCTTTTGTGCTCCTAAGTAAAGAAAAAATATCAAAAAAATAAAATAAAAAAGTCAAAATTTCCCAAAAAACAACGACAGCCCAAAAAATAGAAAAAAAGAGAGGGACAAAAGAGGAACAATATTTAGAGGAGCACATAGAGAAGACCAAAGTGAGCTGTGTTAGCATGTGTTGTCTGGTTCCTTGTTTGTGTTGTTGTCTCCATCTACCATACTTGTTTTTCTCACACCTATCACCTTGCTATCCACCATACTTTTGTCACACACCTGGTACTTGCAACACTTTAGACCAGCAACGAGAACAAGTACTTTGGACTATAATTCAGTATTACTTTCTATTACTGACTTGTGTGCCAGATATGCATATTACCCTTTGTTTGCCTTCCAAGCTCCACAAATTCTTCATATCAGTACAGACAAAGGGCTTTGCAATCTCGGTACCACTGCCTCACAGGTATCACGAACCAGTCGCCGGTTGTACCGTCCACTGCTTGCATTGGTAAGAACTTTGTAAGAGCTTGGTAAGACGCTTCCACTTGCTGTGAAAAGTGACACCACTGCAATCACATAGTCCTTTGGTAGGGATAACTTTCACCGTTTGTTCCTATTTTTGTGTTTACAATTTCAAGAGGAGAACAGACTGGAGATAACAATCCTAAGGGTTTCAACGAGTGTGTCAGTCAAGAGCAACTACAAGCTGTTGTAGAGGATGCCCAAAAAAGGATGAATGAGGCCATCAGGAAGGCCGTCACTGACGCACTCATTGAACTCAACATTGGCAACAGCATGGAGAGATTGGACAAAAGAATTTCCACGCTAACCGACAAGGTTACTGAGTTAGAAACATTGGTGGCGGTCAACAACAATGACGTCTCTGGCAGCAACACCGATGGTCTCTTGCAAGAAGACACGGTGCATGATGCCGCTGGAAACATGGATCGAGCAGCCTTTCGACAAGCGAGATTATGACGACATCTTCGCCGCAACACGATAGGTATGGGTGGTGTCCACCACCACCATCAAGGTAATAATCACCATGTACCCGATGATCCTTATGCTAAGATTAAGTTCACAATACCATCTTTTTCGGGTCATTACGATGCTGAGGGATATCTTGATTGGGAGATGACAGTAGAACAAAAGTTTAGTGCCCACCTTGTGCCCGAGCATCATAGAGTTCGTCAAGCTACTAGTGAGTTTAAGGATTTTGCCATTATTTGGTGGAATGGGCTAGCTGCACTGGATGCTTTACCTGGTACATGGGAAGAACTTAAGGTAGCTATGCGTGATCATTTTGTCCCTCTTTCTTATCATAGAGACTTGCGTAAGAAATTGATGCGTTTAGAACAAGGAGATAAATCTGTACAAGATTACTATGGTGAGCTCCAAAAGGGATTGATGCGCTTTAGTGTTGTGGAGGGAAACGAAGATGCCATTTGTCGTTTTTATTTGGGTTTGAGGCATGAGATTCAGGATATTGTTGATTATAAAGAATTTAACACTGTCAACCAATTGTTTTAGTTTGCTATGCTTGCAGAAAAGGAATTGCAGGGGCATGAACAGCAGGGCAACAGCAAGGTCAGCATCACATACACGCCACGCTCGGCACCATCATCGGGGCTGACCAAGCCAACCACCTTTCGGCCGCCTCCTCCAGCGAGCAAGCGACCAACAGCCTCTGGAGTTTCTGCTACACCTAAGGCACCTCCCGCACGACCTTCAGATTCAGGTAAAAATTCTTTGCAGGTGCCTACCAAGAGTTCCTCATTCATTGTATCGACGGGACACACTTCAGGCATTTAGTGCCACTGCTGCCATGGCATTGGCCATGTGCAGAAGGACTACCCAAGTCAGCGGGCATATATTGCTACAGAAGATGGTTACATCAGCACCTCTGACATTGAGGATGAAGAAGACCAAGATGCATATGAGGAGGATGGCGAAGTCCTTGGTGACAAGGCCACGGTGGCCTATAGGAGCATCATTGTATAGCGGGTGCTCAGCTCACAAGTCCAGCAACCTGAGAAGCTAAAACGCCATAACTTGTTCCAGATTTTCTTCGTCATCGTCGACCATCGTGCACGTGTCATTATTGATTGAGGTAGCTACAACAATTTGGTGAGTTCTCGATTTGGTCAAGAAGCTTGGCTTGACCACACGCCCACACCCACGTCCATACCATATTCAAGTGGCTAAATGACTCGTGTAAAGCAAAGGTAACACAAACTTGTAGAGTTTCATTTTCCATTGGTTCTTATGTCGATTTCATTGATTGTGATGTGGTAGCTATGCAAGCTTGTTCACTCTTATTGGGTCATCCTTGGGAACATGATAATGATGCTACACACCATGGTACAAGTAATAAATACACTTTTGTGCATAAAGGAAAGAAAATTACTTTGGTAACTTTGACCCCTGCTCAAATTGTACAAGTCGATAGAGAACGCTTGTTTGCTAGTTTGAATGATGTCCAATCTGAAAATCAGCAAGTTGCTAATTCTATTTTCCCACCTAAAAAGGATAAGTCTACATCTATTTCTAAATTTGAGGGGATTAAATTGAAGGGTGGTGTTATGCTTGCAACAAAATGTGACTTTGCTGAAATTTCTGATGATGATATTTGCTATGCTTTGGTATGCAAACGAGCTATGTTTTCGCTTGATGATATTGTTAGCTCGGTGCCTCCTGCTGTCACTAACCTTTTGCAGGAGTATGAGGACATTTTTCCAGCTAAGATACCCCTAGGGCTGCCACCTATGAGAGGGATAGAGCATCAAATCAATTTGATTTCGGGAGCAACCTTGCCCAACCATGCTGCTTATCGAACCAATCCTGAGGAGACTAAGGAAATTCAGCGACAAGTCCAAAACCTTTTGGACCGTGGGTATGTACATGAAAGCCTTAGTCCTTATGCCGTTCCTGTACTTTTGGTTCCTAAGAAAGATGGAAGTTGGCGTATGTGTGTTGATTGTAGAGCCATCAATAATATTACTATTCGGTATCGTCATCCTATTCCTAGGCTAGACGACATGCTTGATGAGTTGTGTAGTTCTATAATTTTTACTAAGATTGACTTGCGAAGTGGCTACCACCAAATTAGAATGAAACTTGGAGATGAATGGAAAACCGCGTTTAAAACCAAATTCGGGTTGTATGAGTGGTTAGTAATGCCTTTTGGTTTGACAAATGCACCTAGCACTTTCATGCGCTTAATGAATGAGGTTTTAAGAGCTTTTATTGGACATTTTGTGGTAGTTTACTTTGATGATATATTGATTTACAGCAAGTCTTTTGATGAACATATGGATCACTTACGTGCTGTTTTTAATGCTTTGCGTGACGCACGTTTATTTGGTAACCTTGAGAAGTGCATCTTTTGCACGGATCGAGTTTCTTTTCTTGGCTATGTTGTAACTCCATAGGGAATTGAGGTGGATGAGATGAAAATTGAAGCCATTAAGGGCTGGCCGGTTCCCCAAATCATCACACAGGTGAGGAGTTTTCTTGGTCTTGCAGGATTCTACCACCGCTTCGTTAAAGATTTCAGCACCATTGCTGCCCCATTGCATGAGTTGACAAAGAAAGAGGTGGTGTTTCATTGGGGAGAGGCACAAGAGGAGTCCTTTGACACATTGAAGGACAAGCTCACACACGCACCATTGCTGCAACTTCCAAATTTTGGTAAGACTTTCGAGCTAGAATGTGATGCTAGTGGAGTTGGCATTGGTGGTGTTTTGATGCAAGATGGTAAACCTGTTGCTTATTTTAGTGAAAAATTGCATGGTCCTGTTCTTAATTATTCCACGCATGATAAAGAATTGTATGCACTTGTTCGTTCTTTAGAGACGTGGCGTCATTATTTGTGGCCTAAAGAATTTGTTATTCATTTTGATCATGAATCGCTTAAGTATCTTCGCTCTCAAAATAATCTGAATCGTAGGCATGCTAAATGGGTTGAATTTATTGAATTTTTTCCTTATATTATCAAACATAAGAAAGGGAAGGATAATGTGATTGTTGATGCTTTGTATAGAAGATATACATTGCTGTCCCAACTTGATTGTCGGATTTTTGGTCTTCAATTAATAAAAGAACAATATGCGCTTGATCCTGATTTTAAGGATGTGGTGCTTAATTGTAGAGAGGGACGTTTATGGAATAAGTTTATGATCAATGATGGGTTCTTGTTTAGAGCTAACTGCCTATGCATTCCAGTTAGTTCTGTTCATCTTTTGTTGTTGCAGGAGGCACATGGAGGCGGATTGATGGGACATTTTGGTGCCAAGAAGACGGAGGAGGTGCTGTCCACACACTTCTTTTGGCCTAGGATGAGGCGTGATGTGGAGCGGTACGTGGCTCGGTGCACCACATGTTAAAAAGCTAAGTCTCGGTTGAACCCACATGGTTTGTATATGCCTCTTCTTGTTCCATCTACTCCTTGGGCTGATATATCTATGGACTTTGTATTGGGTTTGCCAAGGACTAAGAGGGGAAGGGATAGTATTTTTGTGGTGGTTGATCGTTTTTCTAAGATGGCACATTTTATTCCTTGTCATAAGAGCGACGATGCTATTCATATTGCTGACCTTTTCTTTCCAGAAATCGTTCGCTTGCATGGTATGCCTTCTACTATTGTTTCAGATCACGATGCAAAATTCTTAAGTCATTTTTGGCGCACATTGTGGAATAAATTGGGGACCAAACTACTGTTTTCTACAACATGTCATCCCCAAACTGATGGACAAACTAAGGTTATGAATAGAACATTGTCTACCATGTTGAGAGCAATTTTAAAGCGCAATTTGAAGATGTGGGAAGAGTGTTTGCCGCATGTGGAGTTTGCATATAACAGGGCGGAACATTCAACCATCAAGGTAAGTCCTTTTCAGGTAGTGTATGGTTTTAACCCCCGTGCTCCTATTGATCTTTTGCCTTTACCTACCACTGAGAGAATAAATAGTGATGCTAGAGAGCGTGCTGATTTTATTCATAAGTTGCATGAAACCACTAAAGTAAATATTGAAAGAACGAATGAAAAGTATAGAATTGCTGGTAGTAAAGGTAGAAAAGAGATTAAACTTGAACCGGGTGATTTGGTTTGGTTACATTTGAGAAAAGATAGATTTCCTGAGCTACGTAAGTCTAAATTAATGCCAAGAGTAGCTAGTCCTTATAAGATTATTGAGAAAATAAATGATAATGCATACAAACTTGAGTTGCCACCTAAGTTTGGGGTTAGTCCCACATTTAACATTGCAGATTTGAAACCTTATTTGGGAGAAGAAGATGAGCTTGAGTCGAGGACGACAACAATTCAAGAGGGGGAGGATGATGAGGACATCACTCCTTTGGATGTACCAGCTGATCCTCCAACCGTCATGCAAGGTCCAATGACCCGGGCTCGAATACGTCAACTCAATTTAGAGGTGAGCTCGTTCTTAAGCGATCCTTTTCATACTTTTGAGAATAGACTACTACCTAATGATGTTATTTTGCTTAGGAACATTGGAGAGGGTCAAGAGGGACTAAGAGGACATGGAGGAGGTGATGATGACCAGCAAGGACGTCCAACACGAACCGGAGGCCCAGTCCAACATGATTTTGAGTCTGCCTCGGCCTCCAGGACCAGTCTGCCTTAAACTGGTCACCCAAGACGCATTTGGACTCCGTTTTCGATGATCCACATATGGATGGAAAGCTTATTTGATAATGAAGCCAACCCAAGTGGTCTCACATCAAAACAAGTCAGCATCCAGAATCTGTCAGGGTGCTGCGACACCGTCTTTTGGTCCATTGGACCGTGTATCGTGTTTGGGCCCATTAGGGGGCACGTCTAGGGTAGGCGACGATCCTAAGACCTTTATAATCATACGCTGCCGCCATCGTTAGGTTTTGGGTTTTGCTTAGATTATTCTGTCAAGAACAGTTTCACCATTCCTCGGTTTGTGAGACCCCAACTTTGTGAGATTAATCATTCATCAGCAAATCGGTTGCTTTCTTCCTTGTTCTTGCTTGTGTTCTTCATTGCGCAGGCAGAGATTAGCCTTCTTGGTGAGGTCAACCTGGTCCGTGACTTGGTTGATAACCAGAGGAGCTGTGGTGCTAAGATTGCAGGGTTTGATCTTTCGATCTGAAGTCGGATCGATGTGTCATTCTCCGCCACAACAATAGTTACCTCCACCTGATTAAGGATTAGGATCCCCATCTCCATTAATGTGAGGACATTTTGGGGCTGGCTTGCTCAACCTTGGCTGCTCCTTGTTGGCACATTGCCGCTTCAAGACCTCCCTCAGCTCAGAGGTCTCGGATGAATCAGAACGGCCGCCTCCCGCCGACTCCGGAGGCACCGTCGAGGGCTCGGATGGGGTGGGCGATCTATTTTTCATCGGCTTCGGGGCCACCATAGATGGCCCAGATGGAGCAGGATGGTCTAATTCCATTGGCTATAGGGCCATCGTCAAAGGCCCGGACAAGGCGAGGTGGCCTGATTCCGCCGGTTTCGAGGCCACCGTTGAAGGTCCAAACGGGGCGGGGTGGTTTGATTCCGCCGGCTCCGGGGGTGTGTCCTCCCCCTCCTACTCCATGGTATGCCACAGGAAGGGCCTCACCTATGGCAAAGGTGGGTCCTCATCCTGATGGCTAGATCATCCCATGGGATGGGCAAACCGAAGCGTCATCCTCCTCCTCTTCTTCTTCTTCCTCCTCTTCTTCCGACAAACCTTGATGCCGCTTCCCTCGCTGTAGCTTCGCTCACCGCTTTGACCGCCATTTCTTCTCCTTGTCATCCATCTTCTTCTTCCTTTGTTCATCCGTGGCATGGTTTGCCGCCCTCATGGGCGCGTGCTCTTGGTCGGTTCCCAGTCCATGGTTTTTCCTTGAAGAAAGGCAACGAGCCCTTGCGACCGGCCGAATGGACCCAAGAACTATATGGATTGGCTGCCAAGAGTTTGGAGTCGGTCACTAGCTGACCCATGCTAGACCCCCATGAATGGGAAGCTAGGGCCCCACTCAGACTAGCCCGTTAATAGCCCACCGTGCACCATGTTTCGTCCATCGAGGAAAAACATGGCACGACTCAGTCCCTCCATTTCATTAAAAAAACACTTGAGGGATGACAATCACAAAGATGAGCCGACCCTCGACCAGACCCCTGCTATGCATGGGGGCTCGAGGGAAGTTGGACTCACAAGGAGATTGAATGCGCGGTCGCATTACGATAGCGAACCGATCGGATCCTAGGTGACCCAAATCAAGAAAAATCTTTACGACCTCCCGAATCCTACTATTACATGACCCTAAGAAGACTGATCACGATAAAAGGGAATCGCCATCCTACCAGGACATGCCATGGGATACAAAAAGAAGGCTAAGACCCTCATAGTCCTTTCATTGTACGAAAAGGCCTCCAAAGGAGTATTCTACACCTCCACAGGCTCAGGGGCTACTATCGGGTATCGATATTAGGGATACCCAAAGCAAGGAAGTTAGTACCCACGCTGACTTTCCCGGATGGCTCAAGACGTATTAAAAGGTCTCACCCGACCCAAGGTCGCGGGCTCTATCTCGCCCGACCCCAAGGTCACGAGCTCCGTCTTGCCCGACCTTGAGGTCATGGGCTCCATCTCGCCCGACCCCTTAGGTGTGGGCTCTGTCTTGCCCGACCCCTTGGGTGCGGGCTCCATCTCGACCGACCCCTTGGGTGTGGGCTCCGTCTCGCCTGACCCTAAGGACGCGGTTTCTGTCTCACCCAAGGTTGTGGGCTCCATCTCGCCCAACCTCGAGGATGTGGGTTCTGTCTCATCCGATGGGGACCCTATACCGCCGCCAACCTCTCTAGGTCCAAGCATATGGGCCTGGGTCAAAACTCTGATGCCAGGGAATAGGCTGGCATGCCTTGATGTAACCCATGGCCATGATGGGACATACATGGGGATTCACATCAAGAATAGTGTTGGGCGTGCCAGTGCTGTTTTGCCTAATCCTTGTACGGATGCTGACAGCACGTTAGTTCACCACGACGTCCGCCGGGATAGAGTGGAACGCCATGACCGACAGATGACGCCTGAGCATGGCGCCATGGATGAACAGGGCCATGACATGGAGCCATCCCTGCTGACATCTATAGGATTAGTGGGACCCACATGAAGGAGAAGAAGGACCTGGCAATGCTGGAAGCCTTCTTCTCTCTCTCATTCTTCTCATTTTCTCCTCTATAACATGTGCTTTCCCTTCGTCTATAAAAGGGGAAGCAGGGCGTCCTATGAAGGGGGATCTTGACACAAGAGCATGACACGAGCATACAGCTGAGCGGCAAGCGAGTCTCAGCACTTGTTCACTCCTTCCACCAGAGACTTGGGATCCTCTCCCTCTCTCACTGTTTGTAACCCCTACTACAAACCAAGTGTCGATAACACGAGCAGCAGCGAACTGGACATAGGATGTTCCACCCAAACTAGTATAAACACTTGTTTTGCTCTGAGCACACCATCCGAGCCAAACGCACAAATACAAATTTACTCATCGGTGGTCCGAAAACACCGACAATCTTCATCAAGCAAAGTGTTGTGTTCAACTAATAAGCACCTAGTTTTGCAAATCAATGGTATGTCTTTATCTCTATTAAAGATTTATGTATATTTAAACAAAGAACATTTAACTACCCTAATGTTTAGTCTAGTCTAAGGCCACATAAATTACAGTGAGCACATAATAATACAATGAAGCTATAGTAAAAATTTTAGGATTAAAGCTATCACCAATTTACCACAAAAATTCCTACAATAATTATCCTAATAATATTAAACACTTTCAAGTGATTTAATAGACCTTAGTACCAACATAGATATGTATGAACTAACTATACTAACAGGTAGATCACAATTTTAGGAGCCTAGCAAAATTAGTTTCACAATTTTTTTGGACACCTATACGATTTTATATTAAGTCTACAAATTTAGCTCAGAAATTAAATTAGAAAAGCATTAAATAATTCCTAAGAAAAAGAAAAATGATTTTAGTCGCGCGACCCATTTACACACGGCCCGCGTAGACGCGGCCCACGTGCAAGATGGCCCGCGGCGGGGGGAAGCCCGCGCATGATGGCGCTTTTACAAAAGAGACCTCAAGCTTATCCTAAATTACACCTAAATTCATAAGACTATTCCTATGTCTCTCTGACGAATTCATTTAACCTAAAAGGACGTTGATGTCGCCTAGAGGGGGGTGAATAGGCCTGTTTAAAATAAACTTGCAGCGGAAGTTAAATTCTAGGTGCGGCACTGCTACTCCCAAGGTGCAGCACTGCCGCACTACGTCACTACCTCACAAAAGTGTGGCACTGCCGCGCCTACAGACAAGCTCAAACTACAATTCAAAAACTACCCAAGAAATAGTAGATCGAGCAAATTACTAATGTTCCTAGAGTAGTGTAGAGCCTATTCTACCACTTGGATGTTGGTGGAAGTGCACGAGCAAGTAGATCAGGACCAAACCCTAGAATCACCAAAATACAAGTATAGCAATGCAAATCACAAAAACACAAGTGAGACGCCTGATTTATCCCATGGTTCAGCTCACTACTAAGGCTTGCCCGTGTCCACATTGTTGAGGTTGCCACAAAGGCTTTGAGTCTCTTTCAACCCTTTCCTTGTTCTCAAGTCAAGAGAATAAACTCTTGAGATGAGAGGCGATTTCACTAGCTATTTGGGGTGATTACAAACCTCCCGAGGCTGCCACACAAGTTGGCAAGCTCCACAGGCGACGCTCTAGCCGGCTAGGAGCAAAGCTCCAAGAGTAATAAATACAACCGCCGACCAAAACATAAACCAAGTGCTCTAGGGATGAAGAACAGTTGGGGTTGTTCTCTAATGTAGTTTGGAGGCTCAAACTCTCTTGGATTTGGAAGGGAATCAAAGGAAGAAGCTTGAGGGGCTCCAATGGTGAGTGAAGGAGAGAGAGAGCTACTCTCTTCTGTTCTTAGACGAGCTGAATGAGTGGAGTGCTCCAGAGAGACATTGGGGAGGAAGGGGAAAGGTATAAATACCCCCAGCCCCAATGGTCACTTAAGTCGTGGCAGTGCCGCACTGCGGCTATGCCTTTCTTCAGGTGCGGTAGTGCCGTACCAAGCAAGACAGCAAAGGTAAGAGTGAAGTGTTGGCTATCTTAGATGTGAATCTGAGGATGCATGTGTAAGTTTGAGCACTTGGTAGCACATGTGAGCATAAGCATTGTGTCCCTCTTTATAGTACGGCTTTTCCTATACTCAAATTCAAAATATCAAAGAATTTAAATACCTTTGAGTTGGTCACCGCATCCTTTTTATAGTAGGGGGCCCCACCATCAAATGTATTGTCCTCATTCCCATTATGCCTTAAGTATGTGACTTGAACTATTTTAACCACTTGAGTCTTCAATGTCTTCATATGCCATTTCTTCTCAATATCACTTCATAAGGGGTTACAATCATCTTTATCTCATCTATTCGAGTAAACACACCTTGAGCATGTGACTTGAACCATTTCCATACATATGAGTTCACCTCAATGGCTTCAACTCACTTTCACTAATGATTTGATTCTCAATACAATATGACTCCTTATAGCTTGATTAGTTCCTCGACTCTATGCAAGTACTCTCTTCTTCACCTTAGCCATGGTACCTCGGTCCTCAAGCCATCGCTTGCCCTTCACCTTCGCTTAGTCCCTCAAAGCCCCTTTTCTTGCTATCTTCACCTTATCAAGCCATACTTAAGTCATATCATATTAAGTATCCATTGAAAAACCATTTCTTCAATAGTATGATCCTTTCTTGAATATCTTCTAGATATTAATGTTGAGATCAATCAAGCTTTAGTTTGATTCACATAAAGACATATGAATCAACATCAATATGGTCAAGCCAATTCACGATTCCTTATATCATCTTCATTTTGGCTTGATGATCCTAATACTCACTTCAATATCTATCTTCATACTTCTAGCTTGATCAAAGCAATGCAAGGTGATTTTCCAAATCTTTAACCATACAAGCAAACCAACATAGAGATCGACTTATATTCATATGAGTTGTGTCCTTTGTCATTTAAACCTTTGCTTGGTATTTCTTCACTTATGTATTCTTGACTCATTCTTCAATCCTTGATCAAAGCTAATCCACTATCAAACTCTTCTTGTTCATTCAAAGCAAGCCATTATTGAGACCAATCCAAAATCATCAACTCATGTCTCTTTTAACATTTGCCAAATATGCTTGCTTTCTCATGATACTATGGTATTCCTCAACATAGAACCCATTTCATCAACTCCATTTGCATTATTGTCTTTCTCTTAAACTATATTATTTCCGTGATCTTCCAACATAACAATACACAATTTGGCCTTGATTTGAACATTATATGGAATATCATCAAGTTTGCCTTCTTGTTGAACCTATATACACTTCTCATTCCATAGTTCACAAGTGTATGCAATAAACTCAATTTCCTATTCAACACTTAGCAAACTTGTTAGACCTTTAATGGTGTTGTCATTCAATTCACCAAAACCCACTAAAGGGCCAGATGCACTTACAATCTTCCCCTTTTTGGTGATTGATGACAACACAATTAAAGCTTACAAGAGATTGATAAATAATAAGATTTTGAATCCTATGATATAGTGAGCTCCCCCTAAATGTGTGCATTAAAAGAAATTCAAATTTTGGCCTCAAATGCCAAATGCACGTATTCAAGATAAAGTGTGGGAACTCTCCTATATCTTAGCATCCGTAAGGTGCAAGGTGTCATCATGATAAACATGATGCTCATGGCAATTCATGCACTCAAGAAGTTTTTGAAACTGTCATGTGCGGCACTTCCACGGGTGAGCGTGGCACTACCACATAGTTGCAGTCAGAGAAAATAAACAACACATCATTCAAGGCATGGACATCACACACTATCATATATGGTCCTTATTAAGAGCATCAATTTAAACAATCCTTGCACACACCAAACAATAAAAAATGAAAAATCTTAAGTAGATGACAATGCAACTCTTGCTTTAGAAAAATAATATGACTAGCTAGTATTTCTAATAGCTTGGAAATGTTAAATGAACGGTGATTCAATAGCTCATGTATATCAAGTAGGGTTGAAAATCAATTTTTATTAAGCAAAAATACTATAGAACATGTGTGTGATACTTAAATAAAGTTTGAAGTACAAACTTTGTAGATCACAATGCAACTCTTGCTGTAGAAAAATAATAAGACTAGCTAGTATTATAATGGCTTGGAAATGGAACTTGAACTCAAATTTAGCTCAAGACTTGGACGAAATTTTAAGTTTGAAAATAGTGTGACAATGCCATGTTGACAAAATTAATTCTAGAAAATCTAGCTAAAGGTCAATGCTGTGTTTTTGCTCGTTATGGTAGACTGATGTGCCCTCATTAGCATGGTCGAGGTGGATTAGCTTCAACTGTGTTAGGATAGTTTTTAGACATGCTTTAAAATTTGTGCACGTCATATGCTTGGCTCGGGCGCACGGCCACCTCGCGCGGTTGGCCGCGTTCCGCGCGCTGTGGTGCCGACCCTGATCGGCCTGTTTGGTCGTGGGTTGGCCGTGGCTGACTCTAGCAGGTCGCTGTCGCCGCCCTATAGCTGTTGGCCATCGTGCTGTTGCCCCACCTCGCTGTTGCGCTACTGCCCCGCTAACGCCCTTCCCGCCTCACGCTATGGTGCTGCTGCTGTCCTTCTCGCCATCACGTGCATGGGCTTGTCCCTACTGCCGGTGCTGTCATGTCCACACTCTCTGCAATCCTACACCACTGCCTGGCCCTGCCCGCTGGCACTATCTCTGTCGCACGCGCGCGCTGCCGGCTAGGTCATGCATGGGGCTAAGCCGATGCCGCGGCAGTCGCTGTCTAGCCATCATGGTGCTTGTCTCGCCACTCATTCTACCTACCTGCCGAGTCATCGCTGTCTCAGCTGCCTCATCGCACTACCATGTCACCACCACTGCCCTGCCACCCACGGCCATTGTCGCCTTGGCGCGCTGTGCCAGGCGATCTTGCTTGTCCCATTTCCATCTTTATCCCCTCACTAATCGACGTGCCTCGGTTACGCTCGCATAGTCCTGTCCCCACGTGGTTGTGCCCTCGTCATGTCTTGGTCGGTCCATGTTAAGTCGAGGCCATGGGCCTCGACGTAGCAGTAGTAGCGCAGCATCCCCTTCTAAATCCCCAGCTTAGGCTCCCAGTCCAATCCCTCGTGCCGTAAAGTAGTATAAGAAGTTAATTAGGCATCCCCTCCTCAAGCCTACCCGAGCACTACCGACCAGAAATTGGGCAGTTTGCTTGCCGCTAGTCATGTGTGCCGTCGAGCCGGTTGGTTTGGGGGAAAGGCCCATAGGGTTAATAGCAGTTCAATTTCTCGTAACCCCAAGCTCGCCTTGACTCCCTCCATCCGGTGCTCACGCTATTTTGTCTAGGGAACTTGTCGGTGATGTGGTGATGCATGGGTGTCCCTCCCGGAGCACCACCGCCCCAATGGCTCGCATGTGGCCTGGCCGTCGCAGCGCTCCACTGCTTCAACCGTTAGTTGGGCATACACCACGGTGAGCCACTGATGCTTATCTGCCACTTCTACTCTATCGAGCATACATAGGTTCATTGGAACAGGCACGCCACCACCGTGGATAGCCGCTCACCGCTGCAGCTCGTGGCAGTGCGCTCGAGTCACTAACCGCCACCCATGCTTGCGGTTCAGCTGTAGATGGTGGTCAGCTCCGTACTCCCGTTGAAGCGAGACTAGGTTGCCTAGCGTAGCTGGCTTATGCCGTTGGCTACCGTACCGGCACGCGTGGGGTTTCTAGGGATCTCCCCATGGTGAAGGCAAAAATATCCGAGGGTTTGGTTGCAAACTTACTGACGGTAGGAATAATGCGCATAGTAGTCATATTAATCTTTGAAAGCTAAGGGGCCTTTACATAAAAAAACCCCCACATGCTGTGGGCACCCCCCGACCTTGGGCCGTACAAGGCCATCATGACTGACAGCTTGTGACCATGCCATGTTGGGCTATCGGACGAGAAGGAGTTCTTCTTAGGCCCTTTCTTTTTTCTAATGCATTTTCTAATTTAGTTTCTAAGGTAAAATTGTAAATTCAATATAAAATTGTGTAGTTAACCAAAAATTATGAAACTAATTTTGTTAAGTTCATAAAATCATGGTATATCTATTAGTATATTTTGTTCACATAGTTTTATAATATTTTTAGGAGTTATCTAATTAATTTAAGATGCTTAATATTGTAAGATATAAACTCGTAGGAATTTTTGTGATAAATTGGTGATAGTGTTGGCTCTAAAACTTTCATAGTAAATGTCGGTGTTTTAGACTGGGGGGTCCTCAACCAATTAGTAAAAGTGAACTGTGTGCCCCTAATCCCAGATGTTGATGCAAAGAGACACAAGGTTTATTGATTCGGGCAATTTGTGTTCTCCCGAGAGATCGGTCTTGTATTCCTTCTATAAGTGCTTGTAGTAGGGGTTACAAGTTGGGTGAGAGAGGTAGTCTCGGTGGGATGGTGCGAGTGCTCTAGCGTGGGTGTCACAGGATGTGTCTAAGTATGGGAGCACGGTTCTATCGTCGTCCTTTCCTCCCCTCGAGCTATCCTGACCGCTTCCTTTTATAACCACAAGGAAGGAGCCAGGAGTACATGAGTAAGCTACACGTGGGCCCTTTGCAGCTTTTGTCTAGAACATGGCATTGGGAATGGAGATCGGTACTTATGCGGGCGGCGTCTTAGTTTGAAGTGGTTGAGGTGGGGTCCTTGTCGATGTCTAGTTAGTATGAGCCTAGCTTTGGTGGATGGTGGAGTGCCGAGGCCTAGCGGGTTGAGCTAACCACGCCGAGGCTCGACGGCCGAGGCCTGGCGGGTGTTTGTAGTGACCGCGCCAAGGCCCTGGAATGAGCGATTGGGCCTATACCGATTCCGAGGCTATAGTGACCTGGTTTAGGTGGAAAAGTGCGAGGCATGGTAAAAAGGAGATTTGACCGTTGTCCCATTTATATCCTACGGTTGCATGACGAAGCGGGTGCATTCAGCGCATTAAATGGATGGGACAACTTTGCCAGGGGATGGTTGAGGTGGAGGCGATGAGGATGCGGACGAGAGCCGGCCTCGGCCGAAGCGAAGAAAGAGACATCGAGGATTCTCGCCGGGGTCTCGGACGAGGCGGAGAACGGTGCTTTTGAGGACTGGACTTGACCTTCCACGCCGCTTTGTCCTTGGTGCGGGGTTAGGTAGCACAAGGCAAGTATGGGTGTCACCATGATGGAATGCGGGTAACCCCTCTGCTTTTGGTCTATATCGCGCTTCGCTGCAGACCTGTTTCAGCGTCTGGTGGCGACGCTTAGGGAGTAGTCGGGCGCATTAACCCCGTGATGTTTTGTCGAGGAGTTCGGTCGGGACCGAGGTAACGAGGTTGTTTTAAGCCCATCCTGCGAATCGGAGTGGCATTCCGAGGTTTTCGGCGAAGGGTCTTGAATGAAGAGAGGCCTCGGGCATGGGAGCTTTGGCCTTTCGCATGAGGCTTGGCGCAAGGCCTATCGGGAAATATATGAGACCTTGCGGTAGTCTCTTTCAGCTTTGATTTTTGCAAGGTTTAAGCAATATTTTGGTTTCTTGCTTAGGGTACCCCTTCTGCGGTATCCGACAAGAGGCCCCGAGCCTCGGGAGGAGTGAGGCACTCTCGAGGTTTTTGTCGAGACTTGGCTGCTCCTATTTGGGATTGTGTTTTGTACTCAAGGCCTCGGTGGGTGCTTGAGGCCACCCGGGCCGGGTGTAACCCTCGAGGCCCTAGAGGAGTGATTGACTCCTCTAACTTCGTGTGAGATTTTTATTGCGCTATGAGCCTATGAAAAGATATTATTGTTAGTTTAGTTATAGGAATAACCCCGAGTCTCCTATCGAAGCAAGAGGACGACTAGGAGTTTCCTATCTTTTTTTGCATTGCCCTCACGCATCCGTTTTGTTGAAAGGAGGGGTGGAGGGTGTCATGCTACCCTCGGTGGGCACGAAAGCGGTGACACCTCCCGGTGAGTTGTTATTGGGTAAGTCCGAGTAGAGGCCCAAACCCCGTTCGTTAGGGGGGTGAATAGCGGTCCAGACGCACTCCAAGAGTAAAGGGTTTTCTAGTGGGTGCCGGGGGGCCGTTCGCTAAACGGTGGGATCCCATTGAGACCTCCTCGCTGGTCTCGGACACGACTTAGAGCAAAAGCATGGCTCGCCCATAATCGTCTCCCTCGACTCTGTTCAAAAGATGCCGAAACCCTTAGGGGCCTAGCCTTGAACCCTGGACCGTAATGGGTTGATGCCTTTATCACGTTTTTTCGAGTCTTAGTGCGGGCTTGGGTGCTTGTCCTTGTCTTGGGTGCAAGAGGAGCCCTCGAGCCCAGAAAGAGGGCGGTCAGGGTCCCCCGACTTTTTGTTCGAATATCCTTTTCATTCGGACGGAGGGTTGTTTGAGCCCAAGCTAAAAGGTCATTGGGTCTCGGCAGAACTTACTGGAAGAGCTCCACGTCCTACTTGCGGAGCAAGAGGGCCGTTAGGTGCTCTCTGCTTTTTATATCGCCCCTCACGCGTGAGGTTTGTTTCTTGAGACCCCACAAGTGCGAACAGGTGGGTGGGGTCTCAACATATCTATAGGAAGAGCTCCCTAGCCTCAGTCCGGAGCAAGAGGGCCTTCCCCACACTCAAGTGAGTCTTCGACGTGCCTCGCAAGGGCCAATCTCCCGATCGGGTAACTCCGTGGATAGCCTCGGGCCTTCCCCACACTCAAGTGAGTCTTTGACGTGCCTTTCGGCAAGCCTCTCCTAGACGCTCCCCGCCGTCTTCACTATCAAGCTTCCGATCAAAACGCCGCGGGCCTTGTTCCCTCTAATACACGGTGGCGGCCACACCATAAACGCGGTTGGTATAATCTCGCAAGACTACAAGCCCCTCCGATGTACAACAATGGTGCGCGCAAGCATCGAGTGGTAAGCAAACCTCACTAAACACTAGGCCTAAAGCAAGCGCATAAGCGGTGGTCTAATCAACCTAAGCACTTCACAAAGCACCTATGCTAATCACCTTATGAATTACTAAGCACTATATAAGTGGATATCACTAAAATGGTGTATCAACACCCTTGATATGTTTCCTCAGCTCCACCATACTCAAATGGTTGGTTGGGGGTTTATTTATAAGCCCCACTGAGAAAGTAGCCGTTGGGGATGAAATCCCGCTTTTCTGCTACTGACCGGACGCACCTATCGTCCTGATCGGACGCGTCCGGTCGTCCCGACCGTTAGACCTGCGATCAACTGATCGAACGCTGCTGGCATCCGGTCACATGCCACAGGACATGTTCGATCGTAATTTTGCCGCTCTAGAACCTCTCTGTACTCGATCGGATGCTACAGTCCTAGGTCCGAACAATTTGCTGCCAGCATCCGGTCAGTACTGATTGTGTTGCCGATGATGATGAACAGTGCCATCGGTGTGTCCGGTCACTTTACTATTCAGCGTCCGGTCGCTGCTGTTGACGCCTGCTGTTGCCGAGCCTCTTGATCAGAGCGTTCGGTCGTTATGCCCCAGCGTCCGATCACTGCGTCTGATCACCTCTGTGAGCTTGTTTCTTCATGATCTTGCGTCCAGCTTGGTTCCTATCTTCGTGCTTGGACTTTGCTTGATATCTTGGGTCTTCTCTTGTGCTTCTATGGCCTTGCTTATGGTATTGATCATCGGATCATCATGTCGCCTCCGTCCAAGTCACGTCTTGCACCCTATTGAACTACAAAACAATCACTTACAAATTCATTAGTCCAATTTGGTTGTGTTGGTCATCAAACACCAAAATCCAAAGTAAATGGGCCTATGCTCCATTTTCCTTACAATCTCCCACCTTTTGAAGATTGGTGACAACATGACCAAAGCAAGCAAATAATAAAAATTTGGAATTTTAAAAACTATCCACTTGCTAGGATGCAATGCAAAGGGTAAGGTTATATGATGCTAAAAGATACCACATGTAAGACTAAAAGATAATAATTGAAGATACCAATTATAAAGCTAAAAGGTAACACATGTAAACATCTTTGAAAACTTATCTTGCCCTTACAAATGTTCCCATGTGGCATTATGGATTTAAGCCTTACTTTTTGGTCCTACAAATTCTCCCCATTACATAGACTAATCCATAATCCACTATCCTCCCTTTCTCAGACAATTACCACTTGTAGACCATTACCACTTGTAAAAAAATATGATACCACTAGTTGATACCACTTGTAAAAAATATTATGATTGGGCTTGGTCCTATAAATTAATGCTTGCTTTTGGTCCTCTAAATCCTCCCCCTTTGGAATCAAACACCAAAAAGGAAGACATTAGTAGCACAAGGGAGGGTCAAACTTTATGATCCTTTGTATGTGGAGTGGAATAGGTCACAAAATTTGACTCTCACATTACATAGACTAAGCTCCCCCTAAATATGTACATACATATGATAGAGAATGTAGTTTATGCATAATTAGCAAATTAATGCTCAAAGGAGTTTAATTTATACAATGCATGGAGAAAGCATATAAATACCAAAGTGAAATCAACATGATGATATCGGTTTAGAAATACCACATGTGGAAACCAATTTGATTTCTACCACTTAAAATATGTGGTGGATATTTGAAGTATGATGCTTAACTTTGGGGACTCCATTTTCCTTACAATGAGACTACTATACACATGATAAGCTTGAAAAGGTGTTAGTCTCAAAGCATCCAACTTGTAGAGTAACCTCCCCCTAAATTTGTGCACACAAGTATGGAATACTTGTAGGAGACATGCACATTGATTTTATAATAAAAAATACCACTTGAAAAATGACATCACATGAATGTGAGAATCGTTTTCAAAAGTAATATTTGGGAGAAATTATCTATAATTTGGACTTTGGCACATATTAGATGAACAATTGTAAAAACAAGCTATGTGCCATGCTCCTAAACAATTTAAACCATGTAGGTTTGCTCCAAGGGTTAAAAGTGAAACATAGCAAGCCTACCATAAGATATACCTAGTGTATGCATAACAAAAGATATAAGCATGCAAATGCAAACATAGGCATGAAAAATAACTAGATGCTAAAAGATACCAATTTATAAGAAATACCACTTGTAGGAAATACAAATTGAAAGAAATTATATCTAGTTACCTAACATGGGAAGGAGAATTTGGGTCCATAGTATTCATTAACCCACTTGGCAATGACTTTGTCCATAATGATGCACCCCATGAAATGCACCCAAACTTTGCCAAGTCTCCAAATTCCTCGAAGTCCATCGGACTTCTCACTTCCCTTTCGGGATCTAAACCTTCTTGGTGCTCTTCATGTTTGAAATGTTTTTCTTTGGCACCCAAAAGCGTTTGACCCCATTGTTGGCTTTCTTATTTACCTTGATGGCCACCACCTTGTCATTTTTCTTCTTCTTCAAGAGATAAGGTGTGGATGCCTTCTTGTCCACCTTGTTGGTGTAGGTGTTGGAGAGCTTGCTTGTTTGCTTTTTCTCTTTCTTCTTTGCTCCTCCCCCATTCTTCACCTTGCACTCATAGGACTTGTGGACTTCCTTATGGCACACGTAGCAAACCATGATTTGTCCTTCATTAAGCTTCTTCACTCCCTTGATGGTGTTATCTTGATGAAGTTGGGCTTGCTTTGTTTTGCCTTTCACTTGAGTCAAGTCCTTGGTGAGGCGAGACACTTCTTGCTTGAGTTGCTCATTCTCATTTGCAACCTCTTGTGTGCATGTATCTACAACAACTTTCTCAACACAAACTTAGTTACACAAAGATGAGTCTAAACATAAATCATTGCAAGAAGTAGAAGCATCTTTTTAGGTATATTAATGATAGAACTTTTCTTTTTGGATGCCTTGGTGGGAGTTGTACCAATGCTTCAAGATTAGTAACTTTATTAGTTAGCTCATCATAATGTTTACACATGGTTTCCATTTTAGCAAGCAAACTCTTATAAGCATCTTGTGAGCTAGCTAACTTTTCTTTTAATTTTTCTTTTTTCTTTACAAGTTGCTCATCATTGATTGTGCATGCATTTATTGTTGCACTAGCCTCAAGTTGTTCAATTTTAGTAGATAGTTCAATATTGAGATTAGCAAATGTCTCATATTGTTCAAGCAAAGTTTTATATGCTTCTTGTGAACTATCTAGCTTTTCTTTTATTTTTTCATGCTTCTTTTGTTGACTAGTGCAAACTTTAGCATAATTAAGATTTTGTTGCATAATTTCATCATAAGAAGGCATTTTATCATCAGTATCACTCTCACTAGAGGATGAGCTTTCGTTACCTCATGCCATAAGGCACACACGAGAAGAGCTTGATGATGAGTGCTTATGGCCTCGTCTCTTGTGATGGTGTTCGTCTTCACATGAAGAATCATCCCATTACCTTATTGATGTGAGGGCTTTGTCCTTACACATCTTCTTCTTTGTCTTGGGTGTGGGCTTGTTTGGATAAACTTCCACAAAGTGCCCCAACTCGCTGTATCCATAGCATCCTCTCTTTCTTTGCTCATTTATTTGATTGGTGAAAATGAGGTCTTGAATTTGTATGGGCACACCCGTGACATTGAGCCTTTGGATCATCTTCTCCACCTTGTTGACAAGTTTGATTGATTCTTCATCAAGGTCGGAGGTGAAGGAGGAAGATTGATCATCATCACTTGAATCTTCATCATCATCATCTTCTTCTTCTTCTTCTTCACTTGAGGAGCTTGAGCTTGAGCTTGTCTCAACTTGTGTGCCCTTCATCTTCTTTTTCTCACTACATGTGAGAACTTTGCCTTTGCTTGATGAAGAGGCTTCTTCTTAACCCATCTTGCATGACATTTCAAATGCCACTATGTTGCCAATGACTATGGCCGGGGTCATGGTGCTCAAGTCCTCCATGTTGTGAAGGATGGTGATGATGCTTTCATATTCTTTTTGTGGTAGCTCGGAGATGATCTTCCTCATGATGTCCACATCATCTAGCTTTGTTAATCCTATTGAATGGAGCTCATTGATAATTAGATTCAAACGAGAATACATATCACGAATAAGCTCATCATCATTCATTGTAAAGGAATCATAATTTTATTTAGCTAGACAATGTTTTTGCTCATGGACATTAGATGTGCCATCATGGAGCTCTTTGAGTTTTAACCAAATTTCATGTGCCATATTTAAAGTGAACACTTGGTTAAACACATCCATACTAAAAGATTCAAACAAGCAATTTTTAGCTCTAGCATTGAAATGAATTTCTTTTTCTTCACTCTTTGTGGGTTTATCGGGATTCTTAATGGGTTTCATCCCATCACGAGTGACTTTCCAAACACCCAAATCTACCGCCTCAAGATGACAAGCCATTCTAGCTTTATAGTAGGGGAAGTTAGTGTCATCAAAGTGCGAAGACCTAGAGGTATCCATGCCAACCACTTTTAAATAGCATCGGCTCAACAACGGTTAAGCCAAAGGTCCAAATTGAGCCAACCGGCTTTGATACCACTTGAAGGGGACCGTGACGCCTAAGAGGGGGGGTGAATTAGGCAACTTAAAATTCTACTTCTAAACTATGACCTCTTTTTCTACCCTTAGTAAAACCTATGCAAAAGATAAACTAACTAAATATGCAACTACGGTTTTGCTAGTGTGTTGCTATCTCCACCGCAAAAGGAGCAATGCAAACAATGTAAATGCGGAAGCTAAAGAGCAAGGTAGAGACATGCAAACTCCCGTCGATGACTCCGGTATTTTTACCGAGGTATCAAGAAGCGTGCAAGCTTCCCCCCCAATCCTCATTGGAGCCCCTCACAAGGAATCCCTCGCAAGGGCCAAGCTCTCGGTCGGGTAACTCCGTGGATAGCCACGGGCCTTTCCCACATGCAAGTGGGTCTCCGACGTGCCTTACGGCAAGCCTCTCCTGGATGCTCCCCGCCATCTTCACTATCAAGCTTTCGGCCAAAAGGCCGCGGGCCTTGTTCCCTCCGATACACGGTGGCGGCCACACCACAAACGCGATTGGTGTAATCTCGCAAGACTACAAGCCCCTCTGATGTACAACAATGGTGCATGCAAACACCGAGTGGTAAGAGGTATGCAAACCTCACTAAACACTAGGCCTAAACCTAGAGCAAGCGCATAAGCGGTGGTCTAATCAACCTAAGCACTTCGTAAAGCACCTACGCTAATCACCTTATGAATCACTAAACACTATATAAGTGGAGATCACTAAAATAGTGTATCAATACCCTTGATATGTTTCCTCAACTCCACCATACTCAAATGGCCGGTTGAGGGGTCTATTTATATGTCCCACTGAGAAAGTAGCGTTGGGGACAAAATCCCACTTTTCTGCTACTAGCCAGATGCACCTGTCGTCCTGATCAGACGCATCCGGTCATCCCAACCGTTAGAGCCGTGATCAACTGATCGGACGCTGCTGGCGTCCGGTCACATGCCACCGGACGCGTCCGGTCATAATTTCACCACTCTGGAACCTCTCCGTACTCGATCAAACGCTGTAGTCCTACGTCCGGTCGATTTGCTGCTAGCGTCCGGTCAGTACTGATTGTGTTGCCAGTGATGATGAACAGTGCCATCGGTGTTTTCGGTCACTTTACTATTTAGCATTCAGTCGCTGCTGCTGATGCCTGCTGTTGTCGAGCCTCTTGATCGAAGTGTCCGGTCGCTATGCCCCAGCGTCCGATCACTGCGTCCGGTCACCTCTGTGAGCTCGTTTCTTCATGATCTTGCGTCCGGCATGGTTCCTATCTTCGTGCTTGGACTTTGCTTGATATCTTGGGTCTTCTCTTATGCTTCTATGGTCTTGCTTATGGTATTAATCAATTGTGTGATCTTGGTTTCAAGTGCATATTTGGTGTGGATGATGTAGAGATCATAAGTGTAGATGGCTCTAACTTGATATTCAAAGGATTTAGATATGAGAATCTATACTTGATTGATTTCAATGCTAGAGAAGCTCAATTGTCAACATGTTTGCTCACTAAGTCTAGCATGGGTTGGTTATGGCATAGAAGGCTTGGTCATGTTGGAATAAAACAATTGAACAAGTTGATCAACCATGACTTAGTTAGAGGCTTGAAAGATGTCACATTTGAGAAGGATAAGCTATGTAGTGCATGTCAAGCCAGAAAGCAAGTTGGTAACACACATTCTAAGAAGAGCATGATGAGCACATCTAAGGCATTTGAGTTGGTGCACATAAACTTGTTTGGACCAACCACATACACTAGCATTGGTGGAAATAAATATGGATTTGTGATTGTGGATGATTTTACTAAATACACATGGGTGTTCTTTCTTATTGACAAGAGTGATGTGTTTGCAACCTTCAAGATATTCATCAAGAGAATTCATAATGAGTATGAAACAACCATCATGAAAGTGAGAAGTGACAATGGAAGTGAGTTCAATAACACAAGAGTGGATGATTTGTGTGATGAGTTTGGAATTAGGCATCAATTTTCGGCCAAGTATACTCCACAATCAAATGGCCTAGTAGAAAGAAAGAATAGAACTTTGATTGACATGGCAAGATCAATGTTGAGTGAGTACAATGTGAGTCATTCTTTTTGGGCCAAAGTAATCAACATGGCTTGCTATTATAGCAACCGACTCTATTGTCACCCCATGATGGAGAAGACACCTTATGAGCCATTGAATGGAAGAAAGCCTAACATAGCATACATTCGGGTTTTTGGTTGTAATTGCTACATATTGAAGAAAGACACTAGATTGAGCAAGTTTGAAAAGAAATGTGATGAAGGTTTCTTGCTTGGTTACTCCACTACAAGCAAGGCATATAGAGTTTGAAATTTGGCTAGTGGTACTCTTGAGGAGGTTCATGATGTGGAATTTGATGAAACAAATGGTTCCCAAGAGGAAGATGAGAATCTAGATGATATGAGAGGCACTCAACTAGTCAATGCAATGAAAAACATGGACATTGGTGATATATGACCTAGAGAGGTGATTAATGTTGAAGTTGACAAGAATCAAGTGCTCTCTAACTCAAATATACAAGCTAGTGGTTCTCAAGATCAAAGTTAAGCAAGTGCTAGTGTTGACAAAGTGCAAGATCAACAACAAGTGGCTAGTTCATCATCTCAACCAAATGATCGATCAAATACAAGCAATCAAGTGCAAGTGCTCCAACCAACCAATGTTGCAAGAGATCATCCTTTGGACTCTATAATTGGTGATATTTCTAGAGGTGTACAAACAAGATCTAAATTGGCATCATTTTGTGAATATTCCTCATTTGTGTCATCCATTGAACCTAAGAAGATAGATGAAGCTTTGAAGGATATTGATTGGGTCAATGCTATGCATAAAGAACTAAACAACTTCAAGAGAAGTCAAGTATGGGAGTTAGTTGAGAGGCCTATGGATCATAATGTAATTGGAACCAGGTGAGTCTTTCGGACAAGCAAGATCAAGATGGGATAGTAAAAAGGAACAAAGCAAGATTAGTGGCTCAAGGTTACACTCAAATTGAAGGTCTTGACTTTGGAGGAACATATGCCCCGGTTGCTAGATTGGAAACAATTAAAATCTTGCTAGCCTATGCTTGTGCCCACAACATCAAACTCTATCAAATGGATGTCAAGAGTGCATTTCTAAATTGGTTACATCAATGAAGAAGTATATGTTGAGTAACCTCCCAGTTTTAAAGATGACAAAAGCCCGACCATGTGTATAAGTTAAGAAAGGCTTTGTATGGATTGAGACAAGCACCAAGAGTATGGTATGAGAGATTGAGGGATTTTCTACTCTCTAAGGGATTCAAGATGGGAAAGGTTGACACCACTCTCTTCACCAAGAAGCTTGGAAATGACTTGTTTGTATTGGAAATCTATATTGATGATATCATATTTGGGTCAACAAATCAAGATTTTTGTGAAAAGTATGGCAAGATGATGGCAAGTGAGTTTGAGATGTTCATGATTGGAGAGCTTAGTTACTTCCTTGGTCTTCAAATCAAGCAAATGAAGAATGGCACATTTGTGAGTCAAGGCAAGTACATCAAAGACATGCTCAAGAATTTTGGAATGGATGATGTTAAAGCTATTAGTACACCAATGGGGACAAATGGAAGCTTGGATAGTAATGCTTGTGGCAACATGGTGGATCAAAAGATATATCGGTCTATGATTGGAAGCCTACTCTATGTGACCGCATTAAGGCCAGATGTGATGTTTAGTGTATGCATGTGTGCTAGATTTCAAGCCTCACCAAGAGAAACTTATTTGAAGGCAACAAAGAGAATATTGAGGTACTTGAAGCATACACAAAATGTTGGATTACGGTATCTCAAAGGAGCAAGATTTGAGTTGATTGGATATTTGGACTCCGATTATGCGGGATGCAAAGTTGAGAGAAAGAGCACATCGGGCACATGTCAACTATTAGGAAGATCACTTGTGTCTTGGTCATCAAAGAAGCAAAATAGTGTAGCACTTTCAACCATCGAAGCGGAGTACATTTCGGCCGGTAGTTGTTGTGCTCAATTACTTTGGATGAAGGCTACTTTGAGTGATTTTGGAATCAAATTCAAGCAAGTGCCATTGCTATGTGACAATGAGAGTGCCGTAAAGCTCACCAACAACTCGGTTCAACATTTAAGAGTAAAGCATATAGATGTCCGCCATCATTTCATAAGAGATCACCAACAAAAAGGGGATATTTGTATTAAGAGTGTTGGCACCGATGATCAACTTGCCGATATCTTCATCAAGCCACTTGATGAGAAGAGGTTTTGCAAGCTAAGGAATGAATTGAACATACTTGATTTCTCAAATATGTGTTGATGCAGCCCCATTATATGACATGCCTCTCCTTCAAGCAAAGCAAGATAAAGTTGATTGACAAGTCATTCATCCATTGCTAAAGACTTGTTTAGTGCATCTAGTCATTCCTATCAAGCCCTAGGGTCATTCATTAAAATCAAATGAATTTAATGCTTGTATGGTACCACTATTGCTTGTATGCTTGAAATGATCTAGTGGTAACATATGACATGTTTGTGGGCTTGTAAACCTAGTGCTTAATCTAGAAAATGAGCTATAAGTGTTTAACTCAACATGGTGCATGATAACCCTCTTTTGGAGGTGTGAAGAAGCTTGCCCTTGGATCAAACCAAGTTAAATATCTTTTGCAAGTGATCTAGATTAAACCAAATTAGGAAAATGATCCACACTTCACATGATTTCACCCCAATCTATCTAAAATTTAAGCTTGCCTTTTGTGCTAATTGTTGACAAAGGTGGAGAGAAATTCACAAAGATAGTAAGATAGAGGAAGCAAACAAATGAAATGACATTGTAAGGGGATCAATCAAAATTGTACACAAGTAGGGGGAGCAAGCTCATAAACTTGTATGTTGCATTTGAATGTGCATTTCATATACTTGCTTGCATGGCACAAGTTTTAAATTTCAATATCCATGCTTGTGTGGTGTATGCTAGTTGTAGGTTTGAATGATGAAATATAAAAAAACTAGCATGCATAGGTTAAGTAACTAGACTTATGTTCATTTTATGAAAACTAGATCCTTACTTCTAATGTTGATCTCATGGGGTATTCTAGTTTTTATGTATGTTTGGTTACTAATGGTGCTAATGATGGTATAATGGTGCACTCCAATTGGTATCACGCTTCAAAGGTCCATCTCTTATACCTTAGCATCACTTGGTAGACATTCACTCCTACATTTCCTATCTAAACATATGTGCAAGCTACAATCCAAACTCTTAGCACATATGTAGGGGGAGCAATTGCTACCATATGGGATTCATGAAACTTGTACATATCCTTTTACACATAATAAATATGCTTGGGCAAGCAACATGGATTCAAATGAATTTCAATTCATATCTTTGTGAAAGGGTTGTCATCAATTACCAAAAAGGGAGAGATTGAAAGCTCTAGTTTGGTTTTGATGAATTGATGAAACCCTAAGTGCTAACCTAGTTTATCAAAGTGATTATGAGATAGGTGGCACATTCCAAGTGGTGAAGCAAATGAAGATCAAGACATGATGATGGTGATGCCATGGTAATGATCAAGTGCTTGGACTTGGAAAAGAAGAAAGAGAAAAACAAAAATCTCAAGGCAAAGGTGAAATTTATAGGAGCTTTTCGGTTTAGTGATCGAGACACTTAGCGAGTGTGATCACATTTAGGATCGACAGTTGTACTATTAAGAGGAGTGAAACTCATATCGAAATGCGGTTATCAAAGTGTCACTAGATGCTCTAACTCATTGCATATGCATTTAGAATCTAGTGGAAAGCTAACACCCTTGAAAATGTTTGTGAAAATATGCTAACATACATGCACAAGGTGATACACTTGGTGGTTGGCACATTTGAGCAAGGGTGGAGAAGTTGGAGAATTGAAGGAGGTGTTCTTTTCACTGTCAAACAGTGACCGGACACTGAGTTCGAAATGATCGGACTCAGGGTTCTAGTGTCCGGCCAATTATAAAAGAAGGTGGTACTCTCGGCCTGAGACCGGACGTAGGTGACCGGACTCTGACTGAACACTATTGAGCATCCGGTCCTACTGATGTGGCGGCGCACAAAGAAGAGGGTGAGTGACCGGACGCTGGGTGAGTTCGGTCGGGCGTGACCGGACGCGTTTGGTCGCGAAAAACCATCTCTAGAACCTTACTAGAAACAACCGGACTCCAGTGATGGAGCATCCGGTCACTTTGAGCAGCGCGTCCGGTTGCAACTTAACATGTGGCGTGAAGCAAACTAGCCATTAAGATCGGGCGCTCAGCATTTGAAGCTGATGACATGTGCGTCTGGTCGCTGGGGTCCTGCGTCCGGTCAATCTGACCGGTGCATCTGGTCGCCCCGACTTTTTAGGGAACAGAGAGCCAATGGCTCTATTCATGGGGGCTCTCTATTTAAGCCCCATTGCCGGCTCTAGCTCACACTCTTGGCCATTTGCATTGACATAGCAACCTTGTGAGCTTAGCCAAAGCCCTCCCACTCATCTCTATCATTGATTCGTCATCTTTATGAGATTGGAAGAGAATCCAAGTGCATTGCTTAAGTGATTGCATCTAGAGGCACTTGGTGTTCGTGTTTCGCTACGGGATTCACTTGTTACTCTTGGTGGTTGCCACCACCTAGAAGGCTTGGAGCAGCGAGGATCATCGAGCGAAGGTTGGTGATTGTCTCTAGCTCCGATCGTGGTGATTGTGAGGGGTCTTGTGCCCTCCCTAGCGGAGCGCCGAAAGGTAACTCTAGTGGATTGCTCGTGTCATTGAGTTACCTCACTTATGGGTAGGTTCTTACAGTGTCCAATTGTGTGGATGAGGTTCATGCAACACCTCTTAGCCGCCGAACCACCAAGTGTGGGCCGACACAACGGGGATAGCATGCCGGCAAGCACGTGAACCTCGGGAGAAAAATTGGTTATCTATTGCCCTTTGATGTTCTCCCGATGATTGAAATGGTATTCATCTTATGATTGGTTCACTCCTTTATGTGGCGGTATAATCACTCTACTCACTCATTTACTTTCTCACAAACTAGTTGTAGCAAGCTCTTTAGTGTAGCTAGAATTGAGAGCTTGCTTTGTAGTTTAAGTTCATCTAGTGGAGCTATTTAGTGTAGCAAGTGTGAGAGCTCTTAGTGAGTAGTGACTTAGCAAATTGTGTGTTTAGTGATCATAGTAACTAGAATTGTTGGATAGGTGGCTTGCAACCCTTGTAGAGCTAGAGCAAGTTTGTATTTCGCTATTTGTCAAACTAATCAAATTGCTCTAGTTGATTTGTAAATTTTAAATAGGCTATTCACCCCCCCTCTAGCCATATTAGGACCTTTCAGCGAGGCAGGGAAATTGTAACACTCTCGGTGTTACATTGTATTGTTTTTACTAAAACATTGCATGAGCATCATACTTATGTGCCATAGTGTGTAACATGAAGTGTAAATCAATGTTCGGCACTTGAAACGTTTATCCGAAACAAGAAATAAATGTTACGTTTCATGTCGCAAAGTATCGTTTAGTATTCTAAGCGAATTTTTATCGAACAAAAATGCTATAGCACATTTATGCGAACTTTGATAGAGTTTGTAGAACGTACTTCGTAGGCGATGATGAAATGGGTGTGGACGAGGACGAGGTTCGCTAGCTAGTATACCAAGTAGGTCGAAATCGGAATTCGACGCAAAACCGTTCGAAGCTTAAGTCATTCGCGTAAGTTTGAAAAAGGGTCGACGAAGCCATGTTCATCAATTTCTGTAGAACGATCGGGTTAGGTAGTGGCAAGAGGTTTTGGCTTAGTTTGATGGCCCTAGGTACCCTGTTGGGTATTGATCAACTGGTTTGGCATTTGGAGCATCGGATTTGAGTTTTTGAGCCGCTTTTAAAAAGCGTGCAGGTCACATGTTTGTGAACAGAGCCGCTGCTGGCCGCGGTCACCACTTGGCTTGGTCTGGCGCTGTTATTGGCCTCCCAGCGCGCTGCCGCGTCGGCCGCGTCCTCGCTACCGCCCCTACAAGCACACCGCGCATGGGGTCCTTGCGTTGCAAGCCACGGCCGCATGCCACCACACGCTGGCGCGTGGCTAGCACCGCCGTGGTTGCCGTGCCGCGTCCTAGACGCCGACCCACGCCCTGTCCACGCACGGGTCGGTTGTGCCACCGGGTCCTGCGCTGCTGCTTGTGCTACCATTGCTACATGGCACACTATGCCCACATGCACTCGCACTGTGTCAGTGGACCGGCTGCTCTGCCTCGCCTTCGCGTCGCACGGCGCCCGGTCGCGCTACGCGCCGTTCTTCGCCACGCGCGGCACTGCTTCCGTTGACCCGCCGCAGCTGTGCGCGCGTGGGACGGCTACACACTTCACCAGCGTGTCTGTGTCCGCTGCCATGCTAAGCCACAATTCCCCTGCCTTGCCAGCCTCTGCGGCGATAGCACCAGGCCGGCGTGCCTACCTTCCCCTATTCCTCCGTCGTCGGGCCGCGCCAAGACAGCGCAGCATCTGCAAAGGCAGGGAGATTGCGTGCCTTGGGATGGAGCGAGTACTTAGCCACACGCCGAATGCGACCACTGCTGTTGCCAGCCTTGGCCATGCTTAATTGGACAGTTCCGTCGACATCGGTCGTTTTAAGACCTGCAACCGCGCCGTGAAATTCCCCGCACCCAGGCCCACCGCTGTCCAATTGCTTGTCACTGCACCTTCGCCCTACTCCACTCTACCGTGTGTGCGCCCTAGTTTGCCCTACCGCGGCCTCCCCAGCGCTGCCACAGCAGTCTCGCCATAGCCGCCGCCGCAACGCCTACCGGGTGTGCATGGCCAGGTCCACTAGAGCCGTCTCCGATCAAGCCACCACGACTGGTAAGAGCGGGGTGAGTCTCTGTTGCTTACCCGTGAGTTGGTTCATGCTGTCGAGGTTGTGGCTCACGGGAACACGTCCGCCGTCGCAGGGAAAGGGCCATTGATGGGGAGGGAGCTCGGGACAGCATCCTCGTCCATCGTATCACCTCCGATCATTGCGCGTTGAAGTCAAGGTGAGCATCGGCTCCTTAGGTTGGGATTGGAGGGTCGGGTGTGGCCGGCGTAGTCGCCCGGTGCCCGTGCCATAGCGCCGATGCGCGCACGGGTGCCGAGGGACGTCGCCGTGGTGAAGATGGGAAAGGGCAGGGTTGTAGATGAAAAACCAGTGACTCGGTGTAATAGTGCCCATGTTTGTTTTGCGAATAGGGTAATGTGCAAGGGTTCTTTTGCTAATGCGCCAACCGTGCGCGGGCTTCGTTGTGGGCCACTGCGTTGGGCCGTGGCTCGCGACGCTAAGCGGGCCACGCCAGTTGTTGCGCCTACGTGCGGGCAGGAAGCCGGGGTGGGCCGAGCCGGACCGTGTGGGCCAGCAATAGAATGGTGTTTTCCAATTTCCAATAAACTATAAATGCTTATTCAATTTAGTTTT
The DNA here is from genome assembly GCA_904845875.1 of Miscanthus lutarioriparius. Classification (NCBI taxonomy): domain Eukaryota; kingdom Viridiplantae; phylum Streptophyta; class Magnoliopsida; order Poales; family Poaceae; genus Miscanthus; species Miscanthus lutarioriparius. The sequence continues at coordinate 8,479,083 of CAJGYO010000007.1, read as the reverse complement.
CAAGCTAAACTTTGATAATTTGTGGTAAATCTTGTAGATGTCCAAAAATAGTGAAACCAAGTTTATTAGGATCGCAAAAATACCATCTACTTGTTAGTACAGTTAGATTGTAGTTAGCTGTGGAAGGTATTGGGTCATAAATTCAAAACTAGAGAGCTAATATTATATAGATTAATATTTGTAGGAATATTTGTGGAAAATTGGTGATAGCTATGGATATAAAAATTTTGCAGTAGGCTCACTAGGTTATTATGTACTTGCTGTAAATTTGGTAGCCTTAGAATGTGTGGTTAAATAGAGTGACCATTATCCTTGCTTTATCATATATAGCGTAAATCAACATTAGGAGTAAGAATACCAGTAGTTGCTATAATAATAATGAATGTCATACTTCAAACTCGTTGTTGGTAACAAGAGATGGCTTAGCACCATGGTCGGTAGCACTAGCTTAGTGGTTAGACAGTTGTGTTTTGGTTTTAAAAGCTGTTGTTGCTATATTCCTAAGCATTGTATCATCGTTTCATGCATATAGATCACAAGCTTACCCGTCGATGAGCCAGAGTACGACAAGGTGATCGAGGAGTACGAGGAGGAGATCCTCATGCAAGAGGGAGCCGAGGAGCCTATTGGTGCTGACCCTAACGGCCCGTCGCCTGCCTAAGGCAAGTCCCGGTGCATAACCCCTATTTTTAATGATCACTGAATATATATATGTGATGTGCATTTAAGTTATAGGCATTTCATGAAAACTACCTGCATAAATATATCTACCATGAGTCCTACTAGTACAGATCGAGTAGCTGCTATGCTCAAGATATCGGTAGCGTGAGTAACTTGCCGTTACTCGCAAATAGGTGATAAAATATAATCACTCATGATAAAATGGTGGAAAGAAAAATGGTGACCGGGCAGGGATATGGTTTGGGTACTGGTGGGTGTAAGGGGTTGTGTCCTGCGGCCAATAGAGCATGACTTGGTTACACTTTTTCCCTGTCCGTGTTGATTAAGGACCGATCGTTGCAATGGACTCTAGGCAAGTCATAGATCTATTGTCCCGAGCGTATACTTGGGTATGGGCGCAGGGAAGACTTGTTGCTCTCTTGTCGTGGATCCGGCTCTTTCCGGATCGACTGATTGGAGGCCGAGATGGTGGAGGTCCTGGCACCACATGAGTCCGGGACTCAGGAGTGAGGGCTTAGAGTCCAAGTTTGGACGGGGACCTGGACACCCGGGATAGGAGAGTGATGGGTTAGTCATGCTTGTGCCTGGGGTACAAGCGGGGCGTGTGTTTTCGGGGCACCCAGCTAGGCACATTGGTTCGCGAATCGCCACCGAGTTGGTACGACTTGTCTTAACTCTAGCATCGTAGTAAGAACTGAAAGATGGAAGGTGATGAAATGGAACTGATTGCTCAATCCTTGCTTGAAAGTAGATTAGGTGCTTATATAGACTGCATAGATAATAACTTAACGTGGCCAATAATAACAAACTAAATAAGGACTCACTATTAGTATTGCTTTCTGCTAAAATAAACCAGCAAGCCATAAAGCTTCTCATAGTCCTTGGAGTTAGGAAATTATTCCCACTAGTCGGGTAAGTCTTGCGAGTACATTGTGTACTCAGGGTTTATTTACCCCTGTTGCAGATGATGCATGAGAAGTACCTTGTGTGGAGGATTCTTTTGGTGGGCTCAGACGGATCCTTGTCCCTATCGCTAGATGTATATTTTTAAATTTCGTTGTTTATCATTCCGCACTCGGATATTTGGTATTGTAATAATGTACTTTTTAAGAAAACTCTGATGTATGAAATGGACAAGTATTGTACTCGTTCTCATTATTGGATCCTTGGGAAAAAATGTGGATCTTTCGGGTTCTCCCTTGGGGTGTGCCCGACGGATACCACCCGTTGTAGCTTGCTTTCGGGGTGCTTAGTGTCTGGTGGAAGACGAGCGCCTCCGTAAATGGGTTATTTCGGGCGGTTCTTCCATAAAAACATCTTGTCACCACAGTGATTGGGGTCGTCAACCTAGGCGCGGCGTTAGCGACACACGTCCAGGGACTCGACGTGGTAGGTAGGATGAAAGGTGGGGCAAGCGCCATGACAGCAAGGCGGTGACAGCCGCGGCTCTGCCACAACCCCACGCATGGCTCGATGGCTGGTGTTAGCACGCGCACACCATGGCCGGGTGACCAAACCATTGCCAGCTGGGTCGGGCCACGCAAGACCTAGGCACAGCGCGGCATAGGCCTGGCGCAAGCGTGGGCCGGTGACCGTGGCTTGGTCACGACATGACCCCTAGTGCCACCATGTTGTGCCTACGGTGACCGTGAACCCAATCCAAACGGCTACCCTAGGTGACATGCACACATTTCAAAGCATAGCAAAAGTCACTAACGATCACAGTTGAGGTTCAACTAACTCCCCTATCGTAAAGTCCATATTGCCAACGACCTAGCAACGCCATCGCCATGACCAGAGGACCACTAGGGAAGGAGGTAGATGGATGCCAATGTGAGCTCATCGCTCTGAACATCAGTTCATGAACAGAGCGCCAACGACACGACTTTGACACGTTTTAACGAGGTTCGGGCAATTTTTGCGAGAGTATCGTGACACCCAACACCACTACCACCTAAGCCATGCTCAAGTACTCACTTAGAGGCAACCAATAGTACGAGAACATGAAGTTAGTGTTTAAACAATTTGGTTAGAATTTGAGGGTCAAAACGGCATTGTCTACTATCATTTCCAGACTGAGAAGAGGGCAAGGTTCGATTAGAACTAACAACCATTAGCACTTTTGTTGCAATTTTTAATATGTCTAAACCTTATTAATTTCAACCAATGAATATTTCACTCAATAGCCCATACTACATACTAACCCATAGGAGCAAAACATTTAAGCACCTTTTAACTATTTTGCTCAATATAATTCACCAAAAATGACATTCGTCACCTAAGTTCAATTTCTTGTCGATTCAACAGAAAGTTCTAGTTTAAATTTTGGATTCGATTTTTGAGCTCCCAAAACCCTAGTTAACAATATTCACTTCCCAAAATTAAAGTTGTATTCTTATCTACACTAACTGCTCACCATTTTTACATAAGCACTATACATACGTTATATTTTGTTTTTGTTTACAGAAATTGTTTTTCGTTGTCTATGTGTTTTAACTTGTTAAAATTCAAAAACTCGTTCGGCTAGATTCTCTAAGGCCTTAACCTAGGTGCTAAGCAGGTTCGTAACACCAGAGGTGTTACAAGCTTGAGCCGGCCAAGGGCTATTTATAAGCCCCTTCACGAAATAGAGTTGTTGGGTCTCATAAGTGACCGTCAGACCCGCAAACGCAGGGCATCGGATTGTTCGACGCCTGGGTCCGATGCCTTTCAAGGCCAACCACGCGCTACCACGCGTCCTAGTCAAACGAGCCAACCGTTGCCGCCAATGGTCAAGTAGTCACGCACTGAATCACCATGGTCAGACCCAGACTGTTGAACTCCACACAAGGAGGGTCCGACGCGGTCCAGTAAGGTCCAGAGAGGGCAAAACCGGTCGGACCCCGGTCTGACGACCACCGTCGGACCGGCCATGAGTCCGATGCTGCTACGTGTTAGCTCCACGGCAAACCTCTCTTTTTCAGCACGAATGAACAGGGCGCGCGACCCCTCTGACGCACCTGTGCGCCAGGGTCCAATGCCCCAGCATTAGTGCGCTTGCATTAGGGTTAGCCGTCGGACCCAGCCAGAGGCCGGTCCAACGCTTTGAGGATCAGGGTCCGACGCCACTATTTCACTTCTCCTTAAGTGCAACTTCTCCACACTTGCTCAAATATGCCAACCACCAAGTGTACCACCTTGTGCACGTCTGTTAGCATATTTTCACAAACATTTTCAAGGGTGTTAGCACTCATCTAGAATCTAAATGCATATACAATGAGTTAGAACATCTAGTGGTACTTTGATAACCGCATTTCGATACGAGTTTCACCCCTCTTAATAGTACGGCTATCGATCCTAAATGTGATCACACCCACTAGGTGTCTTGACCACCAAAATAAAATGGCTTCTATCACTTATACCTTTGTCTTGAGCCTTTTGTTTTTCTCTTTCTTCTTTTCCAAGCCGAGCACTTGATCACCATGGTCACCACACCATCACCATGATCCTCTCTATTGCTCCACCACTTAGAATGTGCTACCTATCTCATGATCACTTAGATAAACTAGGTTAGCACTTAGGGTTTCATCAATTTACCAAAAACCAAACTAGAGCTTTTAGACTCCCAGTCCCACCTCTCTCCTGTACTGTCAATGGACCAGCCTCTAAAAAGAAAAATTCTCCACTCGGGCCGTGGTGTCCTCCTCAGCTGCTCTAAGCCCTCACCGCACTGCACCTTCGGCTGACCCTACCGCCGCAAGGTCCCGCAACAAGGCGCTCTCTCTTCCCCACTCCCTCCCTAGCATGAAGCGCCTGCTCCCACATCTCTCCCACGTGGTTGGCCCTTCCTACGAGGCACCCGGTCCCTTCCCACGCTGCTCCGCGTGCCCGCGCCGCACCATCATCTAGCGCCGCGCCCCATCCACCTCGCCCATCGCAGAAGGGGAGGCAGGGGAGACCTACGCCTGTGCCTGGGGAGGCCTACGCCTTCGCCTATGCCCCCATCCACCTCGCGTCATCGGCAGGAAGGGGAGGCCTGCACCACCGCAGTCCCCAGCAGGTAGGTCGTGCTCGCCCGCAATGTTGTGTTTTTCAAGTGTTTTCAAGCATTGCAAGCCTATGTTTCAAGTGTTTTCGTTGTTTCACATGTATGTTTCAAGTGTTTCATACGGATGTTGCTAAAGTGGATCGGGATGCTGCACATGGCTATACACATATGTTTTAAGTGTATGTTCCAAGTGTTTCATCTGTTCGAGACAAATGTTGCAAGTGTTTTATCTGCATGTTGCAGAGTTGATTTGGATGTTGCATATAGATGCATGTTGCAAGCATATGTTTCAAGTATTTTCTATGTGTTTCATACGTATGTTTGCAAGTGTTTCATCTAGATGTTGCATATGTGTTGCAATGGTTTTCAAATGTTTTTCACGGCTTTTCGCAACTGTTTCAGATGCTTGTTTCAAGCGCTTCATCTATCTTGTTTTGTATGTTGCCACTATTGCATCTAGATGTTTCAAAAAAAGATTAGGGTGTTGCACATGGGATGCGCGTGGGAAGTGGTCGGCGGCGTGGGCAACGTCTGTAGCAGCGCGGGCGGCGTCCGGGGCGATACGGGCCCACTGCTGGTGTGCTCGCTTGTTCTCTGTGTGGGCAGCGTTCGTACGCCGCTAAGCGCTCGGATCGGACGTCCGGGCGCTAGCAAGTCTCGTTAGAAAAGGGAAAATCTATTTTACTAATAGAACAAATCACTTTATCCTGAATCGAGATTGCTGGGGTAGCAGGGAAAAAAGAGAACATGAAGGAGACTTTGTTTGAAGAACTTTGTCTCTCGGAATCGCAAAACTGGCATTTACTGTAGGGTTTGAAGAGGTTGTAGGAGTTGGTCTAACTAGATGATACCCGCGCGTTGATACGGGGATTTTGTAGCGCTTTACATGATCACATTGTGATTGTAGCTCCAAATATTAATGGAAAACAGTAATCCATCTTCAGTAAAGGCTAACAAAAAGCCTATCAATCAAATACATATCAGATGATAAAGAAAATACACATATCTGGTATAGTGGTATATGACAAAACAGGAAGACATCTAACTACTTAGGTGCAACTTGTAAAACATATTATTAGTTTCTCAGGTACTGTCTTGATCTCCAAATGACCATAATTATTGTTGAATTTTTTGTCAATAAAAATATACACAGATAGATAACATACCAAGGCATCAGTTGTGGGACCCACCTCCAAGGAAATCACCACACGTCAAAATGATCTTTCATAAAAAAAAGCTGCTGCCCCTATTTCCATCTCAGCTAAAAAAGCAGCCGCCCCTATTAAAAAAAAAGAGCCACGACATTACATATATCAAAATAAAAAGAAAATAATTAGCCATGACATTACCTCACGCATACGTGACGGGCTGACGGCGCGGACGCGTGGATGCCCTCTCACCCACCCATTCGTCTTAGCTCTGCTCAGATCTGGATGTTGCCTCGTCGCGTTGATGGTTGGCGGATAAGATTCCTTTCTTGAGCTCAGACCTCACTCCTCGGTGGACGATTCGTAAAAATGGGATTGGAAAGTAGATTTGACATTGTATATATATATATATATATAGATATATTCACTTGTCATCCACCCGAGTTTATAATAAGTGAGTCAATCTTTTGAGTTTTATTTTTGTAATTTTTTTGACGTCAGGCGAACGGCCGGCCGCCGGGGCTGGTGACAGAGGCTCTACCGTCGGCAAGGGAGGCGAGCGAGCGTGGTGAGGGAGCCGTCCCGGGCATCACACGGGCAAATGGACGGGGCGATGCAGCGCCACCGAGCAGAGCGGAGCGGAGCCCAGCAGAGGTGATGTTGAGCCTCCGACGTCCATCTTCTCCTTCTGTATGGCGGAGGCGGCGCGACGCTGTGCGGCCCTGCCGAGCGGGGCAGGGCATGGTCTAGGGGAGCGGGGTGGCCTTAGCATATTTTCCATTGCATGCGTTTGCGGTGGCTGTTCGATGCATTTGCTATGGTAGAGAAATCGACGGTGCCAGTCGCGGAGCTATACCAAATTTGAGGGTGTGCATTTGCCTTCGTGGGTGTAAGAGTTTGCCATGTGTAGGTGCATATATGGTGAAAATTTGAGGTTTTCCACTGCTTTTCTTTTTTTTTTTGTGTGGTCACACCCACTTTATATTATGTTCGCTTGAGTGATAAGCTATGGTTGAAAATAAATACTGTTCGTTAGTTGAAAAAATATAGCTTATAAGCTAAGCGAACAGACCTAAGCTGAATATAGCTCCGTCCATGAACGGTGCGTTTGAGAGGTTGAAAACTTCCCTGGAGTGCAAGAGACATGCGTGCCTCTGGTGGACTCGGAGGCCAAAGGACCAAGGCACGCGAAGAGGCGACGAAGGCAGATAGAACAGTCTCCGGCAGGCCTACGGATGAAATGATGACGTGGCTGCAGGAGAATGCAGGAAAATCAGGTAGTGATCCTAGCTATAGAAGATAGCCCCGGTTCTATCGTTGAGCGGTGGGAAGAAGCAACTACTAATAATACGTCAAAGGAACAACGATGGTCTTCCAATGGTGTCGTAATAATCAATTATGGACCGAGCGCCCGGCAACCCAGGGCCGCCTCCCGGTCACGGTATCTAGTTTACTATAAAAATTATTGTGTAGCCTATGTACTTAAGAGATTAGATCTTATCTATTTCTTAGCCATTAAACTGTTCGGGTTTATAAAAAGCTCTAGATCTGCTACCGGTCATAATCTACGTTACGTGGCTCGTCTAATAAGGTTGTAGCACGGCCAAGAGAAGGCATTGAGCAAAGGAGGTGTCAGTAAAACTGAGTTGTATGCTTTGTTTTGTTTAGGCACCTTTTATGCTGTTTATATATTTGGACCATTTGTTTCTCTTCTTCTACCTTAAATGAATAGCAGAGCACGTCTCTCTCTCTCTCTCTCTCTCTCTCTCTCTCTCTCTCTCTCTAAAAAAAACAGCAATGATGCTTTAACAGAACAGCTACGGGGTCCTACCTGAATCGGCAACTCCTGTGTGTAACACCCCAACTTTTTTCCTTAATTTTAATGAACAATCATGAGGCTAATAGTCATTAATTAACGAAAAGCTAAAACAAGCAGTTTAGTTTTTTCCATCTCATGATACTGACCAATCAACCAGATCAGTATAATTGTATAAAGATTATATGAATCACGTTCTTGACTATGTTAACAACAAACAAATACGTTACAAGCATATAATAAAAAGAAACTTCTTAGTGTATGGAAAGCAGCACGTATAAATACACTTGTTATAATACTGTGTGAGCGTGCCTGCTACTGTTAGTGCTAGTAACATTTGATTGTTCAGGCATTAGTACTAGTAATATTGCAAGTCTGCAGCTTTAGTCTATTAGGCCCTGGTGCTTTGGTATATACTCCCGGGACATCATTTGATCATTACTTTGAAACAAAAGGTGTTACTTGTGGCAGCAATTGTAGTGGTACTCACAAGTTTGTTATTACTAAGTGAAGACGTTGTAAAGTAGCAGGTAGTGATTATCTGTTTAATTGTGGCGCAGAGAAGGATCCCAATTCCCAACCAATCTAATACTAAGCAGCTTTTTTTTGAAAGACTAAAACAAAGAAGTTGCCTACTTGCTCCATGCAAATAGAACAGATCATGCATATGAAAATATAAATGGTCATTGGTAAATAGACGTATATATATCTGACAAATGATAGCCTCACTGAAATCTTCAGTCGGGCTGGGCCAGAATATCCAAATAGTCCCATCATTTTCGGCCAAGGATGGATTGGGAGACATACAGATGTTAATTGCAACCACTCTCCATATATTCAGAAAGTATACGAAAATGAATTCAGATTACTATATTACTATACAGACAGATAAAAGTCTCACAAAACAAGAAGATCCTCCTATGTCCTCTAATGAATTATCTTTTTTTTCCTTATTATTTTTCTGCTAACTAGACATGAAGTTTACATCATATATTGAGCCTATACAGATTTCGTGTTGTTATTCAGAGCTAGAGATCTTACTAAACTGCCTGTTTTACTCTATGCAAGGATTCCAAAATCCTTGGTCTGACTTATATAAGCTTTCCTTTGATCAATTCATGTAGATTTTTATCCTATGCAACTTGACGTCTGACTACAACACTTCATGTACAAGAACAAGTCCACACTTGCCTTTATTGTTGCATCGTATGCTCCTGTTTCAGCAAAATCTGTGCGTAGAGAAGCTCGTTCCAGGAGTCCGGTACTCCAGGAAGGCACCAGTGGCTGCAGTCCTGGTATAGCTCAGGCGATTTTCTCTCCTCTTCAGTCAACTTCTGCTTGCGATAGACTGAAGGATGGGCCTCCTTCCTGTAGTCAGTCATCCTTGTTATGTTCAGGTACACAACGGGTGTTTTCATCCCATGGAGCACCTCCTCCAAAATGCTCATCTTTGTTGGGTATGGCGTGAGGTACTGGTCATTCATTATTGGCTCTGTTTCCTTGTCACAACTGCCGCCTGAATTCCATTGACCCCCACTGCATAACAGAAACAGTTAGTGAACATCAGTAACTCATAGAGCACATCATGCTGAACTTGCAGAGGTTCAGAAATAGCTTTGCATACCTGAAATGGGATGCTGAGTAGCCTCTGAAAAACACAGTAGTTTTCTTGGGGTTTACATTGGAATCAACCCACTTGGCCCAGGTGTTGAGAGCTCTCCGAAAGGCATCATGGACATCCAGCTCACTGTACACGCGGTTGCCCTCTTGGTAGTAATCTTTCCTGTGGCGCATTTCAAAACAATCAGAACAGTAAAGGGCAAATGAAATGCAGGATGTATGAACTGCAGATCTTCAGTGAATCAGGCAGGGCACTGTTTTGCTCACCCTAGAGAAGTTTTGTCATGCGTCCACCAGTGACCAGTATTGAAGATAATGATATCTGCGTTCTTGTACCTCGGAAACGCTGAATCGATAATGTCAAGCCTGAGAGTTTCCCGGGTACCCTTTCCATTGCTGATTGGCATCTCCCATTCCTGAACAAGGAAAGGGGAGCGGAAGAACTCCACACTGCAATTGTAGTCCTATAAAACAACAGCATGTTTGTGCATAAGAGTTTGTTCTAGTTGATGAAACTAGCAGAGAGCGCTACAGACCACAGATAGCAAAAATTGGAATAAGGCATATCTACCTGGAACAAGAAAGAGTAGGAGCCCTCAGCCCTGAATTGGCTCCTGCCGGATACCTCAAAAACCTTACTCTTGTCTTTGACAGAATTCCTCAAGATACAAATCAGAGATTCCCACATGTTCCTGTTGAGCGAATCACCGACAAACACCAGCCTCTTCCCCCTCAGCCTCTCCAACATATCAGTTGGGTTCAACCTAACATAAGCAACACAGAACTAACTTTCAAAAAAAGCAACACAGAACTAACTTTCTAAAAAAAGCAACACAGAACTGTATCTATCACACGCCAGTAACTAACTATTGAATTCACCAAAACCACGCAATTATTGAAGTAAACTTTTCTCACCTTGGGATTCTGCACCCGCTGGGTTGCCACCGGAGCCTCTCGTAAGCTTTGTCAGGCCGGCCGTTGAGGTGGCAGTTGAAGGACTCATCGACGTGAGGGCATGATCCCGAAGGATACAGAGGATACGAGTCATCTCGGACCCAATTCCCGTAGAACATGTCGCAGCTGGCCATGTTCTCAATCCAATCAACCTTCATGCGCCGACCGGCATTAGCATCTGCTTTCATCGGCACAGCACTGTTGTTACTGGCTGTTGGGGTGGCCCCTCGTGCAGACTGATCTTTAACCGGACTAGTGCTCCCCTGAGGACTAGCAGTTGATTCATTCTTCTTATTGGCTGGACTACTATTGCTTCCATCTGAAGCAGCTGAACTCTGGTTCTTGTTACCTGCAGGAACCTGAATTAGGACGGTCTGGTTGTTGCCTGCAGCTGCTCTTCCATTGCCGTCCATGGCCGCTGCAACTGCACTCGCAGTCTGATTAATGAATGCAACAGCGGTACCGTTGCCTAATAAAGCTGCAGTTCCGCTTCCCAATTGGTGCGTGGAGCCGGCAGCATTCCTTGCACTTGCTCTAATCCCGTTGCCATCTCCGGCATCCACGGAACTCGCGCTCGTGTCGTCGGAGCCGTTGATCCGAACAGGCACGCCTCCTTTCGCCGATGTGCCATTCTGGGCTGAACCACCGCTCGGGAGTGCAGGATGAGGCCCACCCTTCGCCTCGGCAGCGGCACTCCCGGCGGAATGTTTGGCTTCGGCACCGCCTTGCACATGATCATCGGGCGGCGCGCCGCTCGGCACCGCCGCAGTAGCATCCCCAGGAACCGGCGCTTCCTTGCCACTGGGAGCTTCGCCTGCGCCTACGCTGCTGGTCGGAACTCCACCTCCGCTTCCCAATTGCTCCTCGCCGGGCCGAGCCGCGCTGGAGCCATTGCCTCGGGAACCGCTCGCCGCGAACCCACCGCCGCTCGGCCCGGCACGCCTCGCCGCGACGCCACCAGGAGGCACCGTGGAGGTGGAGTTGGCGGGGAACAGGGAAGAGAAGAAGCCCGAGACCTGCGTGCGGTACGGAGACGCGGAGGCGATCAGGCCGTCGAACCACGCCGCGGCTGGCGACGAGGCTGGCGGCACGGGGAGGGTGGGCGCGAAGGCGAGGAAGACCGAGAACCCGGCGAAGGTGAGCGCGAGGCCGTAGAGGCAGAGCCTGACGGGCCGCGCGCGCCAGAGGAGCCCTGCTCCGCCGAGGTGATCGGCCACGGCCGCCACGCCGCTCTGCTTCCACGCGCCCTTCATCCGGTGGCGTGCGAAGGCGGGCGAGCGGGCGCTGCGGGAGTTTGTTAGGGTTTATTAGAGAAGGCGAGGCGGCACGCGGCAGGGCAGAGGAGGCGCAGGCGGTGCCGGCCGGTGTGGGAAGAAGCGAGGAGGGCGAGACCGCCGTGGCCGTGCTGGGGAGCGATCGATCTGTTACTGTAAAGGCTTTTGTAGGAGGCAGTTGAGGCGGCGTCGGCGTGATGCTTGTTGGAAGTAAAACTAACAACCTAGGAGTATGTGATTTGTTGTTTTACTTTTAAAAAAAATCATAGGCCCTGTTTGATTCCTGTAGATAGTGTTAATAATTATCTATTGAGAATCCAATCAGGTATAGATAATGAATCAGATAATTGCTAACAACTATCCCACTGGCTGAACAAAATCAGATAATAGCTAAACAGGCCCTTAGTTTGGTTTTAATAGACTTCCATGGATAGGTGGTAGAGCCGTAGAGCCGACATGGTGGAACCAAATAATTTGATCTTTTTCGTAATATCTCTTAGTTTGGTTTTACGGGTCTTATGTACGAAGGTGGTGGAGGTTCTTTGGTATGAATTACCAGTGAAACTACTTCCTCCGTCTCAAAAAAAAAAGTGTGGCTATAGGTTCGTGTGAGTTAGAATTATAAAATATATTTAATAAAATTTGTATTTTCGAAGAAGGTTATTATGAAAATATGTTTAACGATTCATATAATATAATGATATTAATTATACATTATTAATATAAATATTTTTTATATCTATTAGATTAGAGTTGAAAATATTTGATTTCATGACATGGCACATGCACACAGTATCGCCGTACCGGCACGACACGGATAAGAGTTGTAGTGTCGTGTCTGGGCTAAGATGTCAGCATGACGGCACTACACAACGCGGCACGGATAAGACATCGTGCTTAGGCCCTGTTTGAATCATATGGATTTTAAGAATTCAGATAGAAAAACTTTTGAATCATCGGGAGGGATTTTAGCTCACAAATTTTTAGAATCTCGAGGTCCAATAATATTGTTGGGATTTTTTTATCATATTCTCGGAATCGCATAGGATTGAACCGCCATCTTAATAATATCGTGTCTAATGTTCCGCCCTTTTGACCATCTATATCACTGTCTGCCTTTGTCCTGTTCGTTTGGCTTATAAGCCGTATTTTTTCAGCCAACGAATAGTATTTTTTCTCACAGCAAATCATCCACATTACTTCTAGACCTTTTCAGCCACCATCCAAACAGCAAGTGCTCGTTGATTGTTTGACCGGTACACGTCAGTACTCCCCCGTAAGCAGTGCGACCTTGCTAGCTTCCAGGTCCGTACATCCGGTGGCCTTGTGACTGCTAACTGCTTGGCGTCGTTGCATTCCCATTCCGACACACGCCGTTGCGTACTATTTGCCATTCTGAGACCCAACAGTCAACAGAACAGCCGCAGGCCCGCAGCCCGTAGCATGCATGCATGGTTGTGCTGCGCTTGTTTTTGCTAGCCTCTCCTAGGGTACAACAAGGCCACGTCACTTAGCTTATAGCCAAGACATATCAGCATAATCCTAGTTAGAAGAGAGAGAAAGAGAAGAAAACACTCAGCTTGGCGCAACATGCAGCGTCGAGCGCTTGCACAGTTGCCCAGACCGGTCGTTCCCGCCACTAGCGCGTGCTCCCATCAACCTCGCGAGCTAGTACGCCGTGTCGCCGTCTGCCGGGCAGTCCAGCTTTCGCACCCTCGCTCGCCTGCCACTCGCCGGCCACCGTCGCCCGAGCGCCGCCCTCCGCTAACCGCGGACGGCCTGAGCTCGCCGCTGCCGGAGATCCCCCGCTACCGCGACCTCTGTTCGCCGACCCGCTAGACCTCCACCTCGCCGGCCCCCCTGTCCTGGCCTCGTCCGCGCCGCGCGCGCTTGCCGCAGCCGCGAGCTCGCCTCCGACGTGTCCGCGCGCGCTCGCCGCAGCCACGTGTCCGCCGCTCGCCCCCGCGCGCTCGCCGCAGACGCGCCGTCGCTGCGTGCTGCCTGGGCGCGCCACTGCCGCTCGCGCCGCGTGCTCGGCCAAGATGGGTAGCGGCGACGACCTGAAAGAATGTGGATGCGGTGAGAAGACAAGGGGAAGGGAATAGTTAGAGGCCCCACACAAACAAAAAATTATATTTAGAATAGGAGAAAAGACCACCTTATTGTATGATTTGTCTAATAGCATTAGTCTATTGCTGATGTGGCTTGGCTTAATTATAGTCAAGCTTATTGGCCTTGCTCTAGAGAAACAACTGGTTGACTCCATCTGCCAAAGCAATGCTTGCCCCGTGACTTTGCCTGTACACGTCGAGCAAGGGCTGTCTGTTTTTTTTGTTGGTCATTATACTACCTTGTCCAGTGAAAAATCAAAGAAGAACAAATGATTAATAATCTCTGATGAGCTTGCCTCGTACCTTATGTGGGTAAGAATTTAGCCTCCGGTGTGAGAGCAAATTTCGCTCCTCCGCGCTGGCACCCCTTGCTCAGCGACTAGGCCCTGCGAGGTAAGGCATCCTGTAACCAAACAGCCCCAACCAGGGGGGTAGCTAGGATCTAGAACATTTTTTTGAAAAAACTGCTAGGATCTAGAGCATGTGGGTGGTCCATCTTAGATGTAAAACCAAATTATAGGGTGATTACAGTTTTCATGATTTTAGAGAGCTATCTATTATAGTTTAACCTTGAACTAAATTTTAGGGTGGTCCATGGACCACATGTGCACCTAGGTAGCTCCGCATATATATGGCCCCAACTAGCTAGGTGAAACGGAAAGACCAGGGATATGAGGTTTATGTGTTTGGTCTGAATCTGAACTGATCTGCCGTAGCTGGTTTCTTTTAGCATAATTATATACAAAGCTAGTTACTTCAGTGATTCATGCAGAGAGGAAATAATAATCTCTACTATAATTGAAAGCTCGAGACTCATCACGGAGGCTTCAACGCTCAAATCAGGCTTCAACACGCGCGGCACCGCAAGGCTTCAACGCGCGTCTACTGTGGAACCACCCACGATTGAACCCTCCTGTCACCGAAAAAAATGAAGAAAAAAAAATGCGTCGAGGACGCCGCTGACGCCGCTAACCAGGCCGCTATCGCCGGCCGAGGAACCCTGCTGGGCACTCACGGCTACTGCCGCCGTCTCCCTCCTCGCGCTCCTCCTCCCCCACATCCTGCCTCCCTCCTCCTCTCCCGCCTCTCCTCCGCGGACACCTCGCCGCAAGCCACGTCCTCAAGCTCGATCCTGCCCCCGGCCTCTTCGCCGTGACCTCCCGCCCCATCGACAGCAGCGGCGGCAGCGGCGGGGGCTCCCCCGCACACCGCATTCGCGTCCGCGTCCTCGTCCTCCCGGGCCTCGCCGCGGGGTCCTTGTCCTTCCGCCGCGTCCTCTCGTCGCTCTCCTCCCGCGGCGTCCACGCCACGGCGCTCGACCTCCCCAGCCAGGGCCTCTCCCCGGCGCACCCCCGCCGCGCCCGCGCCCGCGCCCTCCCGGACCAGCGTGCTCCGGGCGATCATGGACCGCGGCATCGTCCACACCTTCGAGCACCTCGTGCAGACCGGCGAGGTCCCGTACCAGGAGGAGGCGCCGCCCCGAGGTCTCCGCACGCGCCCGACGAGGCGGCCGCGGCCGTCACGTGCGCCGCGGAGGCGCTCGGCCTCGGCGTGGCACCCGTCCACCTCGTGCTCCACGACACCGCGCTCGCGGCCGGGGCCGCGTTCGCGTCGGCGCACCGGGGGCCGTGCGGAGCGTGACGCTGGTCGACGCCGCCGCGTCCCTGCCGGCGTTCCCGGCCGCGGTCTTCGACGTGCCCGTGCTGGGGAGGCTTGTGCTGCGGGTGCCGGCGCTGTTCCGCGGCCTGCTGCTGCTATGCTGCGCCCGGGGGGTTGGCGCCGAGGAGGCAGAGGCGTACCGGGCAGCGATGTGGGGGGAGGGGAAGGTTGAGGGGGTGGTTGAGGCATGGAAGGCGATGAACCACAGCTTTCGGCTTGGGGAGTGGAGGGGTTCTTCGGAGGAGGTGAGGAGGCTACCGATGCTGGTGCTGTGGTCGGGTTCTTGGTCAGACATGTGGATCGATGAGGGGAAGAAAGTGGCGGCTGCATTGCCTGACGCCAAATTTGTCTACCATTCCGGAGGCCGATGACCTCAGGTCAGTGTGGTGATTTAAATTTACTTGATAATTTCGTCTTATTCCTTATGGAGAGAGTGAGCTTAGTTGGAATTGAGCTTGAACAAAATGTTATACTGCAAATAAATTTCCTAAATTTTGGAGATGGTCAACATTGGGCATGCCACAACTTTTCCAGCTTGTTATGAATTTGTCAGTGAAATTTCTTTTATTTTATTTGCTTACTCACTACCAAATGTCCCTGTATTTCTGTTTTGCCAGATATGGGAATTTGAATATAGTTGATTTCTTCTTAGTTTTTCATGGTACATAAATTTTATCAAAATCCACATAATACCATCGTTAGCACATTCAGAACTTTCTACTTGTGCCTTGCTTATAGGTAACTTACCACCCACTGGATGTTCTCCGGCTCAGGCTAGCAGTTCAATCTGGACACATCATTTTATCTCAGGTAACCACTCTTGTAAGTGCAAATTTTTTTTTTTTGGAAACTGGCACAGCCTGATAACTTTTTAGGTGGCTCTTAACATGCTGAGAGAAGAAGGGCTGGCCTCCTTCTATGGAGGCTTGGGTCCATCTCTTATAGCAATTGCACCCTTATGTTGTTGTGAACTTCTGTGTTTTTGACCTGTGAGATTCCGTCTACTGCATATGAATACTACGATACATGAAAGCTCCACATAAATTTAAATATTTACATCACATTTTTTTAACATTTCATTCTTTTTTGATGTACAAGAATGAAGGAATCTGTCCCAGAGAAGTACAAGAATAGACGAGAAACGTCTTTAGCAACTGCTCTTCTTTCAGCAACATTTGCAACTTTGATGTGTTATCCCCTGGACACTGTTAGGAGCCAGATGCAGATGAAAGGCACACCACACAATACAGTTTCTGATGCTATTCCAGGTAGTTATGCTAGCATTGCATGAGCTAATGGCTGAACCCATTTTTAAGTCTGTTTCAACGCTATGCAGGCATTGTGGAGCGTGATGGTCTAGCCGATATCGCCGTAGCGTTAGCACGGGCAACATACCCCCATTCTATTTTAAAAATTCCTTATTCTTAGCTGATTCCTTTGAACTCTATACCCCAGTCAGCAACACTCAAATTACTATTTTTAGATTCTTGCAAGTGTTGATAGCATCTCAATGGATAGATGAGTAACATTTAGAGAGGGACATTTTGGTGTTAACAGCGCCCCTACATAACACAATAGTTTTCCTTTCACACAGTTTCTTGATTGACTCTTCTTTGTATTTTACTTTATCTCATCTTTAGGTACAGCATGATGATTGTACTACAGCTTTTTCCAAGAGTCACACTATGATATCCTGAATCTATGCATATTCGTGCTACTTCAAGTTTGCAAAAGAACTGGGATTTGTGATGACACATCCCCTATTATATTGTTCTAATTTGTTGTACTCTCCCATGCAGTTAATGTCCTCAATACACTCTTCACCAGTCTGAATTCTCCTAGCCAGGTTGGTAGGCGAATGGCGGTGATCCTTGTGGCCAGTCATGGCAGGGCATTACTTGCTTAGGATCAGGGGTCACTAAAATGTGAGCCTTGTGATGCAGTATAGTTGCAGGCATCTAATATAATGAAGAGATCTCTCCTTTAATTCTCTTAGTGGTGATCTACCATAAAGTTTTAAGAAACATCGTCGTTTGGTGTTTTGATGTGTATCTCTGAAATGTCGCCGTGGCGTTAGCACGGGCACTATACTAGTACGATAGTTGGTAGCCATTTCTATGCAGCTGCACCATCCGCACAAGCCGAAACCTCTAAGACAGGTTGCAAAATCTGATCGAAGGAGGCAACTAGATCTGCATTACCGCCTAACTAGAAAGTATATAGAGCACTGGCCACTGCATTTTATAACTGTATAATATAATGTCCAGGCGTAGGTGTTACCGAAAGAAATTAGGGTAAACGTACTAGATGGGTTGACTGATGATCCGATTCAAATGATACATGCCGACTCCATAATCCACATTAGACACTACTACTGCTAATAACTAATCGACACGGCAAAAAAGAGGGAGAAAGATTCCGGCCAAAAGTGCAGGAGATGCCGTGATGGATCGCCAAATAGTGAAGGTGAGCCTAACACATTTCAGAGCGATGGAGCTACAGGGAAGGAACTGCATGTAAACACTAGCATGAAAGAAGACACGGTGTGGTGATTGTGAACATGGCTCTGAAAAGTAGGGAGATGGTAATAAGAGAGAGGGGTGGGTTAGGTCTCAGCTCACTTGTTGGCTCACAGAATCCCATCGTGTCGACGCTGCACTCGCAACTCCCCTCTTTGTTGCTTTGGTAAACGACCACCCTGTTCTCTGCTCCTTTTGACTTATCATGTTTGCCACGAAGGCCAGGCCGCATGAGAAAAGGTCCACTAGCAGATGGGTGAGGTTGGTCATCAATCATCACTACGGTGCCTGGCACTCTGGCAATTATCTGGAGATCTTGAAAGCAATAACGGGCATGTTAAGTTTCCTCATGGAAAAAGATGTACCCCTCCATCCCAAATATATAATTCTAGATTTAGGACAAATCAAACATTCCTAAGTTTGACGACTAAATTCATAAAAAAAATTATGAATATTTATATCTCAAATAAATTACTAAATCTAATCTAATCTAATGGCATTTATTTGATATCATAAATATATCAATGTATTTTTGTAGAATTGATTGATTAAGTTTGAAATTGTATGGTTCATGAGAAAGTGAGAATTGTATATATATATTTTTTTTTGTGATGACGGAGGGAGGAGACGGCAGACTTGTTGGAACCACTCTCTCCATGAAAAGTGGGGCCCACACGCTTCAGTGTGGAGATAGACAGGACCGTACCGTACCTTAGCATCATCATGAACACTACGATCCTTTCTTTTTGAACCAAAATCATTTCGTTGTACCCCCATGATCTTCTTGAAAAGGTATTACGCGTCACCATATCTACTTCTACTTATAAATAAATTAATCTCCGGTATGATATGAATATGACCTACGTACAGATGTAGGTATTGGCGCCATGAGTACAAGGTAATGATGAGAACCAGCTGCATTTTCCGCCCAAAGATCCGGATGGATGAGACATGAAAGCTGTGAAGTACTCGAAAGATCCATGGAGTACGCCTTAAGCAAGGGCGTGTAGCTTTAATTTGGAGCTTTTATCTTGCTACTACCGTGGGGTGGGACCACAAGGCGTACAAAAGGCGAGGAGCGAAACATGCATGCTGGGTGCTCGGGAAAGCCATGCAGGCTGCATGCAAGTGCAGCGATGCAAGTATGCAAGGACTCACTTGAGGTCGTACACACTACACAGGACACGGCTGAAGAAAAAGAAAAAAAAAAGGTTAAAACGAACACCTCGTGCCGTCATGGGCCCTCACCAACGGTGCCAAGGACTGCCGTGAGTTTTTTTTTCTTTTTTGAGAAAGGAAAAAATCCAACTTACCTCCCTCAACCTCTGTGAAAGTCTGCTTTTCCTTTCTGAACCCTAAAACCAGATAAACCACCTTCCTAAACCCTAATACCGTTCGTTTTACCTCCTTGGCCGGTTATAAGCGGTTTTCAAAAGCAGTTTTGTCTTTTTTTTATTTGTTTCGGCTGAATTTTTGAAAAATCATAGTAAATCATAGAAAAATTATAAAATACAAAGTCTAATTTTGTTGGACTCCACATAAGTAGATCTACATAATAAATATATAATATGATATGCTTTAATACAAATTTTTTGTTGTAGATTTAGATCTATACTTTTCTGTAATTAATTCATAGCTACAGTTCTCTAGTTCAATTGTGGTGAAATTTTTATGATGGGCTAACTATTGTATGCTTGAACTGTAGTAAAAATTGCATACTCATTAGATCATGTATAACTTAAAAGTATGCAAAGTTATACATGATCCAATGAGTATGCAATTTTTACTACAGTTCAAGGATACAATAATTAGCACACCATAAAAAGTTCACCATAATTAGATCATAGAAACTGCAGTTATGAATTAATTACAGAAAAACATAGACCTAAAGCTACAGCAAAAAATTTATACTAAAGCATACTATATTATATGTTCACTGTGTAGATCTACTCATGTGGAGTCCAACAAAATTGCAGTTTCTATTTTATGATTTTACTATGATTTTTCAAAGATTCATCCAAAATAAATAAAAAAGAAAAAGACAAAACTACCTTTAAAAACAGCTTATAACCGATCAGGGAGGTAAAATAAATGGTTTTAAAAGTCTAGGGAGGTGGTTTACCCGGTTTTAGAGTTAGGAAGAAAAATAAGACTTTCTTAAAAATTGAGGATGTAATGTAGACTTTTTCTTTTGAGAAATACTGCCGTAAGTGGAAGGGTTGAGAGCACGAGGAACTGAGGCTGAATTTAACAAACGGGCCGGGACGACGAGCTATCACGCTTCGTGCGCTTGCCGCTGGGTCTAGCACTCTTGCCGGCCCACCCGGCCGTCCGGAGTAATCATTTATTCATTTCCACCTCTTTAATCTTTTCAACGATCCTTCACTCCTGCATGCACAGAGACAGACTAGACGAAAAATATTCGGTCCTCAAATGCGCGAAATTTTTCATTCTCTATTTTCTGCATGTTTTTTAAAATAAATTGATTCCTGTAAAATTCTTACTTTTCAAATAGGCTTATACCCTCTAACTCACGACCGCGCCGGAGATAATGGCGGAGATGGCACCCCTAAAACAAAATGCTCATCGATGTTAGGGTTCGGGGATTTGGGGGTTTACGGTTGAAGGTTTCCGAGAGGAAGGGGGTTTCCATGGTTTCAGACCTTAGGATTTTTTGAGGGGGTCACTAGAGTAGTGGAGGTGGTAGCCAGGGGCGAGACCCAAAAACTGTTCGAACAAGTTTCACAAAAACCTAAAAAAAATGCCAGCCAGCCCAATAGCCCACTTTGACGCAAGGAAAGCCCAGCAGGCTCTGATCCTAGCCTGGCCGCAAGCACAAGTGCGCAAGCGCATAATGTTAATCTTGTTTTTTTTAAAAAAAACTATCATTTTAAAAAAATATGTAATGAATTGAGGATGTTGGTACAACTGGTGTGAAATCATAAAGACATACTCCATACTAAAAAATAAAGTCGTTTTGGACAAGGCTTGGGTCAAACATTGGAAATATAAATCACGAATAACTTTTAAGTTGTTGAGTTTAGAAATATAAAAACCATATGTATAGATTTGTCTTGAAAAATACTTTCACAAAAATTTACATATATCACTTTTTGATAAATATCTTTATAAAAATAAGTAGTCAAAGTTATACTTTGGAGACCATGTCGCTATCCAAAACGACTTCATTTTTTAGTATGGAGGGAGTATATGGTTTTTTTTTTCTTATAAGACTTTTCATTTGGTATTTTTCTAGCCTCAGTGTTCTAGCGTATTGCTTGAACCTATTATTTGAGCTCTTTGAATCAATATATTTATTTATCTTCTTTGAAACTATGTTATATCTAATAGTCTATGGCTAGTGAGATTTGTAGCCTTATATTAGTTAGCTCGGGGCGCAGTCCGTTTCTAGATCCGCCACTAGTGGCAGCGGTCGAGATTGTGACAGGGCGGGGCAGTGAGGGCATTGTTTACAATGTGATGAGAGAGGCCGGTTGACTCGTGCCGATGGCGGGGCCATCTATCGGAGAGGGATACGATGACTTGGATTTAGTGCCCCGATGGTGGGCAGCCACATTGGTGGAGGCGATGGATCATCGTCAAGGCCAACCGGAGGCGTAGGAAGTAGGGGCACTCAACTTGAAAAAAAAAACCCGCAGGGTGCTAGACCCATGCACCTTATTTCCATCTCTAGCCTGCTTTACTAGTAGGAAGGGAATGATAGAAAGGAGAACTAGATAGGTTGAAAGAAGGATAAGAAACCGACTACCATTCATCTATAAAAGAAAGAGATTTACTAAAATTCAGGTGTCTGAATTTTAGCTTTCTTTCAGACGACGGTTATTGCATATATTTTATATTAAAATTATAGCTTTATTTGTTGTAATTTATGTAGGCATAATCTGTAATTTTTTTATTCTGAGAATAAAAAACCTATTAGACAAAACCACAAACTTGATAAAATCTGATCTATGCTGGTACAAAGACAAATAACAAATCACAACAAATAATAAATCACAAAAGTAACAATTTACTTGTACTAGTTGGTTGTACACGAGTATTGTCTAAAATTATTTTAAAATTTAGACACCTGAAATATAGAAGAAGTGATAAAGAAAAGGTCTCAAGTCCAGAAGCTTGTTCGACAACTATATAGCCGATCAACATCTCCCAGCTTTTTATTAGGATACCATGTATAAACCATATAGCTGATCAAACATGACCTAATGCATAATCATATTGTTTGAAGCGGTCTCCGGTCCAGAAACGTGTTCAGACACAGTGCTACAATAGGCCTATTTCCCTGCCCTTGGACACCATCCTACCGCAATATGTTGGAACGGGCCGCAGCCCAATAAACCAAGGAGGATAGGCCCATCGTGCACTTATAAGTTATAACACCGCGCTGAGAAACGATCGACTAAAAAAATCCACATGCAATTAAGCAAAAGATCTCAAGATATTTTACGATCCGCTGGGCCGCCCAGACGCCGACGCCGACGACGCTTTTGCCCCACGCCCGCACCCAACCGGCCACCCGCGGACCCGCCTCCTGCGCGGCTGTTGCCACGGATCTTCGTCACCGGATAAGCCACCCGCTTCCGATTCCACAACTCTCCGCCTCCCGTCGCCACCTCGCGCTCTCCGATCCCGCGCATATTCTCCACCCCGTCCTCTGCTCCGCCACATCACCAACTACTAGGACGCCGCGCCGCAGCCCCATCGTCTCCGAATTCTGATCACCGCCGGAACCGGGTACACGGAAAATCGGAAACCAATGGCGCTCCTCGCGCCGAGCCCGCGCGCGCTCTGCGTGCGGGAGGCCGCGGCGGCGGCGCCGCACCCGCACTCGTCGGTGGGCGCCGCGTGCTCAACGGTCGGCGGCGGGGCGGCCGGGCGGACGCTGTGGCTGTGGAACGGCGGAGGGACGGGGAGGAGGCGGAGGGAGCGCCGGGAGAGGGTCCGGGCGGAGGCATACTTCTGGGACGTGTCGAAGCCGGTGGAGATGGAGGAGATCGACAGCATGGAGAAGCTCGACGACGCGCTAAGGTGGTCCGTCGAGAACAACCAGCCCGTCATCATCGACTGGTACGAGTGCTGTCGCACATGTTGCCCGACCTGCATAGATCACTCAACTTCCATTGACTTGTCTGGTGTGTCTGTGGCCAGTGATTCGGATGTTGATTGTCATTATAGTGGAATCGAGATGATTTTTCGCCTTTATTTATCTGCATGCTTAGATATACTATCATATCTCATCAGAAGTTGAGACGTTGTCTATTGCTTCCAGGATGGCAAGTTGGTGTCGGAAATGCATCTACCTGATGCCCAGAATGGAGAAGATAGCAGGAGAATATCCTGGGTTAGTGTGACTCCACCTCAGCAGAATGTTTTTTTCGGCACAATTTTGAGTTCTGTCATATTGATACCTTAGCAAGTAAACTGATCCTGAGTTCTAAAGACATAGACGTTTCAGATTATGAAATGTGTTGATTTGTTTAAATCATGCTTCACGTTTCTGTTTCAGAGTCAGGTTTTACTTCATTGATGTTAATAAAGTTCCACAAGCGGTGGTGAAAAGAGGAAATGTAACTGTAAGTCGGCAAATTCAGAGATTATTGACAAGATAATAATTAATTCAAAATGAGACTGAGATAATCTGAGTCCTTTGCCTTTCTGTGTGCATACTGCAATTTCCATGGTCTGCACATCTACCTTCAGAAAATGCCCACTATTCAGGTGCCACTGCACTTTCTTCCTTCAATTCATTCCTTTTTTTTTTGAAGAAACCGTCAATTAATTCCTATCCCTATATGATTGGAACTAGAAAAATGTTGATCCTAAACTATGCATTCATATCCAGCTATGGAAGGATGGAGAGTGGAAAGCAGAAGTAATAGGAGGCCACAAAGCTTGGCTTGTGATGGATGAGGTTAGAGAAATGATCCAACAGAACAAGTGACTAAACACCCAAGTTATGCAATGGGTATTGTACTTTGTTTAATTTAATGTAAATAGAGACATCAGACGATCTCTTCATATACTAAGCTGAAATCAAATCAATAAAACCATATTTCAGCTCCTTATCATAGCCGAGCTCGTTAAGACTCTGTTGGGCTTCCATCTGAATCCTGAAACAGTACAATGTTTTGACTCGAACACAGATAGAGCAACCATGTTGGAAATAACCAAATGTTACTGGTCCCTTTGTCCTGAAGTATAAAGATATCTGAACCTTTACAATTTCTCCCAAGTTATAAGGAAATCTATGAGGAGTAACCCCTAGTTCACTTAAAAAAGGGAAGGGCTCACATGCCTACTACTATCACCAACCTAAATACGGTAATCACATCACCCCGAAGCGACTAAGGGAGGTTAAATGCTTCATTTGCTTTATAACATAATGTGCTTCTCCCTCCCTTTCAAATTAAACTATAAGTCATTTTAGTTTTCTCCTAAGCCAAACTTGTCTAATTTTAACCAAGTTTATTGAAAATATATTAACATCTACAATATCAAATAAATACAATATCAAAATACATTTCATGGTGTTTTTAATGAATCTTGTTTGGTTTTTTAGTTATTCGTGCATTTTTATATAAATTGGTCAAAGATAAAGAAGTCTTGTCTTATGACAAAACTAAAACGGCTTACAATTGTAACAACAAAGGGAGTAAAATTCATAGGATATATATATTCTATTTCAGGAATCAGGATGGAGGGAGTATCTTCAATTATCGTCTTTTCTTTCTGTATGTGTCATCTGGTCCATCTTACTATCTTAGCCTCTATCTTCAGAAAATGGCCGATATTGGTCATACTGTATTTTGTTCAGTTCTCTTTGTCTATGTTGGAACTAGAAGAATTTTGATCCCAGCACAAGAAAGTAAGGAGCACATCTATATTCAGTTGTGCAAAGGGTGGAGAATAGAAAGTAGAAAGGAAAGGCATGGCTTGTGAATTTGTGATCCAGAAGAACAAGTGATTAAATACCTGACCCGTGCAATTGGTATAGAGAGATGCATAACAATCTCTTAAGTTATTATGAAGTTGTAATGGTCAATAAGTTAATTTTCACGTCCTTGTCATATCAGAGCTGCTCAAGCCTATACAGTCTTGCAATTTAATTGTTCTTCTGACTCATTTCCAGCAAGAGGCAACAACAACATGTGGTACGTATATTCACAGGAGGAGAAACAGCAAGCATGTTGTTATAAAGAATCAAATAATCCAGTCTTCCCAATTCTGCTCAATCGATATATCTACAAGATTCCATCCATTCTAGTACTACTCTCATTTTTTTTTTCTTGCGATCCATTCTAGTACTACCTACTTACATATAGGAACTCAAATACCATTTCCATCCACAGTAACAAACCAATTACAATCCAGAACGACGGCCAAATAAACTACCTCCACGCTGCCCAGAAGTCGCGGCCATTTCAATCCTCGCGGGCAGCCCTGCGGCGCGACGACGACGCGGCGGGCGACGGCGAAGGCGAGGCCTCGTCGGTGCCGACGGGGACGTCGGAGAGTGGCGCCAGCACGCGCCTGACGCTCATGGAGCGCATGGGGCGGAAGCTGAGGGACCTGAGCCGGCCGCCGTCCTTGGAGAAGACGTCGGAGGAGCTGCGGAGGATGAGGTAGACCAGCCCCTGCACGAGCACGAACACGGCCACCTTGGCGAGCGCGTCGCGGAGCTCCGGCGACAGCGACAGGAACGCCGACCCGTCCATGGCGTGGAGACTGGAGAGATGCGCGCGCGCGCGCGGACGCTGGCAAGGCGGAGAGGGAGATGCGTGTGGATGCGCGGTGTATGGGTGTATGTGAATGTGATCCGTGAGATGATGGTGGGGAGAGATCGGTAGTCCTCGCCTGCTCTCGTCTGCTTTATATAGAACGGCTGCGGGCTGCGGCAGCGGCCGGGTGGCTTGTGGGTTTGCAGCATGTTGCGAGTTGTTTTGTCGTGGCCGTACACGCAAGCGGTGTAGTGGTGTGGGTTTCGTAGGTATCTTCCGGGAGGTGATTTGGTTTGGTTTGGTTTGCAAGGAAGAACAAGTCTCTGTTCGTGTCTGTTCACGTTTTCTGTTTATCGGAGCAGGAGCGGTTGCCAGTTAGACCTGGGGTCCGGGAACATCTGTCAATTGTGCGGGTTGCTGACACTGACAGGAAGCGAGGGGGTGATGTGGCATCCTTATTCGCATGTTCGGCTGGTATTAAAGTCGGCTGATAAACCGGCTGAAGTTGTTTTGTTGTGAGAGAAAAATACTATAGATTCTAACCGATAAGCCGACCGATAAGTTCAAGCGAAGATGCCCGGCGTAGTACTAGTGTGATCCACCCCATTCCGAGCAGTCGCTGTCTTGGAACGTAACTATAGTACCATACACATTAAGCACATGGCTTTGAGCGCAAGGCTTCGATTGGGTAATCTTCGATGAGTTATTAACGCGTCACGGTTTGCTATTATAATACTCCTACTATATAGTAAAAAAGAGAAAGGTAAGACCGCATCATTGACCTTTCTTTCTTGGGTCGCCGCTCGTGACTCACTCCTCATTGTCGCCGTAGTGACAACCAGAGCATTTGGTTAACTGATTTTTCTTTTTATCACATGATTAACTGATTTGACCAACGACATCCATCCAGAAAGAAAACGACTCGAGATGATGATTCATGACAAGACCATCCGGAAACACAAGACCCATCTTTCTGGTTTCTATTAGAACCCTGGCTGCATGCATCGGTCCATGGATCGACGAGACGTTCCAATAAACGCTCGCCTTCGAGATACCCAGGTGTGAAAAAAAGAATCGAAATCTTCTAGTCGTGAGAAGGAACGTTCTTGGACTTGACAATACGATTCCATGTGCGGATGTGCCTCCTTGATTTGCTCGGGTTTTCAACGGGGCTGACAGCAGCAACAACGTGGCCTCGTCTCCTCTGCCCTGGCAACCCTGCCCCTGCCCAAGAAATAGTAATAGTAAAGCCTCACCGGCACCGGCTTGCCTGGAGACCTGGAGTGTGGAGACGCCAGCTTGACCGATCAAGCCCCGCCGTGCAACCCGTGCGCGTTCGGTGCCCGGCCAGCCTCACGCGGTTTGCAAGCGGAGCAAACGTGCCGGCGCCCGAACTGTGTGGCGGTGCCGGGCGGGCCATGCCCCCATGCCGGGGTGATTGCTTGACTTGTCGCAAGAGATGCCGCCAGAAACACTGGAAGCATAGCGCTGCAAACTGCAACGTGGTGGCTCGATCCGTTGCGGCGCGGACGGTCAGCGATGGCGGTGCGCCTCCACCCTCTAGTCCACTACCGGAGGAGCGAGGAGATAACGTCACGTGAGACGTGAAAAATGGTCGGTAGACGGTAGGGTTAACCGACCGATCAACTTTAAGATATGCTGATGTTAGCTGCTGTCCATTCTTGAAAACAGATTCTGTTGCCCTGTCACAAAACGACGTTTTTGCCGAGTGGTTAAGGCGTGTGCCTGCTAAGTACATGGGGTTTCCCCGCGAGAGTTCGAATCTCTCAGGCGTCGTCTTCTTTTTTTCTTCACTAGTGGAAGGCGCGCGCCCTCGCGCGCGGCACGTATAAGTTTAGTAATAGATGTCCATAGAGTTTATAAGTTCAGTAATTGATGCATAGATGTCCATAGATTATCATATTATAAGGTTTATTCCGAATATTAGATGCCATCCATTGGTTTCATGGCTTTACATAAGAGGTCTATAGGTTGTACAGACAACACAAGGCCTGTCTGGTCACAAGACAGTTGGTACTATAAACTGTGCTGTGGAAGCAGGGATTCTAGGATAATGTACATGTTACATTTATGGACTGCAAAGCAGTCTAGAATAATGTACAAATTTATACCTACATACATATAGCAGTGTAAAAGGTAAAGAGCACTACATAGGCATATGTTACATGTGTTAATTCAGGATCAATCAGGACTCGAACTGAAGTCTCATGACCATCTCCTTGTGTTTCTGTCTGGCGGTATGGTATGGTTAGTGCTGGTAACCAGTAGAGGATTAGTTGTAATTGGAACCTGCAGTAAAATGTGTATCTTAGCACCTGTAGAGATGTATGTGGATGTGTAGGACTCGAACTGAAGCCTCATGACCATCTCCTTGTGTTTCTGTCTGGCGGTATGGTATGGTTAGTGCTGGTAACCAGTAGAGGATTAGTTGTAATTGGAACCTGCAGTAAAATGTGTATCTTAGCACCTGTAGAGATGTATGTGGATGTGTAGAAAATAAAATTATAGAACATGACAATGGAATAACAGATAACTAATCTCAGTTAATATGCTGGTACGTTGGTGGTTGTATATGCTTATTACTTTCAATTATTATTTTCATTTTCAATATGGATGTGTTGTTAAAGGTCTTGTTAAGGCCTACAATTATTGGCAGTGAACCGAGAGGATGAAAGGAATCAAATCCAATTGATAAGTAACACAGCCTTGTTAAGGCCTACAATTATTGGCAGTGGACCGAGAGGATGAAAGCAATCAAATCCAATTGATAAGTAACACAGCCTTGTTAAGGCAATGGATAAGTGTGAGTAACCGGGATACTAATATACAAAAGAATGGGCAAAATAGTACTCACCACAGAATCAGAGCGAACAGGAAAAGGTTGGTTGGTCACCGTTACCGCAAGTCACCGATTGTAGTGAACTGCAATGAGTAGAGTAAGCCCCCAGATGACTTTAAGAAGTAATTTGTATAATAGCATGGAACTTGCAATGCAAATAAATTTGGCACTGCACTGACCAAAGGCATGGAACCTAAAATGTGCAACAGACAAGCAATAAGAGATATACAAAAATGCAGTCTCTACCAATTGTCTTTCCCTGAGGTCTCAGTACAGTCCAAAAAAAAGTGGAGCAGAAATTGAAGCACTGATCATTGAGGTCCAAAGAACAGAAAGTCAGCCAAGCCTATACAGGCTATAACAAAATGGCTGCAGCGGGAAAAAAATTACGGACCCATAATAAATCTAGGTACTCCATAACGATGGGTGTCAGCACATCCTATTGCATAACATGCAAACGTTGCTAGGCTCACACCATGTTGTATTATGCAATGCTTGATGTCCAATGAGCACAAAGGACCTGCACTCTGAGATACAAAATATGAGTATTAGTTAAAACTAATTAGAGCACCGAAATTATCGTTTCTGACTTCTTAATTATCATCGGAAGGGTACTTAGTTTCATTTGCATGCGGACAGCCTAAGTAAACTTAATAAATTTATCAACAGGTTAATAAATCAAAAGCCTTCAGGTTATGAGCGTCAACTTAATAAATCAAAAGACATCAGGTTTATCGCGAACCTCCCGACCATTGAAAACAGGAAAGATTAATTCAACTCATTGATGAGTCTAGACCCCGCTCAGAGTGGGAGCTCTCTGCACTGGGTACGCCCTTTTTTAATGATGAGTCTAGAAAAACTATATGGCCAACAGGTACGTGAATGGAAAGGAGTAATGATGGGTTTTAAAAAAAACATATGACCAACAGGTAGGTAAATGGAAAGCAGTGATATCTAAGAGAAGTTAGTATTCACAAATCATAATACATTTCATCATATATCAGCAGCTGCTGTGTCGTATAGGGTTATGGTCGTTCGCTTGTTTCCCCATTTGTTAGATCAATTTAATCCTACACTATATGAATAAGTGAAAAGCTTAAAAGATAATAGGAGTCCAAAAATCTGTAAAGCAGTAAGCATATATTGAAGTAAAACTGAAAACAGATTCAATCGCATTAGTAAGCTGTGGGATCAACGCTGCTATGTTTCGAAAACGTGAAAAGCATAGAAGTAACCTACATTTTCAGGCAGCGTGGATGGCATTATTCAAAATTTTAAAAAAATGCAAAGGTCATACAAATACGTGAGAAGCTCATACAAAACAGGGGCACATATACATATTAGAAGCTGCTCCATAATTGGTATTTGGTGATACTCTACACTAAATTAGCTAGGTTATAAAAAATAGTAATCTCTAACTGCTTGGAATGCACTAAAAAGATGAGGGGAAAATCGACACTTACTTGTACAATGGCTGATTGGAACTTAAATTGCATGGCTTCTTTCCACAGTTTTGGCACATAGTCGAAAGGACTATGCTTATGTTAGCATTGGTGTAAGGCGTGGAGAAAATTTGCAGCACAATCTCACTATGTTAGAATTGACCAATCCGATTGAATCTTAAGGGACCTTACACTGAAAATATCCAAACAGTCATGGAAGCACATGAATAAAAGTCCAGATCAGTCCAAAAGCCTAAATGATTCAGCTACCTGACCACGAATACAGGAACCAGGAACTGAATCCCTATACACCAAAGGCAAGTAAACAAGAGCCTGTAACGGCAAGCAACAAAACATTGACAACCTTGTAAACACACGCTCTGGAAACTGAAGAAGGAATAATAACCAAGAGGAATATTAAATAGATAAGGTGTATAGTAACTGGCCTGTATACAGATACACTATTCATACAGTTCCTGCATTATTTGGTTGCTGTTTTTTTTTTCTCTTTCCTCCTATTTGACTTCTATGAGCAAAAATGCAACAAAAAAGACGGTAACCGATAATTATTTTGCCAATCGATCGATACCTTTGACACTGCCACTGAATATTATAGATCTTTATTACAAAAAAACTATTGATATATGCATGAATAGAAACAGCATAGCGCACGCCTCACAAAGTAAACACTACATATACTGATCGGACACCACAAATACAGAGAAATGCGAACTGTAAATTGAAACTCCAATCCCACAGCAACATGGCAATTAAATACTAAGGGACAGTTAACTACATGAATATATTTAATCTATATGATCATGATGACATTAAGATGAATGACAAAAAGGAAAGTACAATTAATTTTAGAGTAATTGGTGGAAGAGACACCCTTCCAAGATAGTTCAGTTTCATGCAGGATTAATTTTAGGATGCATTAGTTCAGTTTGATGCATGTTATCCACCAAGATAGTTATAGTATGACAGCACCCAAGTTAACTAAATTGTAATCCGTCACTAATCAATGATGATTGACTATGCAGGCAGCCTCCTTTTATTGAAAATCCTTGGAACAACGAACCAATGCAATACATGTAAAAACCTAGAACCTAATCAGCAAGAGCATCAATTCTCTACAGCCTCCTTTTATTGAAAATCCTTGCAACAACCAACCAATGCAATACATGTAAAAACCTAGAACCTAATCAAGGAATAGCAAGAGCATCAATTCTCTACTTCTCATATATATTATATACTTTTTCTTTCTAAAATTCCACCTTGCTGTAGAGGTCTGCACATATTAAAAAATAAAAATACACCTAGAAATCAAGAATGTGGGCGCATCATCGTTGACAATATATCATCAAAAAGACTTCCCACTTGTCCTTACTAAGCCTTGCTGCTACCAACCAATGAAACCATAAAAAAAAGGGCGTACCCAGTGCAGAGAGCTCCCGCTCTATGCGGGGTCTGGGAAGGGTGTCAGTGGCAAGCCTTACCCTCGCCTGTGCAATGCGAGGAGACCGTGACTCGAACCCGGGACCTTCCGGTCACAGGCGGTAAGACTCTACCAACCAATGAAACCATATCCATGTAAAATGTTGAAGCCTATTGAGGCAATAAGAAGAGCATCAATTGTGGAATTGTAACCATGTGTCAGTAATATATAGTGGTTTAGGATTCTGCGGGGTGCTAAAAATGGTCTATAAATACTAAGAAATATTGTACATGCCATCAATTTAAAAGCACTACAATAAATCATGAAATGCGAAGCACACAAAGGAGAAAAGAAAATTCCACTTACAATGCACCCAGCCCCAAGTCTGTCTGTCCGAACCAAGTGGGATGCTTCACCAACATGTGTTGACTTCAGTGGGTCTGCAAAATCTCAAATAGATTGTAGTTAGATCAGATCCTAATACAAATGGATTAAGCTAGGGTTTGGGTGCTCGGTGTCGCACAGCAGGCAGGGAAGAGAAGGGATGGGCGTACCTGGTGGGTGCTCGTCGCCAGCGAAGGGCCTGATGGTGGCCGCCGCCAGATCCGGAGGCCGAGCTGAGGCGCCACCGTCGACGGAGAGGAAGAGCCGACGCCCAGCCGCCCCTAGCAGCACACACGGCGAACTCACGGGCGAGGACGCGGAGAGGCCGGTACGCCGGGACGCGAGGGGAGGAGAAGGACGAGGGCGGCCATGGCCGGTGACGGACACCGCCGGGGCACACGCATGGAGCCGCGCCGCAGCCAGGGGGCGCCGTCGCGCCCCGGCAGCGCCTCGCGCGGTGGGCCAGCGTCGCTGGCCCGGCCGGTACGCTGCGAGTCAGCAGCCTTAGGTAAAATGACCGTCCCTGTCTCTGGCTTCTCTATTCTCCTCCCTCTCCCCATCGCTGACACACGAGCCCCACAAGTCAGATCTCCTTCAACCTCCGGCAGTCCAGCCATCACCACGCAGTGAGGGAAGGGGACGAGCTCGGGCTTTTGATAGAGGCAGTGGCTTGATCGGGTTCGTGCACATCAACCATGGCTGCCATGGAGCACGCCTTGCACGGGAGGCACCACCGGCTGACGCACACTATGGACATGTACCGCTCTCCACACCCGCGACACTTGCCCGAGCACTGGAACACCTGCCGCCCCGCGCGCGGCCGGAGGCTTCTTTTCCGTCGGCGGCTTCGTCTGCCACGGTGTGTTGAGCCACGCGGGGCAGAGGGCGCACCTCATGCTGTTCCGCCACTCCTGGCGCCCGACCACGGCGCAGAACTTGTTCTTGCAAGAGGGGCAGTAGATGAGGATGGGCTCGCGCGGCTCCAGCACTGGTGGCTGCATCATCAGGGATCCCGCATCATCATTTGCACCATCACCTTCGGCGCGCGGAGGCGGGGGAGTGCACTGGAGGCAGGAGGGGCCGAGCGGCGGTGGTGAGAGGGCTTCATCGTGTGCCTCCCGCAACAGCCTAAAGGCACCCTCGGCGGCGGCGTAGTGGGTCTTGTCCGGGTGAACGAGGAGCGACAACCGCGGGAACTGCTTTTAGACGGCGTCCTGCATGGTGGTGGCGGCGGCGGCGACTCCTGGGCCTATGCCGAGGATCGCGCGCCAGCCGCCGGTGCCACCGCGCGCAGCGGCGCGGACGTGGACCTCGTACACCGCGAGCGCGTTGTCCACGCCCGGGAGCGACGGGCAAAGCCGCTTCGCCTTCTTGGCCTTTCTGTGCGCGTCGCAGATTTTGCCGACGAGGAAAAGCTCCTCCTTCGCCGCCGCGAGCCGGTACGCCTTCTTGGCTTTCTCCCTCGCGTTATACACCGCCATGTGGGAGTCTGCTGGATTGGATTGCTCTGGATGGTCGGAGCCTTGTGCATGGCGAGCTCCTCCCCTTTCCTCTCTCACTACGCGGTGATGGCTGGAGGTTGAAGAAAGATCTGACTTGTGGAGCCCACGTGTCAGTGATGGAGGATAGGATGTGTCAGTGATGGGGGGACAGGGGAGGGGGAGAACAAAGAAGCTAGGTGCAGGGCGGTCATTTTACAAAAGTGGCAAATGTGCATTGATTTTCTCTATCTGCTGTTAAAATCGTATCGTCAATTCTAATAATGTTATTTGAGGGGTCGTCATCCGTTATGATGATAAAAAGTTAAATATCCCGAAGGGCTAGGGTCGGGAGAAGCAAGAAGGCTCCAGAGAGACACGGTAGATCATTGGGGAGTAAAAAAGGACTGTAAACGCAGTATCAAACGGTCAATTAAAGGGAGTAATTTTTCTCCCAAAATCGAAGCAAAGCTTTTCCCTTTCGCGCATTTTTGTCTTACCAACTTGCAAAATCAAAGCAAAGCTTTCTTTTTTCACCCATTTTTGTCTTGCCAACTTGCAAAATGGAAGCAAAGCAGCCCAGTAATTGCCCATTCTCGTCATTTGAATTATTGGGAAACGAAGGAACGATAGGGTCTTCTAACGAAAACAATCATGAGCGAGATACAACATCGTCCTTTTGTTGTTAACGTAGATCGTCAGTAGATTTATTGGTTTTCCTTTATTTTTGGGCTCCACCTAATTGGACTTTTTACCTATGCATCTCTTTGCATACTTATCAATTTACAAGCCAGGTTCCGGGTCTTTTATTTTTTTTAAACAACTTCCAAAATCTGAACCGTCGGTCTTTTTTTTTTCATTTTCTTTTCTCCCACTCCCATTTTTGTCATACAAAATCTGGACGGATACGTTCAGGGCGTTCGCCTGAGGCCTGACGCGCGCCAGCCTGCATTCCTCCCGCGCATTGGAGCCCAGGCTGAGCCTCTCTTACATTTCGTGGAAGAAGAGAAGAAGAGATGAGAACATAACAGAGGAAACCCCCTTTCATCCTGGCTGAAGAGCCGAGTCTTTTGCTGCTTTGTGTAATATACTGTACGTGCGAAATAAAGACAGCGATACACTTACAGGAGCCAGTTATAGACAGCACTCCCGAAGTGTCAAGCACATACAAACACATGGCAATTTGGGTGGAAAGGGGTCTCGAGCGGTTTCTTGTTCAGACATTGCTCAGTTCATCCTCATGCTTCCCATCCGGTGCTCTACGTCAGGTCTTCAGCGCGGCCGGAGCGTATTTTTGGGGGCGCTGATCCACGGCGTGCCGGCAATGGCGAACCTCCACGGCGCCGCGACGTGCTCAGGAGATGCGTAATCGATGCCAACGCGGGGACCAACCAAAACACTCTCCGGCTCTGGCCCGTCCAATACTCCAACCCACCTGGGAGGGAAAACAAGATATCGCTTGGGTGAAAATGGATAAATCATCAGCGCCAGTGGTTTCGGGCCATGGTGGAGGTCAGTCGAGCATACCAGGTGTGTAGAGAGGATGGTTCGACCAATCAGTGGATAGGCCCAGAGCTTGTCCAACCTGAACACGGCGCACATAAATTTTAAAACCTTTTTAACACAGTTGTGCATGAACATTGAGAAAACAAAAATCTGGTAACACTTGTAGCTAACTGAAGAGGCACCTACCTTGCCTGGTCCTGTAAGTAGGATTGGTTTCTCGGTTTGTTGACCTCGGCGTCGCTGAATAGTTTCTAGACCTGAAACAGTTTCAAGAAATCGATCCAAGTCCGGTTTGAAATATGTTATACTAGCTTACATTGACAAGGCAAAGAGACATTGAAACTACGAAAAAATCGTTTAACTGACAGATAAGGGAACTACAAGACCTAAAAAAAATTCAGGAAATTGATTGATGTCGGCGCATCGAGCTTAAAGTATGATAGATGCAAGGGCAGTGATAAAGCAAGACATGCTGAAATTACCAAAAGACCTTCTGATGGACAGATAAGGGAAATCCAATTTACAGCGGGAACATGTAGTTCCGTTAGTAGAACTGGAATTTGAGACAAAGGTTGTGCGCTCTCTAGTTGTGCAATCAAAGAGATTTATTTTACTTTTCTGCCTCAAATTGGAAGCAACACAGAGAATAAATTGTTGTGGTATGTGGGCAAAAATACTCAACACCTCCGATATCCCTCTTGATCACATAATTATCTAGTGGCACAAATTTCCATTTTCCTCTTCTAGCTACGCTAAGGTAAAAAAAAGTAAAGTTAGTACAAAATCTTTGTCACAGGTTGCAAAGGTGCAGCTGTTGAACAGAGCAATTCAGTTTAGATATATAAAAAACAAAAACAAAGCAAGATCCATGAGACCATGACCGACTCCGGCATTAACCTAACATGTTCCATTCAGCTGCAATTGTCAGACTGGTAATGTCACACAGTAATTATGGTATATCTTATGATCCTAGCAGAATCCACAGATAAAAAATTCACTCTTTATCCAAGCAGTATGAAAAGTTTGGTGATGAAGTGCTATTGAGCAATGCATACCGCTAACTGGAGAACATGACCGGATCAAAACAGCAGCACCAACCCCCTCTATATCGGCAACAACATTGAGCATCATGTGGAGTCCATAGCACAGATACACATATGCATGGCCTCCGGGTCCAAACTACACACAGAGGAGCACAGATTTTAGCTCATGCCCATGCTACAAAGCCCCAAATTTGCCATGTGCAGAAAAAACAATGCAAGGAAACACTGATCCTACCACTGGAGCAGTCCTTGCTGTGATGCCGAACCGGCCATGGCATGCGGAATCATTTGGCCTGTAGGCCTCCACCTGAAATTTTAGGAAAGTTCAGAATACTGAATACCATAACATGGTGTTTTCGATTAGTTTAGCATCACAGAGAAGAACTGAATAAGAGCATTTCGCCATTTTGCCAAACAAAGATAGATGCTACATGTTCAGGGAAATTGAGCTTGAAAGCTACTCGTATTGCAACAGAGTACAATCTCGATTCGTATGAAAGACGCGAGACTTCTGAAGAAGAACGACCTCGGTGATGCGGAGGACGACCTCGTCGCGCTGCAGCAACTTGCCGAGGAGGCGGGGGGCGAGGTCGAGGGCATCCACCTCGAAGAAGTCTCGCGGCAATGTACGCCCAACAGGCGGCGGCACCGCGTCCAACTCCACCGATGCAGGAAGCAGTGCCCTCGTCAACGCCGGGCTCACCGCCGCCTCGGCCTCGGCCTCTCCGCCACCGGCGGCGACGCGGCGGCTTCTGAGCCGCGACTTCTTCCTGGGCGAGGAGCGCTTGAAGCTTGGGGGCTTGGGCGCGCCGGAGGTGGAGGTGGTCATCGGCGATGGCTCGCCGGCGGCGTTCGTCGGCGGCAAGAGGTGGGGCTTCCCGGGCTTCAGTGCTCGGCAGTGCAAGGGATGCGTGGAGTTGACGGTGGAGATGGAACGGAAGGATCGCATGGATGATAAACTATGAAGCGAATGCGCGTAAGGTAGTTGCGGACTCGATCATGTTTGACAATGCACATTAGCCATCGATGAAGTAGGATTAACGAGACTTTCTTGGAAAGAGAATGGGGAAAAACTAAGCGGCAGCAGCACGGATTGGGCCGATTCCGAATTCCGATTCTTAAAAAAAAATACTACAGCTGCTTTCATGGAAACAGCAGTGAAAATGTCAACAAATAAAAACAAAGTTTACTCGCCGGTGCTGAAAATACTACTGAATTTACCACCTCAACCCCCATGCGCTCGCCGGTGCTGATCTCCATCCCCTCTCTCTTTCTCTGTCTCTCTCTCTAGCAACCTTACCCTTTCTTCAAACCCTACCCATACTCTCCAAACCTTAACAATGTTGATCACTGCAGCTCCGATTACTCCTATCCAAACATTGTAGGAAATGAAAAAACATCACGAAGGATCGAGCAGGCGAAAGACAAGAGGGGACAAATGGAAACCAATTAAAAAAAATCAATCCAAGGACCTCTCTTCCAATTACCACAAACCTGCTTGACCTTCTCTATAGTCGTTAACCGTCTCAGTGCTCCACACTTGCACATCAAAAAGTAAGAGACATGTTGCATAACACCACACTCAAGTAATGGTTAGTCTCTAATACTTAACCAAAGCCTCATCATCTTCTTGACAATCACTCATTTATCTCAACACAGAGGGGCACATCTCAACCATGTTCGCACATTCCAAAGCCAGCTAAGTAAATGGCGCTTCCTGTTCCACTGGAATAGCTAGCACTGTCAAATGTTAACTGATTACAGTCTCATTGCTACTTCCTCTCATCGTTGAACTAATCAACACCTTGAATTACAAAATCCAACTATTTATCTGAATATAACTATCTAGAGATTCTCACTATCTAAAGATAATAATTTATGTTTCAAGCACCCCATTTTTTATCTACAATTTATATTTTATATCACTAGCTAAATCACTATGAGTATAAGATCCAAGGAGAGTCTAAGCAATTTTATGGAAGATTCCCACTTAAATTAAATTGCTTGAGGTTAGTAGGAGTTGATGGATAGCTTATTACATGCTTAGCACATTAATAGTTGCTGCTGCTGATGGTCAGTTGTACTGGATCATCAGTAGATTTAATAGTTTTAGCTTTGGTGTTTTTATTTTAAGGGACCGGCAAACATTGATATATAATAGAAAATATAAGCAGATTTCATACTATGTGCAAAAAAGCAAAAAGTACAACAACGCCAACGCCGCCTAATACTCCATGGTCGTTCGGCAAGCGACAAACACCGATGACTTGCGGTATTTGTATTACGTCTGATTGCTGCTGAGATGGTTTTATCAATAGCTTGAGCTTGGCAATGTCAACATGTGCTCTTGACGTAATGTCACATTGAGAAAACTAAAACTATGCCTTAACATGTGGTTCCGCTCCACTACGATTTTTGCACCACGAGTTATGATGCCACACACTGGTTATCCAAGAGAGTTTTTTTTATTTATTTTAACACTTTTTTAAACTAATTTGAAATCCAACCCTCTTTAAATTTTATTTCCGAAACTAATATTTTTGGCCGTGCCTATTTTTATGGCGCGACGAAACGCCTGGGCCACGCGCATGTATGGTGGCGCGGCAAGAGGCATGACATGGCGACGGCATCGAGACAACGACGGTGGACGTGGCGAGAAAGGGCTGCGTATTATTGCGGATACGGGACGCAACATCGCCGCGCCGCCACGCGCAGATCGCAGCGACATAACTGCAGGTGCATGTTGCTCCGAGCGTGCAACCATGCGCTTCCACGCCGGTGGAGTGCATGCAGTTACCTACTGCTTTGCAGGTGAAGGAACATGCTGCCCCATCAAATCACCTAGCCTCTAGCTATGTATTGTATGTATATTCATTCTTTAAACAGGAGCAGATTACATGCTATTATACCATATTTTACTATTTCTGTTTGATGTAAGTTCTGTGTTCAACTAATGTAAATTGATTATTCGTCTGTTCAACTATTCGGGAGACCGTAAACGATCGTGGATTATTTACTGCGGGCTGGTTTGGTGCGAGAGAAAAACATTGTTCGACTAAAAATTTACGATCGTTTACGACCGAACAGGCTATTCTTGATGCATCGTGCTATTCCAGCTATAAAATACCCTTGGCCTACTGCTGAGCGCATCATTTAGAAACTAGAAAACATCGCGCGGCAAGCCGCGCGGGCCAGTAGGTGCCAGCGTTATGAAGCTGCTAGTAGTTGCGTAGAAGTCCAATCCAGTGTAAACATTTTTATCTTGAGATTTACTTAATTTGAAGTCAAAATATGAATATTATTAGGAGAAAGTCGACTTTCATCGATGGAGCTTCTGTGCGGTCCTAGGTGACGACTGGTGAGGAAGGGAAGAAACCCGGCGGCGCGTAAAATGAGTCGTGGGCTGAGTAGGCGGAGATTGCTCTGACTCGGCGCTCGCGTATGCTTCCTCATCCATCTGAAAGCTCGCGAATTCTCTCGCAGCACAGCGAGGTCGGGCTGGCCGCACGCCACAGGCCACCGGCGAGTTGACACAGCAGGGCACGATTTTTCTTTGGATCTCTGATTGCAGCAAGATAATATGTAGAGAAGGGAAGCTGGAGAGACGTGCTTATTTTATTGATGGAGAGACGTGCCGGAGAACTCAACTGAAGGAGATGGGAAGCTGGAGAGAGTCAGAAGTGGCTCCTGCTGGTTAGTCAGGCCATTGAATATCTACCGTTGAGATGTAATCCAACGTCTACATATTTGAAGATGACGTGGCCCAATGACGTGGTAGAGCTTGGCTCAGGTTTAGAAGTGTATATATATATACAGGATCGTAAAGCCGGTAAAATCACTCAATCGTTTTATTTTATACGTGGTATGGGTAAACTACTGTAAAAATTTCATAGCAATTTGAATAAAGAAACTAACTCTATTAATTATTTATAGAAAACTCTAGAGAAATCTAGATCCACATTAATAGCAAAAAATTACACTAAAACATGTGATGTTATGTGTTTACAGTGCAGTGCTAGTTGTGTAGAGTTCGACAAACTTGGTTTGGCATTTTTTTTTTATTTGTTTTATTATGTTCTTTACAAAATTTCAACCGTTTTAGATAAATAATAAATTCGCAGGAAAATAGAAAAACATCGTCAAGCGGAATTCGACCCAACAAGGCCCAGGTTCATCCATATACAGGCCCGAGCGGGAGGCATGCCGGCCCATTTAAAAGGTCTGGATTGGAGGTTAATTTTAGTAAAGTTCGATGGCTTTTTTGAAAAAAAAATCTTAGAGGAGGCCTGGACCACGGGTTGATTCCACTAAAGTTCCAGAGTTTTTTGAAAAAAGACTGGAGCTCGCACGATCTGGGCCGTCCGCGTGGCCGATCCAATGGCCGAGAAAAGCGGCCGACGTGGCCACGCTGCCTGGCCCTCTTTTAGTAGCAGGATTCATATGGTAAGATTAGAAGTGACTTTCCTTCTAGAACATTGTAGATTACCACTAAAATAGGATAAACTAGAATTGCAAACACCACGACCTCACTGAAAGGCCCTTCAAATCAAGGAAATTTGCCAAAGCAGGTGCGCAAGTGAAACGCAAAACTGTTCCCTGTAGTTCATACACAGCCGAGGAGGCGACGAACCGCCAGCCGGACTCAAGTCCACGCCCGTCGAATCGCCGATACTATGGAGGGCGACGACCGGAGGGCCCCGCTGCTGGGGTCCGGCGCCGGAGCCGGCGGCCGTCCCCCGTCTCTGCGGCGCCACGACTCGGCGCGGTCGCTGCGCAGCAGCTTCCTGTCGCGGCTGCCCGCCAAGGTGCGCGCCGGGCTCGACCCGGAGCGCCTCGCCGACCTCGACCTCTCCCGCGCCAAAGGCCTATCCCAAGGTAGCAAAGTTGCGAGCTCTGATCCCTCATCCGGTCACCCCTCCTACCCTCTCCGCCTCTCCTGCGTGTAGGTGTGAGAGAGTACTACGAAAAGCAGTTCGCGACCCTGAGAACCTTCGAGCAGGTGGAGGCGCGCTGCATGCCCGGCGAATTCGATTCCGATGTCGAGGCATCCGAATCGGAGGACACGGAGCAGAAGCAGAGCGAGTTCGCCATGAAGATTTCCAACTACGCCAACATCGTGCTGCTGATTTTCAAGGTGCGTGAGTTCAGGCGTCTGATTGTGCCGTTGTAGTCTTATAGAGTGGAACATGGGTAGGACAGGCTACAGAGCGCGAGATTGCGTGCTGTGCTGATCCGTTTCGGCTGCGGGAATCGCAGGTGTATGCTACGATCAGGACGGGGTCCATGGCGATCGCGGCGTCCACGCTCGACTCGTTGCTGGATTTCATGGCCGGGGGTATCCTGTGGTTCACGCACCTTTCCATGAAGAGGGTCAACATTTACAAGTACCCAATTGGGAAGCTGCGTGTTCAGCCGGTTGGGATCATCGTCTTCGCGGCCATCATGGCAACTCTAGGTGTGCCATCTCTGATTCTTATCAAGAACGAAATGCATAAGCATAACATTTGCTGTCTGTCAGACAGATGCAATGTGGAAGTGTTTGTACAAATGAATAACATGAGTTTCTTCGCCTGTTTAGGTTTCCAGGTCTTGGTCCAAGCTGTTGAGCAGCTGGTGGAGAACAAACCTGGCGAGAAGATGACATCGGAGCAGCTGATATGGTTGTACTCCATCATGCTTTCAGCAACTGCTGTGAAACTTGCTCTCTGGCTCTACTGCAAGAGTTCAGGGAATAGTATTGTCCGGGCTTATGCAAAGGTATCCTGTGTTGCATTGTATTAGTAGTTGAGTACATGATTTAACCGACATCAAGTTGTCATTTAAATTCACCTGTACATGTGCCATCCAGGACCACTATTTTGATGTGATAACCAATGTCGTCGGTCTGGTGGCTGCTGTTCTTGGGGACAAATTCTTATGGTGGATTGACCCTGTGGGGGCTGTAATACTTGCTCTATATACCATTGTCAACTGGTCCAAAACTGTATTAGAAAATGCAGGTACCTCCAAAACACTTCACATTCTCCCAAGTGTAATGAATTTTTGTAAGTGGTTTATTCACCTCATTTAGGAAAACTGAGATTGGGATAGCTGATTAAATTATGCAAAAAAAAAGTTAATATCTAGAAAAGCCAGCTAAGAGGAAGCTAAAAGATTGGCTGTCCTCTCACTGTTGCCAATTACTACATTGATCATATTTAGAGAAGATGTGCATCTGTAGTTATGCTCTAATAAGTGCCTGATCAGTTTGTGACTAACCCCTTCTCTGCTTCAGCTACCCTAGTGGGCCAATGTGCTTCTCCAGAGATGTTGCAGATGCTAACGT
Organism: Miscanthus lutarioriparius; assembly: GCA_904845875.1. NCBI lineage: Eukaryota > Viridiplantae > Streptophyta > Magnoliopsida > Poales > Poaceae > Miscanthus > Miscanthus lutarioriparius. The sequence goes on along the minus strand of CAJGYO010000007.1, from coordinate 8,437,059 downwards.
ACCTCGCCATAAAGCACGATCCACGAGTGAGGCGGGTTGACACTGTTCGAGCTTACAGCTTTGGAGCTCTCTACTTTGTTGAGGTCAGTTATCATCTTATAACATTAGAAGCACACTAGCAAAGTCCATGTCCCTGCCACTCATCTCCTGCTCTTCTACTAGTGTGGTGGATCTTACAGTATAATAATCTACTCTTGGCTACAACGCAGGTTGACATTGAATTCTCGGAGGATATGCGGCTGAGAGAGGCGCACACCATCGGTGAAACGCTGCAGGAGAAAATTGAGAAGTTGCCTGAAGTCGAGCGGGCGTTTGTTCATATCGATTTCGAGAGCACTCATAAGCCTGAGCACAAAGTCAGGAGCAGGCTGCCGGCTACTGATACCTGACAGATTTCTGCGTGCTCATGTAGTACATTGTTAGGAGTTAGCTAATATCGCGGTGCTTTTCTTCAATGGTTACATGTAATAATTCCCTTCACCTGTAAAATAAAATAAGAGCATCACGTATTCCTCAATGGAATAATACAAGATTGAATTTTCCAGTTTACTGATCCTAATCACGCTTCCGTAGTCGAACACCATAAATCTCCATTGCATTTGCAATGGTATGTAACATCATCAAAGATTGGGTTGGGTTATGATTACTTCACTACTGGATAAAATCTTACACCCATAACTTAAGAACGTCAGGCGGTTTATGCAAATGGTGGTGGAAAGCTGAGAATGGAGAGGGCATTTGGCAAGGTATTATAAGAAAAAAATACCTAAATAAGGGGGGTTTAGCTCATTTGAAGAAGAGTTATAAAAATTCCCCTGTGTGGAATGATCTTCTCAAAGTAAAGGATTTATACTTAAAAGGTAGGTTTGTGGTGATTGGGGATGGTAAGAGTAACAGTTTTTGGCACGATCGTTGGTGTGGGCTTGTCTCCTTGGCAGACAAGTTCCCTAGGCTGTTTGAAATAAGTGAAGATCAGGAGTGCACGGTCGAGACTATGAAACAGAGGAGGTGGAAGCTTAAACTTAGGAGATGGTTGCATGAAGATCTGCAAAACCAACTGGGAAGGCTCCAAGATATTGTATACCGTTGTTGTACTAATGGCAATAAAGACAGCGCGATATGGGATTGGGAGAAATCAGGTGTTTTCTTGGTCAATTCGACTTATAAACATTTATGCAAAAATGAATATGGGCCTAATAACAAGAGAATTTGGAAAGCCAGGATCCCTCTAAAGATCAAAATTTTATGTGGCTGGTTTCTCAAAATGCGATACTGACTAAGGACAATCTGTGTAAACGAAAATGGAAGGGGAACAAAGCTTGTGCATTCTGTACAGAGGAGGAGGATGGTCATCACATCTTTTTTGGGTGTCTGACTGCGAAATATATTTGGATTTTGTTAGCTTTCTCTCTAGGAACTGATTGTAGACCAAGCAACATTGATCAGTATTGGGTGTGGGTTAATAAAATTCTGCCTCATAGCCCACACATGCATGCTGTTGGGCTTGCAGCCGTTTGTTGGGCAATTTGGCGTGCTCGTAATGCTGTTTGCTTTGAGAATAAACGAATCAAATCTCCTACTGAGATTGTTTGTATGATCTGCTCATTTCTTACGTATTGGGCAGGATTACTGAAGGAAGAGCTGAAGACTCAAGTCATTCAAGGTGGAGATGTGGTGAAGACGGCGGCCCTCTTCTTCCACAAGCAGAACCAGCAGGCTGTCGCGGAGCAGCAGTTGGTGCCGCATGCTGCCTGATCTACAATGGGTGGCTTGTCACAGATTTTGGGGAGCTGTGGAGGCTTTTTCGTCTTAGTCTGTTTTGTTAGCTTGGCCAAGGCCATGTTTGATGTAATGCAGTTAAGCTTTCAGGAACTGTGGTTGTGTGCTCAGGATTAGGTTCCCTTGGTGATCCTACGCCTGAGCGTGGTTATTCTGCTATTTTACTATGTTGGTTGGCTGGACATGTTCTGAAAACTCGTTGTAATTTCGTTGCTGCCGTAATGAAATTCGGTTTTACCGGTGTGGAAAAAGAACGTCAGGCAGTGTTCAGTCATACAAGTAATCCCAAGTTCCAGGCAGTTACCACATCACGTCCAGCAGGCATACATATCTAAGACAACACTCACCAAACCTCAGTTTGCTAACTACAGACAAGACGTTGACCCACAAAATGTAGCTGCGCTTCATCTTCAGATTCCAGAGGAGGGCGGCAAAAAGATCCTTCACATTACTAGAATTAGCTGGCAGCAGCAACCATAGCCGTGCGAGCAACTGTGAAAGTTGAGACCAGTGCGCCCAGCTGCACTTTATCGTTGCATGCAAAGCTTAGCCTGTACCTGCACATCAAAGACAAAAGCCAGGAATTATGTTGTTGCTAACAAACAGATTTAATACCAGAAAGAGTTATCACAGTTCTCCTAATTGATCATAAGCTCAAATGCAAAGTCAAAGAACATCACAGGTCACTACCTAGCTATTGCACTATCTCAAACATAGCAGTGAGCTCTTAAGTCATCGCTTCATGGAAACAACTATAGTTTCCACTCTCTGAAAGAAGATTTTACACATGTGGAGAACTACGGCATCCAAAGTTCGCTGAATTAAAAAAATGTTCCAGTGTAGAACTGTTGCAAGGGCTAAACTACACATCTATATCAATGTGCTGATTTAATGATTCATGGCAATTTTAGTTAACAAAGTCCTAATGTTGTTCTTTAGTTAACTATAAGACGTATCAAATAAATAGTTAGCTTGGCCATACATTGTTGGTCTTCCATCCATAGCATCCTCAATTTGGGCAACTACCTACCACCTATACTTTTGTGTGAACTAAAATGACTACTTCTGGCAATCTGAGTAGAATTAGCAAGAAAACATAATTATGGCATAGAATGACAGGTAAGCTAATTTATGTGCAGAACAACACAATTCAACTGTAGAAGTGTATAAAGGACATACTCAATATCAGCCAAGTCATTGATTAGCTTTACACGAACATCAGATGGCATTTGTATTTTGAACACAAACCTGCACAAAAGACCAGAAAATTTAGAACAATGCTACATGGGGTTCATATTCAATGCTAAAGGGCGTACCCAGTGCAGAGAGCTCCCGCTCTGTGCGGAGTCTGGGGAAGGGTGTTAGTGGCAAGCCTTACCCTCGCTTGTGCAATGCGAGGAGACCGCGACTCGAACCCGGGACCTTCCGGTCACAAGCAGTAAGACTCTACTGCTTGCACCAGGCCCGCCCTTCAAATTCCATGCTACATAAGAAAAAATATGAAGAACGTTGAGCTAGTAGGCAGCAGGTAGTGCGTACATAGTAACCTCCCGTATGATATCAACCAAGGCCAATCCTTTTCTCATCTTCATGTCAGATATATCTAAACGGATAAGGAAACATACATTTAGACAATGAATCCTGAATAATCAGAAGGATCATATTGACAGATGGTAGCTAAGAATACATTTGAAGCTGGTTGAAAACGGTTCATTTAATAGCCAAAATGCTATCCGCTCAATATCTTCTGGCATGGGGTTTCCTGTGCAAAGATAGACAGCTTCTTCTGTCATATGTTGGGATGCCATGTGTGTTGCCTGCACATAAAAAAAAAGGTAAGTCATTGTCAAACCATTGTAATTGGCGGATTAGTTTATAGAACAAAACAATTGATATAATGAAAAAAAAAACTACTCCATCCCAAAATTTCTAGGTTTGTCCTACTGTGTTAGGTTTGACCAAATTATAGTACAAAACATAAACATGTAGGACACCAAATTAGTATACAATGTACTTATTTGGTTTCATAGATGTTAATTGTTTTTCTATAAACTTGGTCAAAATTAAAATAGTTTGACTTCGGACAAACCCAAAAGTGGCTAAATTTTGGGAGAGTTAGTATGCTTTATGGTTCATCTCAATGTTGAACTTAGTAATAGATAACATTGAAAGAATAGCACTAGTCAAATACTTGAAGTACACACAACAGTTATGCAAATCAGAATGTATGATTTGTTCAGATCTAAAACATCAACATTTTTGTGCCTTGTTTTAACTTGCTCCCACATGCGCAACTTCTATATCTTTAAATGACTAGATATCAAAACTCCTGGTTAAAAATAGTTGGGTCAAATGCACAGCGTGACAGCAATTAAGGGATAACCTGCAATATATTCAAAGCCTTCCTCATATCACCATTGCTTAACCGCACTAGAGCTGTCAAGCCACCCTCATCTACATTGAGCCTGCAAGTACACGCAAAAATTAACATTGCAGATAGGACCAGAATCCTATACCGGTATAACACCATTTGAAGATCGCAAAGTATGGTATAATATAACCGAGTTCCCAAGTAACATGAAATAATTATTGGGAATTCTTGTATAATCTTAGAAGGAAAACAAGTACTTACCCCTCAGATTTTATTATATGTTGAAGACGCTCTCTAACATGACTGCCATCTAGCGGAGCAAATCTAAACCTGGTGCACCTTGATTGTAGTGCAGGGATAATTTTGTTGACATGGTTGCAAATGAGTGCAAACCTTGTGCTCCTTGTATACTTCTCAATGACTGCAAGGAGGGGCAGATTAAATAGATGTAAGGAAGAAAAATGCACAGCAATATCATGGCAATGAACAAAGTAAAGTCTTAACAACAGAAACACCTCTTCGCAATGCAAATTGTGCATCCTTTGTCATTGCATCTGCTTCATCCAAGAGGACCAACTTAACAGAAGGCCTTGCTCTGTAGAAATTTAAATGGAAGGCAAAAGGGTATTATTGACAGTATTATGACAAACAGAATTACTTGATTGCATATCAAGTCTGAAAGACTCCCTATCAAAAGAAAAAAAAAAGGTTGCACGACTTGTAATGCATACCCAAAAGAGAGGCTGCGTGCGCCAGCAAAATCCTGGATCTGCTGCCTGACAACACCAATACCACGTTCATCTGATGCATTGAGCTCCAGGATCATGTTGCTATACTGAGACCCATATAGCTTCCTCGCAACAGCCAGAATTGTCGATGTTTTCCCAGTGCCAGGTGGCCCGTATAGCAACAAGTGTGGAAGTCTATTCTCGTTTGTAAGCCTGTCAACTACAAGAAGAAAATGACAATCATCAGCTTATCTCATGTGCTACAGTCCCAACCAGCACAGTTGCAAAGAATTTAGTACTCTAGCTAATACTGTAACAAGTTATAACTCAGGAATCACAGAATATGTGGTTGAGGACTTGCGGAGATAGACAAATTCAGGACTTAGTGTCAACCCACATACAGGTTATACGAGACACAAAGATTAGCACAATAACGCGTTAAGAAAATCACGGTAACATATCGACCACACCCCATAGCGTTCACTGAAATCAAATCTAATAGAACCCCACCCAAATCCTTCCTAAAACCCTAAACCCCGCATCAGCCATCGCACGAGCACAACGGCCGCGGCCACTTACTGGTGTCGACGATGTCGCGGTGGGCGGCGACGTCGGCGAGGGACTGGGGCCGGTACTTCTCGACCCAGGGCGCAGCCCTGCCGCCGGCGGAGAGCGGGGCCTTGCCCTTGGCCGCCGCACCAGGCGGCGGGGGAGGCGGCGCGGCGGCGTCGATGTCCATGGGAACGGCGGCGGCGGTTCCCGCCATGGCGGAGAGGAAACCCTAGTGCTGGCTGGCGGGATTGGGGGGGAATGGTTGGCGCCAATTCGAAACCCTCTCGCTCTAGGACGGCTTGGCGACTTGGCGAGTGAGTGCGACGTCGGACTGTCGGAGTGGTCAGACGTCAGCGCGCGCCGCGCTGCGGCCGTAGGCTAGGCGCAGGACTGCAGGACTCCGATCCGAGAGACCTTAACCCAGCCCATCTTATAAAAAAACAAAAGCCCATGTGAAACTGTATATGGAGTCTAACATTGATGGGCTTTTTTGACAGGACTGGTGGTGTTTCTCCCGGACTGTATTGTATCCATATACGTACTTTTAGTAATAATACAGTAGTAGAAATTAAGTGACATTTCTGTAGAATTATTAATTCGGCAATCACGATGCCCATTTCCGTACTTGCTAATATACAATTATGAAAATGCCCGCCATGCTCAATGGACATTTTATAATAGAAGGTGGGAGCATTTTTTTTAGTAAAACTACGCCAGTGAACAATGGTAGTGGACGATTATCCTGGGAATAGAACAATCATAGACGCGACGGGAGACCTGCAAGTAGGAGGTAACAAGATCTGGATTCTGGAATAGTAGTGTCTTTATGGTTTTGGAGTGGCTGTTTGGCTAGTATTAAAGCCGACTGATAAGTCGGCTGAAGTTGTTTTGTTGTGAGAGAAAAATACTGTAAATTTTAGTTGATAAGTTCAAATGAACACGCCAGTTTGGTAGGCTGGTATAGCCGTATAGCTCAAGCCCCACACGGTGATTAGCTCAGAAAGCTCCTTTAGTCATCTATCAGCGGCCGAAAGCGAAGAAAGAAAGTGCAAGGTTCTTGTCTTGTTGCCAAAAGCCAGGACTAAGATTCCACATCTCTACGTCTTGAAATTCTCCATCGTCTAGATCCGGTAAACGGTTGCAACCGGTGGTTACCTTATGTATGTCAACAACTCTTGTTGGTCTTTTCATCTTTTATCCTCTTCATTCAACGACCTCTCTTACCACACGCACTCCATTTTGACGAGACGTCTCAATACGTCCATTTTGTCTGGTCGCGGTAATAACTTTTGCTCCTTTTTAACAAAAAAAAAGTATACATGCACGGCATGTTATAAACAAGAAAAGAGGCTCATATTCTTACAAGTCTTTTTCTAGAAAAAAAATATTCTTAGAAGTGGGGACTGGGGAATCGAATAAAGTCGTTTGCTAACACCAGAATGATGAACGGAGTACTACTATAAGGCTCAAGGAGTATACAGGGTTGGACATATGCAAGAATTTTCTGCCATTTTTTCTTTATTATTATTCAGTATTCTATCATTACAGTAATTACATGATATACTACTACTGATCACAGCCCGTGTAGATGAACTAATAACTGACAATCTGTCCATCGAAATAAATCCGCTCTAAATACGTATACTAGTGTCTACTACACGTAGATACTGTTACCTCCATCCCAAATTATTTTGATTTTTTTGACCCTAAGTTTGACCACTCATCTTTTAAAAAAAAAAATTGTACAAACGTAGTCAAATTTAAGTCACTCTTGAAGAACTTTTATTAATAAAGTAAGCCACGACAAAAGAAGTAATATTTTACATAAATTTTTTTAATAAGATGAGTGGTCAAACTTTGTATAAAAAAATCAAACGTCTTGTAATTTGGGACGGAGGATAGCTGGCAAGTGTGTTTGTCGAAATCACACCGCCTCCACTGCTAACAGGAGCATCCTACTAGATGCTAGCCGGTGATTCTTCCCCATCTCCGGCGCACGCGCGATCGAGCAGCACTGCAAGAAGGTGGTGATGCAGCCTGCAAGGCTTGGACTGAGCTCGATCACCGGCGTTTGACCAGCGGGAACCACAGGTCCTGGAAGCAGGACTGGTAGGAGACGAGGAGCAGCACGAGGGCGAGCGCGAGCGCCACGCCCCACGGCGACGACGACGCCGCCCCCGCGCCGTCCCGCTGGTGGTGCTGGCCGCCCCATCCGCCGCCGGCGTACAAGGAGGGCTGGTCCCCGACCAGCAGCGACGAGAGGGCGCCGCCCCGTGGCCGCCGCGACCCGGCCGTGGACGCCCAGTACTGGACCGCGAGCAGGAGCAGCAGCGGGGACAGCACGACGGCGAACCGCACCTGCTCCACCAAGCTCTCCACCGCGGACTCGTAGCGCGAGTAGAGCGACGTGGCGCCCAGCAGCGCGACGGTGCCCAGGAACACGAGGAGGTGGAACGGCGTCGCCGAGCCGTCGTCGTAGTAGCCGCCGCTCGCCATGCTAGCTGTTCGATCAGTTGTGTTCGTGCGCGCGCCTGTGGTGTGTCCGTGTGTACCAGTGAGCGTGAGCGTGCCGAGCAGGCTGAGAAGAGAGTGGTATATATGGGCAGATAAGGGGAAGGGGAGTCTGCAGGCACCGAGCTGCGCTTTACTTGGGACGGGAGGACTCCGCGATGCCTTCGCCAAGGGGTGAACGCGACGCGACATGGAGCCAACCGCGCGGGGACGCGTGCCCTGCCGTCGATCAGGCGCCAACGAATGGAGCCGGGCTGGCGGCCGTCACAATGGCTTGGAATTTAGGAAGCGCGGGCGCTGGTGCGGCGCTCTGGTCCACGAGGCGGCAGGCGCCGACCGACCGACGGATGGAACAGGGCGTTCAGGGTGAGTGGTTGATGGCTTGGAAAGCGCTGCTCACACGTCGGCGCGAGCGATTGATTCCCAAGCCTGGCCGGCAGTGGTCGGTCTTGAGAATCACGGGCTCACTGCGGACGTGCGATGCAAAGGATTTCTTGTGCTGACCACTTGGTCCGTCCGCTCGCGCACATTTTGAACCGCTGGATCACTGGCCTTCCTGTTCTGCGTCAGGGCTACTGTAGCCATCCGGGATATCCAGTTGTGTTTTTCGGGGTTTGAGGGATAAACAAAGGGAGTTAGCTCCAAATATCGGACGCTCAGCTCGTACGTCCCGCGCACGATCCAACCGCGATCGTGGGTAACGTCACTGCACCAGCCTTCCCTCCCTATTCGCACACCACCGCACGAGTCCCGACCCATGGGCGCTAGTCACAACCCAACCAGCAACCCAACCAATAGCATGGGAGCCTAGCATGGTCTGCATGTCACACCTCTAGGTCCCAATCACCTATCCCACCTCTGGATGCGTGCCATGGATGCATCTGCCTCGCACGGTCACCCACGGCGAGGCCTCAACAGCTGCAAGCGGCTGCGGCAAGTAGGTCCCATTGCAACATGTGCAACACAAGATCTACTTTTGCAACATACAAATGAAACACTTGCAACATACGTCTGAAACAACTGAAGCACTTGTAACGTACATCTAAAACACTTAAAAACATCTAAAAATAACTTGAAAACACGTGTGAAGCAATTGCAAAACATATGCAACGTTCAGATGAAACAATTGCAACATATGTACGAAACACCTGAAACACTTGAAACATACACTTGCAACATGCATATATATGCAACATCTAAATCTACTTTTGCAGCATCCTGATGAAACACTTGAAACATACGTCTAAAACACATGAAAACACTTGAAACATACAGTTGAAACATACGTGTATAGCCATGGCAACATGTGCAACATCGATATAAAACACTTGCAACATACCTCTGAAACACAAACACTTGAAACATACGGTTGCAACATGCGCTTTCAGCGTAAAACATCTCTTTGCTGCTTCAACGAATGGAGGCTTGTCGACGTGTGGAGGTCACCGGTGTGCTCGCCGGTGGCGCGGAGCTGGGCAGCGGCGCATAGAGGACAGGGTGGGGTGGCATGGGCGGTGGTGGCGTATAGGGCGGGTGGGCGGCGCGTGGAGATCGCCGGTGTGCTCGCCAAGGCACGGACCTTGGTGGCGTAGAGGGCGGGTGGGAGTCGCGATGGACGAGGAGTGGGGAATCGCGGGGTGCATACTCGTCCGTCCATATGGATGCCTTCCATGGGAAGGAATGGAGGTTGGTGGGGATCAGGTGGGAGCAAAGCACAGCAGCGTGGAAGACATGTGGGTGGATGTAGCAGCGCAGGGAGCAAGTAGGGAAAGGAGGATATGCAGCGTCTGACGAGCAAGGAGTGGAGATTTTTTTTATTAACTCGAGAGTGGAAAGTTAACGGTGGATGAGGCGTCGAATGGAAAGATAACCGTCCGGACGCACTAATCCTAACGTTTCCGTAAAATAAAACCCACATCTTACGAATTGCAGCAGGACAAGAGTAATGCAATGTCAAGTGCCATGATGCCAAAAAAAAAAGACTTGTCTGATTTATTTACGCACTTCTCCTATATTTTACCTAAATTTTAAGATGATTTTAGGCAACACTCTTGTACTACCAATTAGTATAACTATCACTTTTGTCGTTTGCTATATGTCTTTGTGTTATAATATATCAAATTTTTATCCTTGTCTGACTATAGAAATAATTATAAATTATTAAATTATCTTTGTGCCAACACATATAAGATTTTGTCAGGTTTGTGGTTTTGCTAACGGGGTTTTTCTATTCTCAGGACCAAAAATTGCATATTGTGTCTATCGAAATCGCAACGGACTAAAACTGCATTCAATATAAAATATATGTAATAATCATCACCTAAAAGAAAACAAAAATCCAGGCACATGAAATTTAGCAAATCCTCTAATTAGGTAGCTGAACTAGTTGCCGGATTTAAAAAAAAACTATCTCAAACTTTGATACCAGAGTACCAGACTAAGCCCGTTGACTATTTTTTTCTTAGGTAGTTTTGCCGACGATATGGTGGGCCCATATGTTAGGTGGTCTCTCTTTCTCCTATATAAAAAAATCATAAATTTCTATATAAAGTCAGATAAATACAAGCTTTATAAAAAAATTAGTGCTCAACGTGATCTAATAATTGACAACTTTCTTATTTGAGATAATATCATATTTTTGAAATTCAAAATTTTGGAATTTTCAAACGTTGATATGGTTAGTACCAAGTTGTAGCTCTCGGTGTGATATATAACTTTTGCTCTTTGAGATCGTGTAGAGGCCCAAATATTCGTTTTAAGTTCAAAGAATTTAAAATTTAATTCAAATGACCTTGGATGTTAACATAGTCTATACCAAAGTTCATCGATAGGGACAAGTCCCTCATCAGCAGCCAGTGGCGGTTTGGGGGGGCAGCCCCCCGTGAGAGTGATTTTGCTTTATATTTACTGTAGAAAAAAAATGTGATTTCACCATTAATCTTCGACATTTGTTCTAAATCTCTATTGATTAGCCCCCCCCCCGAGGTGCTCATCTTGGCTCCGCCACTGCCACAGCAGCCCAAGCTTCTTACTTATATGTGATTATTTTTTCACATGTCTAGACATGCTTTTCATTAAGAGGGGAAGAAGGTACAAGACATCAAAACAATCCTAGCATGCATTCAAAAAATTTGTTTTGCATTAGTAAAAGAATCGTAAGACCAGAGTCACAAGGATCAACAACAAATTTTACAATTAAGTAATTATATGAAAAACAATTCATGAGTAGACAAATATCTCCACACAACCCACCAACTAAAGCGGGCAAAAGGGCTAGAGTGTCATCTGCTGACGACCAAGACGCGTCACAACTGCACATCACGGCTACTTGCAAACCCTCTTGACCAACGTGCAAACCCTCTTGACCAACGGAGATCCGGGCAGGGCTAGAAGGTGACTTGCATTATTATGGAATCTGGCATGTTTTCTTCCACTCGGTCGTATTGAATTTAGAAAACATAAATCATCACTGGGTTATTTTAACAAAAGATAGTCTAGCCAAACGCAATTGACAAGGCAATTAGAAGTATGGCTTTTGTGATAGAAATGAGACAATTAAGCACCTCTTATTTTACTGATGTATGGGATTGATGGTCATTACATAGGCAGTGATGCAGCCATAGGATTGATGGTCATTACCTGCCCAGTTTATTCTCTCTCTTTTTGTTTCGCTGTGTGTTTTTATACAGAGGTCGGAAGTGGATTCAAGATTATTATACAAATATAAACTCGATGTAATGATGTCAAATTAATAAAATCCTTTCTTCACTGGAAAAAAAAAATCAATGGCAGCGTATCTGCATAGTTTATGGTTTATGCTTGACAGATATCAGACATGATGTGCCCCGTCTTCGATGCATACATATTTTGGCTTGCAAAACCCAGGAATTCATGCATGCATACTTTTACCTTGCAGCCTGTAAAATCCCAGTCAGTTCTCGATATATTTGGAGTTGGCTTGCGGAGGAAGGGAAGAGGAACAGTCAAGAGTACGTAACGAATTCGGCAGAATCAACCATAGCTAAGGCCAGAGAACCAGAACGTACTTCAAGGATAGGTTAGTCGCGCCCAGAACGTTGCATTGCATCGTCACATAAAAAGACCAAAAACAAGCATAATTGGTACGTATATGAAGCATAAAAAGTAAGGTCAGGCAGGCAATACACAGTATTGATGATGTTGAAACGAAAGTGTTCTGATACAATAGAACTCACTTCAGGGTATATTCACATTTGTTATCCTTTCAATATCCAAGATCAGGATGAGCAAATACATGTTAGATTTTTAAGTGGGCATCAGAAACCCGTCAGATTTCCAAACACTTGTCCATTGTTTCTTCAAACCCAGATTATGTGCCTGAAGAACCCAAAATGCCGCTCTAGCATCAATAAAAAGCTCTAGGCACAGTCAGGCAAGGCACTACCGGCATACTTATCACGCGGAGAATATACAGAATGAGACACTAATTCATGCTAAGAAACAGAAAAACCGATACGAAAAACTTACATACAGAAAACCCACACCCACGCCAAGCAGATTTTTCATGATTAGATATCATAACTGACGACGTCACGAGCCATCATGTTTGGCCTCCGGATCCTCATGGCCATAACCCTGGGGCTTCTTCAGTTTTGCTACTAGAACCCACATGTTGGCGAGCTCACTTTCCAGGAAGGCTTCCTTCTGCTTTGACTCCTCGACTTTCCTTTGGAGCTCTACTTCTTTTTGCTCCTTCTCCATAAGCATGGTCTCTAGAGCTTTTTCCCTTTCATGGCTTGCATTCGTGTCTCTTCTGCTAGCTGGCTCGTGTCGCCTGCTCATGCTTTCCCTCCTAGCACCTCTTGGTCCATTGCTAACTCTGCGTGGAGCTGGAGTCGGACTTCTCAGCGATGACAACTCGGTCGCAAGCTTCTCATTTTGGTTCATCAGTTTGGTCACTTCTTCTGACAATGCTTTCAATTCAACACCAGCAGCTGAAGCCAAGCCTTTTGCATATGTACTTTCCTCCAGTAGCTTTTGATTGCGATCCTCAAGTTGAGCTTTGATTTCAATGAGTTCAGACACCTTTTGCCTCAGCTCATTGATTTCAACTGACTGAAGACCACAGTGCCAATAAGATGGAAAAGTTAGCTACAAAAAAATAAGAATGAAAATATAAAAATGCTACTCCCTCCGTTTTAAACATATGGCGTTTAAGACAAGTTAATTAGTTCACTTTTCACTAATTAGCTTGGCCTACACGTCCTATACTTACAAACTAGGGGATAGACACTGCAATATAGAATGCAAAATTTTCATATGATATTGGGCCTATTGAACATCACAGATACTAATAACACCAAATAATGTTTTCATAATCTACTATTTGCAAACATGGTAATCGTTTCACTGAAGTGTATGACCACAAAAATGTGGATGAAATACAGCCTATTTCAACAAATTCACCACAGGATAGAAGACAACAGAAATTTTCAGTGAAAAAGTGTTTGCTTCTGTTTTATACCTAAAATAAAATTATAGTTTGAGTAAAGTTCATGGCGGTCCCCGAACTCAGAAAGTGTGTCATTCCGGTCCTTAAACTCTGTTCGGGTCTCATATGCATCCAAACGGGCATGGATCCTTGCCCGTGTACTGAGAAAGAACTTGATTGCTTGAATAGAATATTAGCGGGGGTTTATATATAAAATCGTCCAGACACAAAAGTTAAAGAAATATTTATAAACTTTACAAGGGTTCTTTTGAAAAAGTCGTCTTCTTTCTCATCTCGCCATCACGCAGGCGAGCGAGCACTTGCCGTGGCGCCGTTGCTGTTTGGCCGCGCAGGCGCGTCGCTGCCACAGCTGCTGCCGCACAGGGGCGCAGTCGATCTGCCGCCGCCGCCGCTGCACAGGGGCGCGGGCGAGCTGCCGCTGCACAGGGGCGCAGACGAGCTGCCGCCGCCACTGCTGCACAGGGGCGCGTGGTCAGGGGCGGAGCTAGAGTGGAAACGAGGGGGATGCGCCACTTCAGCACTAAATTGCCATATAAAATGCTATATTAAATATTGATAAAATGTTAGATTTCTCCTATTATTTAAATTAAATATGTGGATATAAATAGTACATTTGACAATATGATACATGACATAATTATGGCCATACGATTTTTGAGAGGCCATTTACTAAACAAAATACTACGTCACTGTTGAATCCCACTCACACATTACAAGTACCTAAACGCAGATAAATCAACATTCAGATGGACTTTTGATATTTTTATAATAGTAACTCAAACAAGTTTTTCTAGATCCTGTGGCTCTAGATACAACCCGGTCCTACATTAAAGTTGCCCACGGAGGCCTTACTTTGGTTGATATCTCTTAATTATGCCTAATCTCTTAGATAATTCACCAAGTGAGCCACATTAACAAGATGGGAATCTACAAAATCAACAAGAATCGCATAATTAAAATCTAATTAGGGTGCTCAATTAGCTTGATGGGCATCGAAAATAATTGAAAATATAATTAATTTTGCTTCCCTTATATTCTGATGAATGATGATTGGTGAGTGAGGAAGATCATGGACTTTTCTCAGATGGCTGCATTTACTGCGGCTGCCGCCAACCAGCGCGGCTGCAAGGGACCATCCTCGGCTTATCAGCAGTGGCCTGATTTTCTGCACTGGAGACTAGAATCGGAATTGGATATTCAAGGCGTGCAAGCGTACAACCATGCATGGAGATGCAGAGAGATCTGTAGTTGGAATCTAGAGATGGCTTCTCTGCGGCTGCAAGCGAAGCAAAATGATTACAGCACTGGGTGCGATGCTTTGGATTTGGGGGGGGTGCAAATGAGGTGGAAAATCAGGATTAACTGGTTTTCACTTTTTTCCTGGGTGCGGCTGCACCCAGGAGTGACAATATGGATCCGCCCGTGCGCGTGGTAGCCGTCGTCGCCGCCGCACACAGGCACGCGCGAGCAAGCAGCCCCCACGGCCGCGCCGGCGAGCCGCCGCTGCTGCCGCCGCGCAGGCGAGCCGCCGCTGCCGCTACCGCACGGGACGAACAACAGCGCGCCGACGAGCTAACTAGGCGCCATGTGTGGGCCGGGACCTCCGACATCGCCGTCGTGCGCGCGCTTGCGCGCTGCGTGGCCACGCACCTGGGCCCATCCGCAGCATGCACGTCACCCGCGTCTCCTTCTGCGCGACGAGTACGAGCTCCGGCGCTTGGTCACGGACCTCACCGACCTCCGCGAGCTTGGACTTTTCCACAGCAGCGTCCGCAACTAATAATTCGAGTCTCGTCATGTTGTACCATGAGCTCCATGTGTTGTCGCTCGGTGGCCGGACATCTCGCATGGCTGGATGCGCAGTCACCTGGGTGCATGGGCTGGACTGCTGGTTCGATCCGCCACAGCTGGTGGAGATCACGGCCACACTCTAGCGATGCGGCCACCGCTTCCTGTGAGTCCTGCGGGGGCCACCTTCGTAGGCATCTGGCGCCGGTACCCCGGACGGGTCGGAGCACCCGACGGACGCGAATCTCGACAAACTGCGCCGTTTGCAGCTGCTGCCACTCGACGAACGTGGCGGACGGTGTCGGCGTTCCTGACGCGCTCCCGGTGCCGTCGAGGCCCAGTAGGTCCCCACGGTGGCCTGGTCCAGCACGGCCGCTCCATGTCGCGGCACGTCTTGGCGGACGCCTCGGTGGTCACCGCGGCATGGAGGAGCAGAGGAACACGGCCCAGAGCAGCGCACGCTTGTTCACCCAGACGACGACGTCCCGGTCCCGGCGGCAGATAAGCGCTGACATGTGGACCTAGACCCGTTTGGATGAATATGAGACCTAAATAGAGTTTAAGGACCGGAATGACACACTTTCTGAGTTTGAGGACCGGGATGATACACTCCTACAAGTTTGAGGACCGGCCATAAACTTTACTCTTATAGTTTTTATAAGCGTGCAGCCACTAAAACTAACAGCAGCCGAGCAGCGTTCATGGAAGTTCGCATATTTAGTGCTAACAAGTCTTTAGTGTTTATGATTAATAATCCTTACATGTATACTTTGAATATTGAGTGTTAATGAAGCCATAATACGGCCTGACCACAGATACAATGGCTAACTGCAAATTCTGTTTTTTTAGTGTAAAGGTACAGATATAAGAAGGGCAGGCCTGGGGAAGTGGTGAGAGCTGTCTCACTAAGTCACCAGGTCATGGGTTCGAAGCAGCCTCTCCGCAGATTTTGCGGGGGGAAGGCTTGCCTCGGTTTTTCCCTTCCCCAGACCCCACTCATGTGGGAGCCTCCGGCACTGGGTCTGCCCTTTTTACAGGTACAGATATAATCCCTTGGATCCAGTTATTAAGGAAGTGGAAGCTAGGGCACAGAAAACAAACCTGCTGCTGTTTTTGCTGTGGTTCAGAAGAGATCTCTCTTGGAACATCTTGATCAGCATGGTGTTCAACTTCATGGTTAACTCTACTATTGTGTATCATGCTATTCGACAACAGATCTTTAGCTTCAAGAGCTTGGGACAGCTGTTCTTTGAGATGAGTAACTTCAGCTTGTAATTCCATGCATTCGCCTATCTGATAGCAGAAGTAATTCAAAGAAGTGTCATAAATTGACCGTAATCATTTCACCATTCATCTAAAACAATCTCGCATATCTAACCTTCTCATTCAGCTGATCTTGTATCACTCTATTATCTGCAGCCTTCACCTGCAATAAGAAATATTTAATGATAACCCAACACCAATCGAATGAAAAGACCAAGAAATATAATTGGATTATTGCAATCACACGTTTTTTTAACAATAAAATAAAATGAAATAAAAGGGTAATTGATGGCCGGACTCAATTCAGAACAATTTGAAAGGTATACTAATTTTCAATTTTGAGAAGGTGAGCCATAGTGATGAAAATTGAGTGTCTTGTATTAATGAAATGTCAGATATGCAAGCATGCAACATGAACATAGTGACAAAATTTCTTCATAAATCTTAAATTGCTTATGGCATGTCAGCAATGTCTCAAAAAAGGTGTTAACTATTGAAATTGGTATGCATTTTTCCTGCTTCTGACCTAAAAAAAATGCATAAGTTTCAGTCCAGAAGTATTTTTGAGCAAGGCAGACTTTATATCAGTACCTCAAGTTCGAAAGATTTCTCATTGAGCTGCTCAAGTAGTTCATGATAAGACTGCAAAAATCAATAAGAACCATCCAATTGTTAAACAGAAATGCTCAGTAAAGAGATAGCATGAAACCAAAACAAATATAGAACATTACCGGTGAAAGCTCTAACTTGTCAACCTTTCCTTGAGTTCCTAATGTTGCATGAGCTATCTCTCTCTCCAAAGATGCTATCTGCTGCTGCTTCCCCTTAATTTCATCGGTCTTCTTCTTCATTTCCATCTTTGAATACCAAAAATGGTAAAAGGTTACAGTATCAAAGAAAGCTTGTAAAAGCACACAACACTAGCTAAGACCATACGAGAGTACCTGAATCTTCTCGTTCTTTGGGCTTCTTCCAGCTTCCTCTGTAAGGCGTTTAAGAGCACTTGTATTAAATGCAACCTCCCCTGACAAAATTTTCAACTGCTCTCTCAACAAATCAACATGGTCCATCGTTTTTCCACTGGCCTGGTACCCCATCACATATTACAGCATGTCAGTAAAGAAATCTATTGAAACCAAAAAAATGCATATATATCTGATCTCATCCTGAACAGGGCAACACTATCTCAATGTTGGCAGTGAGACAATTAACAGTTTAATTTATGAAATCTATAAACTCCTAAGCCAGTCCAGTAACTGCAAAGACTAGGATATGCTGATATCTTAATATTCTAATATAGCTATAAAGAACAGTAAATACTATGGTAGTAGAAAAATTATCCTGACAAATGTGGCATAAATTTAGAACAGTAACTGAGAAGTCACAATAATTGGCCTTTCCAAGACAAAACTATACTTCTGAACATCTTTATTCTTCTCTATAAACTCACTAGTGATACAGCAATTCTTATTCTTGGAACTGCTATGTACCATCTGATTAAAAGAAACATACCAAAGGAGTTTCTTCGCCATGAATGCTGCCAGAAGGAAATTCCGCATGACCAATGCTAAACAGATCAGCTGATACATTCTCACCAGCTAATGAATTTGATATTCTTGGTTCAGCAGGAAAATTGACGCTTTCCCCAATAGGTGTTGAAGGAGCGGTTGATTTAGTCAAACTGGACTTATCACCTTCTGAACTTGTCAGAATAGAAGCTCCATCACGTTTCTGAAAATCAGTGTAGCACATGTATCGATTGTTTTTTAATTTAAAACCAGGAATCAACATAACTTCTATGGAGCGGCCAAAAAGTTGCGTCTATGGAGTATTGACATGCACACAAGCTGCAATGTAGTGCAAAGCTGGCATACCCGGAGTTTGAACCAGTTAAGAAGTCCTTTCCTATTCTTTTTTTCTTCCTTCGAAGAATCTTCAAGTGATACACCAAACCCTTCAACAGGAAGAAGTAATTCATTGCTTTCATTGTCCATCATTATATCTCGTCTTCTATATGGAAGGTATGCCAGCTGCAAAATTAGCAGGCAAACTTTAGCAACTCTAAGTTTGATACAGAAACACTGGTAAGGGATTCATCCATCTATTCCCAAAAGGCATGGACAGAGAAAATTAATACAGAAGTTAGTTGAATGCTCCCCATCATCATTTCGTAAGTATATATAGACAAACCTCCTCTTCCCCAAAAGAATGTCTTCGTCTTGGTCCAGAATGTGGAGAAAATCTGGAAGTCGGAGTCGCCTTAGTAGAAACCAGTATAAGTTTTGTTAAACGCTGGATCCTTGCAAGCAAAGCAGCTTTAGCTTCCTCCTCTTGTTCCAGCCGAGACTGCAGCTTGACATTACCATCTTCTAGCTTTTCATATGTTGGAAAAACAATTGTTAGGAGGATTCGAGGGCACGCTGACAACGCACACATGTGGCATTATATTATTCTTAATCTATACTATGTATACAGCACTTAAAGAAGGCATAAGGCTATCTGAACAAAATTCACTAAAAACACTCCAGTTAATCACATAAGATATATAGTAAATTTCCCCAAAAACGAAATAATTATGCCCAGCATGATGCCAGAAGCAGATGTTAAACTGAAATAAAACAACATAGCACCTTTTGCTTCCAAAGGATGATATTATCTTCCTCGGTATCTTTCGACGGTGTGCCGGTAATAATACCCATTTTCAGCTGCTCTAGCTCTTCCTTCAATCTCCGAATCTCAGTTTGGTACTTCTTTATTAAAGATTTTTCATCTATAATCTGCAAAACAGAAAAACAGATAAGGAGCATATATATCAGAAAAAACTGACATCAGGGATAAAATACAACCTAATAATAATTATCAAGTAAATGTCAGGCCTACTTTGTTTTGAGATGCTTGGATCTCAATGCGCTTCGCACGGTGGGCAAATTTTAGTGTATTATGGGTCTCTTCAGAATTACTTGATGCTGGTGTCACTGTGCAAATCAGCTGCGAAAAAAAAAAAAACAGTTATGAAAATATCCTGATAATATTAGCAATTAGTATCCGCCATGCAATGAGCAACTTACTGAAACACGTCCTTGACCACTGAGGGATGACTGAAGTAGTCGTGTTAATTTTGAATCTCGAAATGGAATATGTGTAGCCTTTCCATCAGTCAGTTTTGATATCACCTGAAATGGGAAAACATGAGCTAGAGCTGACATGCAAAATAAAAGGAGCATTGTTTAACCAGATTCTTGAAGGTAAAAGGGATAATAGGCAATCTTCTTTCATCCAACTTGATTGAAAAAACATTTGCCCATGAAGTTAATATTTAACACATCATGTGATTTACTGAATCAACGGTGCCAGCAAAGTAAATAAACAGGGCCACACATCCATATGGAGGTTTCCAATATTTCAAATGGATTTCATTATGTGAACATTTTAAATTTACGCACAAGTATTCATAGCCAGCGCTTTGACACCTGAATAGCACCTCTAGTTCCTAGGTTCAACCTCCAGTGGGAGCGAATCTTACATTTCAAAATTATCCATCTGAATTGAACTCATGAAAATCAAGTCAATCTGTGACATGTTGGACCATGATTGGTAGAATGGATAAAACATGAAAGTGGTAAGGGTCGGATTCAAAATATTGTGATACACAACTAAAATGATGTGTATTATTAGTGAATCCTACCGTTCCAAGAGTTAGCAAGCTTTTGTTGATATAACATCCTTCTTTCCGCCGTACTCCAGTTGTTTCTGCCCTTGAGCTCTCTGAACCTGCCAGATCGATGAGGTTCTGCAAATGAGTGACACAATTAAAGAATCAATTTATGCTCTGGCTGCAAGTATCAAGAGACGCCGGATGCAAAACAAAAGAAAATACACAAATCTACACTAGTATATGTAACTACAAGCTAAGGTGGTCATCAACGGTAACAAATAGCAGGAGAGAAACCCACCAGCTGTGAGAAAGTGACAGCTTCCCCTTCATTAGACTCACCACAAGGGCTGCTCTCTATAGTCTGTCACATAATAAAATGAATCCATAAGCATCATGTTCAGCTCTTTCAATTAAAGCATGCTACAATTGATTATTGAGTTGCATACACCAATCAGTTTAACCCAAAAGATTAAGCTGATGGGAAATGGTGGATAATTCACTTGTACTTCAATACTCCACCTCACATGCAGGCGCCCTCAAGCCTCAAACGTGGAAACAGGAGTGAGCAACAAATATTTTATTTAATTGCAATAGCCAAGATTTGAACTCAAGACCTCTGGCTCTGAACCATATTAAATTGCATGCACGAACCAGTTCGGCAATTCACTTATATTTCAACAGTAATGACTTGCAATGTGCCAATGCAAAACCAAATATGAGATCTTTGCTCTTCAAATAGCGGATAGACAAAAACTATTCTGCACATATGTGCTGCCTCATTACCAAAGTAAAAATAGTATGACTTCTGCTACTGAGTACATTGAAGTTAGTGGATCCAACATGCCTATGCTCTGCAATCAGAATGGACACAACAAATTAGTATTTAGTAAATATATGCTGACAACTCAGTGGAACAAAATAATAGAATGGTAGCAAGTTAAGAACTACGGGCACTACATTTACAAGATTAGCTACCTACCATCAGAAGTTTAGAGGTTAATTGAAACTTGGAAATGCACTAGAATAAGTAGTAGCATAATTATTTCATTTTAGATTTATTCTATGTATTAGGGGTAATTGCCCTTAAAGCCTTAATTTAGAATTTAGAGATAAGTTCCTTAGGAGTCAAGTCAAATCGTTTCTATAAGAGGGATAGCATTGCATCCATTCAAACCAAGCAAGAAATAATGACTAGTCCATCTCATGACACCGCCCACACCCATGCTACCACTATGGTCCAACTCCACATACGCTCTAATTCCAATATAACTACTAACAGTAGATTTTTTGTTTTGTTAACCGTTAAAGGAGGTGGCGTGGTTAGAAGCTGGAGGAGACCATTACATTAAGGAGCCTGAGTTCAGAACCAAAACAACGTTTAGCAGATGAAGCGGACAGAAAGATAGCGAGTGGACAGAACAGGCTAAGGAAAGAGTGAAAGACTGACAGACCTAACCCACTGGAAACCTGGTCACTGTTTAGAAGTCTTATAATCAGGAGTGTTGCTAACTTGCTATATGTGCAACATGTTTCTACCACTCCTTCACAAATCACAACCAGGAGACCAAATGGCCAATCGCTTGGATGCTGACTCATATCAGTCAAAGGGTCCAAACAACTTCTTGTACTGGAATCGTACAAATTAGTTGTATGTGAAGTATTTCCATATTAGTAACATCTTGCTAACATATATTATTTACAATGGCAAACAAGAGGCTCCTTTAGAGTGCCATTTCGCTCACTACACTACTCAACGATTTTTCACCTTTCTAGAGTCTTTACAAAGGTACGCTCAGTCAGTTTCAGAGCTTTCCAGGAGCCTTTTTTCAGGAACTTGGAAGGAAATTTCCTCCTAACGTCACACTTTCAGTAGTTTAGTGTCATGCTGCGAGACCATTTTTCACATGAAAGTTTAGACCTATCATGAAGATCAATTCTGAAACAGAATCATGTGAAGACATTGTTGGAAATCACCTTCTCCAGCTGCAATAAGGGACAGGGCATGTGCAGGAGATAATACTACTTCCTCCTTGATACCTTCAACAAATGTTCCCTGAGAATGTTAATGCAGACCAAGGAACTATCAGAAAACTGTGCAAAACAATACATTGCATCCATCATAAATGCTAGGCAATT
Organism: Miscanthus lutarioriparius; assembly: GCA_904845875.1. Taxonomy (NCBI): domain Eukaryota; kingdom Viridiplantae; phylum Streptophyta; class Magnoliopsida; order Poales; family Poaceae; genus Miscanthus; species Miscanthus lutarioriparius. The sequence continues at coordinate 8,414,785 of CAJGYO010000007.1, read as the reverse complement.
TTGGGGGTAGATTTTAATTATTCTGCCAGTTGGAACTCTTCACAAAAAGGATTATGTTTTCAAGGATCCCTGTTCTAGACTTCAAGGGAAGAATGTACTGTAACATTTAACCTACAAGTATACAAATTTTAAGACACCACAAAATACATGTTTTCAGTATTAAGTTGAAAGACACTATGAATGTGAAACAGCAACTGGCAACCTTTGGATGGCACTACAATGCAGGTATAAATTTTCAGAAAAAAAAGGCAATAATCATCCACCAGAGAAATCATTTGTTTGTTAGTTTGAAAACTTAGCCACTAGAAAGAGTAAGACTAATGACGAGAGAGTGCATATATTAGCACCTGAGGATCCTCTCTAATTCGCAAATTCTGACCAGCAGGATTTAGTAGATCATTGACAACCTACAAAACCAATAAGCCCTTGATTAGAACCATTCATTTTGTGATATAAACTCTGATTAAGAGTATGTTTATACAACAAGCAGAGGTACCTCCAATAACAAATATTATGATGATAACAAAAATGATTACGGTGACAAATTACGGTGACAAACCTCATTATAAATTTCCAAGTATGACACGCGAAAGAGAAACTCGCGATTTGGTGTCTACAAAGACAAAGAAAGCAATGGCAAGTGCACAGAGCATTGTCATCATCATTTCGACGCATATTTCATCATATCATAATACAAGATGGGTGTGTATTTAAAAAATACCTCTTGTATAATGCTAAATGCATCTTTGACAGCCAAAGGTATAATCCCTGGGGATCTTTGGTCTCCCTGGCCCAAAAGAACAAATATATCAAGATACTAAGAAACATTTCAAAATATGAAGAAACGGATGAATGTGTTCAATATTAATCCAGTCAATTATAAAAAATGGAAAATAAATGCTGGCGTGAACATAATAGAAAGGAAAGTTGCAAATCATATGCTTCAAAGAACATAATAGAAAGGAAGTTGCATTTTCTTTTCTCGGACTAAGACAGGAGAGCTGTGTGTCATACTTTCATTCCATTAAGTAGAGGAAAGTTGCATATGGTCATGCATGACAGTAGTAGAATTTAGGGAGTGGAGCAATTTCATTTCCTCTCCTCTTTATGGGGATGAGAGACTTGGTATAGGAATACACAAACCTTAGGTAACTGTATGGGACAGAAAACCTACACCACAAGCTGCGATCACATTTTAGCTACTCACGATATTTATTTCTGAATTCACGTTGTGCACTACACAGTCCAACAGCAATAGATTAAGAATGAGATAACTAGTGTTTTTAAGACAAAAAACAAAAATATGAAAGTTTGAAGTATTATAAGTTCTCTCACATGCATCGTGTGTGTCTTCCCACTGCTTGTAACACCATATGCAAATATTGTACCTGCAACAGTATGGAAGAAGTTTATCAACTTTTATTTCAGAGAATTGATTAAAGATACATGTGTCCAATCAAGCCAAGAATCCGTTGTTGCATTTAATGAATGAACATGAGAGGATTAAACCCAACTGTAAATGTTGTAAAGATAAATAGAAGATACTCCCTCCATTCTAAATTATAAGATGTTTTGGCATTTCTAGATGCATATGTTTTGCTACGCACTTAGATATACACTATGTCTAGATACATAATAAAAGTAATGTATCTAGAAAAGACAAAACGTCTTATAATTTGGAACGGAGGAAGTAGCTTATACTGCAACAGAATATTTGAAAATGAAAAAGAAAAATGTTGCCCTGATCTAAGTTATAAGACACTGAAGAAAATATAAGCACAAAAACAAAATATATTTACCATTTACTCCCTCCATGGCACCGCTAACAACATGTTGAGCTGCAACATCATATACATGACGGGTCGTAGTAGTTGGTGCAAAAACCCGATCTGGACAACAAATAATATTAGCCTGTATTCAGAATTAGAGTTAAAGAGGTGGCAAATTGGTAGCCTAAGAAATGTGCATACTTTCCTGGTACTCAAGCCCGGATAATAATTTCTACTTGCTGCATGCGGCAATGCAACATGATTCTATTAACTGACTTATATTATAGGAGAAATGTGACACCAATGCTACAAAGTTTTTGATTCATAGTTTTGAATAAGTAATTTTAGGGCCCATACCTAGAAATGGCAAAATTGATTCCTACAAAAAAATTAATATTGTAATTTGGAGGTCCTAAGTGACATTGTCCATTTCAATTGTTTTTGGAGACTACAGTGACATAACTATGTAGCACCCAGATGCCTCACAAGCTAAAAGGTAAGTGTAAACATTAAGGTACATTGAAATATGAATAAAACAAGTTGGACTTCTATGAGATGAACTATTTTTTCCTTAGCCTGAGTACAACCACAAGTTATGACCTAGTCACAATCATATGGAATATGATAAAGCAAAGGAGCCCAAGGCACGTAATTCATTCCCCAGTGCATTGGATGACAAAACTACCATGTCCCAATTTGAGTTTCTCACAAATTGATCATCCGTTGTACAACAGGCATTCTATCGATATCAAGAGGAAATCAAACACTTCAAGAAAACTACACAGTTGCTCAAATTTTGAGGCAATGGTTTCCATTGCATGCCAACAAAATGTCACAGAGCTCAATTCTCCAGATGGATACGGCAAGCTATTTTCAGTCTTTCCTACGAATGTGCTGAATTACAATAATCTCCAAACCTCACCGAAATGGCTCCTGCCTATTTGTAAAACTGATAGGCGATTAAAAGGCAGGTTGCATATGCCCACAATGAATCTATGCAGTCATTGACTAAAATAAGGACTAAGGGGTACACAAGTGCCAGAGTAATCCAACTATCCAACCACAAATGAGACGCCAAAACCGCACCCATACCGTAAGCGTAGGCGACGCTGGGGTTCTGCTCACTCCGAACAACCGTGTCACCATCCGCATACCACGCGACCTCCTCCCCCTGCCGAATCTCCCGTGGGCTTCACAAGCGACGACCAAAACCCCAAATCAGTCCACATTTCGCGAATCCAACCGCAACCAAACCAAGCACCGCTCCAGAATCCAGAGCGAACTGAACCTGAGCGGGCGGAAGCGGACAGTGACGGTGACATTCTCCTTGGGCGTTGGGTCCTCGTCCAACCCGGCGAACAGCGGGGACACGGGTCCGTCGAGCGAGAGCTCCGGCGTGAGCCGCGACGAGGACGTGGTCGTGGTGGTAGTCGACGTCGGCGAGCCCGACTGCGGCAGCTGCTGCTGATGCGGACCCTTCGGTCCCGCCGCCGCCGATGAGTGCCCCGCCCTCCGCTGCCGCGACGCCGGCCGCGTCGCCATTGCCCGCACGGCGCGAGATCTAGCAGCACGAGGCACCCGCCATTGGATCCGGTCGCTTTACGCGGGTTTCTCCTAGGGCTTCTCTCCCCCTTTCCGGTTGGGTCACACGCTCGTGGGGTGGCTGTCGCTTCCCCTTTTTTGCTTCCGTAGGCCAACTCCCCTTCTTTTTCCGTTCGCCAACTGGGTAGCGGAGGGAGCGGGACGGGGGGCGTGGGCGCAAACGGGGCGGCGACGCCGACGTGCGGGACCCGACGCTGACAGGTCAACACACTGGTTAATAGGCGTTGACTACGCGAAGTCGATGGAGTTCAGCAATTATTATGTGCCTGCCGCTTGCTAGTTTTGCTTGCAGTTGCAGGCGCTTTATTTAGACTTTATTAGAGGCTGAGGAAAATCGTTCGTCTTTAAAATGGTTTAGTTGAGTTGCTAACTTGATGGTGTTATTAATCAATCAATCAGTTGTAGTACTGCTTTTTAGTATTAAAAGAAGAACCTGTAGCGAGTTCAGTCGCTGGAAATGAAAAGTGCACTGTGTGTTTGGTTCGCTTGTGATTGGAGTAAAGTCCCGTTCGTCTTTAGGGAGCGTCTATTTGAGCTGTAGCTTTTGGTTTTTTATTTAAAAACTAGCTTTCTAGCTTTTGTCTCCGCCTATTAGTTTTTTTTATTTATGTTTATAATATTTTTTAGCTTCTTGGTATATCAAAAGCAAAAAAAAGTTATCCAAAATATATTTTCAGTTTTTAGTTTATTTTCTTACCAGATAGTTTTCTAGTTTTTTTCAAAAAAGTAGCTCAACAACTATGATTCTTTGTTTCAGTTTCTAGCTTTTGTGAAATAAACATGCCCTTAAATTATTTTTTTTATAGAAGAAAACACTGCTTTCATATAAAGCAATCAAGTGTAAACAAGTTTACGCACACCAACACCACCGCTAGAGACACCAGCTTACAGGTAAGACAAAACCCTGGTTCAAATCAAACCAGAGAACAATGCAGCAACACTATTGCCAAAACAAAGAGCTAAAGGCTCAATCTAAATCACCACAAAAAGACCTTCAACTTCTATATATTCTTAGTTTGCTTTCTGAAAGATTCCAGCCAGCTTCATTGATTTGATCTAGTAGTCAAAATATCTGGTGTCACCTTCCTTTGCCATTTCTGTAAGAAAGAGAAGATTTTGTGGAAAATCTCATTGCATTGGAAGATCTCATTTTATTATGAAGGTTCCATGAGGTCAACAAAATAATAAAAAAACATGAAGAATTTTATATGGTAATCTCTAATTTATAAAGAAAAATCCAATATTCAAAGACTTCCCGCAAACTACCAACACTAGTACCAAATTCAATAGCTGGAAATGGACGATGCTCTTTTTTTTTTTTTTTTTTTCTTGTGATTGGATTAAAGCCCCATTTGATGGTGCTTGCTCTGGCTTCGTCGGTAGCTTTGGCACCAGAGCCAAACGAGCCACACCAAGCGCAGAGGAGGAACAGTTCTGGGTGTCAAATAGAGGAACTAAAGCCGTTTTGCCATGGATGAGCTACATTTTGCTTCGTTTCGGTAGAAGAGCGGGTGCGCACATCGACCATCCCACACAGCACTAGGATGAGTTTTTTCCATGAAAAAATGGAGTAAGAATCTTTGTTACTTAGTATTCTTCATTCCAAACTATATAAGACGTTTTGATTTTTAAAAGTTAAAATGTTTTATAATTTGCAATTGAAAGAGTACTAGCTTAGTAAACACTTTAGGGCGAAGTAATATTCAGTGGATCGCTAAGATCTTCTGACACGTTGACACTTCCATAAAAATAAACGCTACTCCTCGCGAATCTGACTTCGTGTCGCTATCCCTTCATTGAGCCAAAAGCCCCGGGCGCACTGACCTGACCAGCGACAAACGAATGCGTCCCTTGCCACGCCACGCTACACGGCAGCTTAAAATATGCAAATTGCCGGCGTCTGTGAAAACGGACACACCAGCAAATAAACAGTTACCAAATCACGTCTACGTCTGCCTCCACAGGATGGGATGGGATGGGATGGGACAGGATGGGATGGGATGCGATGCGAAGCATGCGCGACAGGTGAGTCGGGCGTTGCCAGGCGCTACGGATCGATCTCCTGTCGCCATCTGCGTCGTCGCCGTGCTCCGCCTGCGACGTGCGGAGCCGGCCAGGCAGGGGCGCCCGGGGCCCCGAGCCGCTGCCGAGCGGGGGCGGATCCGCACACCGCACTGCCCGGTCCGCGCCAGCGACAGCACACGGCTCGGCGGGGAAAGCCACAGCCACCGCCGCATGCAGCGGCCGCGTCGGGGCCCGCGGGATCCGCGCGGTCGTTTTCCAACAGCGATGCGCCTCGGCCGCTTCCTCCCTTCCTTCCCGGGGCGCCGGGACCGCGCGCCCGCCCCGCGCGCCAAGCGCCACACGAGCCGAACCATGCGTCCATACCATACGGCGGCATCTCACTCGCGGACGCGCCCTCGGGAGCACTCGTGAGTCGTGGCCGGTGCGCGTGCGGGGCATGTCTGCGCGCAGAACGTCCTGGGAGAGGGAGAGGCCGAGGAGGGACAGCCACAGCCGGGAGTGGGTTATGCCTGCCCTGTAGAGATCTCACTTTGGAGGGACGTCGGACGTTGTAGGTGGGATATGTATGCCGGTGCTTGGCACTGTGGTTCCGGTGTGTGGGCTGACCGACACGAGTGGGCAGTGCTGCCGAGTGAAGCTGTGCTCACTGCTCAGCTGCATGTGGACTTACGGCCTATTCGTTTCGGCTGAATTGACTTATAAGCCATGACTGAAAGTACTGCTGACTGATTTGGTGTGAGAGAAAAACACTGTTCGAGGCGTGGATTATAAGTCAGATACGAGCGAATAAGCCGAAACGAAGAGGATGTTACACGATACGAGAGCCACATGCTGCATTTGGCCCCTGTTGACTAGTGGACAAAGGCAAAAAAACGCCAATTTGAGCGGTCAGGGTACTAGTTTCGTTGCTCCTTGCTCGGCACATGACTCCGAGCCTTGGAAGTTGGCAAAGCCCGTGAGTATTTACTGTTATATACAGCCATATATACAGATGGCGTACCATGTGTATAAAGGAAAACGGACTGCTCAAAGTAAAGCTGCTTTTTTACTTTTAGCGTCAATCTCCTCATTTTCATCCATTTAATTTCGTCTTGCATGTTGTTGTGATGATAATATCCCATGGATTCTTGTTGATGGCAATGAGTGAACGTACGCGTGGCCGGCTAAGGCGTGTGCACTTTACATAGATTGCATGATTTTCCAGGTGGACCATTCAGGTTCGTACATTCTTTTTTTTTAGAACAGGTTCGTACATTCTTAATGGTGAATTGTCTGCGTTGTAGTATTCCACTGACGCGAGCGCAGCTTTGGAAACAAGTTCAGTAGGACAGGCCTCCAGTTATCCATTTCTCTTTCCTTTCAAGTACGCAGCAGAAGAGAAGTTTCAGAGTTTTTTTTTTTAAATTCTATAGTCGCATCTAATGAGCTAGACTTGACACCTGATTAATTATATGATAACTGCTCCCAAGGCGGAGAGAGGATTTCACAGTTGGGTACAAAATAATAAGCAAAAAAAAAAACCGAATGAAAATGTACAATAGCAAAAACATAGGTATTCCATGGAATACAGGGGAATACCTCCGGTGCCGCCCATTAACTACTCATCCACGACGGTTACTCTCACTGCTTGTCGTCCGAAATTATCGAGCATCTGCCCGATTCCTACCGTGATGAAAAAGGGGGCTTCACCGAAAAGCCTTTCCAACATTTGAAGGAACGATTTAAAAGTAACTATCAGTCTATCACAAGCAGAAAAACAGGCCATTGTGGAAGTTGTGGAACAGGCGATCTCAATATATGATATGGCTTGTTTTGAGCTAACAAAGAGACAATGACCTTATGTGAGCAAGTGAGCTCAAAGATTTGTCGGTATTAGTGGGATCAACTAGACGGAGATAAGATGCATTGGTTCATCCTCGGATACAGTGAAGCAACTGAAAGGCCTTGGGTTAAGAGATTCACATGCTTTTAACAGCCCCGGCAATAGATGGGATGTCTTTCTACATGGTGGAGTGTGTATAGATGTATCCAACTTCTAAAAAAGGGGATTATTTGGCGTATCAATGACGATGAATCAGTGGACATTTGGGAATTGGGAAGATCCTTGTCTACCACACGTCCACACAGGATTACTCTCCGACCATGTCCAGTCACGGGTAACTATTTACTGACAATGGTGAAGGAACTAATTCATCCTGTTACCGGTGGATGGGATTTTGACTTGGTGCAGCAAAGATTCCATGCTGATGGTGTAAAGATCCTTGTTTCAGTCATCCTAGTGCATGATAACATGGAAGACATTATAGCCTGACACTTCGATTCCAAAGGACAGTTCTGTGTTAGATCGGCCTGATGATTTGATTCTGTCGCTTGACAGGCAGCTGTCGCCTAGACTAGGAATCAAACCAAGGCTGCAACCAAACACATCATAGGCAAACACAGGCAATTTCTTCCAGGGCTTGAACCAAACAAGCTCTACATGCAAACTTTACACGGTCTGTGATGGGTGAACTTCTGGCAGAGGATCACCGAAACGAAATGGCGTTGTCCTATGCGTTAGCAGCCGTACTGTCACCAAATAAAGGAAGTGTTACACACTTACACTACTCGTAGATGTGGAGCATACCTGAGGTGATGCAGCAACAACAACAACTGACCACTATCTTTGGGGTGACTCTGGTTGGAGAGAAGAGGCCAATGGTGAAGACAACATGAAGCTGTCAGCACAGGCCTGCTGCATGATTCAAAGATATTTGGAGCGAAATTTTCGGTTTTGGCGTAAACCGGAGGACTACCTGAAGATCAATGTTGATGGCCCTTCTCTGAAGATTCATGATCCGGGGGCTTGGATTCACTGTCGGGGACCATTCGGGTGAGGCCCTACTGCCCTAGCCTATCCAATACTAGATGATGTGCCGATGTGCAATGACTCGCCTTGAGCTTGAAACAGACGCCAGTGTCGTTCGATCAGCAGCTCTCAGTAGCTCGACGTTTGACAAGACACCTATTAGAGTTCTGTTTAGTTAGCGAAATAAAATTTTTAACGATGTTTAGGATGTAGTACTCCTTTTGGAGTATAAAAAAACACCTTGGGCTCGTACGTGCCGCCGACAATATGCAAGGCTCGATCTGGTTCCGGTCACGAATCACGATCTCATCAGCTGATGTCTTAAAACACGCGAGACCCGTCAATTAGGGCCGCCATGATTAATCTTCATACAAACGTAATAACGATATTATAGTTTGGGGTAAAAATTTTTGAGAACTAAACCATACCTAACTTGAACGTTAACGATGTAGGAGTAGTACTCCTATAAGAGTACGGCAACACCTTGGGCTCGTACGTGCCGCCGACAATATGCAAGGCTCGATCTGGTTCCGGTCACGAATCACGATCTCATCAGCTGATGTGCACGCGAGACCCGTCGGGGCCGCCATGATCTCACCAAACGACTAATTTGACTAGCCAGTTCGTTCGCGAGCGCGACGCGACTCCGCGAAAGGCACGGTGGACCTCGCGCGCCCGCGAGTTCTCTCGATGGAGTGGTTCGTGCGCGCGAGTCGCGGGACGGTAGTGAGTAGCAGGGAGGAGACGGGACGGGACATGGGACCGAGGTGAGTGCACGTACGCGGACAACGCGGTGCCGTGACCTGCTGTGCTCACCGTGCCTTGCATTGCATGTCAAAGCACCAGGTCCGGGCGTTGCGTGCCGTGGCGTGCAAAAGGATTTTCTTTCGTCGTCTGCCTGAACAGATGAGCGCGCGTCCGGGCCGGGGGGCTGAAACTTTGGATTAGAGCCCGTAAGGGCAGCGGGAGAAAGAGAGCTTCGCAGATCCGGCCTGGCCCAAACATGGATACAATCTGGGCTGAAATTTTCTCTTATTGGGACAGATTAAGCGTTTAAGACTATGGCCTTGAGCAATGACTGGGCCCAAGAGGCAGACGTTTCAGACTCATCAGTTTGCGGAAATGTTTCTAAAAAAAAAACAGTTTGCGGAAATGAAAGGAAATTCACTTCAGTACTGGCACGGCACGGAGGATGTCACGCGATGCCAGCCAGCCCAGCGTGGTCCAAACGCGATGCGAGCCGCACAGCACGGCACAAGGGAAAATTTTGATCGGTGGTGGTGGCTACTGGCTAGGCATCGGTAGCGCTTAGCGCACTGCTTGCCCTTGTGCCGCGCAGCAGTAAAGCGTCACTGTGACTTGTGCAGGATTGTTTCCCGTGCCAGACTGGCCGTACCGATACAGTTTACACGACGCTCGGCGTTTCTTGGCGACATCAAGTGCAGCCAAGACTGCTGGTTAGTAGATTCGCTTCTTGTCACATGTCAATCACCCCTTCAACACTTGCAAGTAGATGGCCACCTAGCTAGGGCCTGAATGCCCTCCGAGTCCGAGATACGGGTGCTCGACAACATATCTCATGCGTTCATGAACCTAGCTGCAATAGATGCGCCTTATAGTACTCACGGCCTGATCAACAAACTAGTCCCTTAAAGTTTAGTCCTAATCCATTCAAATTGAACGTGGACTAATCTTAAGTTCAACCTAACTAATTGTTAGTCTTAAACTCTTAATCCATATCCAAACATAGATTATTTTTTACTTTATTAGTCCAACTAGCTAGCTATTGGTCTCCCTCCGTCTGTGTATGTAAATAACACAGAACTAAATTTTAATCACTTAAACTATTATCTAAAATTTTAGTTGAACTAACGACCGGTACAGGTAATCAAACAGTTTCTGAATCTTCGTGCGTCCTTTATACGCACCGTCGTCTCTGCTGCTCTGCGGACGGTTTGCCAAATTTGCCTTGAAAATGCTACTGCGCATGCTGTACCCCTCACTAGTAAAAGTACTGCTCCGTAGTAATGGAAAGTTCTCGGTAGTGGGTTGACGTCAAAGGCGCGCTCACAGTAATCTTTTCAGTCACCATACGTGTTAACAAGCTCTCACAGTACGGCACGTCAGGATTCAGAAACACATGCATGCATTCTGCACCCTTTCACCCACCCTTTGCAACTGAACGCGTCTGACTCCTCTCCGCTGGCGTCTGACTCCTCTCCGATTGGCTGCTGCAGTTTCCCATTGGTAAATACATGTTCTGGACCAAAAGCTCAAAAGCCATCCGTGATTTCCAACTAAACTGTGCAATTAGTTATTTTTTTGCATGCATTTGCATGCATGCGCTAAAAAAGAGATGGAGAGAGAGAGTGAAAAAACTTGGAATTTTGATGTAAACTAAACAAGGCCTAACATGTTCTTAAAAGGCCGTGCCGTGCACCGCGCATGCATGCATGCATGCATGCGAAAAAGAGATCAGAGAGGATCGGACGTCCATTTAAGGTTAAGCAGGCCGGCTTTATGCGCCTTGCGTTGCATGCATGGCCCTGCACTGCAGCACAGCAGCACGGCTGTGACTCTGATGTTCAGAGCCATCGCATGCGTCGCATTATCAGGTCGCCCCGATCCCTGGAACCGCGTCGGCGGTAGCTGTACTTGCTGTATGCACCCACCCGGTCGGTCTCTCCTTCAGACCTTGGGTTCTTCCTCCCGCCACCGGCAGATTGAAACGGCAGCCCGGCCGCGCTGACGGCCCGGTGGACGGCGGGGCAATGTAGATGGACGCAAGGTGCGGCGTCGGTGGACGACGCATATGCTCTACTGTATATAGCTAGCAACTAGCATAAGAACAGTGTGGAAAGGAAAAGGAAAGAAAGATACTGTACTCCTATGCGAGAACGAGACTGCAGCAGGCATCATCTCCTCTGTGAACCGCACATGCCGCAGCTGACGATGATGCATGGGTGTGGTGCTGGTGGGTGCAAGCTTAACTGCATGCTCATATCGTCTGATCGATCTGAATCTGATCTCTGCCTGCGTATGGCTTTGCACTGCCCAAGTACAGCGCGCGCTGGTCCAGCCCTGGACTGGGAGGCGCCCGGCAACCACCACTGCATGCAGCGGTGGTGGTTGTGGTACTGCCTGCCTGCCTGCCCGGCCCGCCGCTGCTGGCGGTGCTGGAGCTGGGCGCGGCCGGCCGCGTGCAGCGCAGTACTCCGCCAGTACCCCCGGCCTGACCCCTCTCTCTCTCTTTAGATCTGTGGAGTACACTGACTGCATGCGCCAGCCGCCAGCGGCCCCCAGCTTGCGCTACTCGACCGGCTTGGTGCAGCGATGCGTGCGTCCACAGGCTTCAGTGACCTGTAGCTTTCTTGGTGTATGCGTGTCGCCATGATGGCATAGGAAGCTAGCTAGCTAGCCAGCAGATGCTGCTGCTGCCTGTGCTGTGCATCAGTGCATGCATGCGCCAGTTCCATAGGGTCATGTTTAGTTACCCAAAATTCCAGAATTTGGCACTATGCAAAAAAAAGATTCTATCACATCAAATTTGCGGTACATGTATGTAGTATTATATATTGACGAAATCAAAAACTAATTGCACAGTTTAATTGTACTTTCACGAGACGAACGTTTTGAGCCTAATTAGTCAACGATTGGACAATTATTACCAAATAAAAACAAAACGCTACGGTAGCTGTAGCGGCGCACCGAATCCGGCGGCGCCGATTCGGTGGCCGAACTAAACGCGGCCTAGGTTAGCTTTGCCTGCAGCAGACCTCATCGTTTCGTTTGGTTTGTCCGCTGCTTGGTGGAGGCTTCTTTGTCCGCTTGTCCCCTGGAACTAGCATTGCCTATTGTCGTCCTCCCTGGTCAGTGCTCACCTCTCTCGAGTGTTTCGGGCCACTCAAAAGTTTCAGAGCAATCTTGGTATGCATGCATGGTGATGTGATGGCCACCTCATCACACAATGCTACAAAACCACCGCTACTTTGTTTTTTGTTGTTGTTGTAAGACGTGAATGAGCGTCGTCGCAGAGAATATGTCAGGACCCGGTGCTGCTATTTGTTGGGTGCAATGCGTTGCATCATGTTGCGAGACGCATCAGTGATCACTGATCAGACATTGGGACACCAAAGTGAGTCGTACAAGAGCCACCTAAATTGAATTCCGGAAAAGTACTGTGGTCGTACAGTCTAAAGCTGTGCATGACATCCAAGCAGATCGAAGCAGGCCATGCCTTTGAGTGCTTATTAATTCATGATGTCCGGCCAGCGTCAATCGGACCAACTAGGCTCAAAAGTTTTGATTTTTGATGCAGGATCATTTTGCTGCATCATTAAAAAGATTTGAAAAAAATGGGAGCATCTAACCCATGATGCTTATGTCAAGTTTTATTTTGATGCAGGATCTTGCTGCATCATTCAAGTTTGACAAAAATAGTAATCATTCGTAATGTCCCAACTTAAAATTCTCTTTGTGCTATCAATCATTCAGAACCGTTCAAAATCCACTGTGCAGGCAACCAGCCGAACACAGCGAGTATCCACAATTTATAAGACTCTAAATTATAAAAACACACACTCCGTACTTATTTAGTGTGATAAGCATCAGTTCTTTTATATAAAATTTAGTTAAATTTAAAATAGTTTGACTGGTCGCTATTCTAATACAAAACGGTATCTTTACCGTAACAGAGGGAGGACTTGCTTTTGTTTTGTATGTACCTGACCTGATGGTTGGTATATATAGGGATGTGACCGTCTTTAACCAGTGATGTCACGTGACTAGAGCTAATAAGCACAGTTGATAAATCGTGATGCTGAAACATAAAGTGAACTGTCTACTTTTTCTGTTAGTTTAAGCTTTTTTTTTTTAACATGGAAGCATTCTCCATTACTCATTAACAGAGGCCAAATCATTGGCCACCAGGACCTGGATACATCTCGGTATACACAGCCTGTTTGCTTTTTACCGAGCTTATTTAAACCAACCAAATAAGCAGTGACAATTCGAACCGAGATCGAACCCGGACTAAGACCAGCTCCTACAGTCGGCTACCTCATGAGCAACCAAATTACATGAGCGAGGCGTATTTTTCTCTACAAGGCAAAATAGCGAATTCGTCCTCAAGTATGACGCTTGGCTCAATCGTCCCTCAACTATAAAAGCGTCGATTCAGGTCCACGCTTATCGATCACGTTAGTTTCGCTTAACCAACGCCTTGCCAACCGCGCCTCGGCGCCGCCGAGTTGAGGGCATCCTCGTGCTTTCGCCCAGAGGTGACAATCTCGAAGGAAGTCGAGATCGCCCCCAGTCGCGAGCGGCTAAAGCCGCTGTTTTTGGTTGGAGCATCCACGGCGGACGTCCTCGAGGCGGTCCACCAAGCGTGGAACTTCGAAAAAGCCCAACTCACCGATGCGGTGATCGACGTCTTTGGAAGGAGGCTCTGGAGGAGGCCCGCCATCGTGTGAGCAACGCGTGGCGATCGGCAGCGAAGCGCGGGGCGGCGTGACGCGTTTTTCGTAGTCGTCGAAGTCTCTCGGCGACGGCGCCGCGTGCTTCATTTTTGCGCACCACGCAGGCCGCGCCAGCGCCGCTCGGCTGGTAGGCGGCCATGCGGTGCATCGGCGTGGGCCCCGCGGAGAGGCCATCTCGCCAGCCGCCGCCGGTAGTAGTTAGCGGCGTCGTGGTGCGGGTGAAGGCGAGAGGAGTTTTTGAGCGACGACCAGCTTTCCACCGCACTTACTGCTGCCGTTCGCTTGGCGTGGAGCTGCTCCGGCCGAAATTGGTGGAATAAAAACTCTTCCATAGTTGTTTCAAGAGAGATAAAGATAAAAGGTATATTTTATATTTGTTTAACCAAACCCTTGTCCACCGCAATGGATCGATGGAACCATACCTCATCTCCGTCCCGCCCATCCTCGCCAGCTAGCGCGAACGACGGCGAAGCGCCGTACTCGCCCGCGTCCTCCTCATGGGGCTTCGCGGCCTGCTTTCTCCACATTGCGGCGCCATTGTCGCCGGGCTCGCTTAGCGCCAGACACCGCTGCGTGACCGGCGGCACGGGTGGGCGCGGAAGGAGCAAGTGGGTAGCCTCGCCGCCGCCGTTTTTCGTCCGCGTTGGTCGCCCGCTTGAGAAGCCGTGGGGAGGATGTCGAATCATGCGCTGTGCTGCTCATCGATGCCTTTCCACAAGCAAGGAGCAACCAGCCAACAGCGCGACCGGGGCGACGGCGGTGCAAGAAGAGAGAGCCTAAGACCAGCTCCTACAGTAGCTACCTCATGAGCCATTTGCGGCAAATTACATGAACGAGGCGTATGAATGACTACCCTGGAGGCGAAATTACGAAGTTTGAATCGCTATTTTGCCAAATTACAATTGAATAAGTACTTTAACTCCCAAATAAGACAGCTCACAGAACTGCGATCTAACTCTGACATGGATATAGCTTGTACCACCATGGTTGCATCCGTCTCCAAGACAAGGTTCTGTATCCCCAGCTCCGCAGCTCGCTGCACAGCTTGTAGACAAGCAATGATTTCTGCATGGTGGGGATCAAGCACGTTTTCCAGTTTACCATAACCCGCACTGATCACCTCGCCATCATCGCCCCTCAGAACAAAACCCCAGCCTCCTGTACCGTTCAGTGGCTTGAAAGATCCATCACAGCTCGCCTTGACATAGTTCACTGGTGGTCGTTTCCACGACGTCTTCGGCTTTTGAAGAGCACGCTCCCTTAATGTTGGTTTCAGTGATGAACATTCCTCTGCATAGGAAATAATCAGCTGACAAAGATACGAGATGCTCCGGAAGTTGTCGCCTTCCCGAATGGCACACCTTTCCGACCACCAAACATACATCAAGACTACCACTTGTCTCTGAATTCTCTTCTTCGTCTTCAGTATTTCCATAATCACTTCCATAGCCGACTGCATAGATGCCAAATGTGCTCTGATATTTTCCATCTGTAACATGTGTCACAAGAGCGATACCTGCTTGCACTTAAAAAATAAATGTGCACCATCTTCATCAAGTCTATTACACAAACAGCATTTCGAGTCGATCTTCATCCCCCTGCGTTTCAAATTCACTCTGAGCGCCAAGCTGTTATGCGCCAGCCGCCATAGAAAATGCAGCATTTTCTTTGGGCAATTCAGCTTCCAGAGTTGTTTCCAGGTATTATCACTGTTGTTGCTGGCAGAGAAAGAAGACGACCCCCCATTCCTTGTCTTACTTCTTTTAAAATCATCTACACAAACTTTGTATGCAGATTTTACTGAGAAGAGGCCATTCTTATTATAATGCCACGCCAAGATGTCATCCATACCTTCATGAACTGGTAAGCATAATATTAATTTTGCATCCTCTTCCCAAAATAGATCCCGTACCATTGTTACATCCCAAGAACCTGTGTTCGGGTCTAGTAAATCTGAGACACGGGAGACCAAGGTGCTGCCCCCGGGTGCGTAAGGTCTACGAAGGTCATCTCTCGGCAGCCATGAATCTTCCCAGATGTTAATACTCGATCCATCCCCAACACGCCATACAATCCCTTTCTTTAACAGGTCTATGCCAGACAAAATACTACGCCAAGTATAGGACATACCACTCTTGGGTTTAGCCTTCGAAATATTCCCATCCGAGTAATATTTAGCACTGAGTAGCTGGGCACACAGCGAGTCCGGATTCATAAGGAGCCTCCGTCCTTGTGTTCGCCAACATAGTTCTATTGGAGGCATATACCAGGATCCCTGGTTAGCCTAGGGGTAAATAGGTCTGTTAAAACAAACATTTAAACTTTGGTCAAATTTAACCTGTGGCATTGCCGCTCTGTGCTCACGACACCGCACCTGCAGATAATTCTGTGGCACAATTAAAAAATCGTAAATGGAAACTTGAATCGGATAAATTATTAAGCTTCCTGCAGGTATATGTAACACAGATCAACAGCTAGAAGTGATAGGGACACCCCATACAAGTAGATCGGCTACAAACCCTAAAAATCACATCAACAACAATATGAAATGCAAATGATGTAAATCAAGCACAAGGTGACACGATGATTTATCTCGTGATTTAGCTCGCCACCAAGGCTTGTCTAAGTCCACGTTGTTGAGATTAGCCACTAAGGCTTAGGGCTTTGCAACCCTTCCTCGTTCTCAAGTCAAGAGACTCAACTCTTGAGATGATGGATGAGTTTACTAACTTCAAAAGATGGTTACAAACCTCCCGAGGCTGCCATATAAGTTGGCAAGCTCCACGGGTGACGCTCTAGCCGGCTAGGAGCAAAGTTACAAGAGTAGTAAACACAACCGCCGACCAAAACATGAATCAAGTGCTCTTTTGAGTTAGGGAATCAAATGATCTTCTCTCTAATCGAGTTTATGACCTTTTTCACAAGGATTTATGGGAAAATCAATGTAGAAACTTGTGAGCTCAAGGTCACCAATGGAGGAGAAAGAGAAGAGCACTCTGCTGTGTTCTGATCGAACTGAATGGGTTGGAAGAAGAGAGGGACATTGGGGAGGAAGGGGAAAGATATAAATACCCCCAGTCTCCAACGGTCACTTAAGTCACGGCAGTGCCGTGGCTCAAGTGCGGCAGTGTCGCTGTGCGGCAGTGCCTCTTTCCAGGTGCGGCACTGCCGCACCAGACAAGACAGCAAGGGTAAGAGTGAAGTGCTGTCTGTCTTGGCTGTGAAACTGAGGATACATGTTTAGGATTAAGCATTTGGTAGCACATGTTAGCTTAAGCATTGTGTCCCCCTTTATAATACAGCTTTTACTATACTCAAATTCAAAATATAAAAGAATTTAAACCTCCTTTAAATTTGAAGCCATCAACATTTGTAATTTGGGGTTCCTCCGTTTCGTATAACATCCTCTATTATAGATTCCCTGCTTGTTATCTCGATAAATCTTATTAGTCCTCTAATTGCGTGGTCATTATCACCAAATCCCATAATTAGGGCTTGATTGCACTTTTAATCTTCCCCTTTTGATGATTGATGACAACCCAATTAGAGCTTATAAAAGATAAGAAATAAATACTGAGATTTTCAAGCCATGGGTGTAGAGCCTCTCCCTAATATGTGAATGGAGAATTTGAATTCTCAAATTGACATAAGAGGCCAAGATTCACATTTTTAGTAAAAGTGATGAGGCTCCCCCTACATCCATGCTCCTGTGGGGTGCAGCACACTTGTGTCAAATATATAACCATGATGCAAATGACAGTTCATGCACAACAAGATAGCTGTGACAGTTGGGTGTGGCACTGCCGCACTTGCTGTAACAGCACAGATAAGAACATGCACCACACAACATATAACACATATAAAGAAGTACATTCTAGCACAATTTTATCATAAGCTACAACACAGATTAATACATATCCATATCCCACACATATAGAGTACTTAGGTAGCATTATTACACAAATAGAGTTTTAATCGCCTCTCAAACTCTCAACCTAGCGAAGTCTACTCTCAACGGATAAGAACATGAAGCTCCTGCTGCAGCAACCTCTCCATGGCGTCAAAAAAGTTTTTGACCCCTCTAATTTTCTCCCCCTTTGACATAAAGCACCAAAAAGAGAAGAAAAGAAGAAAGACCAATGAACTCACTCCTCATCTTCTTGGATGTTCTCCCAATTGACATCATCGCCACCAGCAGCTTCACCAGCACCTACAGCAGCCTCCTCCTCACCACCACCATCATCGTCAGAGGAGGAGGACACCACTACCCTCCCTTGGCGATGGCTGGTCAAAGTGTGGCACTTACGTCTGGTGCTCCTCCTCAAGGACTGCAAGGTAGAGCTCAACGTCGTGTGAGGGTGAAGCTCCGGCTGCTCTTGCTCCTCCTCCTCTGAATCCATGTTGGAGAGGCTAGGGAGGTTATCAAACCTTGGTGGTGACTGAGCTGGAGGAAGGGGTGGCAGCCTTGCACGCTCTTTAGCCTCCCGGTTGGCCTCACGGTTCTCCAACCGGTCCTCATATGCGGTCCACGCTGCATAGGTGCAAGTAGTGAAAATGGTCTTGATCCATTTTCCAAACTTCTCCATCTTCTTGTCCTTGCGAGGCCTAGAGTGAGAGGACTCAGGCATGTCCTCAATTGATGGAGAGCGTCTCACTGCCTTGCTAGCACCTGAGGTCTATATCTTCTTAATCGGTGTGGAGACCATCTTTGTCAAACTTGTAACCTATAACCCTCTCAATCATGAACATGAGATAGGGGCATAGGGCAGCCCCTTTCTCCCATCATCCATGGCATTCCTCAGCTCATGCCACATGAAGCAAGGGACATTGAACCTGTCACCTCCAGGAGCAAACCTAGCAAGCACATTCCTCACATAGCCATTAAGATCTGAAGCTGCTCCATCCTTGAAATTTATTGTGTGCCTGATCAGATTATTTAGAATGTAGTAGTAGCTTTGCAAGCCACTAACCTTGCCATCTGCACCTCTCCTATCAATTCACATGTATGCAATGTCGTGGATCTCATCTCTAACCTCATCATGGATATAAGTGAAACCCCGATCCTCCTCACCAAAACCAAGGATCCGACTGAAAGTCACAAAGTCAATCCAATAGTGTTGTCCCTCAGTCATCCAGTGTATCTCATCAATATAGATGTCATAGAAGAAGGTAGCATGAAACTAGGCAAGCACTTCCTCATTCTAATTACACTGGAAGCTCATGATGTCAGTGAGGCCAAAAAAGCTCACAAGCCTTGATTACTTTGTTGAATTCAGGCTCATTCTTCTCCTTCATTTCCTCCCAATCAACATACTGCATCTTGATAGTCTTCGACTTCTTGGAGTTGAAGATCACAGAGGCATAAAAGTTGGAATGAAACTCATTCCAAAATCTGTAGTCCACCCCCAAATCCTTTGGCTCCTCAAAAGGATTGTTCTCACGTGCTTCTTCCACCATCTTCTACTTTTCCGCATAGTTAAGCACGGGATGAGCACGACTGTCAACTAGATGCCTCACGATCACCTCCTCAGAGTACTCTCTGATATAGCCTCTGTCAAACTCCTCAAGGTGATGTGGAGTATCTGGGCAAGCACCATGAGGAATGGTGCGGCCAGCCCTTTCCAAGTTCTCATCCTCCTAGATCAACTGATCCCTCCTCCCCCTGTCTCTAACAACCCCTTTGCCTGCTGCACTACTGCTGCCTGCTGTTGTCCTGCCACGACCACGTCTCTAACAACCCCTTTGCCTGCTGCACTACTGCTGCCTGCTGTTGTCCTGCCACGACCACGACGAGGCATGGGCTTGTCACGAGGCTTGGTCAACTTCCTCTTTCCCCTCCGGTCATCTTCACCTCCTGGAGGCCATCTATGCATAATGATAGAACGAAATAAGAAACAACTTTAATGGGGTGTAGAAGTTAGCCTATAAAACAAGTTAAGTAATCAAGAAGAGTCAAGATGCAAGTGTGGGAAGCAACTGATATGGCACTACCACCAGTCATGCGGCACTGCTGCGCCTGAGAGCGGCATTGCCACACCGGCTGTTTCATCAGGACTACATCTTGCTTCCTTTTGTTTACCTAACTTATCTCATAATCCAACTACTGTCCAATGTCATAATCTCAACAAGCCTAGTTCTATCAAGATATGGAGTTAGGAAAAAGGGTGCAAGATAGGGTTGTGAATGAGTAGTATGAGAATTGGTGACTAAATCCAATCAATATCGAGAGTCACAAATCGAGTTAAGCTGTAATCTTGTCAAGAACGGACTACTACACACGACACTGCCGCGTCTGCCTGCGGCACTGCCACAAAGACAGATTCCACTCCACCCATGAATCTCCATATCGATTCAAGTTAATCATCAATCCAATATCCAATCGATTCACACTACTACCAGAAGCAACATACATAGCCACAAGACCTACATTGCATAGATCGGGATGGTTCTAGGGTTATACCTTTGGAACTCATGGATTAAGGAGGAAAGGGAGGAAATGGCTTTACCCAAGAGCCTTGGCAGCTATTGGCAACGTGGAAGAAGACCAGCAGCCAGCGCCGCACCAATAACAGGTTGTTGTGGGCCGAATTTCGATTGAAATTCAAAGTGCGGCACTGCCGTAGCGCGGCACTACCGCCTAATAGGCGCGACATAGCCACACATCCTAGAACAACGGGAAATAGCTACTAACTAAATAACTCTATATATATAGGATATGGACACATATCTCAGGCGCATTATGATCAACAGTAGGTAAACAATACAAACAATAATCATAATGTACTTGTAGCTTTTGATAAATCATTTTGAAGCACAATATTTAAACCTTTGCAATTCATTTCTCCTATCCATGCTAGTTTATTAATCAATGTGTGCTATAGTTCAAACCACGTTACGAGAATTAAGTATATTTAGCTCACTACGCAAAGCACAAAACCTTGACTCATCGAGAGGCTTAGTGAAGATATCGGCTAGTTGCTTTTTGATGCTCACATGGCGAATTTCGATATCTCCTTTGGTTTTATGGTCTCTCAAGAAATGATATCGGATGTCTATATGCTTAGTTCTTGAGTGGTTTACGGGATTGTTTGTGAGCTTTATGGCACTTTCATTGTCACACAAGAGTGGGATTTTGGTGAAGCGACATCCGAAATCTTGAAGGATTTGCCTCATTCAAAGTAGTTGAGCACAACATGCACCGGCTGTAACATACTCGGCCTTGGTGGTGGAAAGAGCTACATAATTTTGCTTCTTAGAACTCCAAGACACTAGGGACTGTCTAAGGAATTGACATGTTCTCGGGTGCTTTTTAGATCTACTTTACAACTGGCATAATCAGAATCCGAATACCCAAGTAGATCGAATTTAGAGCCCTTAGGATACCACAAGCCAATGTTAGGAGTGTGTACTAAATATCTCAAGATTCTCTTAACGGCCACTAAGTGACACTCTTTTAGGTTAGCTTGAAATCTAGCACACATGCACACACTAAGCATAATATCAGGCCTAGATGCGCACAAATAAAGTAGAAAGCCGACCATGAAGCGATATACCTTAGTATCCATGGCTTTTCCTTCATCATTGAGATCTAGATGTCCATTGGTTGGCATGGGAGTTTTGATAGGCTTGGCATTCACCATGTTAAACTTCTTGAGCATGTCATGGGTGTACTTCGTTTGGCTAATAAAAGTTCCATCCTTCATTTGTTTGATTTGAAATCCAAGGAAAAACTTTAATTCACCCATCATAGACATCTCAAATCTTTTGGTCATGATCCTACTAAATTCCTCATAGAAAGAATAATTAGTACTACCAAATATTATGTCATCGACATATATTTGGCACATAAATATATCTTTGCTAGCTTTGTGAGTGAAAGGGTAGGATTGACTTTGCCTATTTCAAAGCCTTATTTAAGCAAGAATTCCTTAAGGCATTCATACCATGCTCTTGGTGCTTGCTTAAGCCCATAGAGTGTCTTTTGGAGTTTGTAGACATAGTTGGGAAACTTGTGATCTTCAAAGCCCGTTGGTTGCTCAACATAGATAAGTTCTTGAATAGGGCCATTGAGAAATGCACTCTTCACATTCATTTGGTATAGCTTGAAGTTGTGATGAGCGACATAGGCTAGAAGCATTCGAATTGCTTCAAGCCTTGCCACCGGTGCATATGTTTCTTCAAAGTCCAAGCCCTCTACTTGAGTGAAACATTGAGCAACCAATCTTGCCATGTTCCTTGTCACCACGCCATTCTCATCTTGCTTGTTGTGGAAGACCCACTTGGTGCCAATGACATTGGTATTAGGTCATTCCACCAAGGTCCATACTTGATTTCTTTCGAAGTTGTTGAGCTCTTCTTGCATGGCCATCACCCAATATGGGTCTCCAAGTGCTTATTCTACCTTAAGAGGTTCCAAAGAGAAAACAAACGAGTAATATTGATAAAAGTTTGCTAAATATGAATGAGTTGTTACCCTCTTTCGAAGACTCCCAAGGATGTTGTCAACGGGATGATCCCGTTGTATTGTTTGCCTTAGCCTTAGATGCTCAATGGCGTCTTGTTTATCTTTTGGACCCTCATTATCTTCTTGCTCAAATATGGGTTGTAGGTCTTGTCCACAAGCTGGAGTCGAATCAGCTGCTGCTGACTGTGTAGGCGCGGCACTATCGCTCTCAGGTGTGGCACTGCCGTGTGCAGGTGTTGCAGCAGGGGTCTGCTGCTGTTCAGCATCAGGTATGTTAGTGGAAATGGGTGTAGCAACAACTTGAGGAACCTCCACTTCAGTGACTTCATCTTCTTATGGTCTAATATCACCAACAGCTAATTGCTTGATTGGTTGACATGGTGGATCCTTCTTTCCTACAACACTTGAATCAACTTGCTCCACTTGAGAGCCATTAGATTCATCAAATGTTATGTCTACCGCAATCTCAACTCTTCTGGAGGTTTTGTTGAAGACTCGGTCGGCATGCTCATTTGATCCATAACCAAGAAGAAAACCTTCATCAACTTTAGGTGCAAACTTAGAGGTTTTGGGTTTCTTGTTAAGTATGAAACATTCTCACCCAAACACTCTAAAGTAAGACACCTTAGGCTTGTTACCGGTTAGAAGCTCATATGAAGTTTTCTTAAACTTCTTGTGTAGGTAGAGGCAATTAATGGCATGGCAAGCGGTGTTAACGGTGTCGCACCAAAAGAGGTTCGTCGTCTTGTACTCATCTAGCATTATCCTTGCCATGTCAATGAGTGTACGATTCTTCCTCTCTACTATACCATTTTGTTGAGGGGTGTATGGAGTTGAAAACTCATGCTTGATGCCCTCTTCATCAAGAAATTTCTCAACTAGAGTATTCTTGAATTTGGTCCATTGTTGCTTCTCACTTTCTTGATGGGAAGACCGAACTCCTTTTGAGCTCTTCTAACAAATATCTTCACCTTCTCTTGAACTTGGCACTTGTCATGCAAGAAAAATACCCAAGCGAAATGGGAATAGTCATCAACAATAACAAGACCATATTTGTTACCCCCGAGACTTAGGTAGGTGACTGATCTAAAGAGATCCATATGTATTAGCTCCAATGGTTGCTTGGTGGTCATGATGCTCTTCGGTGGGTGAGGTATGTCAACTTGCTTTCCGGCTTGACAAGCGCTATAAATCCTATCTTTCTCAAAGTGAACATTTGTTAGTCGAAGGATGTATTTATCTTTTAGAAGTTTGGCCAAGTTCCTCATCCCAACATGGGCTAGTCGACAATGCCAAAGCCAACCCATGCTAGATTTTGCCACTAAACATGTCTCAGGCTTAGCTTTACTTTTATTAAAATCAACTAAGTAAAGCTTGTTCTTTAATCGACCCGTAAAGACAATAGAGGAATCCTCCCTTCTAAAGACTTCCACAACCTTATCCGTAAAGAGACAATTGTAGGCCATCTCACACAATTGAGAAATGGACAACAAATTGTAACTTAATGAATCAACATGTAATATATTTGTAATTGAATGCTCAAGGGTTATAGCAATTTTACCGAGACCAATCACATCCCCTTTGAATTGTCTCCAAAAACAATATTTTCATTTGAGTGCGTCATCGGGGAATATGATGAGAACATACTCCTTTCTCCAGTTATATGATTTGTACATCCGCTATCAAGCACCCAACTTGATCCACCGGAGGAGTATGCCTGTAAAACAAGTTTAGTTGCTAGATTTAGGTCCCCAACTTGACCCGGGGCCTTGCATGTTAGTCACAAGAAACTTAGGAACCCCAATAAAAGTATTCCTATATATGTTGGTTTCCTTTCCAACATATTTGACAACCACTTTTCCACTGTTGTTGTTCTTCAAAACAAAGCATGATGTCAAGCTTTGTAGAGGTGCATGGGTCTTTGGTTGATAGGCATACTTGTTCTTGATGCCCCACATTGATTCCTTAGGCTTCTAGAAAACCTGTTTCTACTAGAACTCCTTTTTCTTGGGCTCAATTTGACCAGGAACAGAATTGGTAGCCTTCCTATTTTTGCGGGGCGCGACACTACCGCTAAGCGGCACTATCGCTCGGGGATGCTGCACTGCTGTGGGTTGTGTAGGTTGATCTATAACAATTCTACCCTTTCTCTTAAACTGCACACACTCATAGCCATTCACTATCCTTCTTCCATTTATTTTGGCTTCTTTTGTGTGTCCAAGCCCATGCTTGATTGAGGGATGCCTTCCTTGCTTGTATTGTGGCCCCTTTTGTTCCTCCTTTTTGCCATTGATTTGAGCCTTGTCAATCATGCACCCTTTACCAATGATCTCATTAATCCTTGCAATCTCCTTTCTCATAGCCTCCATATTAGCAAGATTAGTGGAATTGGCATTAAAATCAAAATTATAACATTTTCCACAACCTTCACTAGTGGAGGGAGTAGAGGTTTCTTTTGCCTTAGGGGGATGTGAGTTGCTATCCCAAAGAATGCCATATTGCAGATCAAGTTCTTTGTGCTTTTCATCCAAGTCATAATACTTTTCTTGAGAGCATTATTTGCTTTCTTTGTAATAGCATGATCCTCTTGCTCTTTGGCCAAAGCCTTGCGCAAGGATTCCACCTCACTTCTATCTAATACAAGAGCTTCTTTGCTAGCAATGTAGAGATCCTCTTGTTGGATAAGAGTCTCTTCTCTAGATTCTAGCTTGGCTTGGATACTCTCTAAATCCTCCATTAGCTTAGTGATGAATAATTTGGTCTTTCCATCCAAATTTTTAGTTATTTGATCAATTTCTTCATCACTAGATTCATTATCACTAGAGCTATCACTAATATCACTACTAGAGATATCACTAGGAGGTGGAGGAGATTTGGCCTTTGATTTAGATTTTACCTTCTCACCCTTTGTCATGAGACAAATGTGAGGGGAGTAGTAGTCATCGTCGGACATGTTGTTGAAGAGCCTTGGTATAGGGGATGACTTGTGAATTGCAACGGTTGCAACCTTCTCATCCTCTTCACTTGTGCTCTCTTTAGTTGAGTCTCATTCATACCCAATGTGAGCCTCTCCCATGTACTTCTTGCTCTTTCTATGGTCGGCCTTGTAATCTTTCTTGTCCTTCTTGTATTTGTTGTCCTTGATCTCATATGTACACTTGGCAATGAAGTGATCGGTGCTACCACAATTGTAGCATGTCCTCTTTTTCTTATTTGGAAACTTTCTCTTCACTACCTTGTAGCCTTGCTTCTTTAGCCCCTTGTGAAACCTCTTCATAAAGAGAGCAACATCATCAACCTTCTCATATTGATCATCATTATTTTTACTTTCACTTGAGGATGATGTGGTTTCTACTCTTTCTTAGACTTGCTTGATTGCTTTGGGCTTGCTAGTTGAAGCTTGCTTGTTGACCTTGGACTTGCTTGTAGAGCCTTGCTTGCTTGATTTGTTGGTCTTGAGAGCTACATCCTTGATCTTGATGCCTTCTAGCTTTGCTTGCAATTCTCCAAGCTTCTTCCTCTCATTTGCTTCTTCTCTTTGCATGTCAAAGGTCAAGATCCTCCCAAGTACATCTGTCGGTGTAGAAAGTGACCAACACGTAAATATTTGTAGTTTTGCCATATGTTGTGATCGGATGTGGCCTAGCACTCAATGACACAGGGTTTATACTGGTTCAGACAACGTGTCCTATGTCTAGTTTGAGTCAGTCAGTGACTTTATTCCTAAGCCTAGGTGCTCAAAGTTTGCTGTGGGGTTACAAACGGAAGGGAGTAAGATGGGGGTGCAAGAGGTCCGATCGGGCTCTAGACCTAAGGCCCGAGAGTGACGGGAGCTCCTACGTGCGCTAAGTATTCGAGCGTGTGCTCTGTGTAGCTTTAGAGTGTCTAAAGCTAGCAGAGGGTGAATCGATCGTTGTTTATTCAAATCGTTCGAGAGTCGTCTATGTGAATCGATCCTCCTCCTTGGGAGAGAGCGCATCCTCTTTTATAGATGAAGGGGACAGCCTTACAAGAGAGAGAGAGAGGGAGAGAGAGATAGTGTACGTATGCTTCTAAGTCTTGTCGCCCACGTCGTCGGGTACAAGATGATTGTAGGCGCCCACAACACTGTTTATGTCAGACGCATGTGGGAGGTTTTACCGTTTTCACCATGTATGGCAAATGACGTCACCCACAACACTGTTGATGCCTAGAGGCATGTGGGCGGTTTTACCGTGTTCGCCTGGTATGGGAATTGATGGCGCCCATAACACTGTAGCGCAAACGTCAGTGCCCACAACACTGCTTGGGTTTGTACATGCCTCGAAGGTGGTAGGGCACCTTTCTAAC
This sequence comes from Miscanthus lutarioriparius, assembly GCA_904845875.1. Taxonomy (NCBI): domain Eukaryota; kingdom Viridiplantae; phylum Streptophyta; class Magnoliopsida; order Poales; family Poaceae; genus Miscanthus; species Miscanthus lutarioriparius. Next base: position 8,388,271 of record CAJGYO010000007.1, on the reverse strand, counting down.
ATGCCCTATTGGTACTGTCCTACAGGTGTACAGGATACGGTCCTTGGTATTGCGGTTGACTTGAGCGTCGTGCGTTACTTGCTTCGCTCGTTTCCCTGGTCCTCACCAAGCGGGCGTCCCTGGTCGGTTGGTCCCAGTCGGCTTTGACTGCGCCAGTCGGAGAAGAGCTGTAATAGAGGTTCCATGCATCCCCGGTCGGAGACGCGGGTTAGAGTTGGAAGTGGCATTGGCCAGGTCTTCCGATCGAAGAGGCGGGCTGGAGTCAGAAGTGAGCGTTATCCTTTCCGAAAGCGAGGCCTTTCGGTCGGAGAGGCGGGCTAGAGTCGGAGGCGAGCGCTGTTCTTCCTTGGCTAGGACTTCCGGTCGGAGAGGCAGGCTGGAGTTGGAAGCGAGCACCGTTCCTTTTTGGCCAGGCCTTCCGGTCAGAGGCTGGAACGCCCTTCTGGTCTGTCATTTAGGTGTCTTGGGCCAGCCGAAGAGTTGCGCGTCATTCGCAACATCATCTGCCAGGCCGAGCTTTTGCTGGGAAGCAGGTCCATGATGGACTCGAGTTTATGAACCCGACAGGAGCCCTAGAGCCCTCGGGACGATTCGGGTAGAATCGTCTGGGGGATTTTTGGTCTGACGGTGGGTGCGCGCGAGCGCACCCGCGGGTGTAGCCCTCGAGCCCCTAGGTGATTTGGGTAGAATCATCCGGGGGTTTTCTTATTTGCCAGCGGGGGAATTTTTTCATTTGGACAGCGGGTGCGCGCAAGCGCACCGCGGGTGTACCCCTGAGCCCCCGGGCGATTCGGGTAGAATCGCCCAAGGGGTTTTGTCATCGGGCGTGTGTGTGTGCACCTTGGTGGGCATAGCCTCCTCTTTCTAGTTCCTCATCCATTGTTTCTAGGAGCACGAACCTAGGCATTTGGGCACGGTCGAGGGACCAGGCGACACAGAGTCGTCAACCAAAGGCGTCAGGCGCACCAAGGGTTCGGGCGAGTCGAAGTCGCCAACCAAGTAGTCGGGTGCGCCGAGGGATCGAGCGTGTCGGAGTCGCGAACACAGGCACCGAGCAGTGCCGAGGGATCAGGCATGTTGGAGTCACGGACCAGGCACCGGGCGAGCCAAGGAATCGGGCGAGTCAGAGTCACAGATCCAGGCGCCGGGCGCAACGAGGGATCGGGGGTGTCGGAGTCATGGATCTAGGCGCCGGGCGGGCCGAGGAATCAGGCGAGTCAGAGTCACGGATCCAGGCGCCGAGCATAATGAGGGATCGGGCGAGTCGGAGTCACGGATCCAGGCATCGGGCACGCCGAGGGATCGGGTGCCAAGGGATTGGGCGTGTTAGAGTTGTGGATCCCGACACCGGGTGGTGCCGAGGGATGGGGCAAGTTGGAGTCATGGATTCAGGCGCCGGGCGCACCAAGGGATCGGGCAAGTCAGAGTCGTGGATCCAGGCATCGGGTGCGCCGAGGGATCAAGCGAGTTGGTTGAGTTTCGTGTGTTACCCCATCCGCGGTTCCCACAACCGGAGTGCTGAGCTAACGTCGCTTGTCTCGATGGCTCGAGTGACGCACTCAGTGAGCTCACTAACGGGCACGTTCGAGTGAAATCTAGGTCCGTCATTCATGATGGGGTCGGCATAGCCCTGATGTGGCATTCCACTGCTCCTTAACCCGCATCTCGGTAGATACCCGGGTCATTCCAGAGACCGACCCAGGTGGCCCACTGGCCTCCCCTCGATGGAGATTCTGTGGGCATGGCTCGAGGTTAGGATCGAACAAGAAGGTTGAGATGACCTTGTCTGCTTCGGAGCAGACTAGGCGAGGGCCGCTGGGGCTCATCTGCATTTTCTCCCCTGACTCTGTTTGACGTGAGGCGACCTCGAGCCCTTCGTGGGTCGGCCTTCAAACCTCGGTCGGTCATTGCTCTTGTTGAATGAGGCAACTGTCGCTTCGTGACGCAACACGCAGCGTTGTGATGCATCAATTGCATATGCGATGCTTCAGATGTATGGGATGAATGAATGACTTGTATGAATGAATGTGTGAATGCATATATGCAAATGGATGGATGAATGATCATGCATCAGAAGGAATAAAGTAAGAGGGGTCGGTAGAGTTACCTTGTTGACTCGAGTGATAGGTTTGAGGAGTCTTTATCAGATATGTCCGAATGGGATCCAAGCTCGTCATTCGTGGTGGAGTCGGCATGGCCCACATGAGGCATCCCTCTACTCCTTACCTATCTCTCGGCGTTCGCCTGAGCCGTTGGATCGACCCAGGAAGCCTATTGGTCTTCCCTGGGCAGAGATCCCGTTGTTGAGCCCTTCCAAGTTTTGCTTGGGAAGGCGGAGGGCCGCCTACGTGTGGTTGCACCTTGTTTCCCGCACCCGGCATGCGGTAGTGGTGGGCCATGCCCAGGCCATGTCCTGTCTATCCAGGCGCCGTCTCATCGGGCAAAGCACATCCCATCAATCAGGACGCATCCCGCCGCATCCCATCCGCATTGAATGGGGGGAAGGGAGAGGGTTTTTTACCCCAATCCTTCGCCTTTCCTGAACTGCTGTGCCTCCTCTTTAAATAGGGGAAGGGAGAGAGCTTTCGTCCTATTCCTTCGCCTATTCCCCATCTGCCGCCTCTCCTCCTTCCTTCTTGCCAAGAGCGTTCGTGTGCCGCGGCGGTCCTTAGGAGAAAAAAGGGGAGAGCGAGGGAGAGGAGAAACTTACAGATCTGTTTGTGAAATGGAGCGCAATGTCGAGATGGAGGTCATCCTGTGTAAGCGAGTCGGTGTTGGCCGCCTTCGCTGAGAAGGGCGTGCTGTCGCCGAAAGAGGTGGCGCACTAGAGGGCTCCCGCGGGGGAGGCTTTTCCGCGACCTTCCACGAGCGTAGGCTAGGATACCTCGTGCACCGGTTCCTATGCGGGCTCCACAATGAGTGGAGCTTGGAGCTACAACACCTCAATCCGACTAGGGTGCCGCATATCGCTGGCTTCGTCACCATCTGCGAGGCCTTCCTCGGGATGGAGCCACACATGGAATTCTTCCGGCGGCTGTTCTCCGAGCGAGCCTTGTCGAAGGGGGACCCACCTAGGACTACGCCAGTGGGGGGCTTCACGCTGTAGAAGAAGCTGAGTTCGTCGAGCACCTACCCCGCGTACTCCCCCTACGACTCCAACTGGGGGTTGCACGGGGAGTGGTTCTACATTAGGAACCCGGTGGGCGCCATTCTGGTCGTTCACCGGTAGAAGGCCAGAGAGGAGGGACAGGTGGTCGTGGGTGAAAGGTCCTAATGGCTAGAGGGGGGGGGTGAATAGCCTAATAAAATTCTGCAACAACACTTAACAAAATGTGTTAGACAATTTTGCAGCGAAGCGAGTGTTGCGCTAGCCTACTAAAATGCAAGCCACCTACCACAATTCTATTTCGAATAGTGTATGTCCACATAATAGCTATGACACTTAGCTAAATTAGTGTGCTCTCAAAGACTAACTAAAGAGCAACACTAATCAAACAAACAAGCTCTCACAACTAGCTACACTAAAGAGCTTGATAACTAGTTTGCGGTAATGTAAGAGTGAGCAAGAGAGTTATACCGCCGTGTAGTGGTAGGAACCAATCAATCACAATAATGAATACCAATGTAGACCAATCACCTCGGAATCAAATGATGAACACAATGATTTTTACCGAGGTTCACTTGCTTGCTTAAGCAAGCTAGTCCTCTCGTGTGGCGATTCACTCACTTGGAGGTTCACGCTACTGATTGGCATCACTTGCCAAACCCTCAATAGGGTGCCGCACAACCAACACAAGATGAGGATCACACAAGCCACAAGCAATTTACTAGAGTACCTTTTGGCGCTCTGCCGGGGAAAGGTCAAGAACCCCTCACAATCACCACGATCGGAGTCAGAGACAATCACCTCCTCCACTCAACGATCCTTGCTGCTCCAAGCCGTCTAGGTGGCGGCAACCACCAAGAGTAACAAGCAAAATCCACAGCGAAACATGAACACCAAGTGCCTCTAGATGCAACCACTCAAGCAATGCACTTGGATTCTCTCCCAATCTCACAAAGATGTTTAATCTATGATGGAAATGAGTGGGAGGGCTTTGGCTAAGCTCACAAGGTTGTATGTCAATGCAAATGGCCAAGAGAGTGAGCTTGAGCCAGCCATGGGGCTTAAATAGAAGCTCCCACGAAATAGAGCCATTGTACCCCTTCACTGGGCACAACGTGGGGTGACCGGACGCTCCAGTCTGATCGACCGGACGCTGGCCCTCAGCGTCCGGTCACGTGATTCACGCCATGTGTCCCCTGCTTTAAATGCTGTTCATCAGATTTCAACGGTCGTCTACTGACCGGACGCGTCAGTTGGAAAGTGACCGGACGCTGGACTTCAGCGTCTGGTCGTTTCCAGTAAGCTCCCCGAGGCATATTTCTTCGACCGGACGCGTCCGGTCCACTTTGACCGGACACAGACCAGCGTTCGGTGCTCAACCCTAGCCACTGTGCCATCTGACATCACGACCGGACACAGCCTTTCAGCGTCTGGTTGCTGAGTGACCCAGCGTCCGGTGCTTTCAGACCCAGCGTCCGGTCAGAAGACCGAAGCCAGCGTCTTCGCGATCAACTCGTTTTCACTTCTAACTTCTTCACCCTTGCTCCAATGTGCCAACCATAAGAATTTGCATCTGGCGCAATAGAAAATAGGCATTCCATTTTCCCGAAAACGCCGAATCCTGCCGAGCAAGCTCGGCGGGAGGGAGAGAGGGACCGAAACCCATCTCAACCCTGCAAACACCACCTCCTTTGTAAATGTGCCAACACCACCAAGTGTATTACCTTGTGCACAAGTGTTAGCATATTTTCACAAACATTTTCAAGGGGTTTAGCACTCCACTAGATCCTAAATGCATATGCAATGAGTTAGAGCACCTAGTGGCACTTTAATAACCGCATTTCGATACGAGTTTCACCCCTCTTAATAGTACGGCTATCAATCCTAAATGTGATCACACTCTCTACGTGTCTTGATCACCAAAACAAAATAGCTCTTACAAATTATACCTTTGCCTTGAGCTTTTTGTTTTTCTCTTTCTTCTTTCCAAGTCGAAGCACTTGATCATCACCATGCCATCATCTTTATCATGCTATGATGTTCATTTGCTTCACCACTTGGAGTGTGCTACCTATCTCATGATCACTTGATAAACTAGGTTAGCACTTAGGGTTTTATCAATTCACCAAAACCAAACTAGAGCTTTCAGTGGGGCCCTTCCAGCCAACAGAACAAGCTAGAGATCATCGGGATGTTCTACGGGACGTCGGGGGTGTTGACTTCGGTGGCGACGCACCACCCAAACCTAGACTTTGTTGCCATCTGTAGCGGGTACGCGGATGGCTAGAGCTCAGACTCCATTCATGCACTCGGGGAGAGCTTGCTGCCACATGCATAGTTGGTGGCAGAGCAATTCTCCACGCAGTGGGTGATGGAGGCTCACCATGTAGGCACGGCTGAAGACGCGTGTCAAGAAGACGTCGTCCAGCCTATGGATGGAGTGGAGCCTGGGTCGGAAGCGAACGTCGTCCCACCTCCGATCGAGCCGAATGTCGTCCAGCCGGAGGAAGAGCAGCCCCTACCTTCACCGGTCGCGCCGTCAGCCGATGACGCCGGGCGGACACAGCAGAAATTAGAGTAGAAGTACTTAGCATGTGTAAAGGATAAGTTCGTGGGGGAGCCCCCTGTGTAAATGTTTTTGTGTATCCATGAATACAGCAACTTTGTTTTTGTGATGAATCACTTCATTCGGGGAAGCTTGTCCCATCCGTTCTTTGTTTTTACCCTAGCATAGCTCTTTTTTTATTCTTTCTTTTTTGCACCTACCCGTTCATCCCGTAGGCTGCAACCTTAAGAGCCTGGGCATGGCCCACGAGGCTTAGCTGCTCATAACCGTAGGTAGAGGTGGGGTGCAATCGGTCGGAATGTTGAAAGCAAAGTTATGTAAGGTAATTAAAGGAATGGACTACCCTTTCGTTCAGGTAAAAATGTATTTACCATATGATAGTAAAAAAGAGAGGTGGTATCGCACCCCCGTAGAGCCCCCGAGTGACCTGGGCACCTCTACCTATGGTTACGAGCAGCTGAGCCTCGTGGGCCACGCTCGGGCTCTTAAGGTTGTAGCCTATGGGACAAAAGGGCGGGTGCGAAAAAGAAAGAATAAAAACAGAGCTAGAACGTACCAGGTTGGATAGCTTTGAAGCGTGAAGAGCTCCGGGCTTTCTGTCGAGGGACTCTTTGGGCCTCAATCGCAGCACCCGATCGAGTCGGCTCTAGACTTCGTCCTTCGCCAACTCCTCTAGCGATGTGCGGTCGGGGTCCATCGGGCCAGTGTACATCCACATCAGCCGCGTCCTTTCCGCTAGCGGGGCAACCCAACGGCGGAAGAAGGTGTGGAACACCCACACCCCGTCAAGGCCCTGCTGCACCAACTTCTGGAGCTCTGCCATGATGATCTCCAGCTTGTTCTACCGGTTGGAAGGGCCCCACGACCAGCTGTTCCTCCTCTTTGACCTTCTACTAGTGAACGATAGGAATGGTGCCTCCACCGGGTTTCAGATGTAGAACCACTCCCCGTGCCACACTCGGTTGGAGTCGTAGGGGGAGTACGCAGGGTAGGCACCCGACGAACTTGGCTTCTTCTGCAGTGCGAAGCCCCCCACCGGCACGGTCCTAGGCGGGTCCCCCTTCGACAAGGCTCACCCAGAGAACAGTCGCCGGAATAAGTCCACGTGCGACTCTATCCTGAGGAAGGCCTCGTAGACGGTGACGAAGCCGATGATATGCAGCACCCTAGTAGGATTGAGGTGCTGCAGCTCCACACCCGTGGGTGCGCTCGCGTGGACCCGCTGTTGAAACGAAAAAAATTCCCCCACTGGCAAATACGAAAATCCCCCGGATGATTCTACCTGAATCACCCGAGAGCTCAGGGGCTACACCTGCGGGTGCACTCGCGCGCACCCACCGTCAGACCAAAAATCCCCTAGATGATTCTACCCGAATCGCCTAGGGGCTCCTGTCGGGTTCATAAACCCGGGGTCCATCATGAACCTGTTTCCCAGCAAAAGCTCGGCCCAACAGATGATGTTGCGAATGACGCGCAACTCCTAGGCTGGTCCAAGATACCTAAACGACAGGCCAGAAGGGTGATCCAGCCTCTGGCCGGAAGGCCTGGCCAAAAAGGAACGGACTACCCTTTTGTTCGGGTAAAAATATATTTATCATATGTTAGTAAAAAGAGAGAGGTGGTATCGCACCCCCGTGGAGCCCCCGAGTGACCCGGGCCAAAAGTGTTTGGGCTGGAGTGCTTTGTAGGAGCGAACGTTGAATGAAACAAAAAAGGTAAGACCAAATTTTTATGAGAAGAAACAACGTAACTATTCGATGTTCCAAGTGTTGGTGAGAACGTCGCCGTTGTCATCCTTCAGTCGGTAAGCACCCGGTCGGATCTCTTCGGTCACCGTATAGGGTCCTTCCCATGGCGAGAGATAGTTTGTGCTTCTCCTTGGTCGATTGGGTCATTTGAAGCATGAGGTCTCCGACCACGAGGATCCTTCCTCTGATTTTCCTCTCGTGGTACCTGCTGGTAGTGAGCGGAGCGAATGACGATCGTCTCATGGGCCTCTATGAGTAGGTCGACTGCGTCTTGTTGAGCCTCCGTAGCTCGGTCGTGGTTGAAGGCCTTCACTCTTGGGGCGCCGTGGTCGATGTCGGAGGGCAGCACTGCTTCAGCTCCGTAGGCCAGGAAGATGGGTGTGAACCCTGTGGATCGGTTCGAGGTCGTTCTCAAGATCTAGAGGATCGCTGGGACCTCTGCAACCCATCCCTCGGCGTACTTGTTGAGTCGGTCAAAGATGCGTGGCTTAAGTCCTTGGAGGACCATGCCATTGGCATGCTCGACCTGACCGTTAGTACGTGGATGTCCGACCGAGGCCTAGTCAATCCTGATGCCGTATCAATCACTGAAGTCCAGGAACTTCTTCTCGGTGAAGTTAGTTCCATGGTCTGTGATGATACAGTTAGGAACGCCAAACCGGTAGATGATGTCGAGGAAGAATTTGACCGCCTCTTTCGAGCAGATGTTGATGATGGGCTTGGCCTCTATCTATTTAGTGAATTTGTCGACCGCTATGAGCAGGTGAGTGAAGCCGCCTGGGCCCTTTTTGAGGGGTCCTACCATGTCGAGGCCCCAGATCATGAGTGGCCAAGTGATGGGGATGGTTTGAAGCTCCTATGCCGGCAAGTGCATTTGCCGAGCGTAGAACTAGCATCCCTCACACCTTCGAATGACCTCCTATGCATATCATACCGCGGTGGGCCAGTAAAAACCTTACCGAAAGGCTTTTCGGACCAGCGACCTAAGGGCCGCGTGATGTCCGTAGATTTCGGCATGAACCTCGAGGAGGAGCTGTTTCCCTTGGCTAGTTGGGATGCACTTCGTGAGTACCCCCGATGGACTTCGCTTGTAAAGTTTGTCACCGAGTGCGACGAACATCTTGGCACATCGAGAGATCTGTCGTGCTTCAGTCCTTTCAGGTGGGAGAACTTCCTCAAGGAGGTAGGCGACAAGCGGCGCTCGCCAGTCGGTATGATTGAGCCCCACCATGGCGACATCGGCGGGCGACGTCGTCACGGAGGCACTGGGGTCGAAGCCCCCGAGCACCGAGTCAGCATCGGGGCATGTTTGGATCGGACCTTCCAAGTCACGGGTGGATGGCTCGTGAAGTTCGTTGATGAAGACCCCATCCGAAGTCAGAGCCCGCCTCGTAGCCAATTTCACGAGAAAATTGGCGGCATCGTTGTCCTTTTGGGGGACATGATGCAGTTCGATCCCCTAGAATTTGTCCTTGAGCTTGCACACCTCCTGGCAGTATGCTGCCATGAGGGGGCTTTTGCAAGAGTACTCCTTCATGACTTGGTCGACGACCAATTCTGAGTCACCGCGGATGTAGAGCCACGTAGCGCCGAGCTCGATGGCGATGCACATTCCATTGATGAGGGCCTCGTACTCCACGACGTTGTTTGAGGCTGAAAAGTGGAGGCGAATGGCGTAGCAGAGCCTACTCCGATCTGGGGAGATCAGAACCACTCTAACCCTCGAGCCAGGCGCCATTATGGACCCATCGAAGTACATCATCCAGTACTCGTGGGTGACGTCCGGGGTCGATAGCTGGACCTCCATCCATTCGGTGATAATCCATGAGAGCCTGAGACTTAATGGCGGTATGGGGGATATACCTGATGTCATGGCCCATGAGTTTGAGTGCCCACTTGGAGATCCATCCCACAGCGTCGCGGTTGTGGACGATGTCTCCGAGTGGATACGAAGTGACGATCGTGACTTCATGGTCGGTGAAGTAGTGCAGAAGCTTCTGGGGCGGCATCAGCACGGTGTATAGGAGTTTCTGCACCTAGGGGTACCAGACTTTGGGGTCGGTGAGTACCTCCCTGATGAAGTATACAGGTCGCTGGACCTTAAGGTGGTGTCCCGGCTCCTCCCTTTCGACGACTAGGGCGGCGCCCACCACGTGGTTGCTTGTCGCGACGTAGAGGAGGAGGGGTTCTCCCTGTTCGGGAGTGACGAGGATTGGGGCCGATGTTAGTGATGTTTTGAGGCTCTCCAAAGCCTACTATGCTTCCTCAGTCCAGACGAAGGCATCCATCCTCTTGAGAAGCTTGTAGAGAGACATCCCTCATTCACCGAGCCAGGAGATGAATCGGCTCTGGGCGGCCAAACTGCCGGTGAGCCTCTATACACCCTTGATGTTGCATATAGGGCCCATGTTGGAGATGGCCATGATTTTTTGGGGTTGGCCTCGATGCCGCGTTCGGACATGATGTATCCAAGTAGCTTCCCCTTTGGAACCCCAAAAACACATTTTTCGGGATTCAATTTGATGTTGAACCTTCAGAGGTTCACGAACGTCTCGGCCAAGTTTGTGATCAGGTCGCAAGCTTGAGCCATTTTGACCACTATGTCATCAACATAGACAGTGATGGTTGGTTTTGGCCGGTTGACCTGATCAAGTTAGTCGAGCGGGTCGATTTCGTCGGCAAAGCATTGCTGCATGCACCGTTGATAGGTGGCGCCAACGTTCTTCAGACCAAAAGGCATGGTTACGTAGTAGTACAAACCATATGGGGTGATGAACAAGGTTGTGAGCTGATCAGACTCTTTCATCGCAATCTGGTGATAGCCTCAGTAAGCATCTAGAAAGGATATGATCTCACATCCCGAGGTGGAGTCGACTATCTGGTCTACGCACGGTAAAGGAAAATGATCCTTCGGACATGCTTTGTTGAGACCAGTATAATCAACGCACATTCTCCATTTCCTGGTCTTCTTTTTAACAAGAACAGGATTGGCAAGCCAGTCAGAGTGGTATACCTCTCTGATAAATTTGGCTGCCAGGAGTTTGGCGATCTCTTCGCCTATGGCCCTGCGCCTCTCGTCATCGAAGTGACGCAGGCGCTGCTTGGCGGGTTTCGAGCCCGGGATGAGGCGCAGTGCATGCTCAGCGATGTCCCATGGTATGCCTGGCATGTCAGATGGTATCCATTCGAAGACGTCACGATTGGCGCCTAAGAAGTCGACGAGCTCGCATTCCTATTTGGCTGGGAGCTGGGTCCCGATCCGCACCATCTTGGTTGGGTCAGTGGGGTCGATCCCCACCGCCTTAGTTTCTTGGAGTGGGCGGAAGGCCATTGAGGAGGTTGCTTTGTTGTAGTCTAGGACTATTGGGGTCGACGACACCCCAAGCCGTGGGAGCTTGGACGAGTTGATGACGGCAGTGGCGAGCTCAAAATGCTCGTGATCGCACATGAAGGCATGCGAGAAGGTGCTACCCACAGTGATGATGCCATTTGGTCTCGGCATCTTCAGCTTCAGGTAGGTGTAGTTGTGGACCGCCATGAACTTGGTGTAGCATGGCCACCCCAAGATGGTGTGGTAGGTCCCCGAGAAGTCCACCACCTCAAAGGTTAGGACCTTCGAGCAGAAGTTGGCTCGGTCGACAAACTTGATGGGCAGGTCGATCTGCCCGAGCGGGTATGCCTGCGCTTCCGAGATCACGCCGTGGAAGGGAGAGCTCACTGAGCGAAGCTCCAACCGGGGGATGCGCATGGCGTTGAGGGTGTCGACGTAGAGGATGTTGAGGCCGCTGCCTCCGTCCATCAGCACCTTGGTGAGGCGCTTCTTGTGGATGATGGGGTCGACGACGAGCGGGTAGCGCCCGGTCTGGCGACGTGGGATGGATGGTCCCTCTGATCAAAAGTGGTCGAAGATTCTAACCAGCGGAGGAAGGTGGGGACGGCTGTTTCGGCGACGCATGCCTCTCTGTAGTGCACTTTGTGCTGGCGCTTGGAGTAGATGGCATCGGACCCCCCCCAAGATCATGATGCAATCCTCGGGATCAGGAAATCTATCTCCATCCTTGCTCACCGCGCCTCCTTTCTTGGCCGCTGCCTCCTTGCCCTTTCCTTCTTTCGGCCCACCGGCCTATCGCAGGAAGCGCTTGAGGAGCTTGCAGTCCTTGTAGAGGTGTTTGATGGGGTACGCGTGGTTGGTGCATGGGCTATCCATGAGCTTATCGAAGTGGTCATGCAGGCCCTGCTAGGGCTGCTTGCCCGCATGATCAACTGTGGTGACCAACGCAGAGTTGGCTGGTTGGCACCGATCCTTCTTGTTCTTTTTGCCCCTCTGTGTGCAGGGGCCCTCGTCTTGATCCTCGCACTTGTCCTTGCCCTTGTCTCGGCCTCCATTGAAGACCGCTCTGACCGCCTCCTCACCGGAGGCATGGTTCATGGTGACGTCGAGCAAGTCGCGGGTGGTACGGGGCTTCAGGCAGCCAAGCTTGTGGATCAGGGACTCGCAGGTTGTCCCAGAGAGGAATGCGTTGATGACGTCCACATTGATGACATCAGGAAGGGAGTTGCATCATTTGAAGAACCTGAGGATGTAATCCCACAGGGACTCGCTGGGCTCCTGCTGGCAGCTCTTGAGGTCCTAAGAGTTCCCAGGATGGACATACATCCCCTAGAAATTCTCGACGAAGATTCTCTTGAGGTTCGCCCAGTCATGGATGCTGTCGTGCGCGAGGAATTCAAGCCACATTCGAACATGTTCCCCCATGTAGATGGGGAGGTATTGAATGATGAAGTGATCATCATCCACTCCTTCGCTCGGCAGGCGAGCCGGTAGTCTTCGAGCCATATACCAAGATTCGTCTCCTCGATACATTTGGCGCTGTTGGTCGGTGGTCGGAAGCGCTATGGGAACGACGCTCTCTAGATGCATTGGCCAAAGGCCCGTGGTCCTAGGCCATCTGGGCTGGGACTCCGGTCGTTGGGTCGATGACCATGCCTGGGGTGCGTTTCACTAGTCCCCTCGATGGTCCAGCTAGAGCCAGTGTCGTCTGCTCTCACCGCCACCCGATGGACGTCATCATCATGCCGGGCCCGACATCGGTTGCTGATGACACTACGAGCATCTCGGTTTGGCCCGAGGCGTTCATGCACAGGAGGTCGGTGTGGAGCGGTCGCCGGGTTGGGTCATGGCGTAGCTGCGCCCTCCTATTCCACTCTCGGCGGCCGTAGTGGTGAGCGGATGGAGCGGTTGGACTAGCGTGCCCGTATTCCCCCAGTAGGGAAAGAGGCCATGAGTCGGTGGTGCGACGCGGAGCTTTCCACCTGTTGAACGGCGGTAGTCTCCACCAGCGCCCGGAGGTTCCGGTGGACCGCCTGCTCCTATGGGTCGATAGGGTAGGGAAGGCCGCGCAGAAGCATCGCTGCCGCGGCGATGTTCTAGCAGCCCGAGCAAACTATGGGGGATCGTTCCCCCCGTCGATGATGTTGGACTGAACCTGGCGGGCGCGACCCCAGGCGCTGCTCAACAAGTTCCATGCACGGGGCGCAGCGTGCTGCACCGAGCACGCCAGCGTAGGTGGCGGCTGGTTCTGCCGCCTTCGTCGTAGCTCCTCTCTCGTGCTCCTGCGCACATGCGAGGGCCTTCACGTGAGGGTCCAGAGGGGTGTGGGTCTATAGAGACTCCGCTACCACCGGTGACTATCCTAGAGCATCCGCCATAGCACACTCCCAGGATAGAGGGTGGCTAGGTGCCACGACATCACCGATGCTGGAGCCGTCGCTCTCAACATCATCATCCATGAGGTCGTGAAAAGATGCGGGAGCGTAGCTCGCCATCCCCACAAATTCGGATGCGAGAGCAGGCAGTGCTAGCATCCTTTGGAGCCCCTGGGCATACACGCGTCTGTGGGGGACATGAGGTCGTAGGGGAACCGATCGCATGGCGGTCGCGGCAGGGACAACAGGGTCCCTTCGGAGAATCGGCGGAAAATAGTAAACAACGAGTAAATAACAGTGTGTATGTTACTCATAGTGGGTTTTGAGCCTAGCGTAGGCTCATAGCGAAGCATAGGCGCCTCATCATTGAGGTCGCCGAGAGTCCCAGAGCCGACGGAGGGCGCCCCTCCGATGGGCACCGGAACAAGTGCCTCTTGGCGGAGGTGTAGTACGCCGAGCCGATCGACGACGAAGTCCAGGCTTCCGAAGAGAAAGGCCTGGGATGGCTTGAAGACAGGAGGAACCCACGTCCCAACAGGTGGGAGCGCGAGAAACTCCAATGAGCCGAAGCGAGTCGTATCGCTTGAGCCCACCATGGTGAAGATGATGGAAAGATGGGCCATCCGATGACCAAAATTGTGAACGTACAACGTCTTCCCCATGGACGGCGCCAACTATCGGTGCAGAAAGTGACCAACATGTAAATATTTGTGGTTTTGCCGTACGTTATGATTGAATATGGCCTAGCACTCAATGACACAGGGTTTATACTGATTCAGGTAATGTGCTCTATGTCCAATTTGAGTCGGTCAGTGACTTTATTCCTGAGCCCAGGTGCTCGAAGTTTGCTGTGGGGTTACAAACGGAAGGGAGTAAGATGGGGGGTGCAAGAGGTCCGGTTGGACTCTGGACCGAAGGGCTGAGAGTGATGGGAGCTCCTACGTGCGCTAAGTATCCGAGCATATGCTCTATGTAGCTTTAGAGTGTCTAAAGCTAGCAGAGGGTGAATCGATCGTTGGTTGTTCGAATCGTTCGAGAGTCGTCTATGTGAATCAATCGTCCTCGTTGGGAGAGAGCGCATCCCCTTTTATAGATGAAGGGGACGACCTTACAAGAGAGAGGGGGAGAGAGAGTGTACGTATGCTTCTAAGTCTTGTCACCCACACCATCGGGTACAAGATGATTGTAGGCGCCCACAACACTGTTTATGTTAGATGCATGTGGGAGGTTTTACCGTTTTCAACATGTATGGCAAATGACGGTGCCCACAACACTGTTGATGCCCAGAGGCATGTGGGGGGTTTTACCGTGTTCGCCTGGTATGGGAATTGATGGCGCCCACAACACTGTTGGGCAAACGTCGGCGCCCACAACACTGCTTGGGTTTGGACATGCCTGGAAGGTGGCAAGGCACCTTTCTAACAAGCCTTGTTGGTACTGTCCTGCAGGTGTACAGGGTACGGTCCTTGGTATTACGGTTGACTTGAGCGTCCTGCCTTACTTGCTTCGCTCATTTCCCTAGTCCTCACCAAGCGAGCGTCCCCAGTCGGTTGGTCCCAGTCGGCTTCGACTGCGCTAGTCAGAGAAGAGCTGTAAATAGAGGTTCGGTGCATCCCCGATCGGAGACGTGGGTCGGAGTCAGAAGCGGTGTTGGATAGGTCTTCCGATCAGAGAGGCGGGCTGGAGTAGGAAGCAAGCGTTGTCCTTTCCGAAAGCGAGGCCTTCCGATCAGAGAGGTGGGCTAGAGTCGGAGGCGAGTGCTGTTCTTCCTTGGCTAGGCCTTCCGGTCAGAGAGGTGGACCAGAGTAGGAAGCGAGAGTCGTTCCTTTTTGGCTAGGCCTTCTGGTCGGAAGCTGAATCGCCCTTCTGGCCTGTCGTTTAGGTATCTTGGGCCGGCCTAGGAGTGGCGTGTCATTCGCAACGTCATCTGCCGAGCCAAGCTTTTGTTGGGAAGTAGGTCCATGATGGACCCTGAGTTTATGAACCCGACAACATCATTTGATATGAAGTACTCAAACTTATTGTCTCTAATTAGAGTCACTACGGTCTTATTTCTAGGTGAATAAGCCTCCAACATAATCTTGACAACTTTGTCATCATCTAGATCATCACAACCATAGCCTCTAATCATGCCCACCATTGTTATCAACCTATCAAACATCTCTTGTGGCCCCTCTTCATCCAAGATTACAAACCGGTTGAGCTTTGACATCAACAAATCAATTCTTGCCTTTCTCACTTTGTCAACCTCTTCATGTGCTAGGTGCAAAGTGTCCCATATTTGTTTGGCAACATCAACCCCAATCACTCTATTGTACTCATCACCATCCAAAGCACTAAGCAAGACACTTATGACTTGACCATTGAGGTGAACGATTCTCATCTCTTCTACTGTTGGGTTCTTAGGATCAACCGGTGGCTCAAATCCATTGCAAACAATCTCCCAAATGCAAGGGTGAAGACCTATAAGATAGGCTCTCATCAAGTGCTTTCACTTGGTAAAGTTAGTCCCATCGAAATGATGTAGCTTGCTCATGGGCACATTAATGAAAGACCTCCGATCCTGGTTAGTCATAGGTATAGAAGAATAGTTAAAAGGATACGGCGACATATTTGTTGTTGTCACTTTGCCCTTTCCTTTCTTCTCCTTCTTGTCTCCCTTCGACACTTGGTAGGACTCATCATCATCTCCATCTTCGAAACTACTTAATATGTCACTTGATGATGCATTTGTTGCCTTCTTCTTCTTCTTCCTAGCTTCTCTCCTTTTTCTTCTTGCTTCTCTTTTGAGCTTTCTTTCTTCTTTTCTTTGCTTCTTGTCTTCTAACCGCTGCTGCTTTTTCTTCTTCTCTCTTGCTTCTCTTTTGAGCTTTCTTGCTTCCTTCCTTTTTCTTCTCTCGTCATCATTGAGAGATCTTTCAGCATCGGTAGCCTCAAGATGTGGTAGCGTGGTGTTGCTCGCTGTCGACATGCTCAACTCGCTGCTATCGGTGTTGTGCACATCAACTCGCTCCGGATCCACATCCACCGACTTCACGCCACTAGTTCCTCCTCCGGGTTCCATACCTCATGTGGGGAAGAGCACACGAGGTAACTTGCTCTGATACCACTTGTATGATCTCTAGTTAGCCTAGAGGGGGTGAATAGGCCTGTTCAAACAAACACTCAAACTTTCATCAAATTCAAGCTCTGACATTGCCGAGCTAGAACAGCGGCACTGTCGCACCTACAGACAACTTTGTGGCACAATTCAAAAACTGTGAATGGAAACTTGAATCGGATAAATTACTGAGCTTCCTGCAGGTATATGTAACACAAATCAACAGCTAGAAGTGATAGGAACATCACACACAAGTAAATCGGCCACAAACCCTAGAAATCACCTCAACAACAATATGAAATGCAAATGATGTAAATCAAGCACAAGGTGACATGATGATTTTATCCCGTGGTTCAGCTCGCCACCAATGCTTGCCTAAGTCCACGTTGTTGAGGTTAGCCACTAAGGCTTAGGGCTTTGCAACCCTTCCTCGTTCTCAAGTCAAGAGACTCAACTCTTGAGATAAGGGGTGAGTTTACTAGCTTCAAGAGATGGTTACAAACCTCCTAGGGCTGCCACATAAGTTGGCAAGCTCCACAGGCAATGCTCTAGCTGGCTAGGAGCAAAGCTCCAAGAGTAATAAACATAACCGTCGGCCAAAACATGAACCAAATGCCCTTTTGAGTTGGGGAATCAATGGATCTGATCTCTAATGGAGTTTGAGACCTTTTTTCTTAAGAATTGATGGGGAAATCAATAGAGAAGCTAGGGAGCTCAAGTTCACCAATGGAGGAGAGAGAGAAGAGTAGTCTGCTGTGTTCTGGTCAAACTGAACGGGTTGGAAGAAGAGAGAGACATTGGGGAGGAAGGGGAAAGGTATAAATACCCCCAGACCTCAATGGTCACTTAAGTCATGGCAGTGCCGTGACTCAAGTGCAGTAGTGCCGCTCTGTGACAGTGCCTCTCTCTCTAGGTGCGACACTGCCGCACCAGGCAAGACAGCAAGGGTAAGAGTGAAGTGCTGACTGTCTTGGCTGTGAAACTGAGGATCATGTGTAAGATTGAGCACTTGGTAGCACATGTTAGCTTAAGCATTGTGTCCCCCTTTATAGTACGGCTTTTCCTATAGGATCAAAATATGTGTCAAAGATTGATCAACATTTGTAATTGGGGCTCCATTTGTATAACAGCGATTATAGATTCCATTGTGTCTCCCTCATTAGTAGTAATTACGTGGTAATTATCTAAAGTCAATTATTGAAAATATAAAAGAATTCAAACCTCCTTTTGCTTGTGTCAATTTTTAAAGCCAATCAGGACATTTGTAATTGAATATCCTGAGGTTTTTCATCGGGTTTGGATTTGGGGACATCACCCTCGATTATAGATTGGGCCCCAAACCAATCGGGTTCGGTTTCGGGTTTGGTTTTTCACCGTGGATATCAATGGATATCCGAAATAAATCATTGGAATTAAAACTCATGTTTTATAAATTAATAATAATTTGTTTACTTAGATTATTAAATTTATTTAAAGTTCACTCATAAAATATTTATTATTTGTTGTCTCTTGTTTATACATGTGAATATGTGTATATAATTAGGGTTTGATTCCATTCGGGTTTCGTGTATCCGTCAATATATGTTTTGGTGATGGAACCCCAAACCCATCACCTTTTGTTTTGGGTGCACGGAGACTGTCAATTTTCCCATCCTTCAACTCAACCAATGCATCTTGTGTTCATTGTCTTGTTGGCTCCACCAAAATTTGCAAATCAAGGAACTGATCTTGTCATAAAGAGTTTTTAGAGAGGTCGAAGCACCCCATCACAAAGGTGGGGATGGCTTGTGCTACCACCTTGATCAGATAACTAGCTCTCGAGAGCATTTTCTCCTTCGAACCCTGAATTCTTTGCCACACACGATCCTTTAGATAACTGAAAGTAGTTGTCCATGACTTCCCCACTTGAACAGGCAAGCCTAGGTAATGGTCATTCATAGTTTCTTTAGCAATCTGTAAAATTCCCTTCACCTCCACTCGATCAACATCCCTAGCATTTGCGCTAAACATAACAGCTGATTTGTCCTTGTTAATTGTCTGCCCCGACAACTGTTCATACATCTCCAAAATCCTTTGTATTTGCACTGCATTCTCCCTATTAGCCTTGACCAACAGCAAGGAGTCATCAGCGAAAAGAAGATGCGAAACACTTGGTGCTCGGTGACAAATTTTCACTCCTTTTATTGAACCATTTTTCTCAGCTTCCTATAACAAAGCACTGAATCCCTTAGCACAAAGTAGGAGCAAATAGGGGGACAAAGGATCCCCTTGACACAGTCCCCGCTCCAGAGAAAAAGATTTCGATAAATTGCCATTCACTTTGACTTTGTAAGAGACTGAGGAGACACATTTCATAATCAGTGCCACCCAGGCTTCAGAAAAACCCAGCTTCAACATCATAGCTTCCAGGAATGACCATTCCACACGATCATAAGCCTTGCTCATATCTAGTTTTATCGCTGCAAAGCTCTCTGTACCACGCTTCTTATTCTTCAAAAAGTGGGTCAATTCATATGCAATCAAAATATTATCAGAAATAAACCGTCCAGGAATAAAGGCACTTTGGTTCATAGAAATAATATATGGCAGCACCTTCTTTAGTCTATTGGCCAGCACTTTGGACATAATTTTGTAAAGCACATTGCACAGACTAATAGGTCTCAAGTCTGTCACCTTATCTGGACGCTGCACCTTTGGGATCAAAGCGATTGTTGTCTCATTCCAGTGTTCCAGCATCGATCCTCCATTAAACACCGTCAAAACCTCCTCAGCTATCTTTGGGCCCATTACACCCCAAAAGCGTTTGAAGAAGATCGCCGACATACCATCGGGGCCAGCGCTTTGAGGTCACCAATGGCATCCAATGCAGCCTTGACCTCTTCATTGTTGAACTCCGCCATGAGATCCTCATTCATAGCTGTTGTCACATGGGGATGAACAACTTGTAGAAGTTGTTGTGCATCTCCCTCGATAGAAGACCTAAAAAGTTGCCAAAAAATTAGTTATAAACTCCCATTTTCTCCCTCATCTTCTATCCATCCTCCTTGCCCATTACTAATCCTCCCAATATAATTCTGTCTCCTCCGTTCAAAGCATGAGGCATGAAAAAATTTCGTATTTCTAGCACCCTCTTTCAGCCATTTTGTGTGAGCTCTTTGGCGCTAATAGATGTCAATCTGCTCTTCTAATTTATCAAGCCTAAAATAAAGCACAACTTCCCTTGATACCCCTTCCATACTCAACGAAGCCTGGCGACATTGTCAAGCTCCCTTTTAATTTGTTTCCGACGTTTCTCCCAGTCACCCAACACATTTGTGCTCCAAGAGCATAGGCCAGAAGCTACCCTTTCAATCAGCAGCGTCGCCTTGTCCAGACCTTCAGCTAAACCCTCTTCCCAACCATCCACGACCACCTCCTCACACCTCTGCTCCTCCAGCCAGCCGCCCTCAAAAAAGAAAGGTTGATTCGCCTGCAACCTTCCCTCCTCCTTCTTTTCAGTCATCACCACAACCGGCCTATGATCCGAATGGCGGGGATCACCATTCAAGACATGAACAGTAGGAAACCTACTCCTCCAGGCCAAGTTTGCCAACGCCCGATCTAGCCTCTCACGTATATAGCACTACACCCTTTGGTGGTGGTTTCACCAAGTGAAAACATCACCCTTGAACCCCAGATCTTGGAGCTCATAGTCATCAAAAGCTTCCTTAAATCTGTCCATTTGTGCCTGCGATCTTGGACATCCCCCTCTTTCTCATGTTGAAATAAAATCTCATTGAAATCACCTACACACAACCACGGCAACACCTCCTGTGCATGCAAGTCTCTCAATAGAGTCCAGGTTTTATGCCTGTCTTCTGTTTGTGGGAAGCCATAGACACAGGTGAACCTCCATTGGAATCCATCCTCCTCCTTCACATCAACATCAATATGGTTATTAGAGAAATTCCTGATAACCACGTTGATCCCCCGTTGCCAAAACACAGCAATTTCTGACCACCATATTACTTGACCCTAGCAACCACCGAAACCTCTCCATTCTCCTCTTATCTAGCTTTGTTTCCGACAAGAAAAGAATGTCCGCACCCTCAGTCTTCTGGAGCTCCAGAAGACTCCTAACTGTCGGGCGATTGCCCAGACCGCGGTAGTTCTAGGCGAGAAGCTTCATTGTGTCCCGTAGGACCGGTCCGCCGGCCCCGCTATCAAAGAGAATTCACCAGCCTGGTTGAAACCCAACTCACCCATCAACTTTGTCTTCTTTACACCATTATTGTCCAGCATCTCCTCATCCTCCAAACCTCTTTTCCCCAATAGAACAACGCTCCCACCATCTCTGAACTCACACATTTTTGGCGCCTATAAGAGCCCTTTTTGCCATCTTTAGTACCATGCTTCTCTCCACCACTCCTCTCCATCCTCTTTCTCGTCGTCCAAAAATTTGTCGTCATCCACAGAGTCTGAAAGTTTTGGCAATAGAGCTTTATTTGCCCAACTCTCCTGGTTCCGCTCATTGCCAGGAAGTTTCAGGGACTGCTTATCTTCTCCCCCTTCTCAACAGCCTCTTCTCCCTTCTTTCTCCAAGTTAAAGCATCGCTACCCGAACCTGACGGTGCCCAGCGACCACCACGGCCTTCATAGGATTTTTGGCCGGAGTTCCCACTCTGCCAGGGGCCCCTTGTCCTAGTACCCAGGATCCTCTCTGGTATGTACCGCAGACTCTTACAGAATTGCTGCTTTTTACCTTGCTCCAATCTGATTTCACACTGCTTATCCACATGGCCAATGCAGCCACAAGTGTAGCAGAAATCCGACAAAACTCGTAAGCAAAGGGGAACCATTTGTCCTTCTCCTCACTGCCTACCTTCACCATAATACCTCGCATGAGTGGCTTACGAATATCAATCACTACCTTGATCCTCAAAACCTTGCCCACCGCCAAACCATCATCCCCGACATCCACCTCCCTGAACATTCTAATCTTGTCCCCCCAGAATCGCTCCCGTCTCCTCATCCAGCATACCGAGAGGAAGGTTCGACACCCGGACCCAAATTGGCACATGGTTTAAATCCATCTCCTCCAAAGTTTTAGTTTCATCAAAATCCGCCATAACCACCAAGTCTTTGGAAATCATCCATGTCCCATCTTCCAAAGCCCTCCTCTTCCCCAAAGATTGCAGGAAGGTGAAGAGGAAATGATTCTCCCCCAGATCCTTGCATGTTACCCCTTTGATCGGACACCACACCTTTCCCAGGAACCGCTCTAGGGTTTCTGGCACAATCAACCAATCCGTCAAGACTTTCCCCATCGCATGCGGTTCCTGGATCCGAGACTTTCTACCGCCCGCACCACCACCGATCTTCACACCACCCCTCTCCGCCTCCGACAGCTTGAGTTTTCCCATCAGACCCTCCACTCCTTCCATTGTTCCCGCTACAAACTCCCAGAACCAGAAGGGACAAACACGACTGTGATGACAACTACCAAGGGCTAGCAAATTGGGTTACAGGCTCCGATCGCCGGAGAAGACGTGGACACAACTAGAATAGGACGTGGAAGACCTGGGATCGATCACATGATGAAATCGTATCGAGGTCCACGGAAGGAAGCGGGAAAGAAAGACGAGAACGAGTAGTTGCCGAATTCTCCCTCGAAACGCCTAGGAAACCCTAGGTGCTGAGACTCTAGACCAAACGGGTCGACATAAAGTCTATATGCTATGAGAATTGAAGGTCTGTAATTTGAATCCTAATTAACACAATTAAATAAAATATAATTGTTGCCTGCTTCTATCCCGCTTACGGGGAGTGTTGAACCCATAAATATAAAGTGAATTGCTCTTTTCTATCCGCTTATGTTTTTTTTTATTGAATTGGTCATTGCGTATACGACTCTATACATCGCATGTTCTAGGTTCTTTTTCTTTGTTTTTTTTTGAAACTTGGTTCTTTTTCTTTGTTTATACGCCTCGAGTCAGAGCAGAGAACCAAACCAAAATAATAGTACCTCCCATGTTCCTTTTATATTTTATATATACTAATAAATCGAACCTTTCTATCCGTACATGGCAGAAAGAACATGTTCCTTCCCCATTTTTAAAAATCCCTGTGTTTGCTAGCGAGCTGTTACTATCGACATGGCTTTTTCCTTCACGTGCCAAGCTGCCATTAGTAAATTATATTACGCATCTATACGAGGAAGCTGAAAGTACATGGAACACCTGGCTCGTGGGAGCACATGCTAAAAAGAGCCATCTCTGTACAAAGCAATTCAGACGGACGTATAGTTGGGCCAGGGCGCGAAAAAGAAAGGTCATGTACATTATGTGCATCGCCCGCGCCCCCCCCCCCCTGGCCCTAAGGGACCATCATCTACGTACGACCAGCCTTGGATCCATGCCTTGTTTAGGCCATTAGATCCACACATTTCCAATCTACACTGGATCGATGCAGTTCTTTAATTTCCCTCCTGCAGTTTCTACCCCAATTCTTCTTCCTCCCCCACGTAAATAAATGAACATGCAAGTTTTTCATGGGTCGTCGTACCTCATGCCACTAAATGAATCGAGCTGCTACCTTAGCTGCTTGTTTCTAACACTGTAACACACAAGCAAGAAACAAGTCTATCTTTCCTAATCCTTTTTTCCCTGTCGATCATGACCGAGGAAGAAGTTTTTTTTTTCTAAATTTCGTCATCGATCACTTGTATATAGCAGAAAGGGCCACAAGAATTGGAAGCTGCTCTAGTTAAAACTTGAATTTCAGACGTACGGCAAAAAGGTACGTAGAAACGATTATTTAGAAAACTATGAGAATTGACATGCGCTGGCAACTGCTAATCCACAAGCAAGGGGAGATCGGAGACCT
This sequence comes from Miscanthus lutarioriparius, assembly GCA_904845875.1. Taxonomy (NCBI): domain Eukaryota; kingdom Viridiplantae; phylum Streptophyta; class Magnoliopsida; order Poales; family Poaceae; genus Miscanthus; species Miscanthus lutarioriparius. Next base: position 8,365,181 of record CAJGYO010000007.1, on the reverse strand, counting down.
AAATAAAAATAAATAAACAAGAAAGAATTACAAATGGAGGTCCAAGCTAACACTCTCCTTCTGGTGGCCCAATTCACACCTACCTAGCTTCTTCTCCGGCGACGTGGACGAGCAAGACGAGAGCGAGGGGGAGGGGGACAACAAGCTCATCGCCGCCTTCTCGTCCTTGCATGCTGCTGCCTCCCCACCAGCCGGCCCGACCAGGATAGCCGTGCCACCAGCGGCGCCGTGCCGGCCATACATGCCGAAATTCTCCATGGCCGCAGTAGTGGTTGTCGTCGCAGCAGGGGGCGGCACCCTCCAGAGCTCCGCCGGCACCGGGCTACAGTTGATTGGCTGCGACATGGAGCCTGGGCCTCCGCCTCCGCCGTAGGGCCCCGCGGGGCTGGCGCTCGTCCACATCGGGTAGTGCGCCGGCGGCGGGGGGGGGCGGCAGCGGCAGCGGCAGCGGTGGCGGCGCGGGTTGGTCGAAGCGGCCGCCGCTGCCGAGGTGGTGGTGGTGGTAGTTGAAGTGGCCGTACATGTGGCCGGGCACGTATCGGTGCATGGCGAGGGAGGCCTGGAGGTGGGCCCGCTTGGCGTGCTGCCGCTCGCGCTTGTGCGCGTTCTGGTGCCCGCCCAGCGCCTGCGACGTCGGGAAGTTGCGGCAGCAGTAGTGGCACTCGAACTTCCTCTCGGCGGCCGCGGCCGCGGCCGCGGCCGCCGCAGCCGCGCCGCCGCCGCTCTTGGCGCCGCCGTTGCTCTCGGACGTGACCGTGCTGCCGTTGGCGGCGTCGGGGGAGTCGGCCGCGGCGTCCTGCTGCTTGGCCTGCCGCTGCTGCTGGTCGTTGGAGAAGTCGCAGCCGAACAGCCGGATGGTGGCGTCCCTCGGCTGCGCCGGAGCCGGCGCCGGCCGGATGAACGGCAGCTGCGAGAAGGAGTCGACGCTGCGCACCTCCTGCGGCTTCGCCATGGCCCGCTGCGAGCTAGCTGCTGCTGCGCGCCCCCAAGAAGAATTCTACCTGGCTAGAGCTCGTTTAATTTCGTCGTAGGTTGTGAGGCGACAAGCAAGCTTGGTATATGTTTTCGTGTATGTGGGTGTGAGCTCAAGAATTTGGCTACGAGTTGGTGCGGTTTTAAGGGTCACGGATGGGCGCCGTGACTGCGGTGAGGTCGGAGAGGGAGGAGAGCAAGAGGAGGGCCGGCCGGGGGACCATGCAAGTAAGCGCCAGCCGAGGGGACGGAGGAGACGACTAGGCTTAAAGCTCCTTCCCTCTCGCCACCAAGTACAGATGCATGCAGCTGCAGTGGCAGTTGCAGCTGCTGGTTGTGCCCTGGCTGGCCTGCTCTCGTGCTAGCTATATAGATACAGCTAGAATAGTCTCCTCTCCTAGTCCTAGCTAGCATATGAGGCCGCCTCGTCTCGTCTCTTCTCACCGCAACTCAGGATTTGCTTAGTTCCACAAAAAATTTACAGCATATCGACTATTTTGTGAAACGAATCTTTTAAATATTTTAGATGATTTATAAAGTGCTATAGTAACACATATGCTAATGGTGGATTAAATATGTATTCTAAAAATTATTAATATCCCAATATTTTGTGAAATAAATCTCTATTAGAACTACACAAGGCCTCACATATTTGTTGGCAAAATTGGCACTACCTATAGATTTAGTACTCGCAGAGAGAAATAAATAAATGTGTTAGCTTTTAGAAAAATTCATATATGCTATATTGAATAGCTGCAAGCTAGCTCGGTCGTGATTAATGGGCGGGCATCAAGTGGTGGGGAGATAAATTCAGTGCGACGCCGACGCATCTACCCATCGCTCTCCGCGCTCTCCTCTGCGACCTCTGGATTGGCTCGAGGGTTTCTTTATGGGAGGTTGGCTTCTTTAGAACATGAGACGCGGAGGGACGCGGAGACCACAGGTGGTCTGGGGACGGCGACGTGCTTGCGCCTGCCCGCGCCTTGTGTAGTTGCGTACTGTCCTGCTGCTCATGCTGCATGCCAGTGCAGGGGCCGATGGATGGTGGATGCTGCATGCCAAGTTTTTATCTCTTTTTATTTTATAGCTCCGTGGTGATGAGTCAAATTTTTAAAAATTTAACTAAATATAACAAATACTATATTTACGATGCCCCATAAGTATTATTGGATTTATAGTAAAAAGTATCTTTATAATAAACTTGTATTTTGTGATAGAATTTACTAGTAAAAAATTTAACTAAATATACAGATACAATTTTTTTTATAAATTTACTAGTAAAACTTAAAAATGATTTCCCCCCTAAAAACGACATGTGTTGTATTTTTACTTTTTAGGATGGAGTACTAGATACTATATATACTATTACTTCTGTCCACAAAACAATGCAATCCTAGGTGTATTCTTAGTTAACGTATCTAAAGTTTGATCAAATATATAGCTAAAATTATTAATGTTTATGACACCAAATAAATAATATTATAAATATACATCTTATGATAAATTTAATGATACTTATTTGATATTATAAATGTTGATATATTTTTATTTATAATTAGTTAAATTCAAAATACCTTAGCTTGGCATTGTGATAGAATTGCATTGGAGTACTGCCATGTTCAGTTTCAACTAAAATATAATTCAGACAAACTTTTTAGACTTTGTCCAGTGATGGGTTTCGAGCTATTTAGCCTTTGAGCATACACTCCTAGTTTATATATATTTATATAAACGTTATAGCCATATCTTAATACTAATATAAATAAATACTACTCAAAGTTACCTCGAAGACCACAAAAGTTATATATAATTCGTTTGCATGGTACATAGTAATAATATAAATAAAACTATTAACTTTGTCCCTTCTTTTTTTTTATAGGTGCTCCTCAGTGCCAGGCTGCCAGCTGCAGTGAGTATGTACGTGCTCGATCGATGGCGCTTTGGACTGGGATCCACATGTTTGATGGCTGGATCAAAAGCAACAGCCAGTACGTACGTACTCTTATGCGATCATGACTTAGGGCCTGTTTGACATGGCTCCACTCCTAAACTCTAGCAACTTTATAAAAGAATCCAGCCAAACACCCCAACTCCGAAACTCTATGGAGTTGCCGACATTATGGAGCTGTAGTACAAATGGAGATGGAGTTTTGGAGCACCTCTTTTGCAGCTCCAAAACCACTCAATATGAACCTCATCGTGGAGTTGGTGGGAAATTACCCACCACTGTCACTGATTACACAGAAAAAACGGTTTGATTCTATTTCTCCCGAGCCTCCCGCGCAGTGACTCCCTCCCTCCCGCGCCGTCGTCTTCCTCCCCCGCCGCCATGGGTGGCCGCCGAGCTCCTCTGCGACCGAGCCCTCCCCCTCGCCTCGCCTTACAAAAGCACGCCAGAGCTCCGCAGTAGCACGCCGCCGCCGCCTCTGCCCTCCCCGAGCCCTCTACCTCTCTCCAGCGCTCCAATCACCACCACGGCCGCCATGGCTGAGCGAACGACCGAGCTCTCGATCTCCGTGGCCAAGCTGCTCGCCTGCGCCTTCGTCTTCGCCGGCGTGGCCCTCGTAGGCACGTTCCTCAACAAGGCCGCCGACTACCTCGTCGAGAAGCAGGAGGCGCTCCTCTTCAGCGCGCTCCACTTCCGCCGTGCCGACGACCACAGAGGCTGCGCGCCATGGAGGCCAACAAGGTCCGCCACAAGTTTACACACCGCTGCGGCGCTCTTGGCGCGTTGCTGCTCGCCTCCGGGATGGCGTTCTCGGTGGAGGTGAAAGGGATGCGCGCCGTGGACGCTTTCATCTGCGCAGGCGCGCCACCGTGACCACGCCGGCAATGCGACCGAGCTTCTCGTCTCGTGCTCGGCGCGCTTCATCGCGGCCGCTGGATCACCGTGAGCATGGTGGTGGTGGCGCTCTTCTTCCACACAGCGCGGCGAGTTCGTGGGCCGCCCGGCGAAGTTCGGCTGCCCTCCTCATGGACCTCATGGACGCCGCCGAGCCACTGACAGAGACGAAACGGAGGAAAAGAGGAGAGGAAAAAAAGAAAATAGATTAGTCACTGACAGTGGGACCCATATAAACAGGGCAAGAATGACAATTTGCCCTCAAACTCCTTTTTTTTTGAGCTGGGGACACCCTCCCAGCCAAACACATCCATTAGACAGTTCCAACTCCACCCAGGCTGGCTCCACCTGGAGTTCTAAAGTGGAGCAGCTCAACCCCCAGAGTTAGAGCCATGCCAAACAGAGCCTTAATAGCTTGCTCGGATCCTTTTGTTTTTGCTCTCCTCTCTTTTTTGCAAGGCCTTTTCATCCCTAGCTTAGCGAGCTCTTTTACCGAATTTCATGCACGCTGCACGTGATTTCTCGCCCAATAATGAGCTGGTAAAGGGCGTTCACCGGAACACTGGACGCTGGCCGGCTGCTGCCATAACATTACACTGTTGGAGCATGTGAACAGTGCGACTGTGTCACGTACGTAGAGTACGTTGGGCACGTACCTTTCCTGGGTGAGGAAAACGCAACCTTTTCTACCTGCTCGCCCTTGCTAGCTGGTGATCGGTCCGGTAATTCGTACTACGTACTGTAGACGACATCAGTGGAAGTGGTAATACAGACGGAAAGTAGCTCAGCTCATTGACGATGGTAGGCATGGCAGTTCCGATCCTACTGTAATAAGCAGAGAGCTAGAGTACGTACCCGACGCATCCAGTTCTTCCTCTCTTCAACTTGCCACGGGCTTTAATATCTGGATGGGACGGCAAGCAATTTCAAGTCCAATGGCGCGTAAAGCCGTGATCCAATTGCAGTGTTTAGGCATGGTTTAATTTCAGTGTGTAAAGTTTTTGGTGTGTCACGTCGGATGATATATGGAAGTGTCGTATGTGTTGTTTGGATACTAATAAAAAAAACAAACTATATAATCCGTCAGTAAACCGCAGAGACGAATTTATTAAGCCTAATTAATCCGTCATTAGCATTGTGTTACTGTAGCACCACATTGTGTAATGCCTCCCACCGCTTAAAAAATAATGCCTCCTACAGTAACATCAACCGGACTAAAGGTCCTCCCAGCTTTAAAAAAATTAATGCCTCCCACCGCTGCGTTCCGTGAGATTCGAACCCAAGACCTCATACATTGCCTCACACGTAGCTTACCACCCTACCTACACAACACATCTAACAATGGATGGGATGCTTCCCTTTTGAACTAACCTATCGGGGGACCTTTATCAACCAGGACTAAAGGGTCCTTTAGTCTGGGTTGGTGTTACCAACCGGGACTAATAAAGGGTCCTTTAGTCTAGGTTGGTGTTACCAACCGGGACTAAAGGTTGGAGGACTTTTAGTCCCGGTTGGAGACAACAACCGGGACTAAAGGCCTCTCTAGTTCCGGACGCAAAAAATGACGGGACTAGAGTCTATTTTGTCCTCGGATGAAAGGTCTGTTCTCTACTGGTGAGTGTACGCTGGTCCGGCCGTCTGGATAAGGGCCTGTTTAGATCCCAAATTTTTTTGCGCGGTACCCATCACATCGAATCTTGCGGCACATGCATGGAGTACTAAATGTAGACAAAAAAAAACCAATTACACAGTTTGGTGAGAAATCGCGAGACGAAACTTTTGAACCTAATTAGTCTATAATTAGACACTAATTACCAAATACAAACAAAAGTAATACAGTAGCCAAAACCCAAAAAATTTTCATCTAAACACGCCCTAAGTACATGGCCAACGACATCAACCAGTACATGCATGTGTGTCGCCGCAAGTACGTCATTATGGCAAACAGTGAAATAAATCTACTACATCTCTTAATTACGTTGCTGGTACAGGTAGATGGATGGATCATGGATCGATCGCCGTCGATCCATTCACAATCGTCTCACCTGGGTGCGTGCTAGTGTGCTGTTTAACTTTTTAACCCTGCCCCTGATCGACACGAGTTCGTTGCGCGGTTAAAAAAGCTCCATGCACGGACGAGATGTAGTATATGCCTGTCAGCAAAAGTAGTAGCAGGAGATGGAAAAGGCGTGGCTGGCGACGAAGAGAGCACAAACGCGATGCGACAGATGAAAGCGGCAATACCTTCTCTTCGTTCTTCAAGTGGCATGGGTGGATCCGTGCGTCTGACTCAGCATGCCCGCGTGCGGCCGGGCGGTGCTACGGCTGTACGTACTGATCTCCTACGCCAGGCAGCTGTGTGTACAGCGCGGGCGTCGACGACGACGACGGCGACGGCGACGGCGACCGGCTCCCTCCCTGCAGGCGGGTGCGCGCCGCTGTCGCGGCGACGTCGAGGCCGCGCTGCCACTCGATGGATCCATCGATCTCCCCGACTCCCCCTTGCCGGCCCCACGCCAGAGATCTTGCAGGCGACGCCAAATATTCTCGACCGGGACGGAGGCCAGGCTCCATATGCTTCTCTTCTCTTTTACTACTCATTGCCTTGCCGATCGATCGAGAGTTCACTTGGCGCTCGGATGAGAATGAGACCGAGTGGTTAAAGTTAAAACACAGTCACGCACCGGCAGGCAGGTTACAGGGCGCAAGGCGCGCCGCGACCACACGATCTTTGGCGGCAGTACTGAACAGCGACAGTGTGATAGAGAGTAGCTGGAGGGAGCCGGTAGATATGCTTGTCAGTCAGGCTGGGCAGGAAAGGATTGACAGAGAAGTACGGTTGCTACTTGCTAGCTCTGCTCCATCCATCCATCGATCATGTCGTCCCGGGTGCAATTATTCAATCCGGTGCCGCTCACCGTGGGCAACTGATCGACTGATCTGAAAACCTACCACCCGTTCCTTTTGTTCTTGTGTAGTTGTGTGTGTGTGTGTGGGTTAGGTTACTTGTGTGCAAGAGTTGCAGTGGCAGCATCGGCTCCGTAATGGTCATAATTCCCGGAGAAAGACATGGCATGCATGTTATTTTCAGTAGCAGTGCAATAACCGACGCCAGACTGCAATTGCAAAGCGAGGTAGATTCCTCCTTTGAGTAATTAATTATCGCAAGCATGATGTGTTCCTCTGATTATTTGACGACCTGCTGTAGCATATATATAGTACTACCTCCGTCCCCCAAAAGAATGCAATTATAACACAATATCATATTTTAGTACCTTAAGTTTAACCAATTATAGATAAAAAATATCCATATTTATGATATTAAATAAATACCATCAAATTAATTATGAAATATATTTTTATAATAAATTAATTTAAAGACATAACTGTGAATATTATTCACTGAAAACCTTGGTCAAACGTGAATAACTTTTTGTGGCACGTAACTCATAGTTGCATTCTTTTCGGGACGGGTAATGGTCAGGGGGCTTCAATTCGTTCTGAGAATTTCTTGTTAGTTGCATGGTCATGCATGTGTGTACATGTTTTGCTTGCTTTTACGCTATGCTAGCTTTCTAAGCACTTGTCACCATCACATCATATGCCAAAGTCCTCTCCCAATTAAAGTGATACTAGAGACAGTACTCCAAAACAGCCATCGAATTCCAGATTTCCAGCTCTATTGATGGAGCTCCCTGTCCCCTTTAGCTTTTAGATGAGACTTTGGATGCTGCTGCTCTGCTCGGGACCAAACATGGAGCCGCCCGCCCGGCCCAATTGATCCTTGGACTCAGTGATCAGAACTTGTCCCCGTCCTCCTTTCTTGTGTGCCCCAATTTGCACATGTACGGCCGTGACCCGTCGACATTAGCAGCACATCATGAGCCAAGCAATTAAGCATTTTCCTTGGGAGAAAGAAGAAAAGTCCAATATTGACGGGCAAACTACCTGGCCAAGCTTTGGCGTCTCCAGCAACATAAGCTAGCACTACCTCTAAGCTGATTGATACGGAGGAGAAAGAGACTGCAGCAGACAATCTTGAACACCGTGCTGTAAAAGAGAGATGTACCATGAAATGTACGAGACTGACTCTTAGCTCTACGCTAGTCTTTTGTCTTTTACACTATTTAACCATTAACAAATCGATTCAGCTAGTTCTAAGCTCTACTATTGGAGACGCTCTTAGAAAAAAGTGCCTTTTAACTTTACAACTACTAGTGGTAAGAAAGAGCGCATGCATCAATTTCCTCGGATGATAAACATACGAGCGTGACAGCTGCTGCTGACCGAGGGACTATTTGGCTGCTGTGGAAAACACAAAACGGCCACTTGCTGATGAGAGGATCCGGAGGAGATGCATGCTGACAACTGAAGGGGGTAGTGTCAAGGTGTTAATGCAGATAGGGATGGAGGGTAGGCTTTGCCAAAGGCTTTTTGGTGGTGTTCCTCTCAAAGCATAAATATGGGTCTGATCTTGCTGTCGGGAGGGAGATCTCCAATCCTACTATCTACCTAGGACCACCTCTCAGCGCTAGCGGCTCAGTCCTGAATCCTGATCGAGCTCACCAGCCAGCCAGGGCAGCCACACCACCACACCTCCTCTTCAGCTTCAAGCCATCCTCCTCACTCAGGCAGTCAGGCTGAGCTTGAACGCAGCAGGCCCCGCCCTGGCCCTGCTCATCAAGACAAGCAGGATTCAAGAAAGGGACCGTGGTGGGTGGTGTGTGCTCCTACTGCTCACATGGTCCGGTGGAGCGAGAGTTAGGGGTGTTGGGATTCGAGGTGTCGTATGAGGTGTTTGGATATTAATAAAAAAATAAATTAAAGAATTCGTCAGTACTCCACGAAACGAATTTATTAAGTCTAATTAATCCGTCATCAGCACATGTTTACTGTAGCACTGCTTTGTCAAATTATGGACTAATTAGATTTAAAAGATTCGTCTCGCAAATTAGTCGCAAGCTGTGCAATTAGTTTCGTAATTAGTCTATATTTAATACTCCATGCATGTGTCCAAATATCTGATGGGACAACGACTAAAGTTTAGGAGGAGAAAACAAACACCCTTAGATATTTATTAATAAGCCTGTGTTGATTGGCGCAGAAGAGCCATACAAGACACAGTTGTGGGGTACAAGGTTGCTTTCAGCGAGGGGTATGTTTTTGCCTGCCCTTGGATTGGAATGTGTATAATTGCATGCTCAATTATTTCCGGGCATCAGGGCATTCAAGTAGGCAGGCAGGCATGCCCAGAATTAGATGAAATGGACAAGTACAAAACTGACGAAACATGGCTACCGGGAATTGGTATATCTGGTCACATTGAAATGGTCAAACCGTGCTAGAAACGCTGCTCAGCGTTCTCTTGTGCCTATAAAGAAGAGAGGAGCAGATGAACAAATGAGACACAAGTAAATTAAACCCTCTGTGGCCTGTGCAGAAACAGGTGCACGGACCGTCCTTCTGAACATGCCCTGTTCCGACTTTACTCGACCTCCGGTATTCACCATTCAGTTACTTTTAAGGTCCGTGCCTCTTCTGCCCTGCCCATCCCCGGCCGCAGCACGCACAGTGGCAGAGATGCCCATGCATGTCCCGCTCAAATTCCACTCCATTCCGAGCAGTACATCCCATTCCTGCCCGCTGACGCTGTGGCCGTACATCTCGTACGCCCACGGTTCACGGCCAATCTGTCGAGCAGCCGCAGCTGCCTGCACCCCATGTCAACACCGAACCAGCTCCCATTCTCCCCCGCCTTCGGCGCCGCGACGGGACGGAACCAACGACGACGACGACTAATGAGGCTAGGACGCGCCTCGCGGTCCGGCGGCAGTAGGCACACGCGCGCACTGCCGTGCCCGTGGCGGACGTGACATGTCGGCATCGGCGCGCACTGGCGGCACCCCTGCACCAGCCATCCGTTTGGTCGCGCTCTCGCCACGTTCGTTTCATCCAGCCCCGTCGGACAAAATATCCAGGCGAGGACGGAGACGCATCATGCATGGTCCCTCACCACCCCGGCGCGCGATCACACACACACACACGGACACCGCAAACGCCACGTCCTCGGCGCCGGCCGCGGCGAGTACAGCGCCATGACGACGCCTGCCGCGTGCTGGGCGCTGGCGGCTACAGCGTGGTACGCCGTACGTACGCGCGCCGTGGTCCGTGGGCGCCGGCCGGCCGGCGAGCACGAGGCCGGGACGAGTTGTCGAGTTCGTAGCAGCAGGTACGTACGTGTAGAAAACAGCTAGCAGTCCACGGATGAGCAGACGCTGACGCTGGCTGTAAATAATCCGTTTGAGGGTGGAGCTATGTAACACCCTCGGTGTTAAGCACTTCATAAAATCCTAATCATAATCATCATCGTGCATAAGCATTGTGGCATAAATGCATTCCATGTTTCATTTATAGCATATATATGTTGCCTATGTAATGTTTTATACGTTACATGAAATGTTATCAATGTTAACAATAATATCAACTAAGGAACTTTATGAATTTATATATGTGAAATTGCTTAAACAAATAAATTTTGCTAAAACAAACTTTTTAGTACAAAGTGAGTGCTTTCATGTAGAATCAAAATATGATGGTGTTTCTAAGTTAAATATGTTGAAATTGGACTCTAAAGATTGAATTTAATGTTGTTTTTCCCTCCCTTAGTATTTTTGTCTAAGTCATGGAAATCAGTGCTAAGTTCAAACTTTGGTGAATTAATAAATAAGTTTTCATAAATAAAAGTTGTCCAAGTGTTGTTCCATTGTTTGGTATGATGTTTGTGCTTTGATAGTGAGTCATTGGTTGTGATGTTTGATCAGTAATTAGTTGTTAATAAATTGCTCAAATGTTGCTAAGCAAAACTGTTTTTTCAAACCCTAACTGAAGATCAGTGGTTCAATTTCGAGGTACCCATGTTCTTCACCCTAACTGAAGATCAGTAATTTGTTCGAGGATTCTTTAAGCAATGTTGGAGAGGACATCAAGATGAACAACTTTCGTTTTTGGAGCTGATCAAGTTTCTACATGTAATTGGGAGAAAAAGGAAGAAGAAGATGCCCTGACACGTGAACAGTGCCCCCGGTGCTGTCCTCTCTTTTTCTCTCTCTCTCTGTTCACCGGCGTCCGCCGTGGCCGCTGCGGCATTTCTCGCGCGTGGGCTCACGGCTGTCTGCGTGGCCCAGCTCACGAAGGTGTTGCCAACATAATACCCCACGCCGGCAGCCGTCTTGCTCTTTTTTGCTTTCAGCGCCGCCGCCGTGCACCTCAGTCCGCCCGCAAAATTCGCCGCCCTCACTTCACCTCCGCCCGCTCCATCTCGCGGATAGCTCCGCCTTGTTCTTGCGCTTCACCTGAGCCCGCCGGAGTTGGCCAGAGGCCATCATCTTCCTCGTGACCGTCCGCCATCACCGCCGTGACCACCTTACCGTGGACAGACCGCTCGGGTGGGTCCTCGACCATCTCTCTTTTGCTCTAGCTTCGCCTTGATTCCGTGGTGGTGATCGACTTCTCCTTTTTGTCGCCACCGTGCAGGACGCGCCGGAACGCCGCCGTCTTCTCTAGTTTGCGCCGCCGGGTCCGCCCTTAACGCCGGCAACGCACCTCTGTTCCGTCTCCGCTTCAACCAAGTAGCCGAGCGTGATCGCGGTGAGCTCCTGGTGCTAACCCGAGCCCTATCTAGGTCGATACCACGCAGCGCCGTCGCCGCGTCCTCGCCGCGCATCACCGCGCTCTGCGCCGCCGTGCCGCCATGGCCGCGGGCGAGGTCGTGTGGGGCTCTAACTCATTCAACCGGTAGCCTAGGCGTGTGCGTGAGGTCGAGGGGAACACGTAGGTGCAGGTCTCGTCGCCGGCGAGGTCGCCGTCGGCGAGAACTCCCTGTTATAGGCCGTGCGCGCCGTGGTCAACGCGGGAGCACTGTGAGCTGACCACAGGCCCCACCTGCCAGTCTCTGTGGCTGACTGTGCGCGGGTAAAAATGATTTTTTATTCCTTTTTATTATCTGAAAATGAATAAATGTGCTGAATCTTGTAAAATTCATAACTAAATAATTTGAGCTGATAAAATTATGAAATTTTTTATGTAGCCTCTTCATGTTGTTATCTACCTAGAAAAAATATGAAATGATAAAAATCAATAGTTTTTACATGTTTAAAATTTACCTCTTTTAATTATAAAATGGACCTTGTATAATTTTTATAGGCTAAAATAATAATCTTTTGGTCATGAAATTTTTGTGTGTATACCTTACATGCTTTAAGCCCCAGAGCATTTAAACCCCTTCCTTGTATTTTACAAATGTTATTACACTTTAAGTCCTGTGCTTTGTGCATTAAGTGATTAGGGTTTGGTTGATTACCAACTACTGCATGCCTACCTTGATATTTCAATCCTTATCCTTGTCAACCTTGCAGTAAAGATGATAGGTTAGTAATGCTTAGCCATGCCTATCTAATTAGAGTTGAATGATGAGTTCATCATTCGCAATGGTTTTATACTCGGGAAATATTCTGAGGTGAATAATGAATATGGATAAATTGGAGACCGGATGGGACATGGGTTATGTCTCTGGTGGTTAAGCCGACAGGGTTGCCTGGTCATGCTTGTCCCCATCTATGTCAGTTAATGACCGTTTGTTGTTGGCTCTTGGATCAAGATTTTTGCAGTACTAGTCACATACTCCGGTAAGCCTGAGTACCTCGGCTATTCCATTATGCGAACTGATAACGCACACTGGGAGTTGAGAGATGGCGGGAGTAGCGTGTACCCACCCTGCAAGATAATCGTCCGGGACGGAGCAGGGCGGTGGAGTACTGTGCTCCTGGGTGGTGCGATCCAGTTCATGTCTTGGAGGATCCGTGGGAATGGTTGATATATGTAGGTCAGGGACCTGCATATATCGTGTGGTTGGAAATCCCCAGCTGGGTTTTAATCGGTTCGAATCGTCGTTTGCTCTATGGTAACAGGAGACTTGATTCTGGCACCATCATCGTAGTTAACTAATGAAACAATGGTACTTATGATCATGAGAAGTGTTGGTTAAAGAATTGATTGACTTAGATCAGGTGCAAACATGAGACTTATAATGACTTAACTTGAGCTAAAACATTGAAAGTAAGAATAAATCTTTAGTAAACTTTTATGAAAAAGCAATTCTTGATTCTTACTAAACCCTCCTTGTACCCCGTAAGCCTGCATATCCTTTGAGTCTTTTATTTTCGCCGGGTAAGTCTTGCGGAGTATAATTCAGTACTCAGGGTTTGTTAACCCCTGTTGCAGGTGAACCCTAACAGCAGGTAGGCTTTTGTCCCTGTTGTATGTCGGTTCTGGAAGATGGTAGCCAGCAGTAGATGTGTTGTACTCTCATCCTTGGGCAGGATAATACCTTCATGTAATGAATAAAGTTGTATTAGTCATGCTACCCTACTTCATTTGAGAAGGCAAAAACTTATGGTTTGTAAAACTTAAATAAATGGTTTGTAAACTTATAGTTTGTAATACTTTCGCTCTTTAACCTTGATGTAATATATTTGTATCAACTGTTGTAATACTGCAATGTCTTCTGTAATGATCCTGATCGGATGTGAAAAGTGGATGATTCGGGATCCCCGAGGACACCCGATAGACTACCGGAGTTATATGAGTCCCACGCATAATGGTCAGAAGTTTTTAAGACAATGATAAGTGCGTGTGAATTATCATAACTCTGTTCTGCCACAAGCTACCACGCGCGCTGGCTGGGCCCATCGGGTTGCATTGTTGGTTGGTCGTGGACGCATACGAAGAAGCGTCGGCACGGCACGTACGGCAGCAGATGCACATGCGGAGGCCGGAGGCTCGCTCGCCGGGACAGGCATGTGGATGCCGCCGCGAACCACCGCGAGTTATTAGGCGCTGGCGCACGGCCGGAAACTGATCGATGCCGCGAGCGAGCGAGGTCGCGGTACGCACGCACTCGCGCATGCCGTAGCGTGCAGATCGGCATCGTCTGTTCGTAGTACGTCGCGGCCAAGTTATGTGCTGGGCGGGCTGTTCGGGTGCACGGGGAACCGGCCGGCCGGCCGAGGCGCGCGCGAGTCAAGTCGTTGCCTGGACTCGGTTGCCATGCACTTTGACATGCATTTGCTGACTGATCGTGACGAGAGAGATGTTCCAAGTATTGTGGGAACGGCACACCAATCCGGAAAAGCTACAGGACGCAAAATTTATGGGAACGGCAGGGTACGAACGAGAACAGATCTGAAATTTGCGCGATCGTCGTCCTTGGCTTCAGCGGTTCAGTACCACGGCGCAGCGCAATTCAATTCCTCGGCCGGGATCCACAAGTGGTAGGAAAGCCGTGCATGCTACTGTCCAGAGCGCCAGCAGCAGCATGAAGTTAGGCAGACTGACTGACTGGCTGACTGAGCCCATGACGTCCCCGCCCTGACTGCCTGCCTCTCCTTTTTTACGGTGAGTGAGACGACGCACAGAAACCACTCTGAGCATCATTTAAACGTGGTCCTGAAGTAAAGCATAGCACTGCATCTGCGCGTCGTAGCATGCCATGCATGGCAGAACACACACACAAAAAAAGAGCAAACGGGCAAGTAGTACATACATGGGCCAGGCTCCTTTGTTTTCTGGTAGTACCAAATGTAGCTACATTCTTATGTTGCAGTGTCATGAAATATATTCATGGTATGTATTGAAATTGCACCTACCTTGCGTTTGTACGTATACTATACTACAATTTCCTCTCTCTCTCTCTCTCTCTCTCTCTATATATATATATATATATATATATATATATATATATATATATATGGAGAGTATATTCAGTAGCCAGCTACAAAAATAAGTTATTCTGTAGCCACCTCCATTTACGATAATTTTATATACTAATTTACGATAATGTCAATACATATTTACGATAGTTTGGTTACTATAACACATGGGGATATTTACCATAACGTTATAGTAAACCATTTAATAAGGAGTTACTATAATCTCGTAATTTAATATAGTAATTAATATAACTCAAAGTGGCTAAGAAATAAGTTATTTTGTAGCCAGCTGGGCACAGAATAACTTATTCTATGACCACCTTGATTTACGATAATGTTTGTACCAATTTACGATAATCAGCTTGTTCGGCTGACCCCAAACCCGGCTTGATCCGCTTCTTTTTTCATCCGGAACAGTATTTTTCTCTCACAGATTCAGCCGTGAACAGTAAAATTCAGCCGCTACAGTGTTTTTTTTATACCAGCCGAACACAGCCAATGACAATACACATTTACGATACATGGGTTACTATAATTCAAGATGATACTTACCATAATGCTATAGTAAATCACTTATGAGGGAGTTAGCATAATCTTGTAAATTAGTATAGTAATTATCGTAACTCAAAGTGGCCACAGAATAACTTATTCTGCGGCCAGCTACGGTACGTGTGTGTATATATACACACACGTCTTTGTCCTTCCCTCCTGCACTGCGTGCTGATTGGATCGGATCAGACACTGTGCATGTGCATTGTTGCTAGCAGTAGCAGGACCACTGATGCTGAATTGAAGTAAGAGACAAACTGTTCGTTTCCTTTAGATTATTGTTCTAGAATCATAATAGTTACTGTTTACTACCTGTCTAATATTCAAACAAATTATGATTTGTGAAGTAGTACAAGTAGAAGGTCGCCTTCAATGCCCATTCTCCACTTGTCCGTACGTACGTGCCCCAGATAGATAGATCAGCAGGAACCCAAGATCTGACATAAAAACCAGCTGCATTCTGCAATTGATGGTCGCAACATGGGCAAGGTTTAAGCGCAGCGAATGTGGATTACAGACGGGTGGAAGCTTAAGAATTCCGTTCCGGCACCGGCCGGAATGGTCGGCATATCTCGTACTGGTGCCGAAATGCCTTCGTACCATTCCGGTATTGAAACTGGCTGACACTAATCAACACTGGTCAATACCGGACTACCGGTCATAGTTGTATCGTCTAAAACTCAAGTAACATTTTATCTGGTATACAATTTCATAAGCTTGTTGAACCATACGTTAACTTCATCTAACTCTATATACTTTTAGAATCATATTTTGACTAACACTAGTAGAGAACCGAGCTTTACTCCCGGTGGGGAACCCCCTCTAGTCCCGGTTCCCCACCCGGGAGCAAGCATCCAGGACTAAAGGCGGGGGCCTTTAGTCCCGGGTCAGGAAGGAGGACCTTTAGTCCCGGTGGGTAACACCAACCGGGACTAAAGGTGCCTCTCTGACATATCTAATAAGCCGGCACCTTTAGTCCCGGTTAGTATCTGAATGGGACTAAAGGTTTTTTTTCTTTTTCTTTTCTTTTCATTTTTTGTTTTCTTTTCAAAATAGGTTTTCGAAATCGTATTGTACGCTGCTAATTATACATTTATCGCCGCATATAGTATGTTTTGGTTCAAGCACAATGAACGTATTAAATCACACAATTCAAGCATAGAAAAATATATATATATATATATATATATATATATATATATATATGATGTTTACATGCATGCATGCATATGTGTATTTTACATTATATTATTTCATGTGCATATATTACAAAAGATTGCATTACAGTTGTTGTGACATAACAAGTTTCCTCTCATCCTCTAGCTTGGCTTCAATGGCAGTGTTGGGTCGAAGTAGAACTCGCCCTTGGAATCGATGACTTGCTCATTAAAAAAATCCACTATAGACTCTTGAATTGCTTTGATTTAGTCTTGCCAGTATGACCTTTTTCTCCAACCATCGAGTCTCTGAGGTTTGAATTAAAGGAAAATAAATTAATATATGTACATATATATATATATAAAGACATAGTAACACAATCAATAATAATAATTAAATGAATATATAGTGTATTTTTAACGTACTTTGAGTCTCTCTGTAGGAGTTCTTTGGGAGAGCACCTTGATAAACTTGCAAACATAGTAACCACGTGAGTTGTTCCCCTGTTCTGCCTTTTAGACACCACTTTACGAGAAAAAATTTGTCATCCAACGGTGATCCGGTGAAAGCTATATGTTTAATTAATAAAGATGATGCGATTCGGGGACTTACTTTCAAAGGATTACATTCAAGTGGCGCTTTGCATTTTCCATGTGTTGCTTCTCAATAAAGGTTTTCCAAACACGCCCAATAAAAAATTTGCCACGTCATCGGATATAGTTAATCATCATGTTTGTGTGTATATATAGTTGCTAGAGATCCCGAAATTACCTCGGATAATATCTATCATATCTTGATAGTCTTATTGTGGTTTTCTCATCGAGTCATAGATTATCAAGTGACTTTTCACCGGATCGATGTCCATCAATATCCGATGATTCTTTGCATGTGTTTATAGGATATAACGCATAACACTCATTAATTAACTAGAATCAACATATGAGCCATTAAGGATATGATCGACATGATTAACACTCACTTGAAGTTATAGGGAAAGAGTATATCCTTCTTGTGGCGTTGGTTCACTAAGAAGTTCATGAGGTTACTCTCCACTCGGACTTCCAATTAGTCTTTGGAGTAATTGGGTCTTGAATACTATATGGGGATCAACAAAACCAATTTCATTGCAGCCTTCCTTTCGAGCTCTGTCATTGTAAATCTGCATATATATAGTACTTGTTAGGATAATTTATATGCATATACACACATATGATGAGTTTAATAATAGATCGAAAGAATTATTACTTACGAGGCAATAGCGACTAATGATAACTTTGTCCAGAGAGGTCGGTGGCATAGTTGATGAAATTCGCAAAGTCAACATACATTACATCATCGCCACGGAACCAATGTTCGTCTCTAATTACGACACCAACGCGTTAGAAGTCTCCATTGGTAGGCCTTTGCATGTACCACTTGTTTAGCGGTACATTTGCGTCCCCAGATCGAGATAAGGCTTGAGGGTTGTATAGACTACGGCCTAGTACAAATTTTTCTTCCAAATATCAACCTCCGCCGCACTCTCAATGTTTCCATCACCAAACATCTGGTAAAGGTCGAGACCGGTCTCATCAAGAAATTCACCAAGGTGATCCAAATCGACATCCGGAGGTATGTTTTCGATGCATTAATCCTAAATTGAACCATATTCATTACCAACAACTAGCGGGGGATTGATTGGTGCGCTTGTTGTCCGAGTTGGGCAATGCCTTTTTCCGCCCGCTTCTTTTTTACGTGCCGCCTCAATTGACTTGGTGAGAGTGCGGTCATAGTCCCGATAACGTTGATTTGGATGACTTACGAGATTCTTCTTTGTTGTTCTTTGGTAAGAAGTCACCTTTTTCTTAGAATATCTAGAGCTACTGAAGAAGTACACGGTTTCTCCGGGTTTCTCCTTGCTTCTTGATTCATTTTAAGTTTGTCATAGAATCTAGACATGTCTTTTTATATGCATCAGTTCCTTCTTTCTTCTCTTGAGATATTATTTTGGGAATAGCCCTTGGTTTCACGGTGGCTTTCTTTGCAAAAGGGACCTGGTTCTTCGTTTGAGGGGTTGGCCTCTTGCTAGGCTTCTTGGTAGGCGGGGGGGGGGGCGTTGGAGACCTTGGAGGTGTTGGCGTGGCGTTGGAGACCTCCTTGGAGGTGGCGGGCTGCTGGCGTTGGAGACCTCCTTGGAGATGGTGTAGATGCAGCCTCGTCTTCCAACATAATGTCATCGTCTTGAGCACTATGATGATCTGGCGATTGAACAATTGGATTTAGGTTGGGGAGGATCTGCTACTAAAAAAAAGGAATGACATATTATTATGAAGCATTGTTAATTATTTAAGCCAATACAAATTAATGATGTAGTGTTTTCATCCGCATGCGTACCTATGGTGAGGTAGTTCGGGAGGAGGTGGAGCCGACATCCCTGGAATGATGATGTAAGCGCTTGCGCCATAGAATGAATGTCTTCTCCGCTTCTCCTAGAGTCTTCTCGCCATCACCTCCGAGGAATGTCAAGAGGCAAATCACTAAAACCTTTTTTCACTTTATCTACCGAGATGGTAGCATATCCTTCTTGGATTATATTCCCATGAATCCTTGGTGTCTTGGTTGATCGATAGGATTAACAAGACCGATAGCCACCTTGATTGTAGAATTCTCCTTGAATGTGTAGCTCACACGTTGTACAAGGTTGATGACATCATCCCAGGAAGCGCGATCCTGTGTCCCCTTGATTTGGTATCTCCGTGGAAGCCTTGTTGCTTTTCAACTGAGCAGATTGGCTAATGTTGATTTTTGGCTCTGATGCCTGCTTACTTGCACTCACTGCTATTTGCACTTGCCTTCTGATTTTCTCCTGCATTCTCGCTTCAAGGTTTTTTTCCGCTCCTGTGCTTCACGCACCGCTTCCTCCAATCTCTGGAGCCGCTCGCCTCTTCTTCCTTCTTTTCTGGCGACTTCAGAAGAAGGTGCATCTGAGGAATCCATGCTCCCACGAGACACTTCCTTTGCCTATAGTTCGGCCACCATGTTCAACATGATCCCGATGGCGTATGTCACTCATCCTTCTCTCCGTTGGGCACTGAACGCACCACTAGCAATAGCTCTCTCGAGCATAAAACAATCTTTCTGTTGCTTCTTGCGGGTCTTGCGCCATAAACGCACTTCACCTGCTCTCCTGGTCTAGTGTTCCCCATGACCGAAAAACCAATTCTTTGCGCGTTCTCCCCACTCGAGTGATTACAGTGCGATACCCTTGGCAAGAAGGTCGCTTCCATTTTGTTCCACTTCTTAATGGCGGTTGGGTAGCCACCGATCCCAAGGTATGGTGGTATGTCTTCTGTTGGGCATTATGTTGGTTCTTTATCACCCGACTCACACCCTCTTCCGAAGTCTTGTATTGTATAAACTCATCCCAATAGGGCCTCGCTTTGAGATCGGGACTTGGGACAAGTAAAATCTGGTGCTATGTTCTTCTTCTTGACATACGTCGTGTATAGGTGTTTCTTTCAAAGTCCAAACTGGGTGGCCATCTTCTTCATTGCCCAATCCCTAACTCGCTCCTTCAATTCATCACCATCTATTATATCATCATAACCATCTGTTTGGGGCGTGAAATGTACCAAGACATCATTCCAAATTAACGCCTTGTCACGATCGGAGACACAAAAGCGATATGAGGAGCATTGGTCTTCTTCTTCCATTCACGGGTACTAATCGGGAGCCGGTCCGTACAAGGTAACCACAGTGGTGCACAAATTTCATTTTATTCGCCCCCGGTTCTCCTGTATCCACATTGAACTCCGAGATGATGAAGCGGCCCTCAATGGCTTTTTGGGACCTCGAACATTTTTACTCTTCGTTGTAGTTGTTGATGTCGATCCAGAGGGCTACAAAACATAAACATTATTTTTAATGTCATGAGCACACATAAAGACATATGATAATATATATAGCTAATAATAAAAATATATACTTGACCAATCTGTTGTTGCTCATTTTGTTCAAGAGCTAAATCTTGACTCCGTCATCTACATCCTCTTGCACGTTATTTTTAGCACCATCATCGCTTGGCAACTTGAGTGCAAAGTGTTGATCAAATTCATCATCAACTCCTCCTCATCCATGTTTCTCGAATTGGCCATCTAGCTTCAAAAAACAAAACCAATATATAGTACATCATCTTGGTAGCGGTTCGCCACGGTGTGATTGTTTAGCATTAACGATAACGATAATACGAATGTTGATCAACTAGGCCACGAGAAAAGGCGGTGTGACAAGAGTGGTGGTGCTCCACTCCGCCCGTATATATATCTGTACACATGGGTGAACGAGGGCGGCGGTGCTTCGCCGTATACATAGAAACGCATGGACGAACGAGGGCGGGCGGTGCTCGCGACGATATATATACATGCATATGAATACAAATAGCGATATATATACGTGTCGGTATGATGGCAGTGGTGTCTTTGACGGCAACTTGACGACGAGGCGAGCCGGGCGGTTTTGGTGCGTGATGTTGTGATCCTATGTACCATGTGAACCATGTAGTCATTCATCATATGAGAAGCGTATAAGTCATTATGAAATGTAAGTATATGTGTCATTCATCATATTACTTTAGCAACATTAATATATTATATCTCAGTATATTCAAAGTTCACAAATGAAGAAAGCGTTGAAGTTTTCCTTCATTTGTGCATGTATATGCATGCAAGTCCAACCAAAAGCGCTTACATCATCACATGTGATATTTTTTATAAACTAAAAAACGCTTAATTTTTATAAACCAAATAATATATAGCGTGTTTATTATACAAGCCATGGATTTACATCGATCTAATTAATTTCTAAAGTAATTTCATATTGGTGGTCCTTAATTAAACTTGTCATGATTTTGTGATTCAAATATTCATTTTCGGTTCCTCGCTTTCATTTGCATATATAGAGTTCCTCGCTTTCATTTGCATATATATCTGATTCCAAATATTCATTTTCAGTTCTCGGATTTTGTGATTCAAAATTTGGAATTTTCAATCGACCTCGGCGTTGACATGACTTCCACCAAAGTTTTACGTAGTTTTCGGCGTGATCTATGATTCGGCGGTGGAGGCTCGGCGAATGTACAAAGACATCGACGAACATATCACCTCGAGCTCGGTAGTGGAGGGCCTCGGGCGCGGTGGAGGGGCCTCAGGCGCGGAGGAGGCGCGGTGGAGGCCACGGGGTCACGGAGGAGGCGCGGTGGAGGCCACGGTCGTGCGAGGAGGAGGCTTGAGTGGAGCCCTTGACGAGGAAGAAGAGGGCGGCGCTGTGTCACGGAAGGCGCGGTGGGGGCCACAGGCACGGTGGAGGGGCCTCGAGGCGCGGAGGAGGCGCGGTGGAGGGCCACGGTCGCCATGTGAAGGAGGGGCACGCAGGCCTTGATGGAGGCCGCCACGAGGAAGAAGAGAGGGCGGCGCCGGTGTCACGGAAGGCGAGCGGGGCCGCAGTGGAGGCGGCGAGGAGAAGAAGGGCGGCGGTGTTCGACGAGGAAGAAGAGCGGCGGATCGATCTCGGCCAAAGCTACTGGAGGTTATGTATCGAGAGAATTACTCCCGGTGCCAGCCACCAACCGGGAGTAAAAACCTTTACTCCCGGTGCGTATTACCAACCAGGAGTAAAGGTCTCTTTACTCCCGGTGCGTGTTACCAACCGGGAGTAAAGGTATACCTAAAGAGACCTTTACTCCCGGTTGGTAACACGCACCGGAGGAAATAAATTTTTTTTTAGAGAGAGAACGCAGAAGCTGCACCCACCTTTACTCTGGGTGGGATTCCCACCGGGAGTAAAGGTGGGCTGCAGATTGCTTTTCACTATTTTAACAATAGTCTTGTTAAATACAATAGAAATGCAATAGTTTTTTTTAAATACATAGTAAATTAAATAAAAGGCATAAAATTATTTTGTTAAAATATGAATTTTCTTTTGTTTATTGCACATAGGAAAAATCTATAACCTAACTTTTTTATTTTTTGTTAGAATTATAAAACATAATGTAACTAATATTTATTATGTCGTTAATGCAAAAATGTAGTGTTTAATTAAAATTATTAAAACTATTGATTTTGGATGGAAAATTTGTTTTCACGTCATTTTAACGTTAATATTTTAATTTTTCATCACTCGGTATCCTAATTTACCTTTTGAGAGAGAAATCCCACCAAATCAAACATTGATTTAATTTGAAACATGACATAATAAACATCCGAATTCACAATTATTACATAATATCTCAAACACACACTATATTAAATCACTATATCATCAAGTCAAGTAGGCAATGACGAACTTCTTCTTTACGTATGTCCCTTGGTTATGATCGCTTCGTAACCATGGAGTGTCCTCATGATTTACCAAGATGCTAGGGTCTTTGTTCACTTTGAAGGCGGAATTCGGTCATCCTTTTCATATTCTTCCGACATGTCCGACTTGTCCTCAATTCCCACGATGACTCTTTTCCCCTGAAAGAACTATGTGGCGCTTTGGCTCTTTGGTTGAGTCATTATCGTTTTCCCTCTTTTTGGTTTGGTAGACATATCATTGACATAGAACACACGATTCACATCCTTGGCAAGGACGAATGGTTCGTCTTTGTACCCAATATTACTAAGGTCTCTTGTTGTCATTCCATACTCGTTGTCTCTTTGTTACCCCGCCTTGGTCACCTTGACCCATTGGCACTTGAACAATGGGATCTTCAAAGTAGGTGCATATTCGGTTCCCATATTTCATCTATGCGTCCATAATATATGTCGCTTATTCCCATTCGAATGTCTGTGGCATCTATGCGGACACCACTATTTTGGTTGGTACTCCTTTTATCTTGGGCTACTGTGTAGAATATGTTCCCATTTATCTCGTACCCTTTGTATGTGACAATATGCCATGATGGTTGCATAGCCAATAAATATAGTTGCTCATGGATGCTCTCATCACCTTGACATTTTTTTCGTAACCAACCGCCGAAAGTTTCCATGTGCTTATGCGTAATCCAAGCTTGATCTTCCCTAGAAACTCGGATCGTAAGAGATCCTTGTGTGTCTCAATATACGGATCTACCAAAGAGGAGTTCTGTAGAACTGTGTAGTGCGCTTTATTGAAATAATCATCATCCGTACCAATATATGTTTTCCTCCCTAGTGTCCCCTTTCCGCTTAGTCTCCCCTCATGTCTCGATTCAGGAACACCAATCGAGTCAAGGTCGGGAATAAAGTCAACACAGAACTCAATGACCTCTTCTGTTCCATAGCCCTTGGCGATGCTTCCTTCTAGGCGAGCACGGTTGTGAACATATTTCTTTAGGACTCCATGAATCTCTCTAAAAGGAACATGTTGTGTAGGAACACAGGACCGAGAGTGAAAATCTCCTTGACTAGGTGAACTAGGAGGTGTGTCATAATATCAAAGAAGGAAGGAGGAACACCAACTCAAAGCTGACGAGACATTGAACCACATCATTCTGTAGTTTAGCTAGATCAGTTGGATCAATTGCCTTTTGAGAAATTGCATTGAGGAATGCACATAGCTTCACGGTGGCTAGACATATATTTGGAGGTAGAATTCCTCTTAATGCAACTGGAAGTAATTGCGTCATGAGAACATGACAGTCATGGGACTTTAAGTTACAGAATTTCTTCTCTGGCACATTTATAATACCCTTTATATTCGAGGAGAATCCAGATGGTACCTTGATGTTGTTTAAGCATTCAAACATGATTTCCTTCTCCTCTTTGCTTAGAGTGTAGCTAGCGGGGCGTAAGTAATGGCGTCCATCATCATCTTCTCTGGATGCGGGTTGTCTCTTTCTCTCAAACAACGCAGGTCTGTCGTGCTTCAAATGTGTCCTTAGGCTTTCCATACACACCCATAAAGCCTAGCGAGTTCACACAAAGATTCTTCGTCAGGTGCATCACGTCGATCGAGCTACGGACCTCCAGGACTTGCCAATAGGGTAGGTCCCAAAATATGGACTTCTTCTTCCACATGGGTGCGTGACCGTTAGCGTCTTTTGGAATAGGTTGGCTTCCATGTCCTTTTCCAAAGACGACTTTGACATCATTGACCATATCGAGTACATCCTCACCGGTTCGGTTGCGAGGCTTGGTCAGGTGGTCTGCCTTTCCTTTAAAATGCTTGCCTTTCTTTCTTACGGGGTGATTTGCAGGAAGAAATCGACGATGGCCAAGGTACACGACCTTTCGACATTTTTTCAAGAATACACCTCTAATATCACCGAAGCAAAGTGTGTGCATGCATTATATCCCTTGTTTGACTATCCGAAAGATTACTTAGAGCGGACCAATCATTGATTATTACGAACAACAATGCTCGAGATCAAAGTGTTCTGCTTTTGTACTCATCCCACACACATACACCTTCTTTGTTCCACAAAATGAGAAGTTCATCAATAAATGGTCTCGGTACACATCGATGTAATTGCCGGGTTGCCGGGCCTTGGATGAGCACAGGCATCATAATGAACTTCCGCTTCATGCATAACCAAGGAGGAATGTTGTAGATACTTAGAGTAACAGGCCAAGTGCTATGACTCTCATTACGCTCTCCAAAAGGATTGATACCATCTGTACTTAAAGCAAACCTTAAGTTTCTTGCGTCATTTGCAAACTCCGGGAATTCTCTGTCGATTGCTCTCCACTGGGACCCATCAGCAGGGTGTCTCAATATATTGTCTACCTTACGGTCTTCTTTGTGCCATCGCAACAATTTTGCATGTTCTTTGTTTCTGAACAGACGTTTCAAGCGTGGTATTATAGGAGCATACCACATAACCTTGGCGAGGATTTTCTTCGCGGACGTTAGCCCTCAACATCACTAGGGTCATCTAAATACGATCTTATATACATGACGCATGGCATACCGGGCATGCATCCAATTTCTCGTACTCTTTGCCACGAGTGCACAGGATGCGATCATTAGGACATGCATGTATCTTCTCTATTTCTAGCCCCATAGGACAGACAACTTGTTTTTTGCTCAGTAGGTAGTGGCGGGCAATTCATTATCCTTCGGAAGCATCTTCTTTTGAATTTTAGTAACTCTCCAAATCCCTTGTCGATACACCATTCTTTGCCTTCCATTGCAGCAATTTAGTGTGGTTCCCAACTTTTTCTCGCCTGCATCACAAGTTGGGTACAACAATTTCTTGTGATCTTCTAGCATCCGCTCGAACTTGATCTTCTCCTTTTCACTTTCACATTCTCTTTGTGCGTCACGAATGACACGAGAAAGATCATCGGCCCGGCTCATCTTCTGCGGCTACCTCTTCTTGACTTCTCCCATTGCAGTATCATTGAAGCACGCACCATCGGGAATAATATCATTGTCGTCCCATTGTTCTTCTTCACCTTCTTCCATTACAACACCGGTTTCTCCGTGCTTTGTCCAACAAATATAGTTTGGCATGAAACCCGACTTGAACAAGTGTGAATGAAGAGTCCTTGAGCAAGGATATTCCACCGTATTCTTACATATGGCACATGGGCAGCACATGAAACCATCGCGTTTGTTTACCTCGGCCGCACGTAACAAAGAATGCACGCCGTCAATGAACTCTTGGGAGCGGCGATCAACATTATACATCCAATGACGGCTCATCTGCATTACATGACATAAATACCATATTAAAACCTAGATCATAATTAATTATTTATACAACATGCGTGCCACCACAAAAGATACAAATTTATGAAAGCATCGCTACAATGTAGACAATCCCAACTACCACTAAAAGAACTAAAGCTAAAATACATTTCAATAGAGTGAGGATTTCACGACCAATCTCAACTAAAATGCAGACAGATCCCCGATTGTGCAACATCTTTGGGCTTCTTCTTTGGATCAACGCCTCATTAGCCGTCAGATCTCTGCTGTTGCAGTAAGATATTTTTGCACGAGTCCAACATACTCCTCCTCCTAGTAGAAGCCTGAACATCGTCCACTGCCATCCCACTGAAATTAAAACAAAAAATTAGAACTTTAATCATAACCATCATGAAAATAGGTATAAACTAACCATAATCATTAAATACGATAAAATAACTCACATTGCGATCTGGACACTTGTAGAAGATACGATCCTTGTTGGGACCCTCCTTCTTCACTCGGTACTCCATCACAATCTTCGTCTCATCACGACACTTGCCGCATGAAATGAGAGGAGGCCCGGCCTAAGTCGCTTTGGAAACCCATGAGAGGCCGAGGACCCAAGGAAGCGGTTGCCATCTACTCTCTATACTCATTTTTAATACACTATAAATTTCTCCTTTTATAAACAAATAAAATTAAGAAACTATAAAATTATCTAGATCTCTAAACAATGATATTTTTAATGGTCATTGTGTTCTAAAATCTTTACTACGGCAGTAAGTAATTCACATGATATTTACGCAAATTAATGGAAGAATGTGAGTGTACACACATAATGAGATCTCATGCGACGATATCGGGACGTGTGAATAAATAACCATCCATACTAGTTGACCTTGCTTACGTGATCATCTCGTGAGCATTTCTCCACCGGACGGCACCGTGATTTTTGGCCACGGAAGAGCTCCAATTCTACGAGGAAGGGAACACGGTCTTCCACGATCGTTGCCGCTCTCCCTCGTAGAATCAAAGCTCCTCCTTGACGTCCGTTACCGCTCGACAGAGAACGTGCTCGCCGAGATGAACACGGTCCGCAAGTTCAACTAGCTACTTTAACCTTATTTCATGTAAATATGCAAGCTTGAAGTGATTTTAAGCTCAAATTGCTTACAAATGAAAAAAAACCAAAATAAAGAACCACATATATATATAGTGAACAAAATGAGATAAGACAATGGTGAAAAATGAGAGTATGAGATTGGTAACCTTTACAACTGAAGAATCGACGGAGTTATCGAAGAAATCGATGGAGGAATCGAATAATGGATGGAGGAACAATGGAGGGAGGGAGGAAGCAAGAACACTACTGCAGTGAGCTTCAAAATGTCTTTGAGCTCGGGCTCGGGGAGGAAGGAGGAGCCGGCGTAGGGATATAAAGGGGACCTTTAGTCGGCCGGTGGCTCAACCGGGACTAAAGGTAACTTTCCAACCCCGGGCGCAGCCACGGCCGGGAGTAGACCTTTACTCCCAGTTGGAGCCCCCAACCGGGAGTAAAAGTATACCTTTAGTCCCGGTTGGTGGATCCAACCGGGACTAAAGGTCCCCCGCCACCTACATGCAAGCGCAGATGGCCGTTGAGCGAGGACCTTTAGTCCGGTTGGAGACACCAACCGGGACTAAAGGTATTTAATCCCAGCGCGCAAAAAATTCCGGGACTAGAGCCCATTTTGGCCGAGGATCAAAGGCCTGTTCTCTACTAGTGTAAGGACACGTTTGGTTCACACGGAATCGAGTCCTGGAACTGGTCCGGCTAGGAACGCTACTGTATTTTATACAGCCAAGTATCACCGGGAACTGTTCTGGTCAGGATTGAACCTAATCGAACAGGCCCTAAAGTTATGTATAAATAAAAAATTACATATAATTATTTTTAGGTAGATATATGTATATGTTTTATTGAAACAGAATAATATATCAAATATAGGTAATGCTTGGTTCAAGAGAAAAACGGAATGGACATCGGGGTTTATTACAAGTACTTCCTCCGTCTAGAAAAAATACAATTCTAACTTTGAACCTCTTTGAACCTGGAAGCTAGAATTGCGTTTTTTAGACGGAGGAGTACTCGATGCCGTACAGGTACAGGTACGTCCCCAAGCATGCACCTTATCCTGTTATGGTCCAGAGAGGCTGTTTTTCTTTATTTCCGAAAAAAAAACCTCCTAGCCAAGTGGACGACCAGTACTGTACTAGTACTCGTATACATTAATTAATTCAATTCAATAAAGACTTTGCCATCGTGAGTCGTCAGTTCGGGCTCCTGCACAGTGCAGGATATGTCCAGTTCTAGGAAAAATTTTCGTTGCATGAGAGCGACGCCATAGCTGCAACACAGCACAACACAGGCTGCTAGATAGCTTCCTCTTCGGAGAACATGGCCGACCAATAATGCACGGGTGCAACAAGCCAATAACTAGTTAGGAGTAGTACTTCACAAGCTAGCGGTAGGCTTACCAGTTAAGGCCACATTGCATTAGCATCAAGCCATGCATGCATCTCGGCTTTGATTGATTGATGGCATGGGCATTGGGCATGATGTATTCGAACAGGGAAGCTAGCTGCTGCTGTTGAGATGGGTGTAGCCCAACCAACCACAGCACCTGTGTCTGTGTCTCCATGGATGGTCCATGTGCGTGCGTGATCTGACCCCGGACGCTTGGGTTTGTTTGTGACATGCATGTAATGTTCCACTGTGTCCAGACGTTGACATGACGGGAGCCTCGGATCATACAAACCTGAATGCATATCTTTTCAGGAGCAGTAACATGGGCCTGTGTCTATCGTGCCAGCTTTTTTTTCCTTCTCCGATCCCCCTGTATATATATAAAGAAAGATGGGGAAATTCAGAAGGGGCAAAAAAGAAAAAAAGGTTATAGGAACTGCGGTCCGATCTCCATCAGGCTGACCATCATCAATATTGCAAGGTTGTCTTTCTCGCGGGCTCCTTGTCCTTGGCATCCGTCGCCGTCGCGCGACGTGACGCCGGGCGCGCATGTGTGGTGGCGCCCGCGCCGCGGGTCCTCACGACACGAACCGAACCGAACCGCGCGCGCGGGCGGCATCGTCGCGTAAACGTCGGAGAGGTACGTGGAGCGAGAGCGAAGCTGATGGGCTCGTCCACCACCGATCCGGCTAATCCGGGAGCCGCGTTTCGTTCATCCCGGCGTGGCCGATTGGGCGTCACACGTCGGTCGGTCGAACACCCGGGGACCGGCGGGGTGTTTTCCCCGCGTGAAAGGCACAGCTCTTGGGGGCGTTGAAACAAAGAAAAAGATCGAATCGCGGCGAGGTTGTAGGTTACTGTTACCGCGAGAAACGGCGACGACGTCGCTGTGAGCCGACTCCGCAGTCGGCGCACAGGAGCAGAAGCTGCCACGGCAGATCGATCGCTGTCTGCCTGTCTCAAGTTGGGGGAATCGCGTCAGGGTTATGCACTACTAGATTCAGGTTCTTTGTCGAGTGGCTGAGGCACTCGGCAAAGGCTAAATTGCACTTGGTAAAGTCTTTGCCGAGTACGGCACTCGGCAAAGAACACACGGTAAAAAATTGATCGGCAAAGCCCGATAAAAGATACTCGGCAAAGGCTTTGCCGAGAGTCCCGGGGGCACTCGGCAAAAAAAAGCGACCGTCACGGCGCTGGCCCCGTTGACGGTCTCTTTGTCGAGTACCAACCCTGCAGGCACTCGACAAAGATTTTTTATTTTTTTTAAAAAAAATTCTTTGCCGAGTGCCCCTGGCCGGCGCTCGGCAAAGTTTGATTTTTTTTTTTAAAAAATTCTTTGCCGAGTGCCCTCTGGCTGGCACTCGGCAAAGTTTGAATTTTTTTTTAAAAAAAATTCTTTGCCGAGTGCCCTCTGGCCGGCACTCGGCAAAGTTTGATTTTTTTTAAAATTTCTTTGTCGAGTGCCCTCTGTCTAGCACTCGGCAAAGTTTAATTTTTTTTTAAAAAACTCGGCAAAGCTGGAAAAACGGTTTTCCGAGTGTCCATTTTTCCAGCTTTGCCAAGTGCTGTTACCATGGCACTCGGCAGGGTCATTTGCTGAGTGCAACACTCGGCAAAGTAACCCAAAACGACAATTTTTGACTTTTTTTACATTCCATCATGACAAATAAATTCATACAAACATATATCACATATATATCTCACCCATCACATATATATCTCATCCATCCACACATCCATCCGCACATATCACATCCATCATAATATATCACATATATAATAATAAGTGATCAAGTCCATCCAAATAAATCCACAAGTGCATCACAAGTATATCACAAGTCCATCACCAAGTGAACAACAAATGAAAAAAATACAACGTGCACTCATCTCGGCCACTGCGACTATGGTGAAGGCCCAGCTCCATCAATCGGAGGTGCATGAGGTGGATTATTCGAACCACCGTCAGATAGAGACTGCACAAAAGAGTAAAGATTGCATGTGAGACAAGATTATTTGGATAGCTAATCTAGGAAGGTAGATGCCATACAAGCAAAGCACAAGCGAAAGTAAAAAACTTTCATACTTACAGGAGTAGCTGCAGCTGTAGGACGTGGAGGCGGAGGTGGAACCAATAGCCCAGCTGACAGAGAGAAGCCCACACGTTGCCCAAGCCCTTGTAGGAACTCCGTAATGTCCGTCAGCCTCTGCGCCTGGGCCTACCGCTCGGTCTGCTCGGCATCCAGCTGGGCCGCCAGCTCCTGACGTTACCTCATTTCTTGTTCCAGCCAGACCTGCAATATTTCACTATAATGTTTCAGTAATGCAAAGCTAATTAAGGTGTGTAAAGATCAATGTATGACAAGTAAAATAGGAATAACCTCGAGTGCGTCGACCCGGTGCTGTGCAGTGGTCGGCCGTGTGCGAATGGCTGGGCTCTCGCTCGTGCTCCGTGCTCGGATCTGAGAGAGAGAGGGAGTAGAGGCCGTGTCGATGACGCCATCGCCAAGCCAGAACCGCCCATGCTTCTTGCCTTGCCCCGTCCTCATGACGGCCTCTCCATCGAAGTCCTGGGTGCTCGGATCATGGTCTGACCCATGGAGCGACCTCGCCACCTTAGTGTACTCACTGATGCGGGAGTGGACGCTTGGGTTCGTGTATGCCTCGGGCGGGTCCTCTAGGTTGAAGGAGACGTCGGACATCGCCTTGCCCTTGTGGGCCATACACCATGCCTGGAAGTCCGAGCAAGGCTGGCCACTATGTGACGCCGATTGCGAGAAAGACAGCATGATGATTAGAAATCAGGCAGAACTGAGCGTCACAATAGATAAATGAATTCACGTACTCATGCTTGTTTGTATCCGGCGAGGCTGCGGCTGCCTTGATGGTGTGCTGGACCTTGCATCTGCAAACGACAGTCCTGGGCATCCCTATGCATCTTGAGGTACTCCTCCGTGAACCACCTCTCCACCACCATCGCCCAGCACTCGGGATACGCTTGGCACCACCAGGGAATCATCTACACGTCATCAAGTATTGGACATATAAGAAGATCAAATTAAACCAACTTAATCTCAAAACGAATCAATATTGATGTTCTTCATTTATCTCAAGGTACTGCTCCCGGGTCAGCTGCATCTCTCTTGCGTCTTTCTTGGTTTTCCTCTCTCCAAGCTTCGACCCGTAGTAGGTTACGATGGTCTGGATGCGCACCTCATGATGCATGTCGGTGATGAGTTTTTTACAGGCTTTGGTAGTCACCTGCTCCGCCCTGGCCTCAAATCCATCCTCGCATCTGTAACAAGTCTGCATACAAAAGCGATGTATCCATTCATTATTTCAAGAAAAGTCCAATGAATGCGACGTATTGAGCAATGTTGTGCGAGAGAGACTTACCAAAAACTCTGCCTTCACCCGCGCCGCCGTGTTGGGGTACTCCGCATCGGGGGCGACGGCGTAGTGGTCAAACGAGTAGGCCGGCTCCGTCTTCGATGCGTATGTGACAATGCCGGGGAAGTGTTGCCTGCACAGAAGACCTAGGATGCCGTTGACTAGCCGTGCGCTGCCACCCGACACAACCACCCAGTTCCTGCACAAGTGATTAAGAAAAATTATTAGTTTTTTTTCATCATATCATATGAAGTAGTGGTGATAACATATAAAGTTACTTACTTTTGCCCTTCGGGGCGAATCACTAGGTGTTGGTGAGGAAGCGGAACTTGTGGGAGGCTTGCGGGACCTCGCAAGTAGACACTCGAAGAGGAGTCAGAGGAAGCGGAACCCGTGCCTGCCGCCTCCCCCTCCTCCCCCTCCTCCTCCTCGTCCGTTTGCCGAACCAGCTCCTCGTCCGACTCGTCCATGGGTGCCACCTCCTCCTCGAGCTCCTCCTCACGCGGTGTGGGAGGAGATGGCCCCCTCCTGCGGCTGGCGGTCCTCCTCCTCCTCCTCCTCCTGTTTGATCCCTCCGTTGCCCCCTCCGCCTCCTCCTGCAGCCGACGTGGTCTTTGGTAAATCAAGTTCACGGACCTATGACGGCCGCCCACCATCTTTGTTCAATCACCTGTAATAAAAAAGAAAAATAAGACGTATTAGAAAAACATAGTAATACATGTATTACAAAACATAGGTGCAAAAATGAACAAAACATAATTACAAAAAACATAGTAATAAATGTATTAGAAATATATGCAAAAATCAACAAAACATAATTACAAAAAACATAGTATTACATGTATTAGAAATAATCTTCATGATTGAGATTAGATGGATCATAGGTCTCGTCATCACTATCAACATTGTCCAACTCATCAACACTATCTAAAGGAGGAATGTTGTCTTCATTGTCATTGCCTAAACATAATCACTCAAGCATTTGTATGTCCTTCAGATTTCGCACCTCGTCTCTAGCGTCCTCGTCATCATCCCTTTCATTGTCTACTTCCATTCCTATCTCTTCGGTTAAGTCTATGTCAAACCTCATTTGTAGCCCCTCTTCTTGATAGAACTCTCCATCATATGTGTTTGGGTTGAAGTTGTAATCTTCATCATTTGGGATAGGTAGTTTACCGTGTGGCGATACCTTGTGCACAATAGACCAACCCTTAAGATGCTTGGCGTCTTTGCACACGTATGACGTATAATAAACCTGGACGGCCTGTTGAGCCACAATGTAGACATCTTTTCCTAGATAGACGGAATCCTGTCGAATCTCGACTAGCCCAAGCTTAGGGGTCCGTCTCGTTACACCAGGAAGAAACCAGTGGCATTTGAATATGACAGGAGTAAGAGGTTTGGAACCATAGAATGATAGTTCGTAGATTTCTTCAATTCTTCCATAATAGTCGAGTCCATCAGTGCCGGGTGTAACAACTCCGCTGTTTGTGGTTTTTCGATTGGGCTGACTCTGCTCATAGCTTGCTGTGTGAAAACGATATCCATTCACGT
Organism: Miscanthus lutarioriparius; assembly: GCA_904845875.1. Lineage (NCBI taxonomy): Eukaryota > Viridiplantae > Streptophyta > Magnoliopsida > Poales > Poaceae > Miscanthus > Miscanthus lutarioriparius. The sequence goes on along the minus strand of CAJGYO010000007.1, from coordinate 8,331,814 downwards.
CATAACCGGTAAATGACTTGACCATAATGGCACGACCATTTGTAACCTGTCTTAGCTCGTCACTTATAGGCGCATCAGTTTGGGCTTTCTGTTTGAACCAACAAATAAAATCGGGGCTCTCTGGTCCCGCACCCTGTGAAAGAAGGGTATCATTTTCTTGCGGGGTAGGTTGCCTTGATCCATGCTAGGATTGATGAAGAAATTCCCTGTACCAACGAGAAACAAGGGGGTTGGACGAAGAAACAAGGACATACGGTGAAATGAAACAAGTTCGTTTAGAACTTACCCAATGAACGACTTCACCTCGACAAGGTTGGTCAACACATATAGCATGATACTGCGCCACTCTTCATTTTTCAATTGCTTAGTTGTCGATGCACTTGCGCTTTCGAGTTGCCCTTGGAAAAGGCTGAGGTTCGATTCATTTTTGCCAGCATTGTAATGAGGGGGTGGATTATAAACGCTAGGAAGGTTCTCAGTGTAGTATTTCTCTATGAAGTTCAACACCTCCTCTAGAATGTATGCCTCTGCAATGGAAGCCTCAATTTTGGCTTTATTTCTACATTTTTTGCGAAGAGTCTTTAGACATCTCTCGATTGGATAGCACCAATGGTACTGCACAGGCCCCCCCCATCCGTGCCTCGTACGAGAGGTGCACAATCAAATGTTGCATCGGCAAGAAGCAGCCGGGTGGAAAGATCTTCTCCAACTTACAGAGCAACACGGGTGCCGCTTTTTGCAAGTCATCAATGACGGTCCGAGAGAGCTCCTTAGCACAAAGCTGGCGGAATAAGTAGCTCAACTCTGCCAGCACTTGCCAGACATGCTCTGGGACATAGCCTCGAACCATCGCCGGAAGAAGCCGCTCAATCCATATGTGGTAGTCATGACTATTAATCCCATTGACTCACAGAGTGCCTAAGTTCACTCCCCTCTTTAGATTCGTTGCATAGCCATCAGGGAACATTAGCGTCTAGATCGATTCAAGTACTTCCCTCCTTTGGTCCTTTTTCAAGACAAAATCAGCCTTAGGCCTTCTCCAGGTCTTGCCACGACTAGGAGGCTGCATCTCTTGATTTGGTCTATCGCACAATGTTGTCAGGTCCACTCTAGCCTTAGGGTTGTCCTTAGACTTTTCAGTGTCCATGAGTGTTGCCCAAAGTGCCTCGGCGACATTCTTTTCAGTGTGCATTAGATCAATGTTATGTGGCAGAAGAAGGTTATCGAAATAGGGGAGCCTCGTCATGCCCGAGATATGAGTCCACATATGTTGCTCACCATATCCCATAAAACCACCTTCTTCATTGGGCACGAGAGCATCTATCTGAGCATGAACCTTGGCACCAGTCATCATCCGTGGTGCTGGGTTTGTCACTTTGACACCTTTAATAAAGTTCTTGATGTCTTGTCTGAATGGATGGTCAAGAGGTAGGAATTGACGATGTCTGTCGAACGACAAATACTTGCTACCCTTCTGCAACCAAATAAACCTCACACCTTCCTTGCATATTGGGCATGGGAACGTCCCGTGAACACACCAGGCGCAGAATATCCCATACGCTAGGAAGTCATGCAGGGAGTAGTGGTACCAAACGTGCATTTTGAAGGTTGTCTTTGTAGCTCGATCGTATGTCCATACCCCTTTGTCCCAAGCATGGACCAATTCATCAAACACGAGCTCCATGAACACACCCATATTACTCCCTGGGTATCCAGGAATTATCAACGATAAGAATACGTTATGTCGTTGAAAGGAGACACCGGGGGGAGATTAAGGGGGATAACGAAGACGGGCCAACATGTGTATGGGGCAGCCATCATTCCATAAGGATTGAACCCATCTGTTGCCAGCGCGACACGTACATTACGAGCCTCATCTGCTTTGTCATGATGTTTGTCATTAAAGCGGATCCAAGCTTCACCATCGGATGGATGTACCATCTTGTCAGGATTGTACCATTTGCCATTTTTGTGCCATGTCATCTGTTTCACGGATTCCTCAGTCATGTATAGCCGTTGTATCCTCGGTAGGAACGAAAGGTACCGTAGGATTTTCATGGGATTGTAAGTTGCCTCTTCTAGCCATCATCAGAGTCTACCTCCAGGTACCTGGAGGATTTACACTTTGGATAGAACTTTGCATGCTCGTGTTCTTTCCTAAATAGGACGCACCCCTTCGGACAAGCATGTATCTGCTCATACGACATCTTAAGTGCACGAAGGAGTTTCTGTGACTCATACATGCTCTTTGGTAGAATGTGGCCCTCCGGAAGCAGGGTGCCAATCATGGCCAACATCTTATCGAAGCCAGGTCGACTCAAGTTTAACTTGAACTTCAACCCCATTAAGCGTCCAATGGCATCCAGTTGAGACACCGTTGACCGATTGTGAAGGGGTTCTGTGCCGAGTCCATCATGTCGTAGAACGCCTGTGCGGCTGCCTCCTTCTCACGTCCCTCATCGAACTGTCCTTGGTGAAAGTCATCTAACATGTCTGCTACCCCGGCATCAGCATCAAAAGCCTCCATCCGTGGTCTCACCACCTCCTCTCTCATACGATGGGCTTCACCATGGTGGACCCACTGGGTGTAGTCCGGCGTAAATCCATTCTTCACAAGATGTTTACCCATTTCCACCTTGTTACCCTTCTCCTGTTTCCACATTTGCTGCAGGGACACAAAACTAGGCAATGTCCTTTAGCAGCCTTGCCAAATGCACTATTCAAGAAAGCATCGGTCTTGTTCATCCATTCCGTGGTGTAATCACTCTGACTTCTTCGGCCCGTGTACATCCACTGACGGTCATCCATCCTCTAACATATGTATCAGCGAGTAATGTAACCATCAATTGCATCTACATGGTGTTTCTACTGTCTAATAGGTGAGGATAGGTCCTAATTCCACCCGTGGATGCGTAGATGAGGTTAGTTTCCATGCTCTACTCCTATCCGAGATAGAATTTTAGCAGCACCTCCCCGCTGTTCTCCAGATACACATCCTGCCAAAGAAGAGTGCGTATCCGGAGAACAACAGGGAGGTGATGCCGAAACTCTGTCTTGGACCAGAGCAGACCATGGAAACTAATCATCTACGCATCCACGGGCTATCAAAAAAATGTGGACAATCCGAAACAGATACGGTCATAGATATGCAAATATCTGCATACCTCCAACCGTATCTCTTTCGAACAGGAGACGCCTAACTAGGTTACGTGATCTACGACCATGATACGGAAAGAGGGGTTATACCTAGGGTGGCGGCGAAGTCAGGCTAGCGGGGCCGTGGCGGGTCGGTGTAGTGGCGAGACGACGCTGTGCAGGCAGATCAGCACGGTGATGGGAACTCTGACTCAGCTCCGACGGGCTCTTCTCTACAAAAATGGAACAAAAACTATCATTTAAAAAAATTCTACAGAACCTCCCCTGCATGGTGAGGTTTCCAAAACCTACAAAATACAACGGCATGATGGCCGACAAGCACATATGTCTTAAGAGAAGCCATGTAGTTTGGATATCAATCCATGCAGAAGAATATATCCAAGTAGTACAACTACTTCTACTACTACTTCTACTATTGCTACTACTACTAGTTCTTCTACTACTACTACCACTATTGCTACAACTACTACCACTAGTTCTACTACTACTACTACCACTAATTCTACTACTACTACTACCACGAGTTGTACTACTACTACCACTACTTCTAATACTACTACTACCACTAGCACTACTAGTACAACTAATACTACTACAACTATCACTACCACGACAACAACAAGAGAGAAGGCACACGACGGCACGGGGTAGGGGGCGGGGGGCGGGCAGTTGGCCGGGTCGGGGTCGTGGTCACGAGTTATGAATCGGGGTCTGCAGGCAGGTCGGGCGGCAGGCGGTCCACGGGCGGCGCTTGAGCAGAGGCGTGGTCAAGGAGGTGTGCAAGGCAGGTGCCATGGCAATTTGGTGGCCGAGTGTGGTATGTGTGGTGGTGGCGCGTGCGTGTGTGCGTGGGTGGGCCGACCCAGCTGGGAGGGGTTAAATCCCCCCTTTGCCGAGTACCCCCTATTTGGCACTCGGCAAAGAGTTTTTTAATTTTTTTAATCGTCTCTTTGCCGAGTGTCACCTGGCCTAGCACTCGGTAAAGAAGGTTTTTTTTTAAAAAAAAATTCTTTGCCGAGAGTCCCAGATCTAGCACTCGGCAAAGATTTTTTTTTAGAAAATACTTTGTCGAGTGCCCCTGACACGACACTCGGCAAAGATTTTTTTTCGAAATGTCTTTGCCGAGTGCTCCTGTGAAGGCACTCGGCAAAGAGGAAATTTTTTAAAAAAATTTAAAACCCTCTTTGACGAGTGCCTTGTTCTTGGCACTCGGCAAAGACCCCCTTTGCAGAGTGCCATGCCTCGCACTCAGTAAAGTTTTTTTTTGTTTTTGGCTTCAAATTTTTTATGCAGCCCTTTTAAAGTACCAGTAACTCCTAGTTAGAATTTAGGGATTTTTTGTGGCTTTTTGATATATTTAGTTACTTTATTTCGTTTAATTGAATTTTTTCGAAAAATATAAATTTGCTAAGCGTGAGTGTTTTAAATACGAATAATGGAATTTAATGATAAAAAAAAATGATAGTGTCACATATGATGCTTACAAACCAGAGTCTCGAAATGTCCTATCACATGTGGAGATGTCCCGTTTGTAAGCAATGCATGACAACGTGCACCAAACCTTTGGAAATTTTTATCATAGTTCACATAATATCATGACATCTCAATAAGTTTCATGATTTTTGAAGTGTTTTAAATTTATAGAAAAAAACACTTCGCATGCAAAATCATGAAACTGAACAAGATGTCGTGAAATTTCGGGTCCATGTGGAGGATATAAAAATTCACACTACAGGTTTGGTGTATGTTGTGACTATCATTTTTGAATCATAAAATTCCATTATTCGTATAATGCATGCAGCTTCAAATTTATATTTTTCGAAAAAATTCAAGTAAACAAAATAAAGTAACTAAATATATAAAAAAGCCACAAAAACTCCCCAAATTCTAACTAGGAGTTTCTGGTACTTTAAAAGGGTTGCACAAAAAATTTGGAGGCCAAAACAAAAAAAAAACTTTGTCGAGTGCCGGGGCATGGCACTCGGCAAAGGGGGTCTTTGTCGAGTGCCAAAAATAAGGCACTCGGCAAAGAGGGTTTTGATTTTTGTTTTAAATTTCCTCTTTGCCGAGTGCCTTCACAGGGGCACTCGGCAAAGACATTTTGGGAAAAAAAATCTTTGCCGAGTGCCGTGTTACGGGCACTCGACAAAGTATTTTCCAAAAAAAAAATCTTTGCCGAGTGCTAGATCTGGGACACTCGGGAAAGATTTTTTTTAAAAAAAACCTTCTTTGCTGAGTGCCTAACAGCAGGCACTCGGCAAAGAAGGACGTGGCTGAACACCGTTACGCGGGGCAGCCTATGCCGAGTGCCGCGCTTTTACCGAGAGCCTAGCACTTAGCAAAGAAGTCCTTTGCTGAGAGCCTTTTTTGCCGAGTGCCCGATTTTTGACACTCGGCAAAGCAGTTTGCACTCGGCAAAGATTCCATTTCTAGTAGTGATGGCACTCCCACTACTAGACAAACACTCATTTAACAACGGATAAGCAACCGCATGTGAAATGTTGGAACAGGTTACCCGTATCTCAAGTGTTCCAATGGTAGCGCCTTCTACCCCTCCGCCCACCGTGTGCTCTATTACTTTTTATTAGTTCCCCCACCATCTACTGTTATTCTTTTATTTTCTATTTCCCTCCACCAGCTACCGGCGTAACAAGTTCCGTGTTTTAGTTTTTTTTTTAAATTTATATCACTAGGTACTAGCGTACAACAACAAAATAAAAACCTGGTTTCAGCAAGAATCGAACAGCTGACCTCTTACATGCCTCCTATCCAAGCTGACCAACTGAGCTGAACTCTATTTCGTCCAACTTGGATTCACTAATTCTTTTATTTAAGAACTGATGTGAGTAGGACAAAACCCTCTTCGTGGTTTCCCCAGGGTCTACATCCTAACCACAACAGCCGCCGCCGCTCTGCGTGGTGCTTGGTGTGGTACCCTGCCCGCTGCCCCCAGCCTAAGCACAACGGCCGCCGCCGTTCTGCGTGGTGCCGTGGTGTGGTACCCTGTCCACCCCTATGATCCTATCGGTGCCGCGTCGTCCCATCCTCTCCATGTTCTTCGTGGCTCCGTGCAAGTTGTGCGACACGACACCACAACGAAGAAATGGACGGACGCTGCCATTGGCGAGATAGCGAGCGCGAGTGAAGCAAAGAGAGCCGTACGTATGTTTTCAAGTCTCCAATTGCTTAAGTCAATCAACCCGCAAACCACACCCTCTTTGTCGTTGAGATCGTGCAATTTGACCCCGAATCATGAGTCATGCGAGTACTCCATTCAATTAATTAAATCAAATCAAGGGTCATGCTTGCCCTCACCGACTTGACTATTGTGTCCTGCTAGCTCTTTATTGAAGCATTATCTGTAAAAATCAGTCAGTCTGAGATATGACCACAGTGTTTGTAATGCTCAAGTTGCTATATGCGATTCTTAGCATTGAACTTACAGCCTCTATTTATTTATACAGCAATAGCTTTTTATGATTTCACAATGGATTTAAAAATCATCAAGCTTCTTTTAGGCTATCCTAAAGATTCTACTCGGTACATAGCTGGTGTGGAAGGATTTGTTGAATTTGCATTTGAAGATAAGGCCGAAGATACCAAGATTTATTGTCCATGTCATACATGCGTGCATACTAGTCTCCTATCCAGGGATGAAATATATGAACATTTGGTCTGCAATGGGATACTTGAGAATTATGAAGATTGGGATTTTCATAGTGACCCTTCAATACAGCACACCGTTGATGAACAACCACAATCTTAGAATGAAGAAAGGCATGATAACATGAGTCAGCTGCTTCATGATGCATTTTATCACATGTATGATGACATACCTATGACAAATACTGCAAATCTTCCGAATCCACCTATCAGCGAGCCAAATTTAGATGCAGAAGAGTTCTATAAATTGGTTGAAGATTCAAAAAAGCCTTTATGGACAGGATGTGAATTAACGCTGATAACTTTACTTGTGCTTTTGTTCAATGTAAAATCCATGAACAAATGGTCAGATAAATCATTAGGTGATCTACTTGGTATTTTGTAGAAGGCTATTCCAAATGGAAAGGAACTGCCCAAAATTTTTTATGAGGCTAAGAAAATTATTTCCAAATTTGGCTTGGGCTATGAAAGCATTCATGCGTGCCCAGATGATTATGAACTATTTTGGAAAGACAAGAAAATGATGATTTTTGCTCAAAGTGCAAGGCTTCTAGGTGGAAAGGTATGGAACCTGAAAGCAAACTAACAAAGAAGCAAAGAAGGAAAGCAACACCTTGTAAAGCATTAAGATAATTTCATATTAAAGACAGGCTAAAAAGACTGTTTATGTGCAAAGAAACAACACCTCTCCTAAGATGGCATGATGAAGAGCGCATCAAGGATGGTGCACTACGACATCCAGCTGACTCCCAAGCATGGACGGACTTTGATGAAAAGTTTCCACAAATTAAGTAAGATCCACAGAATATTCGATTTGGCTTAGCTACCGATGGGATTAATCTGTATGGGATGTTGAGTTCTAGATATAGTTGTTGGCTAGTTGTTTTGGTAATATATAACTTACCTCTATGGTTTTGCATGAAAGAGCATTATCTAATGTTGTCTTTAATAATTCATGGTTCTACTAGTCCTGGGGATAAAATTCATGTGTTCCTTAAACCACTTTTGGAGGACCTAAAAGATTTATTTCAAAATGGTATGCCAACATACGATGCATCAAGAAACGAAACTTTTGATTTGAGAGCAGCAGTGCTAATGACCATTAGTGACCTACCAGGCTTGGGAATGCTTGCTTGTCATATGGTTCATGGAAATTTTGTATGTCCACCTTGTGGTGAAAATGCATGGACCAAACGTCTGAAGCATGGTCGCAAAGCTTGTTTTATGGTTCATCGTCGATTTCTTCCTCTTGACCATCCTTTTCATTTGGATGGGAATTCATTTGATGGAACAGTGGAGCTTGGAATAGAGCCTCAAACTTATTATGACCGTCCAATTTTGGATGAAATCACTGCATTAGGTGATTTCAAGGAGTCAAAAACTTATAAGGCATTAAGTAGTCTTTTCACATTGCCTTACTGGGATGATAATATTCTTCGATACAATCTTGATGTGATGCATATAGAGAAGAATGTGTTTGAAAATTGTTATGGTACACTATCTGATTTAGATGGAAAGTCAAAAGATAATTTACAAGCTCATCAAGACCTCAAAGAGATGAACATTAGAGAGGGCCTCCACCCACAAGAAAAACTTCAGGCAAGTTCTACTTGCCACCTGCAAGGTTTGCTATGTCTAAAAGTGAGAGACTAACATTTTGTAAAGTGCTTCAAGACATAAAAGTTCCCGATGGCTACTCTGGAAACATATCAAAATCTGTAAATTGTGCTGAAGGAAAACTTATTGATCTCAAAACACATGACTACCATGTTCTACTTCAACAACTCATGCCTATTGCTCTAAGGGGCATTATTCCAGATGATATCACAGCAGTAATGTTTGAGTTGTCTGCTTATTTTCGAGGAATATGTTCAGAAGTGCTTTGGGTTGATGACCTTGACCGTTTGGAACAATCAATTAAAGTTACACTATGCAAAATGGAGATGATATTTCCTCCTGGACTTTTTACAGTTATGGTTCACTTAGTTGTACATTTAGCAACTGAATGTAAGATGGGTGGACCAGTTTGCTATCGATGGATGTACTTCATTGAAAGGTACTGAGTCTAACTAATACAAGTTCATTGCTTGGATCATTTGTTATATATAACCTACTAAATTGATGCTTTTCCATATGTTGCAGGTACCTATGTAAACTGAAGTCATATGTTTGTAGGTACCTAGAATGTTTCTCCACAAAGCATAACAAACCATCAAGGAATGATGAGAACCAGGATCATCTTGAATCTATTTTATATGGACATGATTCCTCTTTGTTTCCTCCGATAGGAAAACCATTGGGAAGACCATCCAATTTTATTTTAACCGATCTAGAGAAACTACAAGCACATAGATATGTACTATACAATTGTGAAGCTGTCATTCCATACTTGAAGTAAGGGTTACTGACACCTATCAACATATTACATATGTTCCTTTAAAACTGAATCCATGTTAATTTCCATTTTAGAGAGTATGCCGCTGATCTCAAAAGAAGAAATCATCAACGCCGTCTATCTTTGAAACAAATTGAGAATATACAAAATAAAGAGTTTCCTGACTGGTTCAAACAACATGTAGGTATCAGGGTTTGTTTTTTCTTAAAAATAGGAAAAATTGACTTAAGTATATTTTGTGATCATGCAGTTGGAGCAAAAAAATGGTTGCGATAGCATTGATGATGACATTAGATGGTTGGCTCACGGCCCATTGGATGCAGCCAGAAGACACAGAGCCTTTAGCATCAGTGGTTTTAGATTTAGAGCCAAATGTTATGACAAGGTGACGCAAAATAGTGGAGTTGTTGTGACTGCAAAAACATCAAGTTTTTCTTCTGCAGGGGATACTAACCCTATCCTTGGAGATATTACCTACTACGGAAGGATACTTAATCTAGTTGAGTATTATGGAAGATTCTCGGTGGTGTTGTTTAAATGTGAATGGGTTGATGTTACTCGAGGAAAGGGAGTGAAAACATATAAGTTTGGTTGTACACTTGTGAATTTCTCACAGCAAATTCACAAGGGTGACAGGATTGAGCATGAGCCTTTTGTATTTGCCAATCAAGTTGACCAAGTGTTCTATGTCGAAGATGAGTATAACAACCCAGGATGGTCAGTTGCATTGAAGATGAAGCCTAGAGATGTATTTGAAATGGGAGAAGAATGGAATGATGTAGAATGTGAACCTTATCATGTCAGTACTCTTGAGGACGTTTTTGCTAATGCACATAATAGTCATTCATGGACTAGAAGAGATGTAGAGGGTACAACTGTAGAGGCAAAATGGTAGATCCTAGTACAAGTTCTGATCAAGAAGATTAGCTCAACAAAATTAAAGGTCAGATATGTTTGATTTTTGTACTGTTGAATATTGTATAGTTGTACTAAGATTATGTACCAGCTGACAAGTTTCTTTTTAACTGTTTGTATTATTCAGGTCATGGTCTAGAAACCAACATCATCGCTGCAATGCATGAACATCTTGAGCTGTTTTGCCAAGTTGTAATTTTGTGTATTCCTCTGAGTTTTTACTCTAGAAAACTTCAATAAATGTGATGTTCAGTGTTTGATAATTTTAGATTTGAGAATTCAGAATATAATTGTATGGAGTCACAAGTTGTATGGTGTCGGCAAAACAAAGATCACATTTGAAATTTGAGATTTTAGAATATAATTGTTTATATGTCCATCATAAATCTAGTGGCAACAGGCCCATCATCTCTGTCGGCAGGAAATATAATGAAAAAAAACAAAAACAAAAACGTCTTGTGAAGGTATAAGATTGAAATGAAATGTCTACAGGTGCGCCATAGCTTAGGTGCGATTTCTAAAAAATGCCTTGTGAAGTTATAAGATTGAAATGGAATGTCTACAGGTGCACCACAGCTTAGGTGCGATTTCTAAAAAACACAAACAAAAGCACCTTTCAAGATGCGATTTCTAAAAAACAAAAAAAAGTTGTGATTTAAAAAAAACAGTTTTCATCATGCGATTTCTAAAAAACAAAAAAACGCCTTTCAAAATGTGATTTGTAAAAAACAAAAAAATAACTTTCATCATGATTTGAACCCACGACCCTCAGCCCCCAACAAACTGAACACATCTCTACCATTAGACTACACATGCATTTGTTAGTGTATATATATATTTTTTATCAATATTTCGTAACCTTGTGACAGGTTTGCACGAAAAACTTCGTAACTTTCTCATATGATGTCCGATGAAGACGAACTTTATACCAAAGTTGTAGTACTTTTCGAGATCTACAACTTTGTAGTTTAGACTTTTAGATTTGTGGTCATTTGGATATTCAAATATGTATCATAAAATTTATATAGTTAATATCAAAGGAGTCCATATGCTCTAAAGTGACAAGTGAGTGTGTAGTGGTAGAAAAGGATCTCGGATGGAGAAACAACCAAAATAAAAGTTGGAGATCTCAAAAAGTTATAAAACTTTATAGTTCATAGCTTTTTTATTTAAAGTTGTTTTGATGCTAACTATTTGTTTCACCAGATTTAATAGAAGTTAATACCAAAGGAATCCATATGCTCTATGGTCATAAGTGAGTGTTTAGTTGTAGATAATGATGTCGGATGGAGAAGCGACCAAAACAAAAGTTGTAAATCTCGAAAAATTATGCAATTTTGTAGTTGACAACTTTTTCATTTGAAATCATCTATCATTCAAAAATTATGTATGGATTCTCACATTTGAAATTCAAAATTTTCAAACAACCTCGGATGGACAAATGACCAAAACAAAAGTTGTAGATCTCGAGAAGTTATGCAACTTTATAGTTGATGACTTTTTCATTTGAAATCATCTATCCAAGAAAAAATCACGTGAATTTCCTCACATTTGAAATTCGAATTTTTTTCAAACAACCTCAGATGGAGAAATGACCAAAACAAAAGTTATAGATCTTGAGAAGTTATGCAACGTTATAGTTGACGACTTTTTCATTTGAATTTATTACGGTCCCGAATACTCATTTCAAAACTAGATGAGCACAGATTCAAGCACCGGAAATATAGCAACTCCCTTATTATTTACTTTTAAGTAGAATGCCAAGTACCAAGAAACTATTTTTCATTAATATTTGTCTTATTAATAGAAAGTAATATAATTGGCCACATTAAACTGATGCCATTAGTCATTACTTTAAAATAGACTAATTTGGTACATATTATTAATACTATCACACAACCAATATACGTAGTCATTACTCATAAAGTAACTCTTAGATAGCAAAATCTAGTAGTATATTTTTTTAGATACAAGGACTGTACAGGATGTCCATCAAATGTTCTTTTAGATAGCAAAATCTTATAGTATATTTTAGATATATAAGCACCAGAAATCCATAATCGAGAGGCATGGAATATTAGTTTCCTCCTTAAAACATTGACTGAAATTATCCCACCAAATTTTCCCTCCAGAAATCCAGTTGCCGTTCCGTAACATTTGCCGCTCTAATCTAATCTAGCGAATAAAAACTCGAAGGCCCTCCTCAATCCTCATTCCCTCCAACTGACCGAAGCTCCTAGGTGGGCATGGCAGTGGCTCCCTTCCCTTCGGTTCATCTCCGGCCATAGTGTTATCTTCACCATCGGAGGCAAGGCTCCATCGATGGCGGTGGCATCCGCGGCCTCGTTCCCGTCACCATCATTCCCTGGCCAAGTCGCAGGTACGTTGAACAAACCCTGTCAGCCCCCAAGTGCCCACGGATGCCTAGACCTACCCCCCCCTCTCTCTCTCTCTCTCTCTTTTCACATTGTTACTCTTAATGAGGGCACCACCGTGTGTCAGTAGCCATCAACCGCCACCCCTACAACGGCGCCCGTCACAAAGGATCTTATGGGCCACCGCCCCCTCCTCCGGCCTCTGAGCCCGTCTAAATGCCCAATGTATCGATAAGTTTGTTTAGCCACAACCCAAGATGAGGGATCAATATTCTTTGTTAATTACAATACAGTTTCTGTGGTCGATTAGTGAATCCACAAAAAACAGTAGCTCCAGGGAGAATTACGGCTGCTATACAATTCAAAGGGAGAATGTCACCTGAACTGATAGGATTTGCGCTTATAGCCAATGCAGTTAGATGGCTGACAGACTCCTATATAAGTGATGCCGAGACGATAATATGGTTGTTGCCATCTGATAAGAGCATCATAGGTTGTATATGCATATGAAACTTTAATTAGATAGAGGTAAGGATCATGTGAATGAAACTGTTGAAGTTGCATAATGCATATGTTTCAACGGTTTTTTCAGATTGAGTTCTTTCTCCCTAGTTTATATTATATATAGGAGCTACAAATTGGAAACGACAATTCTGCTGGGAAGATAGGATGCTGGATTTAACAGACTTTTCAATGGGGTCCCATTTCATGGTTCTAGGGTGGGGAAAAAACTTCTGGCCTATTCTTTGTGAATTATCATATGCTTTATTCTTATTTTCCTATTGGTGCTAAATTTTATTTAGATTGTGTTACCATGGCGGTGGATAATTGGACCATAAATCTGGAATGCGATGGGAAAGCTGAAGGACATAAACATGTGCAAAGGGAAATGGATAGAGATGAGATATGCTTTTTCAACTTGATTGATCTAATCGAGGGTTCTGGGTACACATCAGTCGACTATCTATACTACAAGAGAACATATAGCTTGGTTGTAATAGAACAAGATTTCGATGTGATGGAAATGCTCAATGAGTGTGAGAGCGAAAAGTCGGTTAAATTGTTTGTGATGAGGCAGAGACCGGCCACTTTAGCGCCTACCAAGTCCAACAAAGAACCATCCAAATCTAAACCAAAAAAATAAAGGTATTAGAATGAACATATAATTTACTTTTCTATGTATATTTGATTATTCAAGGACAAATATTCCAAGTCATGTTAGTTATCAATGATTTATTTTCATCCAAGATTAGCATATCCAACCTCACCATGGTATGTGACTTAATAAATACAATCTTGATAGTCTAATACAAATATTTAGTTGTTTAATAAAAAGATTGCATATTGTTTATTATATTTACTATGTCCTTGATGATGTTGTGCAGCCGACATGGTGATTACAAGAAAGTGCACAATTCAAAGCAATGATGAATATATGTTAGAGCAAGATACTAGGCAAGAGAGTCCTCAACAAAATGTTGCAGCATCTAAAGTTCATACTAGTGTTGGAGGAGACCAGATTGACAGTGAGGTTAATGTCTAAGGTAACTCATAACCTACAATTCTAATTAACATAAACTGATTTCCTGTAATTTTTCTCAGTGAATATTTATTTTTTGCAATGTACCATTGGCTAGATGAAACTGAAGGTAGAGTAAAGCGTGGGAGGACCAAACTGAAAGATATTTGGAACCTTCCTAAAGGTCATAGAATTGTGGTTGCATGTAATGAACTTGATCAACCAATTGGAGTAGAAGCTGGATTTCTAGGAAAATTTCTTGGCACGGTGGCTAGAAATGGGTGCTTGTGTAGCTTGAGCTACAAGGACTGGAGACTTCTAATAGGAAAGAAAGAAAGAAACACCAACGAAGAAAAAAAATAAGAAGGATATACTTAAGCAAGTAAAGGTATGCAATTATGGTGGTTATGCGATAATATTATTCGCTAAATTTTAATATCGAACCTATAATTTTTAACCATATGCCTTCTGCTATTGGTGTGCAGATGAGATTTCTTTACCCTTTACGCATGGGAAAATGGATATTGCGAACCCTCGGAGAGAGATGGAGGCAACACAAGTCAAATCTAAAATCAATTTATTTTCATGTGCACAAGATCATGGAAACTAATTGCAACAATGTGCCACCACAGTGTAATTGCTGACCAGTGGGTTGCACTTGTGAATAACTGAATGACCCAGAAATCACAGGTACCTACATATTGTTCGATTTATGTGGTTCTCAATGCATACTAAATTTTCCAAAACTTCTACATAACTTAAATGCTTTTCTTTGTATTTTGTTATTTTGGGACAGGATATAAGTGAGGCAAATAGGATAAACTGTACAAAGAAGTCAACCCATACTGCTGGAACAAAGAGTTTTGCTCGAAATAGAGAGGAGCGGGTAATATTCTTGCCACTCTAATTGTGTGTACACCTCTTGTTGCATTCATATATATGATATAATAATTATCATGTCCTTGATATTAATTTTCATGTTCAACAGAAGGAAAAAGATCCTGAAAAGAAATACCCTCACAGGGTTGTTTTGTATATTCATACACATAAGACTAAAAGCGAGAAGGACACGAATGCACATGTGGTAATTTAATTATGAATGCTCAACTTTTTTTTTTATTCTACTACCTTTACAAATTTATTTGATTCATATTATGGCTATGTATAGGATGATTTGAAGAAACTCATAGGGCAGCAACCAGATTTAGCAGACACTAGTCAAGGAAAGGTTGCATGGAGAGGAGATGCACTAAATAGAGTACTAGGAGAAGAGAAGCCTGGTCATGTGCATAGCTTGGGACTTGTTCCAAATCCAAATCAAGTTTTTGACCTGTCAACTTCAAAGCGCCTTAAGAATATAAATATGACTTCGTTGTATGACAAATCTAGTGAAGATGTTGTATCTCTAAGACTTCAAATGGAAAAGTTTGGACGTCAAGTCCAAAATCAAGATGCTACAATACTAGAATTACAACAGAAGACAAAAATCTCAGAACAAAGACATATCCAACAGGTAAATTTATAGAACCTCTACAGTAATCATTTTCTGTACTAAAATTTTGATTTCTTGTCACAGGAATGTTTAGATGTTCCATTGCAAGATGGCTTTTCTACTGATGTGCCAAATTTGAAACGAAAAGTATGTGTCTCTATGGAGCATTAACAGAACATAATCTTTTATGTAAAATTATTTTTTAAATAATTAGTTTTGATGTATTATCTTTTGTCTCTCAATAGCGAGTATATAGTGACCCTCGAAGTGAAGAATTTGGCATGGTTGATCAATTGAATTGTATAACAATATGATTGAATGGGCATGATTCTCCAACCAGATTTGTGTAAAGAAAATTTAGTTATTCTTTTCCATTACAAAGGGAGCAAACTACTAATATTGAGCGGACACACTGTAACACCCTAAAAATTGCACTATTTTATAATAGTTAAATTTGATTTAATTATGTAATTATGTGTGCATTCAAATATAGGAAAATAATAATTTTTGTGAAAATAAAATCCATCATAAGAATATATACATGTTGATGCACTCATGCTGGAGCATTGTATTTAATATGTTGAGTGGTTTTGATTTAAACTCAAAAGGATCCAAAAATTATTTGAAAATGGAATTGGAAAATTCATTTGGAAAAAAAGAAAAGGAAATTCATTTCCCTTTCCCCTCCCTTCCTCAATTCGGCCTCCTGGCTCAACTTTCTCACCCGCCGGCCCATCACCGCACGCTCGTAAGGCGCCGGCCCAGCAACCGCCGCCGCTCCCTTGGCCCAGCTCGGGTGGAACCGCACGCTCAACCGTCACCCGTGCCTCAGCCGCTGATGACTCGGGCCCGCCTGTCGGCGCCGTCCCCCACCTCCGCGCCCCGCGCCAGGTCAAGCTAGTCATGTCGCAACCGTCGCCACGCCCACTTTGGTCGTGGGAGCGTCCCCACCTGTGCCCCGGCCTCTACAAAAGGTGGGCCCGAGCCCATCACCGCTCCCTCTATTGCCCCCGCTCCCTTCTTCGTGCTCGCCATGCACGGAAGCCACAACCGCCACAACCACAGCGCCGGGATCCGCCGTCCGCCCCTCCGCGTGGTCCGCCGACCCCGAGCCGCCTCCGTCTCCGTTTCCCCCCGCTGTGAGAACCCACTTGCTCCCATCTTTCTCCCCGTGTCGTTACTTTCAATTTTCATGGCTTCTAGAGCCCTAACCGCATGCGTCTAAGAGCTCCACGCCGCCGGCCATGGCGACCACCGCCTCGGCCATGACCTCCGGCTACAATCTCGGCCTAGGCGGGTTCCCCTTCACCCCTCTCTTCCCCGGTGCTCTCGGATGCGCAAACCGAGGCCGCTAGACCTTGTTTCGCTCGTGCCGTTGACCACCTTGCCGTCGGTCATGGTGCCCCACCGCCGGAAGCACTGTTCCCGACCGTTGGCCTCCTTTCTCTCTCCCTATCTCTAATCCAAGCCGTCCATCGCATGATCAACGGCTCTGAGAGGCCGATACCCCTTCGCGGGACATTTTGCTAAAGAGACCCCCTGGTTTCGCCTAATCAAACCCGCAGTCCTCAGCCATTTTGATTAATTCCAGATTTAATTTATTTTAAATCCAAAAATAGTTCATACGAATTACAGAAATGCCACTGGATTTGTTTTGCTCATAAAAACTTTGTTTTAGCTCCGAATCGACCCGTTCAAATTGCGTTAGTTTCGTAATTTCATAATCAACATGTTAGTACCACTGCTAATCATGTTTGCAACTTTTAAATTTCATGGTTAGGTTTACTTAATTAATTTGCTATAGGAAATCGTGTTTAAATCATAACTTTCGCATTTTAGCACCGATTTTCGTTAACTTCGCGTTGACGTGATCGTAGCGAGACGTAGATTCTTTTCATAAACATTTTATCTTGTTTTCTATACTACTGGTGTACTGTTCTAATAATAGGTTTGTTTGCTTTGCATGAATGTTCCTGAAATGTTGTATGTTGTCGTGTTGGTCGCGTTCAGACGGTGAGGAGAACATTGGTGAATAAGAGTTGTTTGACGACCTGCAGGACTAGCAGGAGTTTGTTAACCAAGGCAAGTATAGCATGGGGTCTACCTTGATGCCTATTCACCTTTATTAATTACTCATTTGCATGTGTCTAATTTTGATACCCGTAAGGACATCCTAGCGATTGATTATTCTGTTCCTTGTCTCCTATGGGTTATATGCATATGGGTAGTTTGCTAGCGCTCAATGTAACTATACATGATTTACATAATGAATAACGGTTCTATGGAACAAAAAGGTAAAATTGGCTTTTAAACAACTGAATTATAGGGCGAAGGAGCGAATGACTTTCGATTATGATGCTCTCGGCCCTCCATAAGGACTTATCTGTCGGCAAAAGTTGGGACTGACAGTGCAATCGTGAGGGTCAAATGGCTCTGACTTTAGCTCAGTAATAGGACGTTTTCTAGCTTGTTAGAGGTTACCTTTATGGCGCAAAAGGGGCTTGCCACGTTGGGTATAGGACTGCTTCTGTTCCTATGTGTATAGCCACGATGGATATGTGTCATAGGAAAGGGGGTTCCTACTTCTACCTACCGAGGAAACCTAGCGGCCCTAACTTGTTAGAGAAACCTATGAAATGGCTTCATAGTGTACCCCGCCCGCTCACCTTGGCTGTGATATGGGAGTAATTAAACTGGGCATATGGGAATCATGACTCGTGGTGAATGTGCACAACCTCTGCAGATGGTTATAAACTGTTATAACAGCCGTGCTCACGGTCACGAGTGGCCTGGAAAACTCACAGAATAAATGGTTACTTATTGTTGTTCATTTATGATGTTCTACGATGATAATATGATTCAAATGATTCTGATATCTGATCATGTGGGTTTAAATGGGAGCTTAAGCATAACTTGATAATAACTGATGACAAAATCTTGACTTACTAAAAGTGCTAACTGCAGTAAACCAGAGTCAACCTATTTGAGCTTTCATAACCCCATGTTATCTTGTTAAGTATGGGAAGTACTTACGCTTGTTTACTTTTAATATTTGGATAAAAATCCCGGATGGGTAACAGATGACAACGTGTATGAGGAGTTTCCTGAGGACTTTTAGGCTTGTGGTCAACCAGTTGACCGTCCCTGTGTTGGAGCTTCCACTAGAGAGCTATCTTTTTATTTTCTGTTGTGTTGTGTAAGACTATGTAATGTTATTAATCGTGATGTAAGATACACCGTGATGATACTTTTGTAATTTGTCAACTTGTGTGTGTGATTGATCCCTGGGCACACATGAGTTTAGTGCATTCAATTTTATCCTTAAAATTGGGTGTGACAAATTGGTATCAGAGCCGTGTTGACTGTAGGACGCAAGCCTAGTAGAAACTGGTCGTTTTAAGGTTTATAAGTTGCTGCAAAAACCCTTGATCTATGAACCTTGATATTTTCTTCTCTACTATATTTCTACCCTTGTTATTCATCTCTACCTTGGTGCTTATTTTGAATACTTTGTTCTTATCTTCACCCCTTGATTTGATATGCTTTTAGAACTATCCCTCATCACCTTCTTGCGTAATCTAAAGATAAGTCTTAGGATTGTTACCCCTAGCATAATAAGGACGATAGTATCGCAAGTCGAGTTAATGATTGAGTTGTGCACCTTTATTGCTTGTTGAATCGTCATTATGCTTATGATTGTTTTGAATCTTTGTAATGATTGCAATGATCTTGTTGGGTGTTGCCACAATTTCATTTATCTTATAGGCCTAAGGTATAAGGATTAGTACAATAAATAGTTGGGTTATGGTTTTCTTCTATTTTCTCTATCCTATCTTTTTCGGAGCAGTCTGCACCCTTCGGCTTATATCTCTATTCTTGGAGAACCAAAAATCATGAGAAAATTCTGGACAATAGTAGACTTTAATATCTTTCTCTGAGCGCAAGAATCACCTTGATAGCTATTTTGGTTATGGAGATACGAAAATCAGAAGGTGATGCATTTGTGCTGTTTGGAATCTAGAGTAGTTTCTGTTGTGTACTGTTTTCAACCAAGTTAACTGTAGAATTTGGAAAAGTGTTCTACAAGGAAGTTGTGGAGAATTTTATAAGTTTTCCAACGATATAAGCTACAACTTCATTAGATTAACAGAATGGGAGTTACAGTTGTTTTACTGCACTGCTATTTTTCATCTCGCGAGGAATTTTAGGTTTCTTGCCCATACACAAGAGTATCGTTGGGATGTCAAAACGTCTTGATATTAGTTAGCTCATCTAGAAGGAGATGCAAGCTATGCTTTGGTGTCCCCTAGCTTATCTTTTCTTAAGGGGGGTAGCCAAGTTGAAGAATTTGTAAGATGAAGTATCATACGTTCTAGTTTGCGCAGCAGAAGCGTGGTGGTACCCAAAGATGTGAAAGCAGTTTAGAGTCTCAATGAGGTTTGATTAAAGATTCAAGGGAAGTTTATCCAAGATCATCAAAATTTTGGTAGAGCTACCGGAAAAGTTTTCAAGTTAGATTGGATCAAGAAACTTCAACTAAGTGTTTGAAGGAGTCCAAGAAGAGTTGAAGTAAAACCTAAGTATTAGCTTGGTCAGATCCGGACGAGAGCTTCATATCTATAAGGATGCACCTTGTCAAGGTGTGGGATGTGTCCTTATGCAAAAAGAAAAATGTAGTACATTGTTCATTAAGTCAATTAAGGAAGCGTGAGTTGAACTACCTAACAAGTTGTCTGAAGTTACCCATTGTGGAGCATGAAAGTACTATCTTCTTGCAAGTACAAGTGACATCTAGGAGGATCACAAGAATCTACAGGACATCTACACCAAGTTGGTCTTGAGCTTGTGATATCTTTGTTGGGATGAAAATTGAATATGACTTGGAAAAGCGATATCACTTGGAGAAGCAAAAGTCGTTGTCGATGTCCTTAGCAAGAGAGAGTTATGCTAAGAAGATTCGAACAACACCAAGGACTAAGAATTGTACCCCAAGTTCGAGCAACTTAACTGGAATCATTCATGTTTTGAAGATTGGTGGAAGAATTTCCTTCTGACCAATAAAGTAAGGAATTTTTGTTGGAAGGTGGGTATTTTAAGTAAAAGAATTGGTATTGTGGACTCAAAAGGAAAGTTGGCCTAGTGATTGGAGTTACCGGAGTATCGTTTGGAGTATGAATCAGAACCTTAGAATCAGTTGGACAAGATATTTGGAAGTAAGATCAACAGATATGCAAGGTAAAGTGCGATCCTTATCAAGACGATTGGACTACACGAGGAAGTAAAGGAGAATCTAAAGACGGAGTATCCCTATCTCTCAGTCGACGTCGTCCGAATCTCGAGGATGAGATTCATCTTAAGGGGGGTAGAATTGTAACACCCTAAAAATTGCACTCTTTTAAAATAGTTAAATTTGATTTAATTATGTAATTATGTGTGCATTCAAATATAGGAAAATAATAATTTTTGTGAAAATAAAATCCATCATAAGAATATATACATGTTGATGCACTCATGTTGGAGCATTGTATTTAATATGTTGAGTGGTTTTGATTTAAACTCAAAAGGATCCAAAAATTATTTGAAAATGGAATTGGAAAATTCATTTGGAAAAAAGAAAAGGAAATTCATTTCCCTTTCCCCTCCCTTCCTCAATTCGGCCCGCTGGCTCACTTTTCTCACCCGCCGGCCCATCACTGCACGCTTGAAAGGCGCCAGCCCATCACTGCACGCTTGCAAGGCGCCGCCGCTCCCTTGGCCCAGCTCGGGCGGAACCGCACGCTCAACCGTCGCTCGTGCCTCAGCCGCTGATGACCCGGGCCCGCCTATCGGCGCCGTCCCCCACCTCCGCGCCTGCGCCCGGTCAAGCCAGTCATGCCGCAACCGCCGCCATGCCCACTTCGGTCGTGGGAGCATCCCCCCCGCGCCCCGGCCTTTACAAAAGGTGGTCCCGAGCCCATCACCGCTCCCTCTATTGCCCCCGCTCCCTTCTTCGCGCTCGCCATGCATGGAAGCCACAACCGCCACAACCGCAGCGCCGGGATCCGCCGTCCGCCCCTCCGCGTGGTCCACCGACCCCGAGCCGCCTCCGTCTCTGTTTTCCCCCGCGGTGAGAACCCCATTGCTCCCCTCTTTCTCCCCGTGCCGTTACTTTTGATTTTCTTGGCTTCTAGAGCCCTAGCCGCATGCGCCTGAAAGCTCCACGCCACGGCCATGGCGACCACCGCCTCGACCATGACCTCCGGCCGCAATCTCGGCCTAGGCGGGTTCCCCTTCACCCCCTCACTTCCCCAGTGCTCTCGGATGCGCAAACCGAGGCCGCTAGACCTTGTTTCGCTCGCGTCGGTGACCTCCTTGCCGCCAGCCATGGTGCCCCGCCGCCGAAAGCACTGTTCTCGACCGCTGGCCTCCTTTCTCTCTCTCTCCCCCTCTCTAATCCGAGTCGTCCATCGCATGATCAACGGCTCTAAGAGGCCGATACCCCTTCGCGGGACATTTTGCTAAAGAGACCCCCTGGTTTCGCCTAATCAAACCCGCAGTCCTCGGCTGTTTTGATTAATTCCAGATTTAATTTATTTTAAATCCAAAAATAGTTCATACTAATAAGAAATGCCACTGGATTTGTTTTGCTCATAAAAACTTCGTTTTAGCTCCGAATCGACCCGTTCAAATTGCGTTAGTTTCGTAATTTCATAATCTACGTGTTAGTACCACTGTTAATCATGTTTGCAACTTTTAAATTTCATGGTTAGGTTTACTTAATTAATTTGCTATAGGAAATCGTGTTTAAATCACAACTTTCGCGTTTTAGCTCCGATTTTCGTGAACTTCGCGTTGACGTGATCGTAGCGAGACGTAGATTCTTTTCATAAACATTTTATCTTGTTTTCTATACTGCTAGTGTACTATTCTAATAATAGGTTTGTTTGCTTTGCATGAATGTTCCTGAAATGTTGTATGTTGCCGTGTTGGTCGCGTTCAGACGGTGAGGAGAACGTTGGTGAACAAGAGTTCTTTGACGACCTGCTGGACCAGTAGGAGTTTGTTAACCAAGGCAAGTATAGCATGTGATCTACCTTGATGCCTATTGACCTTTATTAATTACTCATTTGCATGTGTCTAATTTTGATACCCGTAAGGACATCCTAGTGATTGATTATCCTGTTCCTTGTCTCCTATGGGTTATATGCATATGGGTAGTTTGCTAGCGCTCAATGTAACTATACATGATTTACATAATGAATAATGGTTCTATGGAACGAAAAGGTAAAATTGGCTTTTAAACAACTGAATTATAGGGCGAATGAGCGAATGACTTTCGATCATGATGTTCTTGGCCCTCCATAAGGACTTATCTGTCGGCAAAAGTTGGGACTGACAGTGCAATCGTGAGGGTCAAATGGCTCTGACTTTAGCTCAGTAATAGGACGTTTTCTAGCTTGTTAGAGGTTACCTTTATGGCGCAAAAGGGGCTTGCCACGTTGGGTATAGGACTGCCTCTGTTCCTATGTGTATAGCCGCGATGGATATGTGCCATAGGAAAGGGGGGTTCCTGCATCTGCCTGCTGAGGAAACCTAGCGGCCCTAACTTGTTAGAGAAACATATGAAATGACTTCATAGTGTACCCTGCCCACTCACCTTGGCCGTGATATGGGAGTAATTAACCCGGGCATATGAGAATCACGACTCGCGGTGAATGTGCACAACCTCTGCAGAGGGTTACAAACTGTTATAACAGTCGTGCTCATGGTCACGAGTGGCCCAAAAAACTCATAGAATAAATGGTTACTTATTGTTGTTCATTTATGATGTTCTACGATGATAATATGATTCAAATGATTCTGATATCTGATCATGTGGGTGTAAATGGGAGCTTAAGCATAACTTGATAATAACTAATGATAAAATCTTGACTTACTAAAAGTGCTAACTGTAGTAAACCAGAGTCAACCTTTTTGAGCTTTCATAACCCCATGTTATCTTGTTAAGTACGGGAAGTACTTATGCTTGTTTACTTTCAATATTTGGATAAAAATCCCGGATGGGTAATAGATGACAATGTGTATGAGGAGTTTCCTGAGGACTATTAGGCTTGTGGTCAACCAGTTGATCGTCCCTGTGTTGGAGTTTCCACGAGAGAGCTATCTTTTTATTTTCTGCTATGTTGTGTAAGACTATGTTATGTTATTAATCGTGATGTAAGATACACCGTGATGATACTTTTGTAATTTATCAACTTGTGTGTGTGACTGATCCCTAGACACACATGAGTTTAGTGCATTCAATTTTATCCTTAAAATTGGGTGTGACACACACTACAAATATTATTCTACCGAAGATAAGGTTAGTGCACATAACTTAACATGGATGAAAAGCAATTCATTGTGTTTGTATTTGTGGATACCAATGCTACATCTATTGCTTTCAAATCGCCTGACTTGTGTGTCATTCTAGAAAAAATGATTTTAGTACATCTTGACATAACATGCAAATTCATTTATACTAGACTTATGGTTCAATAATTCAATTTTATTTCATTACCATTGTATAGTAATGAAAGTCAACTATTCTGATCGTTTGTTGTATCTAACTGTAGAGCAAGGAAGCTAATGCCCATCATGAAAAAAGTATAAGCCAATAAAGTTTCTGTTGCACATAAGGTTAATTCATATACTTATTTCTGTCCGAGAAAAAAATTCATATACTTATTTCTAGCAGCACATACTTTGCAGAGATTGACTACTATTTATGATTTTATTATAGGCCAAATCAAACCAAAATGATATAAGATTGGACAAAAACAAGTATACTACAGCCAAGGTGATCAGTGTCATTTATTTTGTTATATGAATTTTATTAAATTGATGACCAGAGTGTTGTAATCAAACTAGCATATATTATAGGTTGTGGACCAGGAAATATCTTCCAATTGCTCAAATCATGAAGCATCTTATTTCCAGGTAAATAATCTCTTAGCAATATATTGATGTTATATGCAAATTTCAAATTATTAGCTAACTTGCTGTGACTTTTTATCTGCTCCACTGAATAAGAAGATGTCAACAGGAGCTAGTGCAGCTGTACTTGCTAATGTATAAGACACATCTTCCAAAAATAATTTCTATTTCCTATTTCCTAACTATTCATGTAACTACAAACTAATATTCCACGTAATATAATTTTGCAGAAATATCAGCATGGTACTAAAAATTTGTCGGCTGCCAATTCATTGAAGGTATGAGTGTCTAATTAATGTTTGTACTATGTTTCCATTGTGTTCTTATTTATTCAGACAATTTTATATGTGAACTAGGTTGGCACAAAAGTATTTTTAAAGAGCATGAAAAACCAAAGCAAGGATGTTGCCTTTGCTACAGTAGTAAGTTGTGATCCAACACAGAAAATTGAGGGTGTTCAGCTAGGCAAAGAATTTTTTATGGTGCGTGTTAGTATTGCATTGGCACAAGATGAACCATTGGTACGACCATACAAGAATTACAAGGTTATTGGAGATGTAACTGGAGCTTCTATAGTGTGGCCTTCAACATTTGTACGGTGTTATCCTGTTGCCCCATTAAATTTTATTTATCCTAAATGTCGCATTAACATACTCCAATTTTCATTATAGCTCGAGAAGATAAATGGATGAGATAGACTGAATATGAGAATGGATGGATGGACATGAGAATGGAGGGATGGACAGTTGGTGGCATTCTATAGGACTTCTTTGTGTTTTATATTTTATTTCCTTGTGTGAATATGTGTTCTGAACAAAAAAAATATTTCATGGATTACGTGGATGGTACTTATTGTAATGCAAAAATTGCTTTTAATATATGGCTTACTTTTATTATTTCTCATGTGTGAGATGGTCTCTAATTTCCCAATTAAATTGCATGTGCGTGATCTCTTTATTTGCCCCAAATTGAAATAATTTCCAATATTGTTTATTGGTGGTTTATTTCTAGCTACGCATATGATTGGTACAAACACATATAAGCGTTGCCATATCTCATAAATATCCGTTGCAAGTTTGCAACGGTTATTCCCAGGTGTTACCAACGCATATATAAGTGTTGCAACAAACCCTTGCAACGCCATTTCTGGAAACGCATAATTAATGCGTTGGTATAGACCCCCACCAACATTGTAGCACCCGGTTTTAAGAACAAAACCAGATACACACCATATATGAGCACAGGAAGTCAAATCTCACATATAGCTATAAATAAGGGTAATATCAATAGACAATGCTCTATATATAACGTACTTAGTATAAAGAATAGAACCTTAGATAGCAAACAGCGGAAAGACAACTCCAAACTTTGGGTGAAGACTCCAATTCCACAGGGACAATCGGTGATTGATTATAAGCCTAATTCCTCTAAACTCTAGCAATCTGGTACCAATCCAGAATTTTTCCAAAGATTTAAAAAAAATAAAGCAAGCGTAAGTACATGTCGTACTCAACAAATATAACATGGGGTTCATGAGGCTCAAAAGGCCGACACTGGTTTACTGCGATTAGCTTTTAATTGTCATAATTTTAGCATAGAAGTAGCAACAAGTTTATCACCAGCCCATGTAAACACATGATCATGTAAACATGAATAATGAATAGCATAAACAATAATCATTAGTGAGCATCTTTTTCATCAGTATCATCAGTGTTCATCATCTATTCCGTAAGGGTCCAAGGTCGCTCGTGACCATGAGCACGGCTGATATACCAGTTTTACACTCTACAGAGGTTGTACACTTTCACTATGAGTCGTGATTTACCCTATCGCCCGAGGTGGCCAAACTCTTGACCCACTACCAAGAAAGGTTGGCAGGGTTCACTATGAAGTCTTTCAAAGGTTTTTCTAACAAGTTAGGGCCATTAGATTCACTCGGCAAACAGATGTAGAGCTCTTCCCGATGGCACAATGACGTGTAGCCTATACACAAGGCGATAGAGGCCGCACTATACCCGATTCGGCAAGCCATTCTTATGCCAATAAAGATAACCTCTAACAAGCTAGAAAAAGTCCTCATACTAAGCTAAATATAGGGCCATGTAGCCCTCACAGTTATACTATAAGTTTCGGATGTTCGCTTACAGATAAGTCCTTAGGGAGAGAAATCTAGAGCACCATAAAATAGCCCAATGCTCTAGCCCCCTTGTTCCATGTTGCTAAAAAACATCTTTTAATGTTTATTACATATTCCATTAGTCAAGTTACAAGATCATGGTTGTAGTTGAGCACTAGCATCATACTACCTGTCGGTGTGAAATATGTCTAACAAGTAAATATTTGTAGTTCTGCCGTGCGTTGTGATCGGATGTGGCCTAGTACTCAATGACACAAGATTTATACTAGTTCAGACAACATGCCCTACGTCCAGTTTTAGTCGGTCGATAACTTTATTCCTGAGCCCAGGTGCTCGAAGTTTGTTGTGGGGTTACAAACGAGTAAGGAATGAGAAGGGGGTGTCAAGGGCTCGGTCGGACTCTAAACCGAATGGAAGAGAGTGATGGGTGCTCTAACATGCGCTAAGTATTGGAGCGTATGCTCTGTGTAGCTATCGAGTTCTAGAGCTATTGAGCTGTTCGAGTTCTCAAGTCGTCGAGTCCTCGAGTCATCTCGCTCCCTTTCTTGGGAGAGAGCGCATCCCCCTTTATAGTTGAAAGGGATGGCCTTACAAGTCAGAGAGAAAGTGTATACATGTGCTGCCTAGTTTTGTTGCTCACGCCATCGGGTACGGGATGGCTGCCAGCGCCCACAATATTGTTTAAGCCCAGATGCATCTGGCAGGCTCTACCGTGTTCGCCTAGTATGGCAAATAACGGTGCCCACAACACTATTTATGCTCTGACATGTCTTGCAGGCTCTACCGTGTTCGTCTATGATGCCCCGACGGCACCTTCCTGCAGGTGCACAGGGCATGGCAGGGTACGGTCCTCGGTATTGCGGTTGACTTGAGCGCATTATCTTATCTGCTCCGCCAGCTCCCTAGGCCCACATCGAGCAGGCATCCCCGGTCGATTGCTCCCAGTTGGCCCCGACCATGTCGGTAGGGAAACAACAGCGAGCACAGGTCCGACGTATCCTCGATCGAAGAAAAAGGGTTAGAGTCGGACTGCGGTTCCACCATGGCCAGGCCTTCCGGTCGGGGCTCACCTAGAGGTCGGACGAGTGCGGGGCCTGCCCCTAGAGGTCGGGCCTTTCCACCCCTCACTCTAAATGTGTCCAGAGCAGTTGTCGAACCCGTTGGTGGACCAACCTTCGAACTCCTGGACCTAGACGGGCCATAGGAGCGTCTTCAGCTCCGTATCCCCCTTACCTGTGATGGGTCATGGCCTGTTCGGGGAAGCCCTGGTCGGCGGTGCCGGTCGAGGACCGGATCGTGGTATTGGCCTGTTATTGTGTATCTAGGCTGGCACAGGCGTGTGCTATTGTTGCGCCACCTGATGGGCCGTGTTTTGTAGGGAAGCGGATCTATTGGGGACCCTGGGTTTATGAACCCAACACTACCCAATGCAATAACCCATAGGAATCAATGTACAGGGTAACAAAGTATTGGGAAATTCTTAGTGGTAGTCAAGGTAGACACATGCAACATAAATTAAATGATTAAAGGTGTATAGGACAATAAGGAAGATCCATGCTATACTTGCCTTAAAACTCTGATCTTCTTCTATTGAATTGTAACCTCCAAATGACTTCTTCTGGATCACCAACTTCTTCTATATCACCAACACAAAGCTCACCGACTGGACATGATCATAAAGCACCACACAAGCATCCATGCAATCATACACGAAGCAAATAGTAGAACTAAATTAGAATAGTACACCAAACATAGGAAACAACAAGTAAAAAGGTTTTAATAAGGTTCTACACGTTACTACGAACACATAGATGCGAAAAGCACTCTAATCGAAGCTATAACGAAGAAGTTATGAATTAAATAAGATTTCCTTTAATAAAATAATATATTAAATCTAACCTCAAATTTCAAAAGTTGAAAACATGTTTAACATTAGCTTGAATATGTAGATTACTCAATTACGAATCTAATGCAACTTGAATGGGTCAAATCAGAATTAAAACAAAGAAGTTATGGCCTAAAGAAAACTAGTGGTAAAACTGTAAATAGATGAAAACGTATTTTGAATCTACTAGAAAGAAACTACACTTTTAGAATAGGAAAACGTATTCTAGAAGTGCGCCATGGGCTGCGGGTTCAAAATCTAGAAAAGACAGGGGCTCTTATGCAATATTGCCAGCGAAGGGGTACGGTTGGATTTAAGCCGTCCGATCGAGATTGGACGGTGGGGATTAGATGGTGGGGTGAGTGAGGGCGCGGCTAGAATAGGGAACCGACGTGGCGGGATGCCATTGCCGGCGACGCAGAGCTCGTCGGTGAGCTCGAAAACGGTCCTAGAGACCACGGGAAGGAAAACCGGAAGCACGGGGAGGAAGAGGAGAGAATTGCGAACTCGGCTAGGCATCTTACCGGGGCGCGGAGCGGACAGAGCGGCGCGGTGTTTGGCGGGGCAATGGCGGACGACGACGCTAGGGTTGTGGCTCGGCACGGCGACTCGACGAGATAGGAGCTTGCTCAGAGGCTCAGGATGGAGGCGGTACTATGCGGGCTACTATTTATAGCCAGGAAGCAACGTGGGGCGCAAGGCAAGGCGCGGAGTCGTGGCGGCATTAGGCTCTCGCGGCAGACAGAGTCCGTGGAGGGGACGACGAAGGTAGGAGATGGCACGACTGACAGCTGGGTCCCACAAGTCAGCGACAGGGGAGGCGTGGGAGAGAGAGGGCACGGCGACGCAGCTATGCGACTAGGCCGGTGGCGCACTAGGCCTGTGGTTCGGCGGGGCGGGGAAGCAGGCCGAGAGAGGAGAGGGGTGGCACGAGCGCGCTGGGCCGTGGTAGAAGGAAAAGCGGATCTGGGACGAGAGCGGAGGCGCGGGGAAATTGGGCCACGGCGATGGACTGGACCAGAGCG
Organism: Miscanthus lutarioriparius; assembly: GCA_904845875.1. Classification (NCBI taxonomy): domain Eukaryota; kingdom Viridiplantae; phylum Streptophyta; class Magnoliopsida; order Poales; family Poaceae; genus Miscanthus; species Miscanthus lutarioriparius. Next base: position 8,302,297 of record CAJGYO010000007.1, on the reverse strand, counting down.
GGAGGGGAAAAGTGGGAACGGGCCAGGCCGAGGAGAAAAGGCCGGCGGGCCAGATGAGAGAAAGAAAAATTCTTTTCTTTTTAACTCATTTTTCTTTTATTTTAAAGCCATTTCAAAACCCTTTTTTCAAAGCGATTTGAATTATTTTGAATTTTATACAAAGCCACACATTCCAATAATTCCAATGCACCAGCATGTATGCACAAACAAGTTGCTAAACCTTAGGATGAATTTTTAATTTAATGAAAAATATTATTTTCCTATGTTTTCTTGAGCACAAAATTGCGTAATTAAATCATTTTATCTTTATTTCAAAAGAAGCAAATTTTAGGGTGTTATAAACATATATATGGACTTTTAGCAACACATATATGCGTTGCAAAAGGGGTGTCATATTGTAGTGTCCGAGGCAAGTAGGCAGCCGTACGTACAGCAGGGGGGCTTTCAGAGTTCGGACATGCTTGCTTTATTTGTGGCAAAGCCTGTGCTTCCGACAATGGCAGATCGATCGGATCCTGCAGTCTCTTGGAGCGAGTCACGGAGGGCAAAGGTTTTTTTTCTAGAACACGACTTCACATGTATTTCATTAAGAAGAAGTAAGAGTACCGAAAGAACGACGTACACGACGCAACTATGGGAGAACCCATAGAGCAGGATACAAAACCACAGAGCGAGTGGTTTAGGACGAACGATGCTTCGACAAGATCTTTCATATCAAGTTTTGAGAACAAAACTTCTTTGTCTCCTGTAGTAGACTGACATCACTACTAGCAAGTAAGATATCATTTACATACAGGATAAGGAAGATAAACTTCCCAATCTTAAACTTTGCATAGACACAATTGTCCTCTACATTTCTTTTAAAACCCAAAATTCTTTATTGTGCTGATCAAACTTCAAGTACCACTGTCTTGAAGCTTGTTCTAATCCATAAATGGATTTCTTTAGGCGGCATCCCATTCGTTCTTTTCTTTCCATGACAAAACCTTCCGGTTGTGCCATGTAAACATTTTCCTCTAAGTCTCCGTTAAGGAATGCCGTGTTTACATCCATCTGATGTAATTCTCAATCGTAATGTGCCACTAATGCTATTATTATTCTGAAAGAATCCTTACATGAGACTGGAGAAAAGGTCTCATTGTAATCAATCCCTTCTCTTTGCACAAAGCCTTTTGCCACAAGTTGGGCTTTATATCTCTCTATATTCCCTTGAGAGTCAAGTTTTGTCTTGTAGACCCATTCTGACCCTCTTTGCTTTTGGCTCCTTTAGGAATTATTTTCAAGTCCCAAACTTTATTGGCATTCAATGATTTCATTTCATCTTCCATGGCCTTAAGCCACTTTGATGACTGATCACTACTCATGGCTTCTTCAAACGAGGCTTTGATAATCCTCCATTTGAAATTCTTTAGTGTTGTACACTTCATAATCAAAGCAGGAATAGCTGATTTTCTAACTCTTTGAGACCTTTTAGGGGCCTCCATATTTGGCACATCTTCTATTTGAGGCTGTTGTTGCTCCCCCTCATGTGTGGCAATTGGTTCTATTGGATCCTGAAGAACAGGTTCCTCATTTTCACTCATTTTGCCACAGGTGGGATAACAACAGTCTTTGGCACCACAAGATCTAGCACCGGCAGGTGCAGCTACATCTGTAGTGAGAAAATTGGCTCATAAATCATTGGGTGGGCGCTTACACCCGCTTCACTTCAAGGTCAATTTCTCGAGCTACCATGCTCCCCTCATCAATTTGTCCTCTAGGAAGACAACGTGTCTCGTTTTCCACAAACTTTATATGTCTCTCGGGCGGTGAGAAAAGAAAAAACTTTTGACTTTTTGTGTAACCAATAAAATGGCAACTTCTTTGTTTTGGGATATAACTTCCCAATATTTGGGTTAAATACTTTAGCCTCAGCAGGGCTCCCCCACACACACGCAAGTGGTTTAGTGAGGGTACTCTTTCTGTCCACAACTCATACGGTGTTTTGGGCACCGACTTTCTTGATACTCTATTAAGAATATAAATGGCGATTTTAACGCCTTCATTCACAGGTTCAACTGTAAGGTGGAGTAACTTATCATACTGCCCACCATATCCATCAGGGTACGATTGATTCTTTTAGATACTCTATTCTGCTGAGGTTCGCTCGGTGTAGAATACTGAGCTACTATGCCATTCTTTTAGGGTATGCCGACCGTAGTACTCTCCCACGGTCAGACCTGACTATCTTAATCTTTAATATCTTAAATTTATCCAATACATCTTTTCTTTCTTTGATTGGATAAATATAGTCATAATGGGAGTAATCATTTGTGAATGGATCATAACCATCCACACTCTTTACAGGAAAGCTGACCACAGATGTCAGTGTGAATAATATGTAAAATTCCTGTGCTTCGTTTGTCATCTTTCTTTACATACTTTCCTTTTATGCATTCTCTGCATTGAACTTAATCTGAGAGCTCTAATGGAGGAAGAATATTATACTTGTCTTTCTATTCTCCCCCTCGAAATATGGCCTAAACGACAGTGCCATAATTTCGACAACGCATCGTGAGCTCTCTTATGCCACCATTTCTAGAGTAACACTTTGTGACCAGCTTTATCAGCTAAGTGGCATATCTTTGAAGAGCCAGTGAACTGCTCTTTATTCTATCGAGGTACTTGGTGACCGTGTCACATTCTGGGATTGAGCCCACAATTGTAGGTTCAATCATGTTCTTTATCACAGCCAAACATTTTTTGTTTGCAGTGACCCGCTTCCTATGCTCAAAAGTCATAGGATATCTTTTGGGATTCAAAATCCCTTTTTTTAGTTGCCCAAGTGGCATCATTCTCTTTTGTCTCCCTCACCGGTGCCACAAACTCAGTGGAACACGGTGAGGTGACTACCCAGTCCACCTTAAACAAGATGAAAACCAGGTCAAATCTTTTCTTAACATAAAATTAACACCATTTGCATGCCTTGATTCCAACGTTGGTCAAAATCAAAACATACAACTATTCTTATACACTAATTCTACATCACCGTTGGGCAGAAATAGAATTAATGCATAAATCTTTAACTTTCATAACTGTTCTTACACACTAATTCTACATCACCGTTGGGCAGAAATAGAATTAATGCATAAATCATTAAAATTAACATATGTTCTTATACACTAATTCTACATCACCGTTGGGCAGAAGTAGAAATAATGCATAAATCATTAACATTATCAACTTTTCTTATACACTAATTCTACATCACCGTTGGGCAGAAGTAGAATCAATGCATAAATCATTAAAATTACGATATTGTTATTAACAACGTTGGTCAGAAAATAACAACATCATAATCATATTAAAACTCTTTTTCTCCAATTAAATACCACGTTGGTACAAATTAACCGGAGAATAAACAATTTCTCTAGGTGTGGAAAAACTTTTCCTTTTCTTGAATTTTACCCACAGGGAAAATTGTATTTTCTATTTCCTTTAATCCATTAATCAATTTCCAGAAAATAAAACATTTACTGGAAAAACTTTGAGAATATACTTTTTTTAGCAGCGGAAAAACTCTTACTCAATTTCTTTAATTTTACCCACAGGTAAAATACCTTTTCTATTATTCTTTTTGAGCTAATTTGCATTTTCAATTTTCCAAGAAAAAGAAAAATGCAAAAAAAAACGGACTCAATCTTCTCTGTTTCGGCCCAAAGCCGCAGAAAACGGCACGGCCCAACTGTTCGCGCGTGTGCAGGCCGTACCCAGGCCGCAACCTGGGCCTGGGCCGGCAAAGTCCCGCGCGTTCGCGCGCCCGCCTGGGCCGTGATTTGGCCCATTCGATCGTGGCCGTCCGCGCTGATCCAACGGCCGAGCGCGCATTTCGCTCGGATAAAACGCGACGCCGCGCGCCCCCGAGGAAACCCTAGGTCATTTTCTTCGCCGCTCTCTCTCTCTCTCTTCGTTCTCTCTCTGTCGCCGCTCTCTTCTCAGCGCTGCGCAAAACCGAGAGGACACCGAGCGAGAGGCGGTGAGCGAGCGGGCGGTGGAGCCGCCATGGCGCTGTCGCTGGCCCCCTCGCCGGCGCGCGTGCTCCCCAACGGGTGAGCACGCCGCCGTCGAACGGCCTGGCTGCGGCGCCCCCTTGGCTCGGCTCTTCTTCTCCCGCGCCGGCGAAGGGTTTTCCCGACGCCCGGCGAGGTTTTTCCTTTTCCCCTTTCCCTTTCTCCTTTCCAATCCCCTTCTTCTTTACGATTTGGATCTTGTTTTCTCTTTTCCGAACCGAAGGAGGGGATTAGGGTTTGGATTTCTTTCATTCCTTTCCTTTCTTTTGATTCGACCGATTCGGTTTTCCTCTTTGGAGTTCATCCGAATCGGGATCTAGGGTTAGTTATCTAGGGATAGGGTTCGTGTGCGGACCCTTGTCCTTTTCTTTTCTTTTGAATTTCCTTTCTTTTTTTTCTCTTGTTTACCCGAAAAGGGGATCTAGGGTTAGGGTTCGGTTGAACCCAATTTTTGTTCTTCTTCTTTCTTTGGATTTTTCTTTTCTTTGATTTCTTTTCTTTTCGGATTTGACTCCGATTGGGATGAGGATGTGTTAGTTCATCCGAAACTGTTCTTTGTCCCGAGACTGATTCTTTCCCTTTCTTCATGCGAGTTAGGGTTAGGTCTTAGGGTTCGGCCAAAACTGAACCCATCCTTCTTCATTCCTTAGATCCGAACTGGATCTGTTCGGTTCTTTACTTTTGCCGTGCGCCGACGAACGGTGCGGCTCCTTTCCCCCACGCGCGGTGGTGGTGATGACCGGTAGACCGTGAGCCGGTCTCTCTTTCTTTTGCTTTTACCCGGTTAGGGTTAGGGTTACACAGAGGTAACCTGGCTCTGATACCATTGTTAGGATCGAAATTAGTACCTCTGTGTGACCCGTAGATCCGGGTAGACTCCTCGCCTTCTCAGTAGATGCACCGCAGCCGGTGCCGCGGTGTAGAAGACGTCCAACGCCAGCGAGATGAGGTCTAGTGACGCCGGCGGTGTCCTGCAGGGGCGAGGCAGAGGCGGCAGGCTCATCCCGTCGCTGGCAGCAGCTCTTTAGATCGGTTTAGGGTTCTCTGTCGGTGGGAAAAGCGGCTCCGTTGAACCTCATTTCAAGCTCGATCCCCACCTTCTCTATTTGTATGTGCTGTGCGACAGGGGCCCACCAACCAGTTAGGGTTGGGCTCCCCCGATCAGGGAGCAGAGCCAAGGGCCCAATAGACCGTTGGGCCTATTGGTGGAGATCAACTAACAGTTGGCGCAGTCCGTCTTGCATTGCTGGCGATCACACGGCTTGCCTGGATACAGGGTTATGGACTCCGGATCCGGGCACCGAGCTGAAACCTTGGCCGTCATATCTGTGGTAGATCTCAACAGAAATGGCATAGTAAGGGGACTGTTACAAGCTCTTAAACGTCGCAAAATTACAGATTATTAGTTTGAAATGCACAGACAGTACGTCTGAACGATCATCGAAAGTACCTGAAGATACTACCAGGAGGGCAATGGCAACTAGCAACAGGTGGCTAGTCCTCATCCTGGTTTCTTACAGGAACGTCGAGTTCAGATACTCCTAGTGTGCTGTTGATAGCGAGTGGGCGGTAATATTGCTGTCTAGCTTATGATGGTGAGCTATTGCAAACCCATGGGTTTTATAGAAGAAGCTGTACTGGCGTTGCTTTGGATAACTATGCAGTAAGCCGCAGAAATCATCAGTAGCTAGTTTTGACTGACTTGCGTATCGATGCATTCGAATCCTGCTAAAAATTGAACCAATATGTTGTAGTAGCTCTTAAGCACAAAAAAAAGAGAGGAAAAGAAGCTGTAGTAGGCTAGTAGCTATAGGATTAGGAGACATTTTTGAGGGCTCATAGTTAATAGCCGGCCGACTCATAGCAAAATCTATTTATATTTTCAGCAAAAGTAAAAATACATTCATATTAGAATTCATTCTAATATTATAATTTAGACACAGATTAATTAAGCTAATATAGTTGTGTATGGAATATATTTGTATACTATTGTTAGCCATATAAGGGAGATACTTATATGTTGTATTTCTAGTGTAGCGAAGTAAGTTGAAGAGCGTGCTATAAGTTGAAGAGTAGAAATATAGCATGATGATCTATATAATCAATTTCCATCTTCAACCTAACGAATTTGAGATAGGCTTTTATGTGAGCTTGTGAAAGTTGTGAAATGCCAAATTCCAAACCAAATAGCCTAATGCATAAGTAGATTCCAATTCCTTTAAAATAAAAGGATCCAAAAGGCTCCTTAGATCTTTTTATCTCGAAAGTTATTTTTTGCTTGGAAAGGGAATGATACCACAAATCTACAAGGATACCACAAATCTACAATGCAAGCTTTTGTTCAAAAAGCGAAATTTCAGTTCAAGAAAGTACTCAACCCGACCCATCCATCATGTCAGAACTACGAAGAGGATGAACAATGAGACGCAAACACAAGTAATTTGGTGCTGCAAGCGGCAGCGTTTTCTGGTGTCTCTCTTTTCATTATAAAGAAATTACATGCAGTCATACATGGTTACAAACTAATTGAGACAATCACGGTATGCCCGGATCGGTTGTTGCCATCCCAACATCCGAGGACATGCCACCGCCATACTTAGCCACTAATCGTCTAAGTTGCCTTCTATGGTTAGCGGGTGCTCGTGGTTTATTCTAACAATCTCCTCCTAAGCCCTTGAGCAACTACTCTAACTTCTTCATGCCAATCTCATCGCGGAGCTCTTGAAACCGGTTTCGACCGAAAGCGCCTTTGTCGATGTCGCCCGGCTGAAACTCAAGACCGAGCGAACTCGGCGTCGATCGACTTCTGTCACAAAGCAATCCCGGATGAAATGGAACTTTACATCTATGTGCTTGCTCGGTCATGGTGTACAGATTCTTCATCAATGCGATGGCGGACTTGTTGTCCACCTTGAGCTTGGGTGCGAGGACAGCTCCTCCGATGAGCTCGGCCAGCCGGTCGTGCGACCTGACGCCTCTCACACGCAGCTCCAGCAGCGGCAATGTACTCGGCTTCGCATGAAGACAGAGCAACCACCTTCGCTTTGCCGATCGCCAAGCAATCGGACCTCCTGCCGGAAGAAGATCAGCCCACCGGTGCTCTTCCGATCATTCACGTCGCCGCCAGTCGTTGCCGTAATAACCCAAAGAACTTAGGAACGCCGGTGTTCTTCTTGCTCGGATGATAGTGCAAACCCCATCGTTGTGTTCCAAGAACATACCGAAGAACACGCTTGACCGCAGCGAGGTGTTCTGGCGTGGTGCTTCCATGAACCTACCGAGATAGCCGAATCGAGTATGCCAAGTCCGGTCTGGAATTGCACGGTACCGAGGCTTCCAATGATGTTGCGGTATCTGTTGCATCCACGCTTGGCGTGGTTCTCCTGAGCAAAGCGGCTTCAACTTGGGCTCCATGGGCGTAGTAATCTGGCGTTGCGGTACCGACCATGCTCGCCTTCTTGAGGATCTTGGCGGGCGATGTCGTGTCGCCGGATCGTGATCCCGGCTGCTCCCTGCGACACTTCCAAGCCGAGGTAGTATGAGAGTAACCCAAGGTCACTCATGCGGAACGTGCTCATCATCTGAGCCTTGAACTTGTTGACAGCTCCCGCATCGCCTCCAGTGATGATTAAATCATCAACGACGCGCATACGATCAGCGCCGGTGCCCTTGCCACGAACATACATACCGTGCTCATCCACGCAATGAAAGTGAAGTCGAGCCCAAGCGGTGAGGCGTCGAGCTTCGTTTCGAGCCCTTGGAGCTTGACGAAGTCCGTACAGGGCCTTGTGAAGACGAAGCACCTTGTGCTTGTTCTGCATTGTCGATAAAACCGGAGGTTGCTGGACGAGACCTCCTCTCGGAGTTCGCCGTTCAAGAACGCCGATTTATCGTCCATGTGGTGGACGCCCACCGAAGTGCGCAAAGAATGGCGAAGCAAAGACCGCCGACGGACTCCGGCCGTGCGGCGACGGGGGCTAACACCTCATCAAAGTCGATCTTGCGGGCGCCGACGCACTTTGGCCACCAGACGCGCCTTTGTACTTGACGATGGCGCCGTTCTCATCGCGCTTCACCTTATATACCCACTTGAGGGCCGATGGCGTCTTTGGTCTCGAGGAAGATCACCGGCGACCAAGTGTTGTTGTTGTTGCGGATCGACTTGAGCTCCTCCTCCATTGCTGCGTTCGATTCGGATCGCCGTCAAGCATCCTTGAAGGACTTGGGCTCCTCCACGCCGACATTGTGCGATTCAGCTTCCTCGACGTCGCGGTGAAGCACGCCCGCACGGTGTGTTCGTGCTAAGGGCGTTCTCGAGTGTCTGCACCGATGCTCCGGTCCTCGTCGTCGTCTGCGCGCCGAGGTTCGGGTCGGCGCTTCGGCGGCGTTGCAAACTCCACTGTGTCACCTTGGTGGCGTTCGGCCTTGGCGATCGTTGGTGAGGGCGCCTCCACGGACGCCGAGCCTAGAGTGGTGAGCCTGTTCTCGTCGAGGCGTGGTGGATGGTGACGTGTCTCGGCGGTGCGGCGTGCATCGGGCATGCGACAGCGTCGGGCTCGTGGCGGCTTGGCTGTGTGTCGAGGGTGGTGCCGTGCTCGACGACGCAGCTCGTACTCCTCCTCGATGGTGAACGGCACCGAAGCCGTCGCGCGTGCGCGGTGCTCCCAGCCCCAGCAAGCGTTCTCGTCGAACACGACGTCGCACGCGACCCGGACATGCTCCGTGGCGGGGTCGTAGAAACGGTACGCCTTCGCTCCCTCTTCGTATCCGATGAAGACCACCTTTCGCCCGCGATCCTTGAGCTTGGACGGGTGCGGGCGAAGTTGCTTGATGTAGGCGACGCACCCGAACACTCTCAGGAAGTGCACGGGTGGTTTCTTCCCGTACCACGCCTGGTACGGTGTCGAGCCGTCGAGAGCGGCCACATGCGACGGTTGAGAGAGATACATACCGTGCACCGCCTCTCCCCAGAAGAAGCCCGGCATACCCCGTGCACGCAGGATGCTCCGCGCCGTGTTCACGACCATCTGGTTCCGCCGTTCCACAACACCGTTTTGCTGTGGTGAATGTGGCGCGGAGTGTTGCCGATGGATGCCCTCACCTGCACAGTACTCACCAAATTGCACCGAGGTGAATTCGCCACCGTTATCGGTGCGGAGGACCTTCAGCTTCTTGCCGGTTTCGCGTTCCACCTTCGCCTGGAACATCATGATGGCCGCCGGTGCATCAGCCTTGGAGCGCAACAGGGTAAGCCACATATACCTGCTCATGTCGTCGACCAGGAGCAGGAAGTAGGCGTTCCCGGCCGGTGTCGACGGGGTGATCGGCCCGCAGAGGTCTCCGTGGACCAGCTCGAGCTCCTCCGTCGCCCGGAACTTGGCAGCCTGTGGGAACGGCGTTCGCTTCTGCTTGGCGAGAACGCAGTCCTCGCAGATTTGCTCGATGTGGTCGATCTCCGGCAGGCCCTTCACCATCTCACCGCGGCTCATCTTCCGCAGTGACTTGAAATTTAGGTGCCCGAACCTCTCATGCCACCTCCAGGCGACGTCGCCGACACGCGCGGTGAGGCACACCGGGGCGGCGATGGTCATGTCGAGGTAGTAGAGGCGGCTTGGAGACCGGTGTACCTTGGCGAGCAGGCGTCGCTGCAGATCGTAGAGGCGCAGGATCCCGGCCTCGATGTCCACCTTGAAGCCGTCCTCATCCATCTGCCCGAGACTGACGATGTTGGTGGTCAGCCGCGGGATGAAGTAGACTCCTTCTAGCCGGTGGTGTTCGCCAGTCTTGCAGGCGAAGAGGACCGTCCCCTTCCCTTCGATGTTGACCACCGACCCGTCGCCGAATTTGACGGTGCCGGTGACGCCCTTGTCCAACTCGGCGAAGACAGCGCGCGACCCGGACATGTGATTCGTCGCGCCGGTGTCGAGGACCCAGCGGCGGGGCCCCACGTCCTTCCTCTCTTCATCACTAAGATGGAGAAGGACCTTCTGCTCGACGAGGTGGACGCGTGGTGGAGGATTGACGGCGCGCGGCGGCGGCAGCGGTGGTGTGGAATGGGGAACGAAATCGGGCGACTGGTTTACCTCAGCCTCAACGGAGACATACATGAGGGCCCGATCCTCTTCCTCCTCGACTTGGGCCACATGGGCCGCGGCCTTTTTTTTCTTCTTGCCACGGCAATCCTTGGCCCAGTGGCCCGTCTTCCCGCAGGAATCACAGCGGTCACCGCGCGGCGGCTTGCCGCCGCCGGCGTGCGGTGCTGCGCACAAGCGCCGTCCACGGCCATCGCGGCTGCCGGATCCGAGCGAGCCGCCTCGCCCGCGCCCTCGTGGCTTTCCACGACCGTTGGAGCCGAGCCGCCACCGGAGCTCTCGCTGCCGGGGCGGGTTTTCCGGCTGGTTTCAGTCTTTCCTCGCAGAAAGCGTGAGCCTCCCCATGCCGTCTGCGTGATCTCCTTCGCTTGCCGCGTTCCTCGAACACGCGCACGGCCGATGACGTCCTCGATCGAGACCGTGTTCAGATCGAGGAACATCTTGAGGGAGACGGTGGCCTGGGACAAGCGTTTAGGGACCACCTGCAGGAGCTTCTTTACCACCTCGGCGTCCGAGATGTGGTCGCCGAGGGTGCGGAGGTTCACGGCGAAGCGACGTGATGCGGATGCCGAACTCGGAGACGGACTCGCCCTCCTTGAAGACGAAGCGCGCCGAACTTCGCGGCGAAGCTGGCTGGCGCTGGCGTCGCGGCAAGCGCCGTCGCCGACTCGGAGCACCTTGACGGGCCCCACGCCTCCTTCACGGTCCGCTATGCGATCGAAAGCGTCCCCACATCTCGGAGGGGACCGAAGCGCAGAGACCCGCCATGGCTCTGGCGGTCTTGCTGGTACTCATCTTCATCGGTGTCTTCGCCGATGCCGATGTCAACGGCGGCCCCAGACCGGAGCGTCCGGAAGTTCACCTCCATCACCAACGCCCTCCGGGTAGTTCGTCCGCGTGAGCATCGGCCACGCGACGTTCGCGGATGGTCGCTCGATGACGCGCTCCACGACTCGTGAGCCAGAGCGGCGTCGGCTGTTGGAGCGCCCACGACGTCGTCGTGACGGCGAGGTTGAAGGCTCGGGCTTTTTCCTCGTTATCGAGATCACCGACTTCTCCTTGAGGGCGATCGGGATGCCATGGCGACGATGGAAACCGGCTCCGATGCCAATTGTCGAACTACGAAGAGGATGAACAATGAGACGCAAACACAAGTAATTTGGTGCTGCAAGCGGCAGCGTTTTCTGGTGTCTCTCTTTTCATTATAAAGAAATTACATGCAGTCATACATGGTTACAAACTAATTGAGACAATCACGGTATGCCCGGATCGGTTGTTGCCATCCCAACATCCAGGGACATGCCGCCTGCCATACTTAGCCACTAATCAGTCTAAGTTGCCTTCTATGGTTAGCGGGTGCTCAGGGTTTATTCTAACACATCACACTAGCCAATCATATGGGGCCAGTCTGAGTACTGGACTGTGCCACGTTTCTACATATCGGGTTATATGGGTAATTCGGGTACTGGGCTTGTTACCCGAACTACCCAAATTAATTTCGAGTATCTCAAGTTACTCGAAACGTGGATTTGCGGGATTTCTACTTTTGTCCCTCCCCTCTATGTATTTGCGGGATTTCGATTTCGTATTTTCATAAACGGAGAGGGTGTTTCGTGTCGTTTTGATCTCGTTTCCACTCGAGATGAACCTATATATTTATCCTGTTTTCATCCTGATTTCGATCTATCCAGGATATGCCTAACAATTATTTGTCCTTATGTTACATTAGTGCACCTAATAATTACCAATTATGCATGTTAACAAGTTAACACACATAGTATGCAAGTGAATATGTTCATACATATATTTTGTTGTGCGACTTTATTCATGCATAATCCTAAATTTTTCGGCTTTCCGTAAGTGATTGTCCGTTTTCGTATATCCATATATCCCGATTCTGTTTTCAATCCCGACCCTATTTTCGCCAAAAAAATATAGAAATAGAACGGGAAAGGGGTTTTCGTCCGTTGTCGTCTGTTTTCATCCCTAATCGAAATAATATATTTTGAGCATTGTTTGGTTTGGAGGAAACTGAACGAGTTTTTTTAGAGCAGGATTATCCCCTGGCCATCCCTTGTGACGATTGGGTTAACCGATAAAGCAGCTCACGATGATAGCCTGATATTTGATGATCATTGGTCAACACCCTTAACTGCTAAAATGGTATGCTTGACGGCTTGACCCCATCAATCTAAACCACGATGAAATTTAGTTCCTCTCTGTCTCAGTTAGAGATTCTAAAAAGCACGTCTTGAGTTTTGGATGGTCATCAAATGATGGCAAAAAGCTGAAGGTTAAAAAAAAACTGGTAGATTATGGACATTCTCTCTTTTTTCTTGCTCATACACAGGTCATGCTTATCTTTTTCTTCCTCTCACCCCTGATCTCTCTTTCTCCCTACATGAATAGAAGGTAACAACAGATGCATCCATGGCCCATCTTTTCTTTGCGATCTCAACACGATTCCATGATCTCATCGTTCCGATCCTTGTCCCCCATTTCTTCTTTTTTTGCTGCCAGTTGACTTCAGCTGCTTTGTTAGGAAGAAAAGTGCAGAGACCAGTCCTGTACAGGAACTGCTTTCAGCGTGGACCTTGAATTGGCCCTCCCAAATTAATCACACACGTACTCCAACAGAGAGACTATGCAAAGGCCCAGTAGAAGCCCATGTTATGATGCACAATCTACGACGCGTGGATTTCTGTCTGAGCCGCGCGCAGTCTAGTGCAGCCAAATGGCGTTGTAGCCTTATGGGCCTTAACGCTGAAACAATTTGGCCATGCTAGCTTCCGGACGTCCCCGCGCACCCGCGTGCTGCTGCTACGCCTGCTGGCTTCCAACCCTGCCCACATTCTTCGCGCCTAGATCCGCGTGTGCTGCTGCTGTTGCGCCTGCCCGTGTGCTTCACGCGGCGCTTGCTGCTGCTGGGTCCATGCGTGTTGCTGCTGCGCCAGCACGGGAAAGCACGTGTATGGGACCCGTCTAGTTGCATGAGAGAGAGAGGGTGGGAGCATAGTGCACGTGCCCATGTTGACCCCGGCTGCATGCTCCACCGTGAGGGACCAAAGCTTGTTGGTGCAGGTGCGCCTGGTTCTGCGTCCATAGGTGCTGGCCCACTATAGCGCTCTGCATGTGCGCATGTACTTTGACCAGGAAGTGCTCGGCAATTTGGGTGTTTACCGCTCGTTGCGTGCATGTCCTACTATTGGAGCTGGCTCGCATGACACAGATAGACATCGCTGGATGGGTGCGTGCAGCGCATGAATGCCCGCGAGTTAGAGCGCATGGGGAGCAACATTTGTTGCAAAATACTGAAACAAGGTGAAACAGTTGAAACATATGTTTGCAACATATGTGTATAACCACTGCAACATGTGCAACATCCATATAAAATAATTACAACATACGTCTGAAATAGGTGAGACATTTTTCTTTGCGAAAATAGGTGAAACATTTGGAACATACACTTGTAACATGCGTGAATAGCCACTGCAACATATGTAACATCCAGATGACAACATGCAACATCCCGATGAAACAGATGAAACATTTAGAAAACACACTTGCAACATACGTGTATAGCCACTGCAACATATATGCAACATCCAGATTAACACTTGCAACATGCGTTTGAAACAATTGAAATATTTGAAACATACACTTGCAACACTACGTGTATAGTCATTGTAACATATGCAACACCAGATCTATTTTTGCAACATTCAGATGAAACATATGCAACATACATCTTAAACACATGAAACATACGGTTGCAATATGTGCTCATCTACTTGCTGCTGCCGGGGGCGCGAGGGAGTGCAACGCGAGGTGCGGGCGGCGCGCGACGTGAGGTATGGGAGGGGTGCGTGGCACGAGACGGGTCCGGCGTGAGACGTGAGGCGCAGAGGCGCGTGGCGCGAAGCGGGTCCGGCGTGAGGCGCATGGGCACGGTACGAGGCAGTTCTGTCCCGGTGGAAGCGTTCGATTTTTTTTAATAATGGGCCGATCATACCTGGTCTGCAGGCCTAGCGAAGCCACGCGTCCGACCTCAGTAGAGAGCACCACTACCGATTTTCCATTGCACAATCACATTTTCTGACGCAAAATTACAGAGTTTCTCTGCTCAAAACTGTCTGCCGCTAGTACATGATTATTACATCTCTGTCATTGCTCATTGCTTTGGTGAAAAACTCGCGAACGCCAGCCAATCGGCTTCTGCTACATTTGATTACACAGCTACTACTTTCAGTTTCGACTTTCGGGTAGAGAAAGGCGGGCGTTTTGGGACGGTTGCCGGCACGCAGTACTCGCAATCACATCCAATGGGACTCATGCAGGTGCCGTTGCCGTTGTTCAATCCCTTGGCGCAACTCTTCGCACAGACTTCGGGATCACACGGCAAGTCCGGGTACAGGATTGTCGAACGGGGATGCGGGCATCCGGCCGACGCCTTTGTCGTCAAATCTGTAGAATTTTCGACATGAACAAAGTAGGAAGAGGATACATCATTACCAGCTCTGAAAACATTATGCATTAAATCGAAATCGAAATGAGCAGCATTCGGCCCAAGGATTGGAGTACCTGAAGATGCTAGCAGGAGGGCGATGGCGAATAGGAACAGGCGACTAGTCCTCATCTTGCTGCAGGTTTATCTCAGAGGTATCGGAAGTTGTTGATGGAGTGTGCTGTTGACGGTAAATCGGCGATTGCTGTCGCAGACTCGTGGTCGTGGCTGTTATATATACAGCTGCTGGAGTTATATGCTTTGTTCGCTTAGCTAATAAGTTATGACTAAAAGTACTGTTGCTGATTTGTTGTAAGAGAAAAATATTGTTTGTTGACTGAAAAAGTACGGTTTATAAGCGAAGCGAACATGACGATATTTGGATACTCTACGGCATGCGCCATGCTGGAGTCATAGAGAAAGCAATCACACCGGCCGATATGACAATATCTATTTTTCTTAATGATTTTCATTCACGTCCATATATTCCTAAGAATCAACCGCAGTATGTTAGGAATGTTTCCATATATAGATAAGAGAAAGCAATTACTGATATCTACTTCATTTCTTACTGATTTTCATACTGTACGTTCATACGCCGCGCATGCAAATCAAGTCGAGCAAATCACGTAAATCACGCAACAATAAACACAGCTAATCACGCTCTGGTCGATCGGCTGCCTCTCATGCATGCGAAACAGACGTCCGCTCCCCTCCATCGAGAGTTCGAGTCATCCCTGCACCCTGGCGCTGTGGCGCAGCCCGTCAGAGGAACCGCCGTTCGTTCTCGTCGCTCGCAATCTGAACTGTAACAAATCGCCATTCGTGTGCGTCGTTTGGATTGGAGGTCAAGAGCTGCCTCCTGGATTTCATCAAGTCGCGTCGGACGGCAAGGCCAAGAGCGACACACCGTCTACAAGAACCTGAAAAGGTGAGAACCGGACATTCATGCACGTGATCGTTTCTTGTCTTATGTATTAGCTTGTGTTTCAGATTTGAAAGTTGAGAGGACGACAATTCCTAATACTGGCAATTTCATGAATCTCGAGGACTATATAGGAGAAAGGTCTGTTTTAGCAAAAGCCAGCACATGGTTGTTTGCTGGCTACAAAACATATGATTTGTAACCGAGAAAAAAATCATATGTTTTAGCACAAGCTAGCATATGGTTGTTGGCGGTTTGTAGAACACATGATTTTCAACATATCAAAAACCGTGTGTTTTAGCACAAGCTAGCACATAGTTGTTGGCTGCCTGTAAAACACTTGATTTTAAAAGAAGGCCCACGCAAAGCAGATCTACAGTGCAACAAGAAGAGTAAAATAGTAGACCCAATAACTAAAATGGTAAAGTAGCCCATGAAACATGCAGCAACCCAGAAAAACAGTCTAACACCAGGAAATTCATAGGAATAAATCAGAGAAAGACTTAGGAAGGAAGTAAAGCAAACAAAATAGATCTGCTCTGCGTGGGGAAAAGCTCTGCTCTCCTCACATAGAGCAGGGGACATGGGCAGAAATCAGATTGCAAAGGAAATTTAAAGAACAAGCACTACAAGTCTGATTTATACATCATCAGTCAAGGTTAGTACACCAATATTTTGAATCAATTTCTCTAGTAAATTGATTTATCTAAAGAAGCAACAATGAACAAATTAGCAGCTGAGATGAAAGACTAGGAGAACCAAGATCCATGAAATCTGTAATCATGGAAGCTATAAACAAAGTCAGGATGGCAAAGATGGATTGCTGCTTGTGCTTGCTCCAACAGCAGGGTGTGGCCCTGGTTACTCAGTGTGCATAGAGAGCAGATCCAGCACTTAGGGGGTTGTGATGTGGCCTAAAAGGCTAAAAACACAGAGAGCATAGTGCAAAACAGAGAGCATAAGATCACACACACATGTAGCTAGCAGAAATCGCATCTTCTATATAAGCGGCAGAATCAAGACATAATATATAACTAAATGACATTTCAGGTTCAATACAAAAAATGTGTACGTCTCACTCTGACTCAAAAAGACTTACACAAGGCTATACAAAACTTGGTGGAGCATGTTAATCTTGGTCTGCCGATCCTTCACCGGGTTGAAGCAGTCGTTGAGCACGCCGAGTGCCACCACAAGCTTCATGTTGCATTCCCCGAGAGCAGGCTGGTTCCTATTTCTGAATCCTCTGGAGCGCCCACGAGAAACCATCCTCGGTAGGGTTCATTAAGCCTGCAGAGAGGTGAAACATGCATCCAAACAAAAAAGGCACCGGGTTCAGTTTATATAACACAAGAATAAAAACCAAATGCAATGGTGAAATAGTTGTGCATCAACCAGGCACTCAACTCAAGCGGTCACCTAAATAGTCAATGGATACTATGCCTATAACAACAATGCAACATTATCTGATTTCAATAGGAAAGTACTGTAATTCCAAGCAGCTAATGCCTGATGTTTATACTATAAACACATCTAGTTCAGATGCATAGCTGAAATATACTATAAATGAGTTAGGATGCAGAGTCACACTAGTTCAGATGCCTTGCACTTCCAATTCAATGCTAGCCTGTACTAAGATAAGAAACAAATTAATAGGTAATAGCAGTAGCAGAGAAGTATATGAGGACTTGAGTCGACCCAAGAGATCATAACATCAGCTGTTATTTGGTTCTAGAAATAAAATGACAATTGAAGTAGACAGTGCAATATCCAACAGGAACCTTCCCACTATTTTCAGCTAGCAATTTTCATTTTGCTATGTAAGGATCAAATGAAGTTGTACAGCAGAACACATGAAGATCACTGTAGTATATAGACAGTTCCTTTTTTTTGAATCAGTCTGTATACAGTTCTAGGCTTCCAGCATGTGGCAAGATTAGTAATAAACTGAGGAGGTTACTATCTGCCAATTCCGGCAATGAGGCCGATGGCCTCTAGCCAAGCACAACACCAAGATGCCAACGAACCCAGACTGGACCAGCCAAATGAGCAGCCTAGAAATAGAGAGAACCAGTGGTCTGCTCTCGAAAAGAAAAACTGTGTTAGTATTCAGTTGCAAACATATGTGATCAGAAACAAACAGAAAAGCCTTCCTCGGAAAAGTGAATTATAAAGATGCAAATCACGGTACGACCATGCTAACAGCAGCTTATTGGAGTAAGCCATCTATTCACATTCTTTATCTCCAATGGATTCAGATTAGGGAGGTAATCATATTCTTTTCATCCTATCATCAATTAACTGAAAGTAATTGGATAGAAATAACCAGAGTAAATTTCTGATCTCTAGTTGCAAATTCTAAGGTTTGTCACTCTGCAATGCATCACAATTCATACTCTGGAACTACAGTTGTAAAGCAACTACAAGAATATCACGAAAAATATTTTGTTTCGGAGACCGTAAAAATCGAAGTAGTTCAGGGGTGCAACAAATCATACTTCGATGAGCATTGCAGCCTAAGTACAATCACAATAACCTATACTGCAGCTACAAAATGGCAGAATACAAGTACTGTGACATCATAAAAGATTGATGAATTGACAGCAAATCGAATTCCATGCTTGTTTGTTATCACTTCATTCATACTAAGATGGCATGAATACAAACCATTGTTTGCTCTCCATTTAGTAAACGAAAAGATAACACATAATATGACAGCCACAACCCAAAATCCCTCAAATCCAACGGAAATCCCCCGTCTACATCAAAAAATCCCCCACCCAAATCTCCATCCATCAGACAACAGATGAGGCAAACTTAAGATCAAGGGAGAAAAGCGATGAACACAGGTACCTCCAGAGCTCTAGCATCATTCCTGAAATAAGGTATATTCTGGCATTTGAAATTTGTACTCAAATATAGTATATTCGGGGAATAAGAAGATAATGTTTACTTAAATAAAATACATGATTATTTCGTATAAGGAAAATAATTCATGTACTTGCCATATTTTGTATAAGGAGACTAATAGTTCACCCTTTAATCATGTGAAAAAGAATCAGATTTCAATACATTAGGACGGCAAGTGAGGAGTACATGCGTCTATTGCATTCTCCCTTATTTTGTCTGAAAATGGCCAGAATGCATTGTATTTGAGGACGAAGGGGTATAGCGAAGCTGTGCTGGAGTTATATTTGGATAAATTCTACAGCATGCTTGCTTATACTAGATAATAAGAGAAAGCAATCACTGATATCTATTTCTTACTGATTTTTGTATTTGTATACGTTCATACTATACTCCTAAAAACTCAACCAGTATGCTAGGAATGTTTTTATAGATAGGAGAAAGCAATCACTGATATCTGTTTCTTACTGATTTTCGTATTTGTACGTTCATATATTCGGATATTCTAAAAACTCAACGAGTATGTTAGGAATGCTTTTATAGATAGGAGAAAGCAAGTACTGATATCTTTTTCTTACCGATTTTGATACTTGTACGTTCATATATATTCCTAAGAACTCAACCAGTATGTTAGGAATGTTTTTATAGATTAAGAGAAAAAAATTACTGATATATATTTCTAAGACAAACTCAACCCAGTATGTTAGCAATGTTTTTATAGTTTTGCATTTTTTTTATTAGGTTGGAGGAACAGTTCATATATTTGGTCCAGGTTGGTAGGCTGGACTAGACTAACATCAAATCCATGGCGGTGATGAATTGATTATGTTCTTTATAATGGAACCTGCGTATTATTCGAATTAAGACTTACACTTGGTACGAGTAATTGTGATGTGCTTACAGTTACAGTTCCAGCACCCTGTGTTTCTGCTTTGGGTGTGGCCACAAGAGCTAGACTTTTTAGGTCTTCTTTGGAAGAACATGTCAAAAAGATTCAGTTCTCTGCCAAACACTAGCTCATGAAATGGCTCTGTAAGAGAAGCTGTACAGGGGACAAGTCTGTTTATTATACTAGAAAGGTATACTTAAGGTCCTGTTTGGTAGAGCTCTCGGTTCTCCGCTCTCTGCCAAATAGTTTTTTAGAGAGAAGTAATTTTCTGCTGATTTTGTGAAGTGATTCTCTCAAATTAACTAAGAGATTGAGAGCTGAAAAAGTAACTTTTTCTAATTCTGTGAAGTGATTCTAAATCATGATTTTAAGAGTTTATGCTAAAGAATCAAAGACAATCAATTTCAGTCATAGAATCACTTCTCTGAAAGAATCAACTCTCATAGAGAATTAGAATCAGATAAAGCTCTACCAAACACGTCCTAAATGTGGTTTCTCTAACTTCTTAGGTAAAGCCGTTTGTAAAGAAACCTTGCCACATAATAGTTCACTAGATATATGTCCATACGTTGCACGGTGATAATGAAATTTTTTCCCCACATTTATGTTGACACATGGTTTGCGGCTAAGATAAAATATACAAATATAATTATATATAGAAAACACAAAGCCCCTTTCTTTTCGATGCCATCAAAATTTTTACGCATTCTTGTATGCCATTGAAAATTAAGGGGCTGTTTGGTAGGGCTCTGGCTCCTCTAAAAATAGTGGCTTCTCTGAAGGAGCGAAGGCGTTCTAAAAACATTTGGTAAAACGGTTCAGAGCCTGTTTTTTGGAATGGATGAAATATGGCAAATGTCTATAATACTCCTAACTTATTATTTTACTATGGTGTACATCTAGTTCAACCCAACCTAGAAAAATTGGTTTTACAATTTTTTGATACTTCTGTGATTTATTACGTATTTTACAAGCACCAGACGATTTGATCCATTCAAGGAGAAGCTAACAGTTGCTTTTGCATTGAAAACCTTGGTTTGTTTCTAAATTATTAGGGCCATCAATTGTTTTCTTTTTCTCTTGTATTTTTACATTGTGAACCCTATCTTTTCTCCTATTCTTGCTAACAGATCCTCGTCTTTCTGTGTTGCTTTTCGATCTCAGGATTGTGTTGTGCGCCCGCGCCGCTGCCCGCGGTCTCGCCTCCATGCCAGACGTTCACGTCGACCGTGGCCTCAGCACCCCGTGGCCACCATGTCTTTTCGCACACGGATGTTGTGCGCCCGCGTCACCGCTTGTGGCCTCACCGCCGTGCCACGCATTCGCGCCGACCGTGGCCTCGCCACCCCATGGCCACCGTGTCTTTTCGCACACGGATGGACTCAACAGCACCAGGCTAGGCGGAGGAGGCA
Organism: Miscanthus lutarioriparius; assembly: GCA_904845875.1. Lineage (NCBI taxonomy): Eukaryota > Viridiplantae > Streptophyta > Magnoliopsida > Poales > Poaceae > Miscanthus > Miscanthus lutarioriparius. The sequence continues at coordinate 8,281,519 of CAJGYO010000007.1, read as the reverse complement.
ATCGGTAGCCAATAGAAACGCCTGGCGGCGCGCGTACGAAGCCGGAGGGACAGAGGGGCCCATAGATATACTCCATGGGCATGTTCGTTGATTGGTTTCTGGGCTGATAAGCCCGGCTAGTACCGGTTTGTTGTGAGAGGAAAATAATGTTGGCTGGCTGATAAGCCCTGGCTAAAACCAAGAAGTGAACAGGCTGCATATTCGTAGCCTGGGGCTTGGTTCCGTATGCATGTGTGCACCGATCCGGATCTGTTGTGGCTGTAGCTTGGGGCTCGGTTCCGTATGCATCATAGCCTAGGCGGCGAGGGCACGCACACGAAAGTCCTATGCACGAAACCCTCTCTTTGTTTTTAGGTGGTATATATAATAGAATAGATGTGCGCGGAGTAGCCCCACGATGCCAAGGAGTAAGAATCCGATAGGGGCCCTTAGGTCATCGAGGCCCACATGCTACAGCTTGCCACGTGGGTAGACAGAGAGGAAGAGGTCTCCGAGCGACTAAACGAGGCATCTAATGTCTCTCGAGAAGACAAGTTGGAGCTTTTTTGTGGATGGATAACCAGACGTGTCTCAAGCGGCGACGGTGAGGCCTTTGGAAGAGAAGTGGAGTTGGGGGAAAGGAATGTGCATGGGTTTTCCAGGTAATGCTACTTACCTGACGTCCGGATGCATCGGCTGCAGGCCCATATTCCACTAAGCAGCCCATCACTCACCTTTCCTCATGAAATCTTATCCATTCGCTCATGTCCTATCGTGTGGAACTCCTGGCTTGCGTCTCCTTCTCCTCTTCATCACCAGCAGCTCGTTTCGCACCACGCCGCACACCCCATCCTATGCAATGCTCGCTCCCATCCTGTGCCGGCCACCCCACGTGCCTACAGCTGACCGACGCCTCTCATAGGGTCATCGTCGCCTGGGCCCCATGCACCCCTACCCCGCAGACACGCCCCGCACGTAGCCTCCCTTGCACATGGCATGCAAACCGGTCACCACCTTTGGCCACTAAGCTAGCCCCGCCCCGTCCGCATGGGCACCTGCGCCGCACCGTGCACCGGCTGGCCAAGCCCCGGCTGAGGCCACACCCCATCCCCCACTGAGCTTGCTAGCTACCACAGTTTCTCACCAGGTAGGTTGTGGCAGCCGACAACGCCGTGTTTCAAGTGTTTCAGACGTTTTAGATTTATGTTTCAAGTGCTTCGTCTAGATGTTGCAAAAGTAGATCTGAGATGTTGCATATGTTACAATGATAGTATACGTATGTTGCACGCTTATGTTTCAAATGTTTCAGGTATTTTAGACGTATGTTTCTAGTGATCCATCTGGATGTTACGTATGTTGCTATGGCTATAAATGTATGTTTCAAGCGTATGTTTTGAGTGTTTCAGGTGTTTTAGACTTATGTTGCAAGTGTGTCATCTGAATGTTGCAAAAGTAGATCGGATGTTGCATATGTTGCTATGACTGTACACACATATTTTAAGTATTTCATCTGCTTCAAACGTATGTTGCAAGTGTTTCGAGTGGATGTTTTAAAAGTAGATCTTGTGGGAGCACATGTTGTAGTTGCGTGGTGCTGCTACTACGTGGGTCATCGTGGGTCACCGTATGTTTCAAAAGTATGATGCTGCTGCTGCATGGGTCACCGTGCCACCATGGGTCACCATGCTGCCGGGTGTTGCGTGCATGCACGCGGGCGTGTGACCACGCCGCCTGCTGGTGCTGTTGTTGTGTGTGTGAATGCGGGCTGGGTCACCACTATATCTTCCAAAAGTATGCTTCTTGCTCTGTTGTGTGGGTCACCATGCCATCGGCTAGTGGTGCTGGTGCTGCGTGCATGTGACCATGCAGCTATTGTGCGCGTGTCCATGTGGGAGCGTGAAACTCCAGAGCGGGCTCGGTGGTACCCGCACCTGCTGCTGCTGTGTGTGCATGCATGGGCGAGCCGTTTTCTCTAGAGACGCGTAACAGAGGAGGCTCGGGAGCGACGTCTGGACTGGGACGTCCGGACACTAGCCCTTCCATTTATCTTATGGGCTGGGACTCATTTTGTTTTTCTTTACTGAGTTGACTATATTTTTGATTATGTGGCAGTTCTCCTTTTCGATGAACCGATTCACCACTGGAGATGTCCTAACATTTATCATTGCCTGATCCAGAGGATATATCTCCATTAATCCTCCTATTTTTGTGCTGTGATATAGTTTCATGGAGTCGTGGTGCTGGCCTGCTAAAGATATGGAGCAGGCCAACATAAAGTGATAATCAAAGATTCGTTTTCATGCTCCGATTTTTATCCCAACATAAAGTGATTTTTACTAGAGCTACTTTTTGGGGGTTTCGTTCATCACATGGTTGCAATTGGAGGGTGATTTCTTGGCAAATCAGGATGCTAAGACGTGAGAAAACATCTTTAGGGTGATCCCTTCCAAAATCCATTCAACTAGCATGTCGATTTGATGAGGTTCTTGAGTTCTTCCCCTTTTGAGCTTTCTACACTAGTAGACACATGGACTTTAGTCCTGGTTGGGAAGAAGCTTTAGTCAAACTAAAGGACATGACTCTTTAGTCCCCCTTGCCTTGAACCTGGACTAAAGGTCCTCCAAGGATAAAAAAAATAATGCCTCCCACCTCTGTGCCTCGCGTGGGATTCGAACACAAGACCTCATGTATTGTCTCGTGCGCACCTTTCTACCCCACCTACACAGCACATGTGACTTTGGATGGGATGCTTTCCTTTCAAACTAACTCATCGAAGAACTTTTAGTCCGGGTTGGTAACACCAACCGAGACTAAAAAGACATTTAATCTAGGTTGATAACATCAACCGGGACTAAAAGGGTCTACTTTAGTCCGGGTTGATGTTATGAACCAGGACTAAAGGGTTAAGGCTCTTTAGTCCGGGCTGGTAACACCAACCGGGACCAATGTAGACCCTTTAGTCTGGGTTAGTGTTACCAATCAGAAATAAAGGTCCTCTGACGCCCAAGAAACTTGGACTCGGGACTAATGCTCACATAGTCCCGGGCCCAATTCTAACCGAGACTAATGTGCTGAACCGAAAGTCTTCTTTCTACTAGTGCCAGTGAAACCCCAATTTAAGAAAAGATTTGTTCAATCATGGTGAAGCTCGGATCCTTTTGTGTAGATCTTGTTGGATTACATTCACCATGAGTTAGACAAGTTTTCTACCAAGTTTCATAATTTTTTTTGGAGATGATTCACTACTACATAACTTTTATCACCGCCACGCTAAATCACCCCATTACCACCGGTTTTTGTTGGCGAAGCGTGTCGTTTTCTAGCATGGTATATGGTGTGTGGCTAACTATAACATTTGTTGAAAAGGTCATGAACATGTCAATGGGTTCGCTTTTAGTGGATGCAACTAGCACGATTCACGGAGAAAGGAAGAGAAGTCATAATAAACTATGGAGCAGCTGAAGCAATCCATGAACACATGAATGGATATAAACGTATACTCCAAAGAATAGAAATCGCTAGCTAAATATATTCATATATTTTCTATTCTTTTTTTCTTGAATGTTCCACATCATGATTTTCATTTAGCAGAAGAAGAAGTTTGTTTTACAGCAACATGTGTCACGGTAATCCTAAGATTACCAAGACCCCCCAAGCACCCGAAACAACAAACTGTCAAGAAAGGCAGTAAAGAGAGGAGAGGACCCTCAGCCATAAACCTAACCGAGTGGACCTACAAGAAAAAATACATCGACACAATGGTTGCCCACATAGGAGAAGAAGTCACGGTGGCAAAGCATCCAACAAGAAGAGATGAGACTACGGCGGCGAAGACAATAGCGGAAAAGCATCCGCTATGAAAGCACCAAAGACGACTAGGTGGCAAAGTATCCGCAAGTGGGCCATCCCGCACTTAGCGGCAAAGCATATGCAATGGGGTAGACTGAAGCAACAATAGAGGCAAAGCATCCACCCTAGCAGTAGCGACGACAAAGTATCCATCGAAAACGAGCGCTAGGGGCAAAGTATCCGCTACAAAACACTGAGCAGCAACAGCAACAAAGCATCCACAAGGGAGTGACAACGGCGAATAGTATACGTTGTAAAGAACCGAACGATTGTGGCAACACCAACTGAGGTTGGACAGACCAATGTGAAGAGTAGAATGAGGCTCACGTAGGCACAACACAGTAAGGCGTGACTTCAACGAATGGGCGGTAGGAGCAGCAGAGGCATGTATGGCACGGTGCATGTTGACGGTAGTTAACAACCATTATAAACCGTCAATTAAATATGTATAAGGGCATAAATGTAATCACCAATGAAGGTTTAGGGGTTTAAACTAATGAATTCTATAAGCTTTGGTGATTTCATGACTGTAGGAGGATTTATCTAGAAAACAGCCCCTAGGCCCACCTATCAGCCCCTGCTTCGTATGTCGGTTCCCCACCGCCTTAAGGATTGCATCTCCACTGTTGCTTAAGTCGGTTTGATCCAAGGGCTCACGTTGGATTCTTAGGGCTATATATACCAGCCCCTGCCCCCCTCCCTCAGTAGATCCCTAAAACCCTAATTCATATTCTCCTTATGAGGATCAGAGCTAGCTATCAAGAGAATATTAGTCCTCCATAGAATCTAGTCTTATAAATAGAAATAGTGAGATAGAGAGTGAGGGAAGAGTTTGGAGGAGATGCCGGCCTATCGGTGCTCTCTCTACGGCTTGTACCTTGGTGGATCCAAGTTCTACTTGAGCTTGTCTTCGAGATATCTCTGGTAATCAAGTGTCCAAGATATCTAAAACAATGGGTACATAGATGCCCACCCAAAAAAAAGAAAAAAAGATGAAAAAAGATGAATAAGATATCCCCTGCTCTCTAGCAAATGTTTCTAAGTTTTCAAGGAGCATAGTGGAATTAGGTTAGCCACCATATATATATCCACCATATATTCCACACGCATGCTCATCTTGATTTGATTATATGACTCAACTCTCTTTGGGTCCATTGTTTGACTTTACAATATATGCATTGCAAGTATGCCCTAGCTTTCTCCCTGCCTATGAACTCCATATAAAGCCTTAGTAGTAGGAAGAGAAGAAGGCATAACATAATTGTTGCCTTGGTGAGGATCCACAAATACCACATATATTGAGAGATTTGAGTGTGTCATACAACGGAATCTCTGACTTTTATTTTGAAAACATATAAAAAACTTCGGAACAATGGTGGAACAAATAAACTTGGGACATAGTGCTTGACTTGATCGTTCTATCTTTCGATTGCTCAAGACCCAAGTGAAGGTTGAGAAGCCCCATGGTTGAAGGTAATATGGGTAAGTTTGAAAGTCAGATCAGTTTATTCTAATCCGGAGGAGAATTCTTATTCGAACGCATGTGTACTTTTGAGGCGTGAAAACATTGTACCAACTCCTGATCCATTGCTGAGTTTATCTTTGCTAAGGGACTAGCAAAGGTTAAGCTTGGGGGAGTTGTTAACGGTAGTTAACAACCATTATAAACCGTCAATTAAATATGTATAAGGGTATAAATGTAATAACCAATGAAGGTTTAGGGGTTTAAACTAATGAATTCCACAAGCTTTGGTGATTTCATGACTACAGGAGGATTTATCCAGAAATAGCCCCTAGGCCCACCTATTAGCCCCTGCTTCGTATGTCGGTTCCCTACCGCCTTAAGGATTTCATCTCCACTGTTGCTTAAGTTGGTTTGATCCAAGGGCTCACGTTGGATCCTCAGGGTTATATATACCAGCCCCTACCCCCCTCCCTCAGCAGATCCCTAAAACCCTAATTCATATTCTCCTCATGAGGATCAGAGCTAACTATCAAGAGAAGATTAGTCCTCCATAGGATCTAGTCTTATAAATAGAAATAGTGAGATAGAGAGTGAGGGAAGAGTTTGGAGGAGATGCTGGCTTGTCGGTGCTCTCTCTACGGCTTGTACCTTGGTGGATCTAAGTTCTACTTGATCTTGTCTTCGAGATATCTCTGGTAATCAAGTGTCCAAGATATCTAAAACATTGGGTACTTAGATGCTCGCCCAAAAAAAGAAAAAAGATGAAAAAGATATCCCCTGCTCTCTAGCAAATGTTTCTAAGTTTTAAAAGAGAGATAAGTTTTCAAGGAGCATAATGGAATTAGGTTAGCCACCATATATATATCCACCATATATTCCACACGCATGCACATCTTGATTTGATTATATGACTCAACTCTCTTTGGGTCTATTGTTTGACTTTACAATATATGCATTGCAAGTATGCCCTAGCTTTCTCCCTGCCTATGAACTCCATATAAAGGCTTAGTAGTAGGAAGAGAAGAAGGCATAACATAATTGTTGCCTTGGTGAGGATTCATAAATACCACATATATTGAGAGATTTGAGTGTGTCATACAACGGAATCTCTGACTTTTATTTTGAAAACATATAAAAAAACTTCGGAACAATGGTGGAACAAATAAACTTGAGACATAGTGCTTGACTTGATCGTTCTATCTTTCGATTGCTCAAGACCCAAGTGAAGGTTGAGAAGCCCCATGGTTGAAGGTAATACGGTAAGTTTGAAAGTCAGATCGGTTTATTCTAATCCAGGAGGAGAATTCTTGTTTGAACGCATGTGTACTTTTTTTGAGGCATGAAAACATTGTAGCAACTCCTGATCCATTACTGAGTTTATCTTTGCTAAGGGATTAGCAAAGGTTAATCTTGGGGGAGTTGTTAACGGTAGTTAACAACCATTATAAACCGTCAATTAAATATGTATAAGGGTATAAATGTAATCACCAATGAAGGTTTAGGGGTTTAAACTAATGAATTCCACAAGCTTTGGTGATTTCATAACTGCAGGAGGATTTATCCAGAAATAGCCCCTAGGCCCACCTATTAGCCCCTGCTTCGTATGTCGGTTCCCCACCGCCTTAAGGATTTCATCTCCGCCGTTGCTTAAGTCGGTTTGATCCAAGGTCTCACGTTGGATCCTCAGGGCTATATATACCAGCCCCTACCCCCTCCCTTAGCAGATCCCTAAAACCCTAATTCATATTCTCCTCATGAGGATCAAAGCTAGCTATCAAGAGAAGATTAGTCCTCCATAGGATCTAGTCTTATAAATAGAAATAGTGAGATAGAGAGTAAGGGAAGAGTTTGGAGGAGATGCCGGCCTATCGGTGCTCTCTCTATGGCTTGTACCTTGGTGGATCCAAGTTCTACTTGAGCTTGTGTTCGAGATATCTTTGGTAATCAACTTCTGATTCAAGTAAACATCTTGTTTATATTGTTCTGCAGGTTCACGACTCCCTTTTGAGTGCTTTATTCTCTTCCTAAGGGGAGTAGAGTATCAATCGTGAGTGTAAGCGTGGTGCTTAGACTTAGGTTAATCATGGATGCCCCCTGCATTCTGAATTGGTGGTAGATCGCGTGTGTGACATTAGTACTATATAGCATCGTTGATCCTTTGTAGTCCACCTCCCGTCTATAGGCGCACATAGGACCTGGTTACTAAGAAAAGCATCCTCCGTTGGTGTCTTTCCTTAAGTAATGTCTCTAGTTGAACAGTAGAAGACATAAGCTTACCCAAGTTAGAACTAGAGACCCTTAGTTATCCTCTCTACGCTCCTGTTTATCCTAACCTTGTTGCTACTCCTAAATTAAGTTAAACCTTAACCTAGTTGTTACCCCTTGTTAAGTTAGACCGTAGTTAGTCCCACATGTTCCCATATGGATACGATAGTAGGAATACTTCCGAGTGAAATTTACAGCGGTATCCGTGCGCTTGCAGATTTATCTGTGTTCATTAAAATATACCAATAGTGCACCAATGAAGCCTTCAAGAAGGGGATGGCATCTGTGGATGCCAACAACGTTGGAAGAAGCACCTAAGAGGGACTTTCGTCCCTAAACTTGCCCCAATGACCCCTATGACGACTAGATAACTTTGATGATGCCTCCAAGAAGGTGATGACGCTGGCGTGCCATCGTCACCGGCCCGAGGCAAGAAGGCGGGTGGGGTTTCACCCTGAGATATTCCACCGGTTTCGGGTGCAGGCGCGGCCCAGCAAGGCCACCATAGAGTGCGCCAGAGGTGGCCCTATAGGGGTTCAGACATAACACCGACCGATGGCTCAACTGCCCTAGCCAGGCATAACCAGGTCACCGCCAACCCCGGCCCTAGGCAGCCGTTGTCATCGTCAATCTAGCCTGGATTTGACCATCGCCACGACACTAGGCGCGAAGAATGGGTGATAACTCAATGTCGATGAAATATGTCCGACAGTCTACTAAGGGGTATGCCCACAGTAGTAGATGAATTAGTGGAGGTGCACGTGAGAGAACCGGATGGTGACACAGAATGCAAGACATAGTGACTAGACAGGTTCATGCCGTTAGCTTGACGTAATACCCTACGTCCTATGTTTTTGTGGATTATATTGTGTATGATCAGATGAAAACAAGGGGGTCCCTACCTACCTTATATAGCTCGAGGGTAGGGTTGCAGATCGGTTGTTTCTACCCTAATTGGTTTTACAAGATAGGAAGTTACAGATATTACGAGATCTGGCATATCCGAGCAGGTCTCCTAGATCGGTGAAGATCTTCACGCAATCTTGCGAGGCATGTCGACCTATGTCATGTCTCGCACGGTGTAGTCTTGTAGGCCGGGCCTCCACCAGTGGCGTGGCCCATACACAGTCTTGTTGGCTAGACCTCCCCTAGCGGCTTGGCCCATGTACAACCCTGCTGGTATTAGGGGTTATACCCCCCACAGCTAGTCCCCGAGCGCCTTGCATCCATTGGGAAACACTGTCTTGAGCTTGTCCGAGCTGTTGAGCGTGCTTCTGAGCTGCTGAACATGCCGTCCGAGTAGTTTAAACATGCGTTCGAGCTGTCTGAGCATGCGTTTGAGCTGTTCGTCTAGCTGCTGGAGCCGAGCACACTTAGAACCAGGGTTTGTCAGAAGGATGTAAGGAGCTCAAGTAAAAAAAATTCAAAGTCTCCACCTTGGGTGAAGTGTGCCCACTTAGGTTTCGGGCATTGAAGTTGGTCACATGGCGTCCTAGATTAGTTAGCACAGAAGAACTTAGTCATTTTGTAGAAGATTAGGTCAAAAAATAAACAAATTCACCGTGAGGTGAAGTGTGCCCACTTAGTCCCCGAGCCTGGCAATAGGTGAAGTAGTCACGTGATGCCGGGGTCCAAAGTAGCGGTCTTCAGGTGCTGGCCCAGTCCCCAATGTTGCAGGAAACCAATGTAAAAATAAATACAGTCATCGCAAAATGACATGTACACACGTAGTCCCCGAGCATGCTGGAAGATTATGGAGAAATCTTGTAGAAGGGTCAAAGAAAAAATATCGTGTCATAGCAACGCTCAGTATTGAATATCAACCTGCATTTGACACAGTTTGACGCGGTGACCCACCAGACCCACTCAACGGCCTTGCGGCATGTAGAGACTTCAGAAGAGAATGCGGATCGGTGGGCGCGGTTTCCCAAGAACCCTAGAAGGCAGAGGGTTAGGGGTTGAACCGTTATAAGAGCACCACGACCTCGGCGCACATTCCCCACTTTCTCTCTACCACTTCATCTTCTTCCTCACGGCCACACCGCTTCGCCTGGCAACTGCTCCGCCATTATAGCAACCGCAAGCGCGTAGCCTCCTCTAGGCGACGGATCTGCTGGATGGCACCCAAAAGAAACTGCGGCAGTTCGAGTAGAGCATCACACGATCTCAATCGCACCGAGGAATGGGTGGCGTCCGTCAGCAATGAGGCGGCGCTCAATCGGTTCATAGAAGACGGCGTGCTACCCGATAGGGTGATGTCGGGATGGCGTCCGGCTCGCAGTGACAGCTTTCCGACTCCTCACGGCGATGAATTAGTCGTTTTTGAAGATTATTTCTATCGTAGATTTGGAGTTCCAATCCATCCATTTCTCCATGGATTGATTGACTATTACGAGATTAGACTTTGCAATCTGGGCCTAAATTCCATCCTTCATGTCTCTGTCTTCATCCATTTCTACAAGGCTTATCTTGGCATTCTTCCACATTTCAATCTCTTCCTCCACTTTTTCTGTTTCAAAGCCCGGTGGGGATCTGGATCTAGGATCATAGGCAGCGCGTACTTGCAGCTTCGGGATGGGATGGTTGGCCAATACATCGCCACCCTGTTGAACACAAATGTGAAGTATTGGGCGCAGCGATGGTTCTACATGCCACAGGGGGAACACTATGTGGCATGCAACATTAATTAGATTCCTGTGAGTAATGCCAAGTGGTCGGAGAGACCTGGTGCCAATGGGATGGAGCAAATGATAGAGCTATTGGCACTGATGACCGAAGAAGGGTGGATGGGGTCATAGTGGCGACAAACTTCACTTTTCGGCATTGCTAGCCTAGCAAGGAGAGAGCACATCCTGAATATGAATTCCGGGGAGAAACTGATGGGACCCGTGAGGTGCCCGAGCTGATTGACCAGGACGAAGTCATGCGGCAAATTGGGGTGTTGTTTAACCTCGTGGGGCATCGTAAGATCGATGATTAGCAGAGGGCCTTCAGTGTAGGGGCTCTCCCACCATGGGTAAGAGCCTTCTGTTTAGTTTTGCTTGATCCCTTAACTATTGCAATTGCAATATACTCATTCATTTTCCTAAAGATTCATGGGCAGAATTGGTCGATATACTTCTCGACTATGCCATCAGTTGACTGGTCGAGTCATCCTCAGCGTCGATTCTTCCTAGAGGCTAGTGGGGATAGCTCAACCGACCTTGATAGCGAAGATGAAGATGAGCGAATGTCATATGTCTGTGAGAAGCTCCAGGGAAAGCGGCCAGCGGGAGAGGAGCCATCCCCGAAAAGAAGAAAAATAGCTACATCATCTTGCCGTGAGGAGAGGCCGGTAACCATTGGCGCATATGCCTAGCCTCAAAGATGGTAGGTGGTGATGTCAAACTCATTGGACGACGATGAACAAGCGGTGCCTCCTTCACCGAGGGCCATGACGCCCCCACCGTCTGCGTCGGCTACGGCGGAGACGTGGGAGAGGCGGCGGACGAGGGGGGCTACAGCAACAATGCTTGACAGCACACGGGTAGCACCACCAGCAGCAGCAGCTCGGGTGGCACCATCAACGACCGACCGAACGGCTACCGCAGTCCTTGAGACCTCACGGACGACTCTAGTGGCGACAGCATAGGCGACCATCGCGGTCCCCGAGATCATGTGGGTGACTCTGGTGGCAGGGGTGGAGGCGTCGGGCAGTTCGGCTGCTGGGCAGACTGGTTTCCAGCGGGGACGTAGGTTTCAAGCTGTCTAGCGGGAGTCCCAATTATAAGTGCTTTATTTATTTGTCATATTCCTTCAGCACGATGGTATGCTTCTTGATGAATTTTTCCTTTTTGTTGTAGTGTGGAGTCGACGGAAGTCCTATAGCCATCGGTTGTTGATGACGGAAGGCACCCAGAAGAGCCAGCAGCTCCCCATGCTGAGCAAGCAAAGGCAAGGGTGGATCTGGTCACCCCCACCATGGAGCAACTGACGGTTGCAGAACCGACCGCCCCTAGTATGGAGGAACCCTCAACAACTGGACCGACCTCACCTGGTGGCGGATTGCATGACGAAGGCGATCCTGGTGTAGAGGAGGTGTGGGATGCTGTGGCGACGTCAAGTGGCCTTGCCGGAGAAGGTATGGAGCCTACAGGGGACGTGCCGAGCAGTGTAGTGCAATGTCCACCCATAGTTACTGAGCAAGCATCATCTCCAGCGGCGTCAACAGCGGGAGAGGCACTAGGACGCTCTGTCCGAGCATGGCAGTAGCCAAGGAGGGCACCTTTGTCGGTGGCCACCGTGGATATCGAAGAGATAGTGCGGGAGCCCACCCCATCGCCCTAGCTCCTCCGCACGGTCATTCTGCGTGGCAAAGAGTTTGAGATGCTGGAGGAGGTAGAGGCGAGCATGGAAACAAAAAGTTGAGGGCCGATCTGACATCGATGATGCGCCGTATTGAGGTAAGCCTGAAGAGATCTTCTTTGTACTTTAAATAGCACAATCTGTTAATCCGTTTACCCACTACAGAATGTGATGAAGGTGGCCGAGCAGCGTTGGCAACAGTTGGAGGAGATGGCTCCGGTACTAGAGGAGAACAAGAGTCTACAAGCATCGATGAAAGACCTCCAGGTGCGCCTGCTCCAGGAGCGCCACCACAGGGAAGACCTAGAGGTGAAGGTTCTGGCGTTGGAGGAGCGCCAGCAAATGGAGGTGGAGAGCCAGTCGATGGCTGAGCGGCTCAGCCGTAGCACTGATCGGCAGAAAGGTAGGTCTCAGAACTTTACTCTGGTGGTATTCAGCATTGTGAAACATCTGACTGTTGTACACAGCACTGGAGATGGAGCTCGGCCTTTTCTAGGAGGCCTTCAGCCAAATTCAAGAGGCGAAGGTGAAGGCAGAGGAGAAGGTCGAGACAAACACTGAAGATCTTTGTCATGAGTGTTTTCATGCTATTTTGACTTGTGCGGCATTAAGCACATGCTTAGCATACGGCTATTTTGTTTGCAGAGTATCGACATCCGGCCTAGGCATAGTTCTAGGTGCTTGTGGAACAAGTGAAAGCCCATGACAAAAAGTTGGAGGTGATGACTGTGGAGATCTAGCCCGTGCTAGACTACGTCGGTCTTGAGCAACCTAAAAGAGCGCGGCTGCCCGGAGACAAGCCATACTGGTCGGTCGTGGATCATTGCCGGACAGCATGGGCAGACTTCAAGGAGTTCGCACGCAGCGCCGCCCATGGAGCCATTGTCCACACACTCACGCAGCTACGGTTACACTACTCTTTAGTGGATCTTCGATGGATGCCGACCGGGTACGCGTAGGGCACGGACGCGGAGAAGATCGCCAAGCTAGAAGACAATGCGGAAGAGCCAGCAAAGAGGTTGGTCGAGGATGTCGAGCTATTCGATGAAGGGGGGAACAGTGCTCTATAGAGTAGAAAAACTCATGTTGAATCATTGTACAAAAGTGCTTAGCAACTTTTGGTGAACACTTGGTGTTATGGTATATTTGTGTTTATATTTGATATAAACATCCAATCAAAAGTGTATAGCTGAGTCCCCAACCCTAGCTAGCCTAGTTGACCGTAACGCGGGGCACAGGGGTCATGTGTGTGTGGGAAGAATAGGGCATCGCTAGGGAACCACTACCGACCACCCATGACGCAGAGGGCGGACGCTCATGCACATGCATGGAGAAGTCGGAGACAGGGTCGTCTCTGGAGGCGTCCGAGCGTCAACATGTCTGTTCGGGCATTTGCCTTAGCCATAGTTGGCGTGTCATCTTTAAGATGTTGTACGCGTAAATAGAATCTCTTAGGAAAAAGCACAGAGATAACAATATGGAGAAACATTAGAACAAAAAATTTATTGAATACTCGAATATGGGCGGTACATATCTTTGAAAGAAGACCCTTCAAGGGTAGAAGCGCCTAAGAAGATCGATGTGCCAAGAATTTGGGACATCTCTTTCATCCATGTCGCATAGCCTGTAGGAACATGGTCGGGTGACCGCCTTGACAATGAAGGGGCCTTCCTAGGGTGAAGATAGCTTGTGCATCCCGTCGGTCTTCTACTTCTTACGGAGCACTAGGTCTCCGACCATGAAAAACCGATCATTGACATTGCGGTTGTAGTATCTTCGCATGCTGTCAAGGTACTTCGCTGTCTGAACATATGAAACCAGGTGCTCCTCCTTATGCTATCCAACACAACAAGCCGGGTTTGGTCAGAGTTTTCTTCATTGTAGTTCTCCACTCTGGGTGCTCGACAAGCGGCTGGTAAAACGGCCTCGGAGCCAAAAACCATGAAGTATGGGGAGACGCCAGTGTTGCGACTTGGCTGGGTCCTTAGTCCCCAGACCACGGCTAGCAATTCCTTGAGCCACTTGCCGGGGTGCTTTTGCTCGTTCGTGTAGAGCCTTTTCTTCAATGTTCGAGAATCATGCCGTTGGCGCGCTCAACTTGGCCATTAGCCCTAGGGTGAGCAACTGAGACGTACTCAACAAAGATGCATCTTTCATCACAGAAGTCCTAGAAATCAGCACCAGTGAACATGGACCCCAAGTCGGTGATGATTTTATTTGGAAGGCCAAACCAGTGAATGATGTCATCAAGCAGCTCGGCTGCCTTCTTCGCTGTAGCTTGGACCAGTGGTTTGTATTCGATCCACTTGGAGAATTTATCGATGCAGACGTAGACCTAGCAGAAACCTCCCAACGCAGTCTTGAAGGGCCTGATCATATCCAATCCCTAGCATGTGAAGGGCCAGGACGCAGGAATCGTTTGCAAGGCCTGGGCCGGGATAGTTCTCGCACCGGCGAACAAATGCCTCGGCATCGGCAACTACAGAAGGCCAATAGAAACCAGCTTGGAAGGCTTTATCGACCACTATTCTAGAGGCTGCGTGATTGCCGCAAGTGTCGGCATGGATCTCCTTGAGTATCTTCTCGCCCTCTTCCATGGAGAGGCACTTCTGGAGTAGCTCTCCCTTGGTGTTCTTGCGATATAACTTTCCTTCAACTAGGACGTAATGCTTGCTATGGTGGGTGAGGCGTTCTCTCTCTGTGTTGTCAACCGGGACATCTACAGTGTGAGGTATTTGATGAAAGGTTCCCTCTAATCACTGCTTGGGCTAGGGACCGCTGTGACTAATGGCTCAGCAGGTGGCTTTTCTTCAACGCCTTCTTGCCCCTGCTTGATGGACGGTGTCACGAGGTCCAGGACAAACACTCTTGTAGGAACTTTGGCCTAGGTTGACCCTAACTTTGACAGCTCATCGGCTGCTTGGTTGTCAGCACGAACCACATGGTGGTACTCGATATCGTACAACTTGTCTTCTAACTTTGTTATCGTGGTGCAGTAAGCGTCCATCTTCTCATTGGTGCAATTCCAATCCTTGTTGAGCTGATTGATCACAAGGGTAGAGTCGCCGTACACCTAGAGGCGTTTAATGCCGAGCTCGATAGCTATGCGGAGACCATGAAGTGCCGCCTCGTATTCAGCGATATTATTAGATGCTCGGAAGTATAGGCGGAGAATGTAGTGAAGCTTATCCCTTAATGGTGAGAAGAAAAGTACGCCTACCCGTCAAAGTACATGGTCTAGTGCTCGAGGTGGTCGATCAGGGGGAGAGTCTGCATATCCATCCACTCGGCGATGAAGTTGGTGGCACCTACGACTTGATCATGTAGCGAGGCCTGAAGTCGATGGTATAGGTGTCGAGCTCGACCGCCCATTTAATGATGCGGCCGCTGGATTCCTTGTAGCGGAGGATGTCGCCAAGTGGGTACTCAGTAACTACCGCTATGTGGTAGGCGTCGAAGTAGTGACGGAGCTTCTAGGATGTGATCAGGATGGCGTACAACAGCTTCTGGACCTGGGGGTAGCGAGTCTTAAACTTGTTTAGGACCTCATTGATGAAGTAGACTGGGTGCTGGACTTTGTATGCGTGTCCAGCCTCTTCTCGTTCAACAACGATGGCGGTGCTGACTACTCGGTTGGTCACTACGATGTAGATTAGCAGGGTTTCATCCTTTTGGGGGGCAGTCATGATCGGAGCTATGGTGAGGAACCGCTTGAGCTCGGTGAATGCCTTGTCAGCGTCCTCCGACCAGATAAATTTCTCTTGGGCCTTGAGTAGTTTGAAGAAGGGGAGTTCCTTTTCGCCTAGACGGGATATGAAACACCTTAAAGCCACCATGCACCCCGTTAGCTTCTTGACGTCCTTGACACAGGTCGGTGGCTTCATGTTGGTCACCGCCGCTATCTTCTCTGGGTTGGCTTTGATGCTGTGGTGACTGATGATGTTGCCTAGCAGGATACCAAATGGAATGCCAAAAATGCATTTAGTGGGATTTAGCTTCCATCGGTACACTTTCAGGGCATTGAAAACTTTGGTGAGGTCGGCGATGAGAGTGTCGGCAGTCTTAGACTTAACCACCACGTCATCAACGTAGGCCTCGATGTTCTTCCCGATCTGGTCCATGAGGCAGTGCTAGATGGCTCTTTGATAAGTCGCACCCGCGTTCTTGAACCCGAAGGACATGGTTGTGTAGCAGTAGGGGTGCGAAGGGCGTAATGAACGACGTCTTGATCTGATCTTCTTCCTTCAGCGTGATCTGGTGATAACCAGAGTAGCAATCTAAAAAGCATAGGAGCTCGCAACCGGCTATATAATCTATGACCTCGTCAATGCAAGGTAAGCCGAAGGGGTATTTAGGGCAGTGCTTGTCGAGATTGGTGTAATCAACGCACATTCTCCATTCTTTATGCTTTTTCTTACAAGAACCGGGTTGGCTAGCCACTCCGGACGATACACCTCTTTGATAAAACCGACAGCTAAGAGCTGGGTTATTTCTACCCTAATGGCCTCTTTTTTGTCCTACATGAATCGTCAAAGCTTCTGCTTGATCGGCTTGGCGGTCACCGAGACATTTAAGGAGTGCTCGATCAGCTCCCGAGGCACGCCAGGCATGTCCATCGATTTCCATGCGAACACATCAACATGCTCCCTTAAGAAGCCAACGAGCACGTCTTCCTATTTGGGACCAAGGTCGGCTCTGATCTGAGCAGTCTTAGACTGGTCACTGGGGATGAGGACCGCTTCCTTCACCTCTTGGGACTTGGTTGATGCTCGAGCGGCCTCCATGGTTGGGATCTCTAGGTGCTATGGGGAAATCTGCTGCGAAGATGCGAGGCAGTCCTGCATGCGAATGGATATGTCAGTAGCCTCGGTGAGCGTCAAGCTTTCCTTCTCAAAGGAGTAGGTGACATCGAGGTTGGCGCGTAGGGAGAGGACCCCCTGCTTTGTCGGCATCTTCAACACTAGGTACGTGTAGTGCAGCACAGCCATAAACTTGGCGAGGGCTGGTCAGCCAAGGATGGCATGGTACGCCGTGTTGAAGTTGGCAACCAGGAAGTTGACGTAGTCGATGCAAAAGTGCTTGGCGGTGCTGAATTGTGCCGACAGTGTAATTTGTCCTAGAGGTAGGGAAGCTTTTTTGGTAACAATCCCCCAGAATGGAGAGTCCATGGGGGTAAGGTCTTCTTTCTTGATCCCTAGCTCCTCTAGGGACCTAGCAAACAGGACGTTGAGGGCGCTCCCGTCGTCGACGAGGACCTTCTGGAAGCGCATGTCCTTGATGATGGGATCCAGGACAAGTGCAAAACGCCCTAGGTATGGGATATCCGATCACTGGTCGGCCCTGGAGAAGGTGATCGGGTGCTCTGACCAATTGAGGTACTTGGGATCAGCAATGGGACCATCATACGTAGTGACCGACATGACACATCGAGCAACAAGCTTCTGCTCCTGCTTGTCTTCAGAGACAGCTCTCCCACCAAAGATGGTGGTGACGGTCTTGGTGGGGTCTAGGTATGTTGGGCCCTTGTTCTTGCCTCGTTCTCTCCCTTGACCGTCCTCGGTCTCATCATCGTCGCATCGTGGCTTCTTTGATGATTCACCACCGAGCGTTGTTTTTAGGCCTCTGCACTCTTGCATGGTGTGCTTGCCATCCTTGTGGATAGGGCATGGGCCATCTAGCATCTTGCCAAAGTCAGTGTCATAGGTGCGCTTGGCATGGGCATTGACGGTGTTGATGGAGTTATCAGGCCAGCGACGGTGGCCTTATCTGCCTCTCGAGCTATCCGGGCGGTCATCACTACGGGGCTCATGGTCATCTTGGCGGCAGTCATGATCATCGTGGAGGTCTTGGTCATCACGGCGGCGATCACGGTCGTTGTAGCGCCTGTCTTCACAACGGTCATCGTCGCGGTGTTGGTGGTGAGCGGAGCGGGCAGCCCGTTTGGCTTCTTCGGCGTTGGCATATCCGTTTGCTATTTGTATCAGCTAGCCGATGGTTGTGGGCCTCTTGCGGTATAGCTTGCCATGGAGTTGCTCGTGCCGGAGACCCTTGGTGAAAGCGGTGATGGCCTCGGCGTCAGTGATGTTGGGAACGAAATTTCTTGTCTCTGAGAAACGCCTGATAAAATCGCGTAGGGACTCCCTTGAGGATTGATGAAGCTTCTCCAAGTCATACTTGGTGCCGAGCTATTCGCATGTGGCCATGTAATTGTCGGTGAAGACTTTCTTGAGCCCAAGATTGGATGGAATTCTCCCACAGGCTGAGGAGCCAGTTGTTCATAGACAGGTTAAGCATGATGGGTAGATAGTTCGCCATGACGTCTTCATCTCCGCCTGCGGCTCTTATGGTGATCTCCTATAGAGTTATCCACTAAGCAGGGATGGCCTTTCCATCATAGGTGTTGACACCAAGAACCTTGAAACCCATAGGCCACCAGACGGCTCGGAGCCTTTCTGTGAAGGGGCAAAGTCCTGATGCGCCGACGGGAAGTGGCGCTTGACGGGCAGCAAATCCCTCATGTTCGGCATCAAATTGCCGGTGACACTCCATCTCTGCTACATAGCATGTGGGCCTGCTATTTTCGATGCGGCCATGGACATCTGCGCCGGCGTTAATGTGGTCACGAAGGTCACGAGGGGGTTGATTGACCTCATAGTTGCGGTTGCTGCCCCGACCTCCCTGGGGGTGCGGTGGGCCACCGTCGTGGCATGAGTGAGCTTCGTAGTTGCCTCTGGATCCTCCATGGAGGTAGGGACCTCCAGCCTAGGGTCGGGGGCCCTCGGCGCTGTGATGCTGGACTCCTCCATCGCGGCGAGAGTGGCGGCTATGAGTTGATGTGGTGGAATAAGATGGGGCATCGTTTCGGAACTCGTTGACTTGGACTTGCGCTGCTGTGATATGTGGTCGGACCTTCTCGACCTCTGGAGTGTGAGGGAGTTTGTCGAGCTTGTTGAAAGTGACAGCTAGATTGGCGCTTGGAGTCTAGTAAAATGGCTGGTCGCCCACCATGTCAAACGCCTCCTCCAGATTACGTTGATGGTGGGGTGGGCCGCGACCATCATCGTCGGCCACATGGGCTACTTCTGCATCTCGGCGACGTTGGCGATCGGCGTTCTTCGCTAGACGAGCTTAGCGCTCTTCAGCTGTTTCGCCATCCTTGGTGACGCTGTCGTGGCTGATGTTGAAGATCATGCCCCTAAATCCTGGAGGGAAAGCAGGGCTGCTCGATGCAGTCTTGGTTGAGCCCTCAGAATAATCGTCGGAGCTCTTGTTCAGAACGTTACGGAGATCTTCGGTTGGAGGAGAGGGTTCATCCGAATGCTGGCGAACAGCCACCATTGATGATGTAGAGGTTGGTGACATGGTCGCGCTCGACATGGTCGACAAAGAGGTGGTCGATGGCGTTCTAGTACGTAGATCCCGCACCCTCCAGCCCAAAGGGATAGGGCTTCAGCGGGTCCTCCATCGGGGCCTCGAGTCGACCAAACGTAGGTCGGTAGCGGGAAGTGGTCGGCGCCGCACCGTGCGCCCCTCTAGAGTAGCCATGATCGCCAGATCGAAATTTGGCCGCCTTGAACGATGTGGCCGAGCAGGTCGCTCGGTTACAGCGGCGTGGTGATCTTGAAGTACGAGAAACTCGTCGCTCGCACTAGATTGATCTGAGATCGAATCCAAGAGGAGCTGACATTCTGCTAAGCGGTTTGTGACCTGATCGATGGATCCGATCAGATCATCATTGCTGATGGATCTCCTAACCCAGCGGTAGGGCGCCGGGATCGGAGATGTAGTTGCAGGTGTTGGCGTGATT
Organism: Miscanthus lutarioriparius; assembly: GCA_904845875.1. NCBI lineage: Eukaryota > Viridiplantae > Streptophyta > Magnoliopsida > Poales > Poaceae > Miscanthus > Miscanthus lutarioriparius. The sequence continues at coordinate 8,261,810 of CAJGYO010000007.1, read as the reverse complement.
GGCGCAGGGTGATTCTGCACCTCCACGATCTCCCCGTTGTCGTCGGGGCCGATGACCTAGGTCATGGATTTGACCGTGAAGATCTGGCCTAGCTCGGGAAAGGCCATGGAGCTCGGGAAAGTGACCATCTGGTACGCCATGAATTCAGCACGCACACCCCCTACCTAGAGCGCCACTGTCGATGAAATACGTCCGGCAGTCTACCGAACGGTATGCCCATGGTAGTAGATGAATCGGTGGAGGTACGCGTGAGGGAACCTACCCACCTTATATAGCTCGGGGGTAGGGTTACAGATTGGTTGTTTCTATCCTTATCGGTTTTACAAGATAGGAAGTTACATATATTATGCGATCTGGCATATTCGAGCAGGTCTCCTGAATCGCCGAAGATCTTCACGTAGTCTTGCGAGGCACGCCGACCTGTGTTGTGCCTCGCACGGCGCATTCTTGTAGGCCGGGCCTCCACCAGTGGCGTGGCCCATGCACAGTCTTGTGGGCTAGACCTTCCCTAACGGCTCGGCCCATATACAACCCTGCTGGTATCGGAGGTTATACCCCCACACTCAAGGAGAGTAGAGTTAACATGCTAAATCCTTCAATATAGAATACTATTATTTTGACCTTACTACATTCCATCGAAACAATGTCCTATAGCATGACAAAGAGCAAATACGAGCAGGCTAAATGTAAATGGTCACATGTTCTGATATTCACATACAGCGCTGTCCTCAGCCATGCATAGCATAACATGGGATGAATATTCAAGGTTTAGACTGTGGTGCCATCGTCCCTAGCCAATTCAAATTCGGGCTTGCTAGTGCCCGAGTGTTCGGAAGCATGCGCCTGCAGCCATTTGCTACGCCGTTTCGCGCGCCCCACACGGGGCCCGTGTCGCCCTGATAGGGCGGCGGATGCCCAGCCGGCACCAGGAGGAGGAGACACTGAGGCGAGGTTGTAGAAAACGAGGAGGGAGATACAACATCCGATCTACTTTTGAAAACATCTAGATGCAATACTTGCAACATAATGTCTGAAGACAAATAAAACACTTGAAACATGCATATGAAATATTTGTAAAAACACATGAAAAACACTTGAAAACTATTGTAAAAGATACGTAACATCTAGATAAAACACTTACAACATATGTGTGAAATATATCCAACATCTAGATAAACACACTAGCAACATACATCTGAAAAAACAAATGAAACATTGAGAACAAAAGCTTGCAACATATGTGTACAACCATTGCAACATCTCACGATCTACTTTTGCAACATCCATATGAAACACTTGCAACATACCTCTAAAACATCTGAAACACTTGAAACAGACACTTGCAACATGTGCTTTCAAGCGCAAGATCTACTTACTGCTTCGACGAAAATGGAGTCTCACCGACGCGGAGCTTGACGCCACGGAGTGGCGTGGAGGTCGACGGTGTGGAGCTCGGCGGCGGCACGTACCTCATCAGGGGCATGGCAAGCGGATGGAGCGCGGCCGCGACGGGAGACGCGAGTCCGGACGGGGGCGGGCGGTGCGAACAGGGGCGGCCTCGGCGAGGGTGGGGTCCGTCCCGGGAGCGGGGGCGCGCAGCGCGCAGAGCGAGCAGACGGGTTCCATCAGGACGGAGGAACGCCTTAGGAGTATTACTGATTCAAATACAGTCCTTCATTCATCAGAAGAAAATAAAGCCGTCGCGGCTGGGCACACACTAGCCGGTCGCTGCATGTACATCAGGACAAGATCACAAGTGGGATTGGCTACGCGATCGATCGAGTCTTAACATCAGACATAAGCTGTTTCCGCTTCGCCGCCGGCGGGGTCGCGGGGCAGGTGTAGACGCACGTACACACGGAATGGTCGCAGCCGCCCACCCTGCCCCTGAATCGGCTGGTGCAGTCGTCGGAGCACTTGCGGGGTTTGCACTGCGTCCCCGGGGAAATCGTCGCCGAGCAGGTGTCCTGGAAATAGTTTGGCCCAACCCTGCCCGCCATGCTATCTGCAACGAATCAGGCGAGGTCGTTTGGACTAGTACGTGCCAAGAGAGAGTGGGGAAATACTGGAAGTTCAAGTGTTGTGTACAGAGAATAATCGACCAAACCTGCAGGCAATGACAACACAACAAACATGGCGAGTAGCAGTAGTGCCACCACGAGACCGGTCTTCATCTCTAGCGTCGGCGCGCTGCTTGGTTTTTGCTTGTATATATTGCCGGGTGGGCTCATGGACCTGGTCGGCAAGCGGTTATATAGGGATGTATTTACTCTTGGTATCAATGTTGATTAATGTATATTCATGGTCATAATGTGAGCTTTCGAAATTGCTTTTGACTGCTAGCTATTTTTAGGGGTTTAAATTGTTTTTTAATTATTCTCTTGGGTAGAGACTAAGTTGAAAAGTTGATTAGTTGCACGATAATGATTGGTCACGGGCGTCCACCCCCATCCGGATGCCGCGTGACTCACTCCGCTGACCGCCATGGTCATCCCACTCCCCCCATCCCACCCACGACTCACTCCTCCAAAAAAAGTTCCAACCCGTCCCACTCCATTGGCCGCCGTGGCCATCCCCGCGTGCGCTGGGCCGCCTCACGCCGCCATCGTGTGCCCCAGTCCTTCGCCCGGCCGCTCACTCCGCCATCCCTCACGCGCACCCATCTTGCACCATGTAGCGTCGCCCCGCGCCCACTCCGCCTCCTCGCGGCCATCCGCCGCGGCCACGGCGTGCACCGCCACCATCCACCCCGGCGCCACCGGGAGAAGGTCGTCGCCGGTCGGGACATCGTCTCCCGCGGTCGGCTGAAGACACCACGGCAGGGAGGACCCGTATGTTGCAAATGTATTTTTCAAGAGTTTCGGACGTTTCAGAAGTATGTTGCAATTGTTTCATCTTGATGTTGCAAAAGTAGATCGTGAGATGTTGTGCATGTTGCATATGTTGCAAGTGTTTCAGAGGCATGTTGCAAACATTTGTTCAAAATGTTTCACATGTTTCTAGACGTATGTTGCAATCGTTCTGATCTGGAAGTTTCATATGCTTCACACAAATGTTGCAATAATATGTTCCAAATGTTTCAGCTGTTTCAGTCTTATGTTGCTGCAAGTTGTTCCATGTTGCAAGTGTTTTATTCAAGCGTTTTATGTTGTTCGGCCGGGGGCGAGCCTGAGGCCAGCGGACGGAGGCACGCGGCTCGCCGGGGGCCGGCGGATGGGGGTGTTGCGGTCGAGGGGGGCGCTGGGGTGTGCTCTTCGCATGTGTGGAGCGGTGCGAAGGCGGACGCGGCGGGCCGAGGGGCGAGCTGGGGGCGCGTGGCGTGCCGGAGGTCTAGCAGACTGGGGCTGCTAGGGGCCGGCGGATGAGGGTGCTGCGTTCGAGGGGCGCGCTGGGGCACACTCGTCCGCGCGTGGGGCGGAGGCGAAGGTGGACACGGGTGGACTGAGCAGGCGTTCGGACGTACGCAGCACGCCGGACATCCGGGCACTAGCCGTCCCCTTACTCAATAGTGGGCTTGAAACCCCTTACTCAATAGTGGGCTTTTCAAATTTACCACGTCTATAGTTTGTTCTGCAAAATTATCATGCAGACTCTTTGTCCATATCTATCTCCTCTTTAGTTTCATTTTTATTTTATTTTCAGGCACCGAAAAGAACGATCTTGCCCCTGTGACTAAATCACGTACTGCATAGACTTGAATCGTTCATACATACACGGAACTTAACGTCTCACCGCGGCCCTTCTCTCGTCCGTCGTGATCTCGCTGTCGCCCCTGCGACCAGTGGATCATCAACTCGTGGGAAACTTTCCCATGAACACTGAACAGGTCCATCTTCTTCCCGAATTGAACATGGCGTCGCGGAGCTCGTCCACCTTCTTGTCGACGTCGGGCTTCCACTCCACCTTACCCTGGTTGGCAGTGAGCTTCTCCATTGAATCCTCTATGGATTGCAGTTGCAGAGAAACCTTCGACTCTTCCATCATGCGTTGTGTCTCTCGATTTCCCTCCTCAATCTTTGCTAGGATCTGCGAAACCGGTCCATCTGCCTTGGGAGAGCCATTGCTCCAATATTTACCAGATATGTATGACCAATGTGGGTGGATCCAGGGTGGAAGAAACCTAGCTGTGATGTCAGATGTTAGGGAATTAGTACTGGATTTGACTGAGATCGAGAGAATTTGATAGTCATAGATACCAATTCACCTCCAATTCCACCACCGACAGCGCCTATCCTGAACCAATTGTAGCCTAAGCTTTCCCTTTCTGCACGCCTCCCTTCTTCAGAAGGTATTGACGTCTCTGTTTGGATTCCTCTCTGTTTACACACAGTTGGGCTGCCCCTTTGGTACGTTTACTTGCTAACCCAGTTGGCCCAACGTAGCGTGGATCATTGGGCCTCTTGATCCGTTCCTTCTTGAAGCCTTGCCCATGTATTGAAGTTTTTCGACTGCTTTCTCGTCATGTCATCAGAGCATCTCCAGGAGCATTTCTAAATCTCACTCTATAAATCATTATTTAAAGAGACATTTACATAAAAATCGTTTTTTATATATTTTCACTCTCCAACAATTTTTCTATATCTCATGCACACTCTGGAGAGTCATTCTCGTCTTCTATATTTGACTAGCGAAAAATCCGGAATAAAATATGGCTATATTTAGATGACCATTTAGATAAGCTGTTTGAGGACAGTTTTTCACCAAAATCTCTATTTATAGCATTTAGGAAGGATATGGAGAGTCTCCTGGAGATGCTCTTATTCATAGCTTCAGGTGGAGTCGTGACGACGTTCCACTTGGATCATTGGACGTGGAATTGTGGACCAATGGACCATGCGTGTCGCCATATCGGTGGTGTGGGTATTTTGCCCGCGGCTGCTTAGACCAGTTTCAGTGTAGTTTTATTTCTCGGTTTCAAACACACTCATATTTTGGAAGTAGAGTGGAAGAGTTTTATCCCCATGAAACTCTCTCTACTCCTATGAAACTTTTATCATCTCTCTCTTCGTCAACATGTCAGCATATTTAATTTAATTCCCATAAAACTTCATGAAACCCCCATTGAGATTGACCTTAGAGCATCTCCTTCGAAACTCACTCTTAATCTTCATTTTTAGCAAGATTAAAAAAAGCTCTCCAACAACCCTCTATCTCAAGTCCTAATCTTTCTGCACCCAATCATGCCGAAATATATGCGCACGTATTAATCGGTCAATCTTCCCAAAGGAAATGTGTACAAGAGAAAGAAAAAGTATAAAGTGATTGGATGATTTGGAAATAGTCCAAAACTTTTGATGCAAAATTGTCTTGTATCTTTTAAGAACAAGGTTTGTAAACCGTTAGAGAAAGCTAACAAATGTGCTCCTAACTTTTTTAGCCACTTGGAAACTCATTCATTTACCAATTGTTTTTTTTTTGGAACTCTTGGAGATGCTCCTACCAAGACCACACAAGTAGTAATGAAGACGAACTCATGTATCAGGTGGTAGTTAGTAATAGTGCAGCTATGGAGCACAAAATATATTGCATTGCATGCCACACATCACTGGCAAAACATGCGTCCACTTTAGCTGTTTATGTTCTTTGTAGTTTGTCACGTTGTTGTTTGCTTATGTTGCATGCGGATTATTTTGGTTGAGTTGTTTAAGTTGTGTTAGCTATTGTTTTCCATCGTAAAATCTTTCAGTGACATAGTTTGTCTAGTCCAAATTTTTTTCTTTATTAATATAATCGGTAGCTTTTCTACCCGATTCGTTACAAAAACAAACCACTAAAAGATACTAGTATGTCACACAAATCTCATTATCTTCCTGGTGGGCCACTTGTGTATGCATGGCCTATATGAGATTCAGATGTCACCGGGCGGCGGCTTGCACATGTAGGAACACTGGCATGCCCCGCGGATGCACAACCCGTCGCCCTTTAGCTGGTTGAAGCATTTGTTTTCGCACGTCGTCAACGTCTTATCGTTGCAGCCGCTGGGGTAGAGGACCTTCGAGCACCTATACTCTGGCGGGAACTCCTCCATGCCCGGCGCTGGCGCTGGCGTGGTGCAGATCCCTGTAGGGAGAAATGGATATATCTATCACACACAATATTACTATGGAAGTATGGACGAACGCTCTAGCCTCTGGTGGTGTTCATGTATGATATGAAAAACCATTGGTCCTGCTTATAAGGACATATAGTTACCTGTTGACAGCATGGCCATCACCATGGCAACAGCAAGGAGTAGTGCTCCATGACTGGTTCTCATTGTCGGACGTTGTCGTATCAAGCCTAGCTACAGCCTAGAGGTGGAGTTGTTTAATTCAATGGTTTTGTTGGAGATAGTTACTGAATGCCTATGCATTCTGATGGGGTGGGGTGGGGTAGTTTTATAGTGGAAAAGCAAGGTTTTAGCTCTTATTTTCTTTGGTCATTTTATTGAATTAGATAATCCGACTTTGAGTAACTGATTGGGAGATTACTGTAAAAGTTAAAGCATTCCACAAATTCATGGTTCTTGCCATAACAAAATACAAATAGTATAGATACTTCTTTATTTCTTTCCAAAGCAGTATATATAGCTAGATACACTTTTAATGGCTGCCAAAGAAAGCTATGATGTATTAAGCCAACAGATTACAATAACTGCATTCCTATTTCTCCTACTAAAATTTAAGGAAGCGGAAGTAGCTCTAACCAGCGTAGTAATAGTCACATTGTGAGGCAGGTGAAGTATTCATTGACACAAGAAATGCATGAATTGGACCACCGAACACCACACTAGGCATGTGTTCACCTAACCTAAATGGTCAGTCACCTATAGTTTGACCGAAATGGGAGAAATTTTGGACAAAATAGACACGATTAGCCACAATATAGCCGTTAAATGGACTAAGCAATCGTCTAACAGACGAGCTTGAGTTATGTAGCACAATGCACTAACCTAACCGCATATAAGTGTCTATTCTAACACATGCCATTAGAGCAATACATGAATATCAGTACCATCATCAATTTCTCCATCCGCTTCCAAAAAGGAAATCAACTTCTCAATCTTTAGGCCATAATGAATCTCTCACCGCAATGTTTAGCATCAGCCTTCGTCATTGAGTGACCTTAGGAGTGTGGTTTATCCTAGCTCAATCTAAATCTTGTCATGTGTTATGGTGCATGTTGCGCAGTAATTATTTAAGATGAACCAACCAACATGTTGAGTTGTTGCTCCGAGTTGTAGGAGTAGTTGTGAAGTTGTCGCTGTTGAGTTGTGCTTCAGCGGAGTTGTATGTGTGAATGGAGGTTTTGCGGTTTTGCCATATAGAAAACCCCAATTTAATTGTGTTGGTTGTCGTACTGTAATTATTTGGAGAAGTGTGGCGCGCCTCCTAGTTGTATGGTTATTTGGTCTAGTTTTACTTAGCAAATTATGCTAATTTTGTTTACTACAGCATATTAAAGCAAAGATTTCTCCATCCTTTGGAAAATAAAATGGTGTGTCTAACATACAATTTGTTGAAGCCTAGAAAACTATATATTCTTCGTGTAGGGACAGCCAAAAACAAAAGGTGTGGACAGTGTGATCTGCGTATAAAGGCAATAGTATACGAGCAGATATTCCTATCAACAATAATAATTAGGCTTAGTAAATTTGTCTCGCGAATTAGTCACTACTTATAAAATTAGTTTTGTAATTAGTCTATATTTAATATTCATAATTAGTATCCAAATATCTAATATGACAGGGACTAAAGCGGCCCCACTAACGAGGGAACGCTCACGCGGTGGGAATCCATCGAATAATTTTCAGACAACTCTAATTTCCTTTTATGGAAAAAAAATCCAACCTATTACCCCTATTTGGAAAGTAATCAGCAAGCACTCTCCGGTGACGTCAGTGCTGGCCCAGTCTTAAAAAAGCAAAGTATTTATTTTAAATTGATATAACTTCTGAATGGTATATCCATTTTAAATTCCATTTGCACCGATGTGTTCTACGCAACAAGACAAATAAAATTAGACCCCACTTGCATATATTTCGAAGAATTTTATTCTAGTATAATTTATGTGTACTAACTTATAACATATAACTTATATCTATAACTTATGCGAGAAACTTGAAAACACAAGAGTTATGAAATACAACTTATTTTTAAAAAGTTATTAAATACAAAGGAACAAATGAACTTATAACTTATGCCAAAACTTGCAAACACAAAAGTTATTAACATAAAAAGGAACGATTTAACTTATAAACACAGAAGTTATGAAGCACAACTTACACACAGAAGTTATCAAACACAACTTGTGTACATAAGTTATTCTAGATAACTTATGTACATAAGTTATTATAATAAATTATTATATATAACTTGTGTACATAAGTTATATGTTATATATAAATTATAAGTTAGTACACACAATTTGCTACTAAGAAAAAAAATTCTTTGAAACATATTTAAGTGGGATCTAGTTTTGATCATCTTATCGCGTAGAACACACTGGTGCAGACGAAATTTAAAATAAATACACAGTTTAGAAGTTATAACAAGTTAAAGTAAATGCTTTGCTTTTTGTACTGCATTAGAGAAAAAAAGTAAAACTTTCTAAAAAAAAGAAAAGTTGTGGAATTATTTTTTTACCAAAAATAGAAAGTTGTAGTCAGCTCAATCGTTCGTTGGGAAGGCACCTGTATCAAACACCCCGTAAATATGATTCTACTTAGAAGAGGACATGTGGGTCACTTTTTTTTGTACGAGCAACTCCAAGAGACTGTATATTTAGCTATTGAAAAGTAGAGAAATGGACTCTCTAAATCAATTTAGCCACTCCAAATCGTTACTTCCTGCAACAGATTTTCTAAATCACTAGCTAAACTCAGCACCACAGTCGTCGTTCTTCTTTGTGAGAGCGGAAGCAGAAGCCGAGGCTGAGGCCTCCAACCACCATGAGGACTGACAGGAAGCTTCCAGAGTGCCAGAGATGCCTCGTGTTTCTTGCTCCACCAACAGAGGCACTTTCCGAAGTGCGCAGCCAATGAAGCAGAGAGAGACACACACAGCTACGCCACACCCACCGAGCAGGTGGCGTCCACCGGCGAGTTCAACACCTTCCCGGCCGACGATGCATTTCTCCAGCAAGTTCTAGGCCGTGTTCATCGAGTTCCAGACAATCCAGCAAATAAATCACCATGTATCCATGAACAAGGCCTACGAGTCTTGACTCTTTCATCAGGTAGGCGAGGAGCACACGGAAGGGCAAGCCACGTGTGCGGGAAATGCGAGCCACGAGCGGATGGCGAGCGATGCCCACTCGCCTGTTTTGCCGAGCGAGAGATGCGGTATAGCGAAGCTGTTGGATTGATTTTCTGGAGTAAAAACGCAAAACCGGCATTTACGGAAGTGTTTAGAGAGGCTGTTGGAGATGCTCTAATACTAGATTAGTATGCTGAAAGGCTGAGAACTTCTATGCTTGCCCGCGGAGATAGGGGGAGCAGGGGCCAAGACCCGATAAGTCTGTACAATTTTTCATTAAAAATTTAAAAATTGATCAATGCACTGCTGGAACGAACGATAAATCATATTTCTAACTACCCAAACTATATGACTTCTTTAAACCCTTTGTCCCAAAAATAAGTGTCACTATGATATCCATACCAGCCAAATTTTCTAAGTTTAACTAGATTTGTAAAAAATATTAGCAATATTTATATCTCCAAATAGAAATGGAGTAGGTTTCAAGCTTTGGTACACAGGGACAGTCGCGAATAGAAATGGAGTAGGAGTTTTGATTGATAAGAGCCTCAAGAATAGTGTGGTGGAGAGTGAGAAGGCAAGGAGATAGGATTATCTTAGTCAAGCTTGTCATTGGTGATATGGTCTTGAACGTAATTAATGCGTATGCCCCGCAAGTAAGGCCTCGACGAGAGTGCTAAGAAACAGTTCTGGGAAGACTAAGATGGCCTGATTAGAGTTGTATCTAGTAGTGAGAAGCTTTTTATAGGAGATCTTAATGGGCATATAGGTACTACAAGCGCAGTTTTTTAGACAGTTCATGGAGGTTTTGGGTATGGTAGTAGAAATCAGGAGAGGGAGGAAGTTCTGAACTTCGCGGTAGTTTTTGACCTGATGATAACCAACACTTTCTTTAGAAAGAGAGAATCTGCCCATCTCAGCATACAAATCTGTCCAAAATCGCATAAGAGCACATGCATGACATAAGATTTCAATTGGATTTTTAATCAACTTGCCCTCAAAACAGGCCTTGCTACGGACTTTATATGGCCCAACATAAAGCTGCAATACCCAACACATGAAATTTCTTTTCATAAGTGAGCCATTTAGAACGTGTATCCGTTGTGTTGGCACACAATTCTCAAAGCGCAAGGCATGAAGAACTCATATTTATTCTCGATCTCGAGCATGGTAATTAGCAACAGTGCAGCTACGGAGAACAGAATACACTGCATGCCACACAGATTGACACTAGCAAAACAAACAGTCTCCCTCTCCTAGGATGCTAGGATCGGATGTCACAGGAATCTGAACGTCATCTCGGCTGCCCGCTGCCTGTATGGCCATTTCACCGGGCCGGCGGCGGCGGCAGCAGCGATGTGCAGGTGTACGAGCACCAGCACACGTCGCGGAGGCACACTCCATTGCCCTTGAGCTTGATGAAGCAGTTGCCGTGGCACGCCTTGCGGTCGCAGCCGCTGTCGGCGAGGACCTTCAAACACGTGTGCTTCGTCGTCGGGGACTCCTCCGAGCTCGGCGCCGGCGTCGGCGCTGGCACCGGTGCTGTGCAGATCCCTGCAGGGAGAAATTAATGGAGATCAGATCACTACGGCATTGCTACGAACTTCACTACTGACGCTATGGTCGTGCAGTTGAAAACCAATAGTCTTGCTTATGGATAGTTACCTGTTGACAGCATCGCCATCACCATGGCAAGGACGAGGAGCAGTGCTCCATGGTAGGTTCTCATTCTCATGGCCAGTGGGATGCAGTTGTTTGATGGTTTTGCTGTATATAGTTTTCGAATGCCTATGATTCTGAACGGTTGATGTGGGGTAGTTTTATAGTGGAAAATTCAAGATTTGACATCATTATTTTCTTACTAATTTCATTTAGATAATCGGCTTGGAGTAACTGGTTGCGAGATTCCTGCAAAACTTAAAACGTTCCAGCAAATTGGGGTTCTTGTCAGTATACTTATAGCATAGTATAGATACTTCTCTCTTCAGGTGTCAAGCAGTATAGACACTTTTAATTGCTGCTAAATAAAACCATGATCTATTAAAACAATCCAAATGTACTTTTCAAAACAAGGGGGCTAGTCAAAAAACTATTTATCCAATGGTTCACAGGTTCCAAAGATTAATCATAACTCTTCTAGTATCAATTACTACCACTGAGAGGACCTTTACAGTAATAAAACTTGTCAAGGCATACCAGTAGTAAAATTGGAAATGGCCTTTTGCAAAGTTACATGATAGTTTACATTAAAAAGGAAACTGTGGCCAAGATTACTTCCAACGATATTGTTAAATCTTATGATCTAGTTGGTACTCCTCGAGTTAAATTAAAGTTAGTAGAGATGTAACTAAAATGTCTTCCTTTTATATTACCAAACATATGCTACATCATTTTTGCTATTTGTGCTATGTATAAATCAATATATATGTACATGTATGATTATATATCTCTATTTCACATTTATTTTACCGCGCGTTCTAGGAATTTTATCGATATTTGATAGATTGGTCCCCGGCAGGCCGCTCCCCTATATCGGAATCCTAGCTCTGATAAGTCTCCCCTGCTCACCATGCAAGAGCAAGACACAAGTAATGAAGATGAACTCATGCATCCATCAGGTGGTAATTAGGAATAGTCCCGCTATGGAGCACAGAATACATTGCATATATGCCACGCAGATTTGTCACTGGCAAAACAAGCAGCCTCTGTCTTAGTACAGGAGGATACTTGGATATCTGTCACAACCACTGCCTGCTGCATGGCCTATCATCAGATCGATCAGATGTCACTAGGTGGCGGCCTGCAGAGGTAGGAGCACTGGCACGCCTCGCCGATGCATAGCCCGTCGCCCTTTAGCTGGCTGAAGCATTCGTCTGGGCACCTATCGTCGCAGCCGCTGGAGTACAGGATCTTCGAGCACGCGTACTCCGGCGGGAACTCGGTGCAGATCCCTGCAGGGAGAAATGAATATATCTAAATCACACACAGTATTGATATGGAGTATGCATGGACGGATGCTCTAGCCTCTGCTGGCCTTTGGTCGTGGTCGTGTATGATATTGAAAAACCAGGGATCCTGCTTACGGCGATAGTTACCTGTTGACAGCATCGCCATCACCACCATGGCAACGGCGAGTAGTGCTCCGTGGCTCGTTCTCATTGCCGGACGGTGGGTATCAATCCTAGCTTGAGGTGCAGTTGTTTAATTTGATGGTTTTGTAGATAGTTACTGAATGCCTTTTGCATTCTGATGGGGTGAGGTGGGGTAGTTAGGTTTTAGCTATTGGCCCCGTTCACTTCGCTGAAAAAAAAGTTGAAACACCGTTCCGGCTGATTTATTGTGTGAGAAAAACATTATTCCTGCTGAAAAACAAGTTGAAAAGTACGGATTATAAGAGAAGTGAACAAAACCATTATTTCTTTAGTTGTTTTATTTAATTAGATAATCGACTTTAGATTACCATAAAACTTAAAACGTTCCGGCAATTTATGGTTCTTGCCCTACCAATATACAAACATTATAGACAATTAGACACTTCCTTTTTTTTTTGCTAAGTAGTATAGATACCTCTAATGGCTGCCAAAGAAAACTATGATGTATTTTCCCAACAGTCTACAGTTACTACATCACTATTTCTCCTACTAAAAATTAAGGAAGCGCGAGTAGCCCTGTAGTAACTGTCATATTGTGAGGCAAGAGAAGTGTGCCTTGACACAAGAAATGCATGAATTAGACCACTGAACACCACACACTAGACAAGTGTTCACCTAACCTAAATAGCTGGTCACCTGTAGTTTAGTGGTTTTGTCATGCTAAACGGATGATTAAGTGGGATAAATGGTGAATAGAACAGACACGGCGGGCTACAATACAGCATTTAAATGGAATAAGAGGCCACGCCTAACTGAGGAGCTTGAGGTATGAGTACAGTGTGACCGACTTAATAGGCTGCCGAACTCTAGTGATTGTCTGCTGATATCTAGCCTATTAGGCCTAATTTGGAAAATTGGAAGCAAGGAGAGACAAAACCAAGGATGGAAAGTCCCCCATGGAGAATTAAGTGTGTTATTCAAATGACAATTGCTCTACCTGAAAAAAGTCTGGGATCCTAAGAAAATTTGAGTTTCTAAACTAGCCCTTACAAACTGCCCACACTCCTTAGGATGATGAACTCACGTTTTCTAGCCTCTTACTGCTAGTGCTGTGGTTGGGCTGAGTTTAGTTCTTTGATCCTAGGCCGAATTAATATATGTTGGGTCGAATAGCACGCCTACCAACTGGGCCAACTTCATCGCAGCGATCTGTTTCTTCCTAGGTAGGTTTCGCCTCCGCTTCCATTTGACCGTGACATAGTGCTCCCTGGCATGTTTTATTTAGCATCACCAGAGATCTAGCACATCATATATAAGGATGGCAACGGGTCGGGTTCGGATCGGGTGGAGTCTCCGTGCACCCAAAACCAAAACCCAAAATCGAGACCCGAATCCGCCCCGAAAACCGATTCGGGTGGAAATCCATCACCAAAACCAAACCCGCGGATACCTGAAACCCGAACGGATACCCGAAACTCGAATGGATACCCGAAACTCGCGGATATATTTACACATATTTACATGTATAAACAAGAGGCAACAAATAATAAATATTTTTATGAGTCAACTTTAAATAAATTTAATAATCTAAGTAAACAAATTATTATTAGTATATTATAAAACATGAGTTTTAATTCCAAATGATTTATTTCGGATATCCATTGGATATCCACGGGTGGAAAACCAAACCCGAAACCGAACCCGATTGGTTTCGGGGCCTTGAACCCGCAAACCGTGGGTAAAAACCATCCCCAAACCCGAACCCGTAGAACCCGAAACCCGCGGATATCCGCCCCAAACCTGATCCGTTGCCATCCTTAATCATATAAGAACTCGAATGGGCACCCATGCTGACCCAGCGCTCAAATACGGATGAGACTCTCCAAGCGGTGTCGAAACACGCCTACCGAGCAACTCACACACACATTCAATCCCCTCTAGAAAAAAATCCCCGTGCAACACATAAGTCATCCTAGCCAAGGATCAAACTCGAGCAGGTGGCGCTCCCACTGAGCCACTGGCTCATTGACGCTCCTGGCATGTTCTGAGTGGCCAGAGCCACCAACCTTTGCTATCGAGTTGTTTTACTAGGACAGTGAATGCATAGGTATTCCTGAGCTGCTAGCACTGGACATCCAGATAGACTTAATTTGTAGGATGCTTTGGCTCCACTAGACATGAGCATTTTGCGGGCTGGATAAAAAAAGGATGGCTATTTCGGGCCGAAAAAAATCCTACCCATGAATCGCCCATTAGATGAGTCAGGCTAGATTTTTTGACCTAGGTTTCGACTGAGAAAACATTTTCTAGGCAATAGAACGTGTGTCTAGGCCCTATCCACTAAAGCTCACGGACCGGGCTAAACTCGATGGGCTTGATCTAGGCCCATGGGCCGAGTAGGGGCAAATTTGCTCAGGTTTAGGCTCCACTAGGGCCCACCAACATCCATCCGTAGCACTATGTTCTTAGTTACTCTTCCTCTACACCACATACTAAAAAAACCCTCTGTCCTCCTTCCCCTCTCTCTCCTCCCCCTCTCATATACAACACCTCTGTCAATTTCCTCTTACCTCCAACGAAATCTATTGATCTTGCTTCCTCCATTGCTGACTTGCTCCTAAATCTATCGCGCACAATCACCATCAACTAACCCCTTTCTCGTCTCACGGGGGTCATGCTCCCGTCGCCGCTATGGAGAAGACCAGAGAATGATGTTGCTACAACCACCATAGGTGTAGGGTCGTCCACGGCGGGGTGGACACATGTTGTGATGACCTTCAGTCTTCTCCCTCTGTTTAGCTTGACGGTGATGGACCAGGGCTTTGAGTTGCAGCTGTAACCTTGATCCTCGAACTCATCCTTGGCTATTGTACATTCAAGCCCGTATGGAAGAGTTATGAATTATTTTTTATGCAACTATTTCAAAAGAAGGAATTTTGAAGAGTGTTGTATCTGTCAATCGATTGGCGGACCTTTAGAATCACCATCTGACCATCTCTGTTGACTGTTAATAGCCATTTCCAGATGCAGACTTCTTTAGAAGTCCGCTGCTATTATTTATTAACATAGGTTAGCGTCCTAAGGTGACCGTCACTATAAATAGTCGATTAATACAGTCTCTGTAAAGGAGCAACGGAGGCGCGAGTGTTTTCCTGAGACCCGTCTGATGGTTTTCACTAGTAGAGAAATGACTTTTGATCCACTTTGAAATTTGGCTTTAGTCCGGTATTTTTCGTGCCCAGGACTAAAGAAACATTTAGTCCCGGTTGGTAGCTCCAACCGGGACTAAAGGTCCCTGCCCAACGACTATTGCGGCAGGCTTTTGCTGCAGGGAACCTTTAGTCCTGGTTGAAGATACCAACCGGGAGTAAAAGTCTACTTCCGGTTGGAGGCTCCGTCTGGGACTAGAAAGGGACCTTTAGTCCTGGTTGCTGTCTCCAACAGGGACTAAAGATCCTCTCCTATATACCCCTTCTTCCTCCCCGAGCCCGAGCCACTTCGAGCTCAGTGTTCTTGCTTCATCGCTGGCCTCTCTTCTTCCTCATCGCCAGTAATCACAAGATTTCTTCAATTCCTCCATCGATTCTTCGGTTCTAAAGGTTACCAACTTTATACTCTCATGTTTCATCAGTACCATATCTCAATTTGTGGACTAGATATATGTGGTTTTTTATGGTGGATTTTTTTTATTTGTAAGCCATTTAAGCTTAAAATCACTTTAAAGTTTGTATATTTGGATGAAGGAAGGTTAAAGTAGTTATTCAAAACTAGTATTCAGCTTTCATTTCTAGCATGCATAGCACACTTCATGGTTTAGAGATATAGAGAATTTTAGATTTTTTTTGATTTTATTTGTTTATAAAATGAGAAATTTATATTATATTAAAAATGAGTATAGAGAGTAGATGGCAACTGCTTCTCGGGTCCTCGGTCTCTCATCGGGTTTCAAAGCGACTGAGGTGGACCTCCCTCTCATTGCATGCGGCAAGTGTGAGAAGAAGATTGTGATGGAGTACCGGGTGAGGAAGGAGTGTCCCAACAAGGGCCGTATCTTCTACAAGTGTCCGGATCGCAATGTGAGTTATTTTGTCGTATTTGATGATTATGGTTAATTTATACTTATTTTTATGATAATTGTGATTAAAGTTCTAAATTTTTATTTTAATTTCTAGTGGGATGGCACTGGATGTTCAGGCTGGTACTAGAAGGAAGAGTATGTTGAACACGTGCAAAACTCTCTTGCACAGGCGGCTACGGCGGCTGATGAGGCAGTGATCCTGCGGAAGAAGCCCATAGATGTTGAACAAACGCATGATCTATGTCTGTTTTAATTGGGATTGGTCGCGAAATCCTTATGCTGCTGAAGTGTATTTTAGTTTTAGTTTTTTAGTGATAGTTGGGATTATCTACATTGTAGCAAGACTTTCATAAATTAATACCTTGTGTGGTGGCATGCATGTCGTATAATTAACTAATTATGTTTTAGGTTTTAATATGGTATGTATGTCATATAATGCAGATGAGCCGGCATTGGATGTACAATGCTGATCGCCGCTCCCAAGAGTTTATTGAGGGCGTGCATTCTTTCTTACGTGTGGACGAGGCAAATAAACGCGATGGTTTCATGTGCTGCCCATGTGCCATATGTAAGAATTTGAAGGAATATGCTAGCTCAAGGAGTCTTCATTCACACTTGTTGAAGTCGGGTTTCATGCCAAACTATATTTGTTGGACGAAGCACGGAGAAACTGGGGTTGTAATGGAAGAAGGTGAAGAAGAACAATAGGACGATGATGACATTATTGCTGAATATGGTGCCTTCAATGATACTGCAATAGAGGAAGCTGAAGAAGAGGTAGGGGCAGAAGATAAGCCCGCTGATGATCTTGGTCAAGCCATTCGTGACGCACAAAGAGAATGCGAAAGTGAAAAGGAGAAGATCAAGTTCGAGCGCATGCTAGAGGATCACAAGAAATTGCTATACCCAACTTGTGATGCGGGGCAGAAAAAGTTGGGTACCACACTGGAATTGCTGCAATGGAAGACAAAGAATGGTGTATCTGACAAGGGATTTGGGGAGTTACTGAAAATCCAAAAGAAGATGCTTTTGAAGGATAACGAATTGCCCGCCACTACGTACGAAGCAAAATACGTAGTCTGCCCTTTAGGATTAGAAATCCAGAAGATACATGCATGTCCTAATGACTGCATCCTCTACTGTGGCGAGGAGTACGAGAAGTTAGATGCATGCCCAGAATGTCATGCATCGCGGTATAAGATCAGGCGAGATGACCCTGGTGATGTTGAGGGCAAACGTTCTACGAAGAAAATCCCTGCCAAGATTATGTGGTATGCTCCTATAATACCACGCTTGAAACGTCTGTTTAGAAACAAAGACCATGCAAAGTTGTTGCGATGGCACAAAGAAGACCGTAAGGTAGACAATATGTTGAGACACCCTGCTGATGGGTCTCAGTGGAGAGCAATCGATAGAGAATTCTCGGAGTTTGCAAATGACGCAAGAAACTTAAGGTTTGCTTTAAGTACGGATGGTATGAATCTTTTCGGGGAGTAGAGCAGTAGTCATAGCACTTGACCTGTTACTCTATGTATCTACAACCTTCCTCCCTGGTTATGCATGAAGCATAAGTTTATTATGGTGCCAGTGCTCATCCAAGGCCCAAGGCAACCTGGCAACGATATCAATGTGTAACTGAGGCCACTAGTTGAAGAACTTCTACTTTTATGGAACAGACCAGGTGTACGTGTGTGAGATGAGCACAAACAGGAGCACTTTGACCTGCGAGCATTGTTGTTCATAACAATCAATGACTGACCTACTCTAAGTAATCTTTCAGGACAATCAAACAAGGGATATAATGCATGCACGCACTGTTTCAATGACATTAAAGGTATATTCTTGAAAAAATGTCAAAAGATCGTGTACCTTGGCCATCGTCGATTTCTTCCTGCGAATCACCCCCTAAGAAAGAAAGGCAAGCATTTTAAAGGTAAGGCAGACCACCAGACCAAGCCGGGCAACCAAACTGGTGAGGATGTACTCAATATGGTCAAGGATGTGAAAGTAGTATTTGGAAAGGCACATGGCAGCGAACCTGTTTCGAACGACGCTGACGGTCACGCACCCATGTGGAAGAAGAAGTTCATATTTTGGGAGCTACCCTATTGGCAAGTCCTAGAGGTCCGTAGCACGATCGACGTGATGCACCTGACGAAGAATCTTTGTGTGAACCTGCTAGGCTTCATGGATGTGTATGGGAAGCCTAAGGACACACTTGAAGCACGACAGGACCTGCGGTGTTTGAAAGAATGAGACAACATGTATCCAGAGAAGACAGATGATGGACGCCATTACTTAAGTCCTGCTAGCTACACTCTTAGCAAAGAAGAGAAGGAAAACCTGTTTGAATGCCTAGCAAGTATCAAGGTACCATCTGGATTCTCGTCGAATATAAAGGGTATAATAAATGTGCCAGAGAAAAAATTCATAAACTTAAAGTTCCATGACTGCCACGTGCTCATGACGCAATTGCTTCTAGTTGTATTAAGAGGAATTCTACCTCTAAATGTACGTCTAGCCACCATGAAGCTATGTGCATTCCTCAATGCAATTTTTCAGAAGACAATCGATCCAATGAATCTAGCTAAACTACGGAATGATGTGGTTCAATGTCTTGTCAGCTTTGATTTAGTGTTCCCTCCTTCCTTCTTTAATATCATGACACACCTCCTAGTTCACCTAGTCAAGGAGATTAGCATTCTCGGTCCTGTGTTCCTACACAACATGTTCCCCCTTTGAGAGGTTCATGGGAGTTCTAAAGAAATATATTCACAACCGTGCTCAGCCAGAAGGAAGCATCGCCAAGGGCTATGGAACAGAGGAGGTCATTGAGTTTTATGTTGACTTTATTCTCGACCTTGACCTGATTGGTGTTCTTAAATCGCGACACGAGGGGAGACAAAGTGGAAAGGGGACAGTAGGGAAGAAACCATATATTGGTACGCAGGATAATTATTTTAATAAAGCACACTACACAGTTCTGCAAAACTCCTCCTTGGTGGATTCGTATATCGAGACATATAAAGAGTTGCTCCGATCCGAGTTTCTAGGGAAGTCTGAAGCTTGGATTACGCATCAGCACATGGAAACTTTCAGCGACTGGTTGCGAAAAGAATGTCAGGGTGATGAGAGTATTGATGAGCAATTGTATTTGTTGGCTAGGCAGCCATCGTAGCATATCCTCACATACAAATGGTACGAGATAAATGGGAATACATTTTACACAGTAGCCCAAGATAAAAGGAGCACCAACCAAAACAGTGGTGTCCGCATAGATGCCATCGACCCTAATGGAAATAAGCAAACATATTATGGCCACATAGAGGAGATATGGGAACTAAACTATGCACCTACTTTTAAGGTACCTTTGTTCAAGTGCCAATGGGTAAAGGCGACTAGAGGCGGGGTAGCAGTCGACAACCAGTATGGAATGACAACTGTGGACCTCAACAATATTGGGTACAGAGATGAACCGTTCGTCCTTGCCAAGGATGTGAATTAGGTGTTCTATGTCAAGGACATGTCTACAAAACCAAAGAGAGAAAAAAACAACAATGACCCAATCAATGAGCCAAAGCGCCACATATTTCTTTCAGGGAAAACAAACATCGTCGGAATTAAAGATAATTCAGACATATCAGAAGATTATGAAAAGGATGGCCGAATTCCACCCTTCACAGTGAACAAAGACCCAAGCATCCAGCTAAATGATGAGGACACTCCATGGTTACGGTGCGATCATAACCAAGGGATATACGTTAAGAAAAAGTTCACTACTATGCCCGCTTGATATATATAGTGATGTTTAATAGTGTGTATTAGAGGTATTATGTAATAATTGTGAATTCAGAGATGTTTATTAGGTGTTTCCTTTTTTTCTATGTTCAGATTAAATTTGTGTTTGATGGTGGGATTTCCATGTCGCACAAAGCAAAAAGCAAAAGCAATGCATCTGATGTGAAAAAATTAGTGAAAAAATTATTTTAGTCCTGGCTTGATATGGTGATGTATTAGACCTATTATGTAATAATTGTGACTTCAGATTTTTTTGTCGTGTTTTTAGATTTTCTACGGTTTAAATGAATTTTCTACTTGCCGGTGAATTTTCCGTGGAGAATGTGTGATGAAAAACCAAATGATCAACGTTAATAAGATGTAAAAACTAATTTCCTGTCGAAAAGCAATAGTTTTAATGATTTTAATCAAGTAGTATATTTTTGCATGGTGCAAATTATAATTATTATTTATACTATGTTAAATATTTATACAGTAAAACAAAAGAGTTTAGGTTACAAATTTTTGTTGTGTATAATAATGCAAAACCAAGTCTAGGAATTTTTTTATAATTTTTTGGACAATATTTTATTTATTAGGCAATTAATAACTCTCTGCATATTTATATAAAAGAAATATATAAAAAAAGGAAAAACTTCTAGAAACTGGCAGAAAGCCAACTGCAGCCCACCTTTACTCCTAGGTGGATCAACCACCCGCCAAAAAATAACTTTAGTCCCGTATCATGGCTGCACTCGGGACTAAAGGTCAAACCTTTAGTCCCGATTCTTACCATCATCCGAGACTAAAGGTCCTTTAGTCCTGGGCCATGGCTTCACCCAGGACTAAAGATCCCCTAAATATATATCGCCTCGTATTCTTCTCTGCCTCCATCATCTTCATCCATCGCCCGAGAGCCACCACGCCGCCGTCGCTCCTCATCGGCTCCAACTACCTCCACGTGCCTCTCCCATCTCTCATCGTCTCCGCTAGTGGCCCGGCTTGCGCCTCTCCCGTTCGTGCGCGGCGCCCAGACCCGGATCCATCGCCATCGTCCTCGCCCTCACCCAGATCTGATTTGGATCTACCACGCCCTCATCGCCGTTGTCGAACCTCGTCCTCGTCATCGTCAGCTTTGTCCCCGGCTCCATGCACTCGCACGCCTCGCCGTGCGCTCGTCGTCCCCTTCACCGGAGCGCTCGTCGTCGTCCCCTTTGTCAGAGCGCTCGTCATCGTCCCTATCGCCGCGCGCTCATCCTCGTCGTCGAGAGATCACCTCTGGCCAGCACCGCACCTCGAGCTCATCCTTCGTCCCTGGCGGCTGGCTCTACGTGCACGCGCGCCTCGTCCTAGCCGGCTCCATGCGCTCGTCATCCTCCACGCTCGTCGTCCTCGATCTCCTCACCGTGCTTGTGCTTGTGCTCATCCTCGCCATCGTGCTTGTGCTCGCCGTGCTATATGCATGTGAGCAACAGTGTGTGTATGAGTGTGTGCACATAGAAATAATATAGAAAAAATAAATAGATTTTATTTGTAGATAAAATAGAAAAATATAGTAGTTTACTTAAATATATATATATATATAGAAAAAATGTTGAGTGGATGAATTGTAGAAAAAATGTAGTAGTGTACTACAATATATAGTTGTAGAAATATATTAGAATCTTCGTCACAATTGAAAAGATTGTTTTTGTTAGTGCTATGAATTTTTTGGTATATATATCTAAATTTTGATATATTGACATTAATGTTGATATATATCCTAATATCCTAAGCTCGCTCCAAACCCTAATCCGGCCGAGCTCCGCTCTAAACCCTAACAAATGCGTAAATAATAACCTTGAATTCTATAGTTATATATATTTGATTCTTTATAATTAGGGTGATATGAATTTTGATATATTTATATACACCAATGTAGATCAGGATATATATAACCTAATATCCTAAACTCGCTCCTAATCCTAACCCGGCCGAGCTCCACTCCAAACTCTTATATATATCCTAATCAAGTTTCGCGCATCCAAACCCTAACCAGAGCTCGGCGTAAATAATAACCCTAAATTCTATAATTATTTAAGTTTAATCCCCTAGCTCTATCCATTAAATAGCATATGCATGACTAGTGTATGGTTTTCATTGTTATATATATAAATTTATTATACATACATATTAGAGAGTTATAAATTTGTATTGTTATATATATATATTTGTTATACATATTAGAGAGTTTTAAATTTATATTGTTATATATATAAATTTGTTATATATATCACTTGCCAATAAATATTTCTAGAAAATAAGAAATCAAAGTTATGCTTTAGAGACTTGAATTTCGAGTGTAGTTATTTAATTAATTTTAAGCACAAGACTCGATCCATTTTATAGATATATGGTTTTTATTTTTTATAGATATATCTAGTGGTGTAAAAGCTAGATGGTTGCCTCGAGAGACAACATGGATGAAGAAATGATGGATATTATCAATACCGGCACTCAATTTGTCGATGGTGACCAGCGGGATGTAGATGACGGGAGTCAATACCTGACTCTTGAAAATAATCAAGAAAATATTGTGCAAGAAAATACTGACGAGGTATATATATTTATATATATTTGAATATTATATATATACATTTGAATATCTATCATCTATTATGTGTACACATAATATTTATTTATTCTTTTTTTATACGTAGCCCTCTGGATCAACGACCACAACGGCGAAAAGCAAAAATATTCGAGGCCCAAAAAAGCCATTGGAGAGGCGCAACATAATATCGGAATTCAATATCGAGACAGGTGAACCACTTGGTCCACATGCAAGGAAATTCGTGCAACACTGTGGGTACCTTATAAGGGACAGACTTCCGATCAGTGCCCGTGAATGGAAGAAAAAGATCAACGAGCCTCATGTTAGTTGTCTCTGATCTTGATAAGAATTTAATTTGGGATGATATCCTTCAACATTTCACGTTGCAAGCGGATGATTATGATGATATCAACGATGATGAATTGAAGGAGCTAGTTCAAAAATGGGCTACGAAGAAGATGGCCACACAATTCCAGACTTGGAAGAAATCCCTATACACGAAATACGTCAAGAAGAACCTAACGCCCAATTTCAATACTAGGGGCCCGCTCGCGAAGTTGAGGCCCTACTGGAATGATTTTGTATAGTACAAGACATCGGAAGAGGGTGAGGAACGGGTGAGAAGAAACCAAGAGAATGCCCGACATAAGATATACCACCATGGCATGGGATCAGGTGGCTACGCGACTGCCATTCCCAAGTGGAAAAAAATAGAAGCGGATATTCTTGCCAAGGGTATCACACCAGAATCACTCAATTGGTCCAAACACGCGAAGAATTGGTTTTTTGCTCGTGGAGAAGACTGGACCTAGAGATCGGGAAGCTGGTTCATGGCCCAAAACTCAAAAGAGCAACACAAAGATTTTCTTATGCTCTACAAGCTAAAGCTATTGGTGCGTTCAAGCCCAATAGAGAGAAGGATGAACTGACGTATGCCATCAGGACTGCTGAACACAGTGGCCGAACAAGAGGTTTAGGACGAAACATTTCTTGGGAGCATGGTTTCCCTAATGACAGAGATATCTACAGAAGCCGATAGAGAAAGAAGGATGAGGAAGCAACACGGATCAGCAGGTTGGAGGAATATGTTCGTGAGTCACGGGAGGCGTTGCTTCAAGCATAGGAGCACGAAAAAGACATGCAAGCTAGAATGCAGGATGAAATCATAAAGCAAGTGCAAATAGCAATGAGTGCCCAAAGACAGGCATCAAATCCAGGAATCAACATTAATATTAGCCCCCCTGATCAGTTGAAAAGCAGCTGTGCTTCCACGGAGTTGCCAAATCAAGATGACGCAATGCTACGTTTCCCCATGGATGACATCACTACACCGTTTACATCATGTGAGCTACATATTCCAAAAGGGAATGCCACAATCATGACGGCTCTCGGTGTTTTTTCTCCTCCAGATCCTACCAAGACACCAAGAATCTATGGAGCAATAATACCACCTGGATATGTTAGCGTCTCAGTGGATAAAGTTAACAAAGGTTTTAGTGATCTGGCTCTTGACATTGCAGGAGGTGATGGGGAGAAGACTCTAGGAGAAGCAGAAAAGACATTCATACTATGGCACAAGCGCCACATCATTATTCCCGGGGTCTCTAGTCCACCACCGCTTCCTCAACTGTCAGACAATAGGTGCGGACAAAAGTGAACGAAACAATTTTTTCATTAATTTTCTTTTTACATGCATGATTAATAATAACAATTTCTTATACCTAATTATTCTTTTTTGTACTCACACAGCAGGGCCTCCGCCAACCTAAGTCCAATTATTCAATCTCCAGATCATCATAGTGCTTCGGGCAATGATTATGCAACGCTGCCACCGCCGTCACCTCCAAGGAGGTCTCCAACGCCTCCAAAGAGGTCTCCAACGGCTGCCCCGCCTCCCTTGATGACTAAGAAGCAGCCAGCTCCTAAGAGGTCCGCCCCGCAAACGAAGCCGTTGGCCCACCAGCCGGCAAAGAAAAAAGCCTCCTCTAATTCAATTATTTCCCAAAAACTGTCTTACAAGAAAAGTGAAAAGGAATTAAATACTACAGTACAAAAAGATGTGAACAGTTTCTTCGAAAAAGTAAGAAAGCAACGAGAAGCGAGGGAGAAATCGTACTTCTACCTACCTCCAGATCTTCTAAGAAAGAAGGTGGACCAGAAAAAACGGGAATTTCAAAAGATCATGCCAAAATCAGACTACGACCGCTCTCTCACCAAGTCATTTGAGGCGGCGCAGAAAAAGACTAGAGCAGGGAAATATGTTGCACAACTCGGACAACAATCGCAATAATCAGTCCCCCCTCTTGTCATTCGTAATGAATACGGTTCAAACTTAGACTTAGTAGACGTCGATTTTAAGGACCTGGTTCAGTTTTACGAGGATACTGGTTTGGACCTTGCCCAAGTGCTCGCTGAAGGACCATCTGTTCTGAAAGTGGATCCTTGGAAGAAATTTGAACATGAAAAAAGTCTATACAACCATGAGGCCTTAGGTGAACTGGGTACGTAAATGTACCTGCTAAATAAGTGGTACATGGCGACGTGTGAACAGAGAGAGACCTTTGTTTCTGTCAGAATTAGAAACCAATATTACTTCCATGGCGATGACGTTATATATGTCGAGTTTTTAGAATTACACCAACTATGCCACCTGGACTCTCTCGACAAAAGTCTTATTAGCTGTTATTGTCTGTAAGTATGATTATTTTCTACTATTAAAGTATATATATATATAAAGCTACATGTATATATATAAATTATATATCCTCACACTATATTTTTATATATGCAGATATGAGATGACAGAACTCAGAAAGAGAAAGGATAATGATGTTGGTTTCGTTGATCCAAATGTCGTATTCAAACACCCTAATCCCCCGCCTCAATGCAAAGCTGAACTCGAGAAAAATCTCATGAGGTTCTTAGTGAACCAACAAAATAAGGACATACTCTTCCCCTACAACTTCAAGTGAGTGTTAAATAATTAATATCGATTAAATGGATATTTGTTTAATTATTTGCTTACTAGCTAAGCTATCTTCCATATATATATATATGTTGACTCTAGTTAATGTCAATCATATTTGTGTATAAAAACATATGCAGCAATCACTAGATATTGATGGTCATCGATATGGTCAATAGTCGGTTGAGCATCTTAAACTCGTTAAGAAAAGAGCAAACAGAGTACCAAG